>CM055116.1:550660435-551321347 GCA_029206835.1 Rana muscosa | reverse complement strand
TCTATTTACAGTGACAAAAACACAGCAAAGCAAAAGAAACAAACAAAATAAACCCTGGTCAACTTGACCTCTGACTAAACATACAGGTTTCCTAACTAACAACTGGGATCAGCCTAGTGCTGTCCTAGTCCCTAAGTCCCTGGTTTTAAATGTCCAAGCAAAATATAGCCACACAGGCTTTCTCTCACCGCACAGGGGTTCACTCTCCCTAGACAGTCCACACAGGTCTGCTTCCAGGCATGAGCTAACATCTAATGAATCTGGGAGTTTTTTATAGAGGCCTAAATGAGCTGACAAGGTTCAGCTGATCTCATCAACTCCCTGTCTGCACGACGCCCAGCCCTCTCCCTAGAGGTATGAGTCATCCATGAGCCCACTAGTCTCAGCTGGGCTTATACAACTCTCCACCTAGTTGTATGAATCGGCGTAAAGCCTGAATCTGGGCGAAATATATCTACCCCCCTGGATGCAACCAGGTGACTTTACCTTCCTGCTGTCACAATATATATATATGTCCTGATGTCCTTTCTCCTTGCTTCAGGAATTCTGTACGGTTTGAGCTGGACACGGACCCCAGGTTCAGTAACAATATCATGCTGAACTGCTGAAGTCGTGCCAGGTAACTCTGAAAATTTCTTTCTATTCCTTATCAGGAACTCTCTAGCTTCCTGTTTTTGGGAATATGACAGGGTGTCTGGAATCGTGACCTCAGGGAGCAGAGGGGACCCAGTACCCTTAGGCGTCCCCGGGAGGTACCTCGCAGTTAACGCCAGTCTATCCTTCCAGGGCTTTAACAGGTTTATGTGGTAAATCTGTTCGGGCTTCCTTTTACCTGGTTGATAGACCTTGTAATTGACCTCCCCAACTCTTTCAATTACTTCAAAGGGACCCTGCCACTTAGCCAGGAACTTGCTCTCAACAGTGGGAACTAACACGAGGACCCTGTCACACAGGTGAGAAAACACGGAGTTGGGTCCCCCTGTTGTATATTCTCTGTTGGGCTGCTTGGGCCTGCAATAAGTGTTCTTTTACCACCGGCATGATTGCTGCAATTCTGTCCTGCATTTGAGCGATATGCTCAATGACACTTTTGTGGGGTGTTTGCTCCCCCTCCCAAGTTTCCTTGGCTATGTCTAAGAGTCCCGAGGGTGTCTCCCATAAAGCAGCTCAAATGGCGAGTACCCCGTAGAGGACTGGGGTACCTCCCTGATGGCGAACATCAAGTATGGTATCAGGAAGTCCCAGTTTTTCCCATCCTTGTTAACAACCTTTTTTAACATACTCTTTAATGTCTTATTGAAGTGTTCCACCAAGCCATCCGTTTGAGGATGGTACACCGAGGTTCGCAACAGCGTCACCTTAAATAACTTGCACAGCTCCCTAGTTATTCGTGACATGAATGGGGTGCCCTGGTCTGTAAGGACTTCTTTAGGGACGCCAACCCGACTGAACACCATAAACAGCTCTTTGGCAATGTTTTTAGCAGACGCAGTGCGTAAGGGAACGGCCTCGGGGTAACGGGTAGCGTAATCCATGATCACGAGGATATGCTGATGACTGCGGGCAGATTTGGGGAGCGGACCCACAAGGTCCATGGCAATCCTCTCAAAGGGCACTTCAATAATGGGCAAGGGCACTAAAGGACTTCGGAAGTGGGGCTGTGGGGCTGACATCTGACACACAGGACAGGATTGACAATAATTCTCGATATTTTTCTGTATCCCAGGCCAGTAAAACCTGCGCAACACCCTTTCAATGGATTTCTCAACCCCTAAATGGCCTCCTAGCAAGTGCCCATGGGCAAGTTCCAATACCACCCGTCTGTATGGCTTATGGACTACCAACTGTTCAACCACTTCATCATTAGTTTTACATACACAATACAGTAAATCCTCATTGCTGCAGAAATATGGAAAACAGGGCCTGTCCCCTGGTTCGACAGGTACCTCATTAATCACCATTACATTTTCCCAGGCCCTGGCAAGGGTATGGTCTTTTCTCTGCTCCGTACCAAAATTTTCCTTGTGCACATTAAGATCAGCAAACTCCAACGTAGGCTCAGATTCAGCAGACGGCTGTCCAGCTCTTCTAGTTCTGGGGACTTCCTCAGGCTCCTCCAGCCCTCCTGCCATAACTGAGAAAGGATAACCCGGAGAGCCCTGAGAGGAGTCCCCTGAACCCACAATGTCAGTAGCGGCCAGGAGTTTTGGCTCTGCAAAAGAGTCAGGTACTGCGACCGGGTGGGGACGATCCCACAGTTCCCAAAACGTAGGGAAGTCCCTACCAATGATAGCCTCGTGCACCAAGTGGGGCACAAGTCCGACCGAATGGGTCACCGTACCTAAGCCTGTTTTAAACTGAACAGTGGTTATAGGATACTCCCGGGTATCCCCATGTACACAGATCACAGCAACTTTTTTTAGCATGAAAATTCACAGTTTCAACCATCTCAGCTGTAACCAAAGTAACTAGACTTCCAGAGTCCAGCAAGGCCGTAATAGGCTTATTATTAACAGTCATTTGACACATATGTTTTCCCACATTTGGCACTGCAGCGCATGAAACAGCAGCAAACATAGACTGCCTTCTTATAGATAGATCACACTGCATTGGTTCATCTGTCAATGGACAGTTTGCTGCAACATGTCCCAGTTCTTGGCAACGAAAACACCTGATGTTCCCCAGTTTGGTTTGCTGACAGGCAGTGGCTTCCCTTGTTTGGGATGCCAAACTTCACTCCTGGCACCAAAAATCCTCCCCCCTATTTCCTTGCCATGCTTACCACCCACTTCCCCTGGAACAGTCTTACCGGTTGCCTGAGGAGACCGTGGCTTTGGGTGGAAAGTCCGTGCAGCTGTAGGGGTGGTGACCAGGTTCTCTGCAGCAAAGTACCTCTCAACGAGCTCCACCAGGTTGTCTGCCGACTTGGGGTCTCCTTGACTCACCCACCTTTGCAGGGGAATTGAAAGTGACCTCAGGAATTGGTCCATGACCACACGCTCCACTATTTGTGGCGCAGACAGGGACTCCGGCTGTAGCCATTTCCACATCAGGTGGATTAGATCAAACATCTGCGATCTTGGGGGCCTCTCATCTTGGAAGAACCAGCTGTGGACCCGCTGAGCTCAAACAGCCAAGGTGACACCGAGTCGCGCCAGGATTTCCCACTTGACCTTCTTATAGTCTCCCGCTTCTGCTGACTCCTGATCATAGTAGGTCTTCTGCGATTCTCCAGAAAGCAAGGGGGCGATCAGTCCTGCCCACTGGGTTTGAGGCCAACCTTCCCTCTCAGTGGTCCGGTCAAACGTTAGTAAAAAGGCCTCTGGATCATCATCTGCAGTCATCTTAGAAAGAAAGCGACCCACATGGATGGCTGAGGGCTTGTCTCCAATATCATTCATTTTCACAGGTGACCACTGTGCTAGCGTCTCCACAACCTCAGTAAGGGTTTTCCTATCCGCTTTTGCAGCAGTGGCAAGCTGTTCAAACAGCCTCTGCGATTGCTCCTGTACAGCACCAATCTGTTGGCACAGCACCTTGGTTTGCTCCTGTGCGATAGCGTTTGCTTGCTGCAGTGCAGCGTTAGTTTGCTGTTGTGCAGCGTTTGCTTGCTGTTGTGCAGCGTTGGATAACAGCATTTGTTTGAGGATTTCCTCCATGTTGTCACTTTAGGTACTGGCCTTTTAAATAGTAACTTACTACAGCTGGTTGCAGTCTCCACCATATGTAACCTGGGGGACAGGTAGCAGGTACAAAAGCTCCCTGGGATGAGCAGGCACAGATACCAAGTCCATGGGATAAGTGAAAAAACTGTGTTGTTTATTGGTGCTATATACAAAGTCTATTGACAGGTGCTGTACAGTGTGCAGATAAACAAACAGAACAAAAAAATAGCTAAACAAAACCCTAGCCGTGTCTCGGCTCTAACTATACGGTATATACAGGCCCTCACTTCCAGGCTGAACAAGCCTACCGTTTGCCAGCTTCCACATCAACTGATTAACAGTTTTCACCAACCTTCTTGCTCTCACAAACCAATGTTACATAGTTAGTCAGGTTGAAAAAAGACACAAGTCCATCCAGTTCAACCATAAAAAAAAAAAAAAAAATATCGTACAATCCCATATACCCAATTCTATACCCACAGTTGATCCAGAGGAAGGCAAAAAACCCCAGAAGAGCATGATCCAATTTGCTACAGCAGGGGAAAAAATTCCTTCCTGATCCCCCGAGAGGCAATCGGATATTCCCCGGATCAACTTTACCTATAAATGTCAGTACCCAGTTATATTATGTACATTTAAGAAAGAATCCAGGCCCTTCTTAAAGCAATCTACTGAGCTGGCTAGAACCACCTCTGCAGGGAGTCTATTCCACATTTTCACAGCTCTTACTGTGAAAAAACCTTTCCGTATTTGGAGGTGAAATCTCTTTTCCTCTAGACGCAAAGAGTGCCCCCTTGTCGTCTGTGTTGACCGTAAAGTGAATAACTGAACACCAAGTTCACTATATGGACCCCTTATATATTTGTACATGTTGATCATATCCCCCCTTAATCTCCTCTTCTCAAGAGTGAATAAATTCAGTTCCTCTAATCTTTCCTCATAGCTGAGCTCCTCCATCCCTCTTATCAGTTTGGTTGCCCTTCTCTGCACTTTCTCCAGTTCCCCAATATCCTTTTTGAGAACTGGGGCCCAAAACTGAACTGCATATTCCAGATGAGGTCTTACTAATGATTTGAACAGGGGCAAAATGATATCTCTCTCTCTGGAGACCATACCTCTCTTAATACAAGAAAGGACTTTGCTCGCTTTGGAAACCGCAGCTTGGCATTGCATGCCATTATTGAGCTTATGATCTACCAAAACCCCCAGATCCTTCCCCACTACGGATCCCCCCAGTTGTACTCCCCCTAGTATGTATGATGCATTCATATTCTTAGCCCCCAAGTGCATAACTTTACATTTATCAACATTAAACCTCATCTGCCACATAGTCGCCCAATTAGACAGAGCATTGAGGTCGGCTTGTAAATTGGCGACATCCTGTAAGGACGTTATTCCACTGCATAGCTTGGTGTCATCTGCAAAGACAGAAATGTTACTTTTGATCTCAGACCCAATATCATTTATAAACATATTAAAAAGTAAGGGTCCCAGCACTGAACCTTGGGGTACACCACTGATAACCTTGGACGATTCAGAGTAAGAATCATTAACCACTACTCTCTGAATTCTGTCTTTTAGACAGTTTTCTATCCATTTACAAACTGATATTTCCAATCCTGTAGACTTTACCTTGCACATGAGCCGTGTGTGGGGAACTGTATCGAACGCTTTTGCAAAATCCAAGTATACCATGTCCACAGCCACCCCTCTTTCCAAGGTCTTACTTACCTCTTCATAAAAAGAAATCAGGTTTGTTTGACAACTTCTGTCTTTCATGAATCCATGCTGTCTGTTGCTTAAATAGTTTTTTTCCAGCAAGAACTCATCTATGTGGTCTTTTATTAATCTCTCCAGTATTTTCCCAACTATAGAAGTTAAACTAACAGGTCTATAGTTACTTGGTAAAGACTTAATTCCCTTTTTAAATATAGGCACCACATTGGCCCTGCGCCAATCCAGTGGTACTATTCCTGTCATTAATGAGTCCCTAAAAATTAAATACAATGGCTTTGAAATTACAGAGCTCAATACTTTTAGGATCCGTGGGTGTATGCCATCTGGTCCAGGTGCTTTATCCACCTTTATTCCATCTAAATATTTCTGGACCATATCACTTTTGAGCCATTGTGGATTTGGGGCTGTGTCACTACCACCCCCATTTTGGACATGAGCTCCCCCATGCTCCTTTGTATACACAGAACTGAAGAAAGTATTTAATAAATTAGCCTTCTCTTTGTCCCCAGTCACCCACTCTAGATTATTTTGTAAAGGGCCTACATGCTCAGACTTGACCTTTTTACTATTAATATATTTGAAGAATTTTTGGGGGTTTGTCCTACTATCTTTTGCAATCTGTCGTTCATTTTGAATTTTTGCATCCTTGATTTCCTTTTTACATATCCTGTTATATTCTTCGTAACATTTAAATGACACTAGTGTTCCCTCATTTTTATATTTTTTAAAAGCTCTTTTCTTATAGTTTATAGCTTTTTTAACTTTGGCAGTGAGCCACATAGGTTTTATTTTTAGCCTTTTAAACTTATTGTCCATGGGAATATACTTTGCAGTGAGTTCACAAACAGTCTTTTTGAAGAATTCCCATTTCTGTTCTGTGCCCATTGATGCCAATATTCCTTCCCAGTCTAAGTCCTGGAGAGCAGCACTCATCCTTGGAAAATTTGCTCTCTTGAAATTACCGTATTTATCGGCGTATAACACCCGCCGGCGTATAACACGCACCCCAAGTTTAGGAGGAAATTTTAGGGAAAAAAACTTTTAGGAGGGAAGTTTAAGGAAAAATAACTTACATTTAAATGCAGCCTTATCAGTGTCCATTGCAGCCTTGTCACAGTGCAGCCTTGTCAGTGTCCATTGCAGCCTTGTCACAGTGCAGCCTTGTCAGTGTCCATTGCAGCCTTGTCACAGTGCAGCCTTGTCAGTGTCCATTGCAGCCTTGTCACAGTGCAGCCTTGTCAGTGTCCATTGCAGCCTTGTCACAGTGCAGCCTTGTCAGTGTCCATTGCAGCCTTGCCCCAGAGTCCATTTCAGCCTTGCCCCAGAGTCGCCGTGCAGCCTTGCCCCAGAGTCGCCGTGCAGCCTTGCCCCAGTGTCGCCGTGCAGCCTTGCCCCAGTGTCACCGTGCAGCATTTTAAAATTGGCGCCGAGACTGTGCGGACGCCGCCGAGAACGCCGAGGACGCCGGGGACGCAGGGACTGGGCGGAGCCGCCGCCGAGATACACATAGCCGAGTGTACTCGGCTATACTCGGCTTTTCTCGGCTCCGCTCACAGTCACGCCGAGTCCCGCCCTATGATGGACATAACACAGGTCCAATGGCGGGACTGGGCGTGACTGTGAGTGGAGCCGAGAAAAGCCGAGTATAGCCGAGTACATTCGGCTATGTGTATCTCGCTCCGCTCTGCTCAGTCAGCGGAGACAGCTCAGGGATGTGGGTATCGGCGTATAACACGCACCCACGATTTTCCCCTGATTTTCAGGGGAAAAAAGTGCGTGTTATACGCCAATAAATACGGTAAGTGTTTTTTTTTTCCTGTATGTGATTTTTGCTTACAACTAACATCAAATGAAATCATGTTATGGTCACTGCTACCCAGGTGTTCCTTTATCTGAACATTAGTAATACGCTCTGCATGGTTTGAGATTACCAGGTCCAACAGAGCATCATTCCTAGTTGGGGCCTCAATAAACTGGACCATAAAATTGTCCTGCAATAGGTTTATAAATTTTTGCCCTTTAACTGTCCCAGCAGTTCCATTACTCCAGTCACTTTCTGGGTAGTTAAAATCCCCCATTATTATCACCGTCCCAGCCCTTGCAGCCCTTTCCATCTGTGCAAGGAGCTGAGTCTCTAACTCCTCATTAACATTGGGTGGTCTATAACAAACTCCAATGATTAGCTTTGAACTACGCACATCTGTATGCAGTTCCACCCATAATGCTTCAGACTCATCACACTCTCCATCCACCAGGTCCTCTTTCACACTCGCTTTGAGATCACTTCTCACATAGAGACAGACCCCTCCACCTTTCCTTTTTACCCTGTCTTTCCGAAAGAGTGCATAGCCAGGAATATTAATAGCCCAGTCATGTGAGGAATGAAGCCAAGTTTCAGCAATACTGATTACATCATAGCTCTCCTCATGCACCAGAGCTTCCAACTCACCTATTTTGCTTGGCAGACTTCTGGCGTTGGTGAACAGACACTTTAATGCATTAATATATTTTGACCGGTCACATACTATCCTCTTGGGTGTTCCCAGATTGCAACTAGGACTTGCTACTATACTTACCTTGGGTTTATGTGCTTTGGTTACCCTACCACTAATGCCCCTAATACTACCCTCTAGAATATGTTCCCCGCTGCCTCTCACTATCTCTGGACCCTCCCCCCCGTCGCCTAGTTTAAAAACCCCTCTAACTTTTTGTTTCTCTGTGTATCCCAGGCAGAGCAAAGGCTGTCTGCTCAGGTGAGCTTTTAATTGACCTGGGAGAGAGGACCAACACCTGAACTGGATACTGGATCAGAGATCCCTAAACGTATAAGGCCGGGTTCACACTGGGGCGACAAACGCTCCGACATTGGGAGCTCATGTCGCATGACGTGTGAAAATCAATGTTTCCCTATGGGAGCCGTCTTAACTGGTCCGACACATGTCGGTCCGACTTTGAAACTGCTCCCTGTACTACTTTGGTCCAACTTTGATCCGACTTCAGCCCATTGACTATCATTGAAGTCGGATCAAAGTCGGACCGCAGTCTTGCATGATCCGACTTTGGCATACGACTTGTGCTGTGCTGCTCTTGAGGGGGAACTCCAGGCCAAATTTTAAATCAAAAACCGGCATGGGTTCCCCCTTCAGGAGTATACTAGGCCCTTGGGTCTGGTCTGGATTTGAAGGGGAACCCCTACGCCGAAAAAAACGGCGTGGGGGTCCCCCCAAGGTCCAAACCAGACCCTTATCCAAGCACACAACCTGGCAGGCCACAGGGGAAGAGGGGGGTAGAGAGAGCGCCCCCCCTCCCTCCTGAACCGTACCAGGCCACATGCCCTCCACATGGGGGGTTTGGTGCTCTGGGGCAGGGGGGCTACCTGCGGCCCCTCCACCCCAAAGCACCCTGTCCCCATGTTGATGAGGACAGGGCCTCTTCCCGACAACCCTGGCCGTTGGTTGTCGGGTCTGAGGGCGGGGGGCTTATCGGAATCTGGGAGCCCCCCTTTAATAAGGGGGGCCCCCAGATCCCGGCCCCCCACCCTATGTGAATGAGTATGGGGTACATCGTGCCCCTACCCATTCACCTGGTGGAAAAAAATGTCAAGAAAAAAACACACACAGGTTTTTAAAGTAATTTATTGCACAGCTCCGGGGCCCCGAAGCATGTGACTGTGACGTCATGGGAGCATGTGACTGTGACGTCATGAGAACCCTATATAAATCGTTGATGAGCGAATAGCCAAGCATTACAGCGGGAGGAAGCGACGTGTCAACATCGAGAAGGAGAAGAGGGAAGAAGACGCCGACGGCGACGGAGAAGACCGGCCACTCCACTAGCTAAAGAGCTGGAAGAAGATAGTGGAGGGGCCGGCAGAAGAAAGAAAGAAAGAACCGGAGAGCGAGGGAAGAAGGCGATGGAGAAGACCGGGCCCCACTAGCAAAAGAGCTGGAAGAAGATAGCGGAGGCCCGGCAGAAGGAAGGAAGAACCGGAGAGCGCGGAGACGACACCGGAGACCCCCGAAGACGGAAGAGACCCCCGGAGTCAGAAGAGACCCCCGGAGCTGTGCAATAAATTACTTTAAAAACCTGTGTGTGTTTTTTTTCTTGACATTTTTTTCCACCAGGTGAATGGGTAGGGGCACGATGTACCCCATACTCATTCACATAGGGTGGGGGGCCGGGATCTGGGGGCCCCCCTTATTAAAGGGGGGCTCCCGGATTCCGATAAGCCCCCCGCCCGCAGACCCCAACAACCAACGGCCAGGGTTGTCGGGAAGAGACCCTGTCCTCATCAACATGGGGACAGGGTGCTTTGGGGTGGGGGGGCCGCAGGTCGCCCCCCTACCCCAGAGCACCAAACCCCCCATGTTGAGGGCATGCGGCCTGGTACGGTTCAGGAGGGAGGGGGGCCGCTCTCTTGTCTCCCCTCTTCCCCTGCGGCCTGCCAGGTTGCGTGCTCGGATAAGGGTCTGGTTTGGACCTTGGGGGGGACCCCCACGCTGTTTTTTTGGCGTAGGGGTTCCCCTTCAAATCCAGACCAGACCCAAGGGCCTGGTATGCTCCTGAAGGGGGAACCCATGCCGGTTTTTTATTTAAAATTTGGCCTGGAGTTCCCCCTCAAGATTCATACCAAACACAGTGCCTGCTATTGGCGGGGATCCAAGTCGGATCCCCGTTCATTGAAAGTCGGACATATGTCGGCTTCATGTCGCAGGGCAAAGTCAGATCCAAAGTAGGACGGCTGTCGTGTCGCACTAGTGTGAACCCAGCCTAAGAGAGGAGCCTGGGAGATGTATAAACCCCAAACAGAACTTTTCCTGTCTCTCTCAGGGACGCTCTGCTACAATATATATATATATATATATACACACACACACACTGTATCCTGTTCAGCTAGATCTCACTGCAGACCGTTCCTGGTGTACTGTTTCTAAAATACTTCAGGCAGTGTAGCTGCAGTGTATTAAGTATGTATATACATCTGTATAAATATATATTATATACACTGTATCCTCTGCAGCTAGATCTCATTGCAGACCGTTCCTGGTGTACTGTTTCTAAAATACTTTAGGCAGGCAGTTGATTGAGTTAGCTGCAGTGTATTCAGTATATATATACATCCCAGCTTTGTATATACACACTGTATCCTGTGCAGCTAGATCTCACTGCAGACCGTTCCTGGTATACTGTTTCTAATATACTTCAGGCAGGCTTGTATATATACAGTTGCAAAAAAAAGTATGTGAACCCTTTTGGAATGATATGGATTTCTGCACAAATTGGTCATAAAATGTGATCTGATCTTCATCTGAGTCACAACAATAGACAATCACAGTCTGCTTAAACTAATAACACACAAAGAATTAAATGTTACCATGTTTTTATTGAACACACCATGTAAACATTCACAGTGCAGGTTGAAAAAGTATGTGAACCCTTGGATTTAATAACTGGTTGAACCTCCTTTGGCAGCAATAACTTTAACCAAACGTTTCCTGTAGTTGCAGATCAGACATGCACAACGGTCAGGAGTAATTCTTGACCATTCCTCTTTACAGAACTGTTTCAGTTCAGCAATATTTATGGGATGTCTGGTGTCAATCGCTTTCTTGAGGTCATGCCACAGCTCAATCGGGTTGAGGTCAGGACTCTAACTGGGCCACTCCAGAAGGCGTATTTTCTTCTGTTTAAGCCATTCTGTTGTTGATTTACTTCTATGCTTTGGGTTGTTGTCCTGTTGCAACACCCATCTTCTGTTGAGCTTCAGCTGGTGGACTAGGGTGACCACATTTCCAAACTGCCATTCAGGGACACCCCCCACACCCGCCCAAAAAAGATGTTTTTTGGGCACCTGCTTTAACTAAGTCACTTCGTGACAACGGCGTACTTTGTACATCACTTACTCTGGCAAGTTCACTGCATCAAAGTTATGCTTGAGATTGCTATAAACATAGCTGCCTGTGCATTGTTCAGTATTTTGTGATTGCGCCCTGCACACAATCACTGGCTACCTAAAACAGGTCATACTTTTAAATGTGTTAGACATCTCTTAAGAAAAGGAAAAACAAACAGAACAAGTTGCAATAAATTAACAGATTATTTTTATTGTTTTCCCAATGAGCAAGAACTTTTAGAAACTAGGTATAAACTAGCAACCAACCATATATAATAAACCACAAACAAATCCATTTTTTCTTAAATAACAGATACATATATTACTATAAATATATTCTTGAAAATATAAAACTTACAAAACAGTCAATTGTAAATATAATGTTTCTGAAATATTAATGCTGTGTCTAATTCAGCTCACATGGCAATATGATAATAATCAAATCCTTCAGACCACATGACACCAGCTGAGTATCTTTTGTTTTCATCACTGATGTCTAAAAGTGTATTTCTTGTCACTTCTTGCACATTGCACAAGAGTTTTTTATTTTGTTTTACGAAGCCATAAAAAGATTGACAGCCCATGTCGAAATTGATTTTCACCTGAAGTTCAGATTTTATTAAATCAATGTTGCATCTATTTCTTGTGTCAGACCAGCACATTCCCATCATGCTGAAGACCCTTTCAATTGCTGCATTTGAGCATGGGATGCTAATGACAAATGACACCACTTTCAAGAGGTTTGGCAGTTTGTCAGGTCCAGCCTTCATGAATATTGTTGACCATTTAACATCGGTGTTGAGATCATCATCTGCTTCAATACCGGTAGAAACCTTTTGAAAGTGTGGACAAACGCAAGCAAATTCTTCATAAAGGTCATCTATTGAAACAGAGTCTAAATTCAGAGCTTCAACTGATGCCACCAGGTTATCAAATGTAAGGTTCTCCTTCAAATTTAGACATTGAATTTTTGACAAATAGTTTTTGTCTGAAAAATCAAACCACTGTTCTAAATACTGAACAGCTTTTTGATAAAATTTTAGGAATTCTGATTCTATTTTTTTGGCTTGCAGGTGAGGTAATTTTTTCAAAGCTTTCCCAACTAGATATCCAAAAAAATGGTCTGTCTGTCTTTGTATTAGTTTGCCTTTGACTGATGTCATGATCTCATATACATCAACTGCAATCAAGTCATTTCGCTCCAGTTTTAATATGGCTGTCTGAAAAATAGGCAAGCAGTTGTGTAAAAACTGGAGATATAACTCAGGAACTGATGGCGGGTCCAGCTCTGTGGTCTCACTATCTTCATCCACAATAAATTGCCATATTACTTTAGGTGTTTCGTCCTCACCAATACTTTGGAAGTAAGCTTTTACAGCTGGCCAATTTTTTAAAACTCTCTCGATTGCTGGATAAAGAGACAGCCATCTTGTTGGTACATGGGGAAGAAGTTCTGACCACTCAAGGTCAACAAAGTCAAACATTTCTTTTAGTGTGGCAACTCTCTTGGCCGATATTGAAAAATAATTATATAATTTCAAAATTAGACTTTCAACGTCAAAATTTAAGACATCTGAAGCCTTTTTAGCTGTATTGTGAAGTATGTGAGCAGGGCAGCCAGCTGGCAATATCCGATGATTTACAGCATGAAGCTTCTGGTACACACCGTTATGCTTACCAAAGTTCACACTTGCATTGTCAGCAGAATATGCAGACACCATATCCACAGATAGGCCATTTGTTGTAATCACATTTAAAATTTGCTCTGAAATTGCAGCAGCACTTTCCTCACCTTCATAAAAATCCAACAAGCTTGTTACAACTCCTTTGGAGGGCTTAAAGTAACGCAGAACTAAGGGGAAAAGTTTGGTGTGTCCATGGTTAGATGCATCTGATCCAACACTAAAATAAGCATAGCTGTTTTTTCAATAATTAACCACCATTTCCACACTGTAAGGAGCCAGCACGTTTGTTACAATGGCTTCAGCTTCAGTACGACCACATGAAATCCTAGTGGCTTTAGCAGAATCCTGAAATATAACAGGATATTTCGCTAGCTATGTGGATTTTGATATCACCTTCACCACCATGACCAATACCAAACTCGCGCCTACACAGAGTACAATATGCTCTATGATAGTTACCAGTCACTGCTCTAATGCATGTATAATGCCGCGTACACACGACCGCTTTTCTCGACGAGAAAAAATGCATTTTTTTTTTTCGCCGAGAAAAACGATCGTCTGTGGGCTTTATGTCGTTTTTCTCGTCTAGAAAAACGACATAAAAAACGACGAGAAAATTTAGAACATGTTCTAAATTTTCTCATCGTTTTTTCAAGCATTTTTTTCCGCGGCAGTTTTCCCATAGGGAAACACTGCCGCGGAGCCCACAGATGGTCGTTTTTCTCGTCAAGAGAAAAAATGACGGGAAAAACGACCGTGTGTAGGGAACCAAGCGGTTCCCTAGTTTTTCCTGTCATTCACGGCGGTTTTTTAACCGCCGTGAATAATGATCGTGTGTACGCGGCATAAGTTGTTTTCCATAAGTCTCGAAAATGGCACAATCGCTTTATCTTCTTTGATTTAGAGGTCGATGGCCCCTGTTCATCCCCGCTGCTATCCATCTTAGTACCAGTTGCACGATGTATGAATGATCCTATAGTGATGATCCAAACACATTGACTGATGTATGTAATGGGCAAGCCAACTTGTAATACAAAGTATTTACCAACACGCCACAGAGCTCCACAGCAATAAAACTCAGAGAGTCTACAAGCTAGTGTTTCATTGAAAAATGATCACATCTGATGTACTGATGGCCTCTCTCATTTCTTGAGACACTAATGGCCCATAAAGAAAATCGGGCGAACTTTTTTGTCCAAGGAACGATCGTACAATTTTCTAAAAGTGTGTACACAACTTTTGACAGCCGATTCCGAATGAAAATTTCCGAAGGGAAAAACGCCAACATTTTTCTTGTATGGGAACAGAATGGTCCATTTTCGTATGATTTTCATAAGAGAAATAGCAGATACGAAAGACTGCGCATGATCAGAAACAACAAATAACAAAAAAGCCTTTGTCGTACGCAAATTTTCGTGTATTATTTCTATCCTTGGTTCCGACTTGATGTGAAACATTGATGAAAACCGATTGTTTGTCCGATTTTCTAATAGTGTGTACAGGGCTTAACAAGCCAGGACTGTACAAATACCCCCCAAATTACCACTTTTTGGAAAGTAGACATTCCAAGGTATTTAGTAAGAGGCATGGTGAGTTTTTTCAAGTTGTCATATTTTACCAAAATTCTTTGCAAAATGAAGATTTTTAGTTTTCACAAAATTGTCATATTCACAGGTTATTTCTCTAACACAGCATATGCATACTTAGAACTACACCCCGAAATACATTCTGCTGCTAATAAGTGAGTTTTCGGGGATCTCCTAAAGGTGGACAGGGTAGTGGCTGATCGGATATATTGGGGCAGGGAGTTCCAGAGGATGGGAGAGGCTCTGGAGAAGTCCTGAAGGCGAGCATTAAGAGGAGGTTACAAGGGGGCTAGAGAGCAAGAGGTCCTGGGAGGAGCGGAGGGGACGATTTCGGCGATATCTGCAGATGAGGTTGGTGATGTAGCTGGGGGCGATGTTGTGGATGGCCTTGTAAGTTGTGGTTAGCATTTAGAATTTTATACAGTGGGGTAGGGGAAGGCAGTGAAGGGGTAGGGGAAGGCAGTGAAGGGATTGGCAGAGAGAGGCAGCAGTCACGGTCCGGATCAGTTAGTGAGGTGTATTAGTCTAGTATTCATAATAAACTGAAGGGGGAATAGCCTGCGTAAGGGTAGGCCATTAAGGAGAGAGTTGCAGTAGTCAAGGTGGGAAATAATCAAGAAGTGAATAAGTTGCTTTGTGATGTGATTAGTCAGGAGGGGTGGAATTCTGGAGATATTGCAGAGGTTAAGGCGGCAAGATTTAGCCAGTGATTGGATGTGGGGGCTGAAGGAGAGGTCAGAGTCAAGGATTACACCCGGCACCCTGGCATGTGTGGAGGGACTAATGGTTGTGCTGTTGATCTTAATGGTAAAATCATAAGGGGGTGGGGACCGGGAAGTAGGAAATGTAACAAGCTCCATTTTAGAAAGACTGAGTTTGAGGAAGTGGTGTGACTGACATCCATACCGATATGTCATTCAGTAAGTTTAAGATCCGTTAGGAGATCGAGGAGGTTAGTTGAGGAGTGGAGACATAGATCTGGGTGTCATTGGCATAGCATAGAGGTGGTATTGGAAGCCATGGGAGGTTATCAACTGGCCCAGGGAAGAGATATAGAGCAAGAATAGGAGGGGCCCAAGGACGGCGCCTTGGGGTACCCCAACAGAGAGAGGAAGAGGAGTGGAGGAGATGGAGTTGTAAGTGACACTGAAAGTGGAGGAAGAACGGAGGGGGGACACGGAGGAAGAACGGAGGGGGACAGCGGAACGGAGGGGGACACGGAGGAAGAACAGAGGGGGACACGAAGGAAGAACGGAAGTAGACACAGAGGAAAACTGGAGGGGGACAGCAGCAGAACGGAGGGGGAGTGGGGGACAGCAGCAAAACGGAGGGGGACAGACAGCAGCAGAACGGAGGGGGAGCATGCTCACTGTAACAAAGTGTAACACTAACCTGGAAGTTTGTCAATGTCTGGCGGGCGGCAAACTCGCGGACCTCGTGGGCGGGAGGACTCGGACGAGGCTCAGCTCAGGAGAGAAGTTGAACTGTTACTGGAGAAGTCAGGCAGCTCGGAGTCGGGCTTTGCTGCTGGCAATGTACTGCAGCGACTGCGGGAGTAGTCGGCGGCGGCCCCGGGACTGGCACTGACTGGGCACAGGCTGAATCCGTACCGGCAGTTAGCGTGGCTTTGCCTGGTGGGGATTAAAAACACATTTTATTTATGTTATAAAGGTGTTTTCTGTAAGAATTTTTAAATATGGACAAAATAAAGTATGAGGGGGACAGCAGAACGGAGGGGGACAGCAGAACGGAGGGGGACAGCAGAACGGAGGGGGACACGGAGGAAGAACGGAGGGGGACAGCAGCAGAACAGAGGGGGACACGGAGGAAGAATGGAGGGGGACAGCAGCAGAACAGAGGGGGACACGGAGGAAGAACGGAGGGGGACAGCAGAACAGAGGGGGACACGAAGGAAGAACGGAGGGGGACAGCAGAACAGAGGGGGACACGAAGGAAGAACGGAGGGGGACAGCAGAACGGAGGGGGACACAGAGGAAGAACGGAGGGGGACAGCAGAAGAAAAGAGGGGGAAACGGAGGAAGAACGGAGGGGGACAGCAGAACAGAGGGGGACAAGGAGGAAGAACGGAGGGGGGCAGCAGAACAGAGGGGGACACAGAGGAAGAACGGAGGGGGACAGCAGCAGAACAGAGGGGGACACGGAGGAAGAACGGAGGGGGACAGCAGAATGGAGGGGGACACGGAGGAAGAACGGAGGGGGACAGCAGAACAGAGGGGGACACAGAGGAAGAACGGAGGGGGACAGCAGCAGAACAGAGGGGGACACGGAGGAAGAACAGAGGGGGACAGCAGAATGGAGGGGGACACGGAGGAAGAACGGAGGGGGATAGCAGCAGAACAGAGGGGGACACGGAGGAAGAACGGAGGGGGACACGGAGGAAGAACAGAGGGGGACAGCAGAACAGAGGGGGACACGGAGGAAGAACGGAGGGGGACAGCAGAACAGAGGGGGACACGGAGGAAAACTGGAGGGGGACAGCAGCAGAATGGAGGGGGACACAGCAGAACGGTGGGGGACACGGAGGAAGAACGGAGGGGGACAGCAGAACGGAGGGGGACACGGAGGAAGAACAGAGGGGGACAGCAGAACAGAGGGGGACACGGAGGAAGAATGGAGGGGGACAGCAGAACAGAGGGGGACACAGAGGAAAACTGGAGGGGGACAGCAGCAGAATGGAGGGGGACACAGCAGAATGGTGGGGGACACAGAGGAAAACTGGAGGGGGACAGCAGCAGAATGGAGGGGGATGGAGGGGGACAGCAGTAGAACGGAGGGGGACAAAGTGAGAGTGTAACAGACAGTACAGTACACTAACCTGTCCTGGAAGTTTGTCAGTGTCTGGCAGAATGGCACTGACTGCAGGTGGCCGCGGCAAACTTGTGGACCTCGTGGGCGGGAGGAGCCTGGAGGAGGACTCGGACGACGAGGCTCACGCTGGCTGGCAGGACAGAGAGTGGCTCAGACTGTCACAGGTACTGCAAGCCTCGCGCTCGCTGTCCCCTGTGTTTGGTATGAATCCTGAAGGGGAACTCCAGCCAAATTTTAAATAAAAAAACGGCATGGGTTCCCCTCCTGGAGCATACCAGGCCCTTAGGTCTGGTATGTATTTTAAGGGGAAACCCCCCCTACGCCGAAAAAACGGCGTGGGGTCCCCCCAATATCCATACCAGACCCTTATCCGAGCACGCAGCCCGGCAGGTCAGGAAAGGGGGGCGAGCGGCCTCCCTCCCTCCTGAATCGTACCAGGCCGCATGCCCTCAACATGAGGGGTTTGGTGCTTTGAGGCAGGGGGGCAACCTGCGGCCCCCCCACCCCAAAGCACCCTCCCCCATGTTGATGGGGACAAGATCCTCTTCCCGACAACCCTGGCCGTTGGTTGTCGGGGTCTGCGGGCGGGGGGCTTATTGGAATCCGGGAGCCCCCTTTTAATAAGGGGGCCCCCAGATCCCAGGCCCCCCACCCTATGTGAATGAGTATGGGGTACATCGTACCCCTACCCATTCACCTGGTGGTAAAAAAAGTCAATAAAAAAAACACAACACAGGTTTTTAAAGTAATTTATTATGCAGCTCCAGGGGTCTTCTTCCAACTTTGGGGGTTTTCTTCCGACTTCGGGGGTCTCTTCTGACTCTCCGGCCTCTTCTCCGCGCTCTCCGGTTCTTCTCCCGCTCTCCGGTGCCTTCTCCATGCTCTCCGGTTCTTCTCCCGCTCTTCGGTGCCTTCTCCACGATCTCCGGTTCTTTCTGTCTTCTGCAGGGCGCCCCGCTATCTTCTTCCAGCTCCTTTGCTAACGGGGTCCCGGTCTTCATCGTCGTCTTCTTCCCTCTTCTCTCCGCCCGATGTTGCCTCGTCGCTGTCTGCCGCTACAATGCTGTGTGCGCGGATATTGGCATGGGGTGTGGTCACCGGGTGACCCCGCCCCGTATGCCGTCACAGTCCCGGGGAATGATGGGGACGTGACGTCATATGGGGGCAATCAAATTTTGAAATGGGGGAAATCAAATTTTATTGGTCAACAAAAAAGGACTTGGAAAACAAAGGCAAAAAAAAACAGAGGCAAAAAAAAAAAAAAAAAAAAAAAAACATGAAGGTAGATTTGAAACATTAGTCACATCTTGAGAATGATTTAGCAAAATAATGCAGCACGGACAATTAAATCAAAGTGAACAAACGACACACATGTTGTGGAATTTTAGGCTGCTGTTTACAGAGCACACAGCCTATAATTCCTGTGCTATCTAAGCACACATCAGTTTCATCTTTTTGAAGTAATGCTATTGTTAAGTTAAGTTTGCTAAAGTCCACTCACCGTTCATTCCATCATTCAATCAAGGAAACCACCAACACAGGTCTTCTTATCAGGCCATTCCAGCAAAGACTGTCAAGCCGACGCCTACTCATAGGCTTTTATTAAACTCAAAAGATCTCAAGACAGGAGGTGATTGGCTGCAGCAACCAATCCCCTCCCCATGGGCGGGAACCTCATAGGATGTTCCCTCCTCTCAGGAAAATGACAATACTTGGACATTCCTTCCAACAGGATATGTCATACATGAATATAATAACGTATGATGGCTAAAGTTACCGTTGATAGGAATTCTTATTCTGCGCCATTCCATAGAATAACGCATAATAAGATTATACTATTATTGAATGAGGGAGGGAGGCTATCTGCAGACGCACGCTACGAATTCCAACCAATGTTGATCAGACATAGCAGAGACAAGAGCGCCCATCCGCCTATAACCAATGATGTCATTGCAGAGCGAGCATATCCCCTCCTTAACGATCGTCCATGCTAATGCACAGAGGGCCCCCATTGGCGGACATATCCGCACCCTGCAAACATCACACTCCAACCTCAAAACGTTTTCCCCTATCAGACGGGATTCAACCAGCCTCAGACTACCCCAATCAGCTCTTTTAGAGCGGGTTGCGGAAGTACTAACACTGGGTGACACTATGACAATACATATTAAATACATCTCCATAAAAATCTCCACAACACACATTAACATCAAAAATATTTCAGGGGAACATATCCCACAAAAAAACAATCAACAAAAGTAAAACAAACATCTGTTTTGCAAAGACATAACAAATAAAATGCATGTGTTAAAAACTTGATAAGGACACCAAAATATGTAAATTTTGCCGGCCACATTCACACACAATCTTGCCTCTTTTCAGGGCAAGGGAGAGAATGCTACCTGCAAGCTTCATATAACATAGGTCTGTGTGCTAATGAGGCAATTGAAAACACATGACCAGTCCATGAAACACCCAAAATGCAAGTTCACCCAATGTAGAGACTGAACTTCAAAGTGGGTACACCTGTTAAGGATGTCCTTCAATTACTAACCCAAAAAACACACTCTCTCTCTGAGCATGCCCAGAAATATCCAGGTGCTGTTCACACACAAAAAGC
Source organism: Rana muscosa (assembly GCA_029206835.1). Lineage (NCBI taxonomy): Eukaryota > Metazoa > Chordata > Amphibia > Anura > Ranidae > Rana > Rana muscosa. Next base: position 551,301,332 of record CM055116.1, on the reverse strand, counting down.
ACCAAAAAAAAACCTAGGTTCCTGACCATGCTGAGACCAACACAAATGCAGCTAGCAGAAAATAAGCCCCCCCCCCCCCCCTCCAAAATTAAGCACATCATCCAGCATGCTACAAAATTAGAGACGGGACAAGCACCCGTCGGTCCGGGGGGCAAACAAAGAGCCTAACATGGGCAAAAGTTATACAACAAATACCATTGCAGTCTATGGGAACTGACTTGTTAATTTTGCTAGTCCCCACTTGGCTGGCTTTTCTTCTAGTTATTGGCCTTAAAATGGGGGCCCAGGTCCCAACCTAAGGGACATATATCAATGTCACCAATTTGGACAACACCAGAAACAAAACAAGGAAAAGTGCCTTTAAATATGCCAAATTGCTTAAGGGCCATTTCACACCACATGCAGTACATTGCGTTTTTTATGCATCAAAAATGCATGGAAAGTTGGTTATATGGTTCTAAATGGCAGTGTTTGTTCCAGTGCGTTCCAGTTCCATAAAAAAAGTAGAACATGCTGCATTTTACCTGCACTGGACTGTAGTGGAACGTGGCAAAACGCATCAAAAACGCACTGGAACTCACCGGAACACACCTAAATACGGCAAAAATGCACTGGAACACACTTGTCCTTATCTATGGTTAATAAAAAAGAGGGGTGAAAAAAAGCACTGGACTGCATCAAAAACGTACCAAAAATGCACTGGAACGCATCAAAAACGCAGTCTAGATGCGTTCCAGGTGCTTTTCTGCATGCGCGTTTTTGACGCGTTCCAGTGCATTTTTGATACGTTTTTGGTGCGTTTTTGATGCAGTCCAGTGGTTTTTCCCCCTCTTTTCACTTAAGACAAGTGTGTTGCAGTGCGTCTTTGGTGCATTTAGGTGCTTTCTGGTGCATTCCAGTGCGTTTTTGGTACGTTCCGTATCGTTTTTGATGTGTTTTACTGTGATCCAGTACAGTTCTGTACATAAAAAATGCAGCATGACCAATTTATTTTTCCTTTCTGAAACGCACTGGAACGGACTGCAGTGGTGTGAACTATGCCATTGGCATTAATGTGATCAACTTTCTTTGCATGTTTCATGCATCAAAAAAACGCACTGCACTGCATCCGGTGTGAACTGGCCCTAAATATCATACCTGGGGGGTGTCTATAGTATGCCTGTAAAGTAGTGCATGTTTTCCATGTTTATAACAGTTTGAGAGCAAAATGACATTTCTAAAGTAAAATAATAGTCATTTAAAAGTACTCGCGGCTGTAATGAATTGCTGGTTCCCGTTAATACAGATAAAAGTCATTGAAAGTCTTTGAAAAAAAAAATGCGTGTGGGTTCCCCCAAATTCCATTACCAGGCCCTTCAGGTCTGGTATGGATATTAAGGGGAACTCTGCGCCAAATTTTAAAAAAAATGGCGTGGGGGTTCCCCTCAAAATCCGTACCAGGCCCTTCAGGTCTGGTATGTATTTTAATGGGACCCCCGTGCCAAACTTAAAAAAAAATGGGGGAAAGGAAAAGAGGGGGGACAAGAGAGCGCCCCCCCTCCTGAACCGTACCAGGTTACATACCCTCAACATGGGGAGGATGCTTTGGGGGTCTGTGACCCCTCAAAGCACCATGTCTCCATGTTGATGGGGACAAGGGCCTCATCCCCACAACCCTTGCCCGGTGGTTGTGGGGGTCTGCGGGCGGGGGGCTTATCGGAATCTGGAAGCCCCCTTTAACAAAGGGGACCTCCAGATCCTGCCCCCCCTGTGTGAAATGGTAATGGGGTACAAATGTACCCCTACCATTTCACAAAAAAAGTGTCAAAAATGTTAAAAATGACAATAGCCGTTTTTTGACAATTCCTTTATTAATGTCTTCTCCTTTCTTCCATCTTCTTCCATCTTATTCTTCCACCTTCTTCTTCCACCTTCTCCTTCCATCTTCTTCTTTTCTCCATTCGGGTTTCTTCCTCCATCTTGTTCTTCATCTTCCTTCTTCCTCTGGTGTTCTCGTCCGCATCTTGCTCCGGCTTCTTGTTCCCCTCTTCTTTCTCCGGCCGATCCGCTTGAATTCGAGGTTCCCGCTGTGTGACGCTTCAGTTTATCAGTTCTCCTCTGGGTCCGCTGCCACCCGGTGACCCCGCCCCCCTCTGATGCACATGGATTTCACGGGGACTTTCCCCGTGGTGTCAGAGGGGGGCGGGGTCACCGGGTGGCAGCGGACCCAGAGGAGAACTGAAGCGTCTCACAGCGGGAACCTCAAATTCAAGCGGATCGGCCGGAGAAAGAAGAGGGGAACAAGAAGCCGGAGCAAGATGCGGACGAGAACACCGAAGGAAGAAGGAAGATGAAAATGAAGATGAAGATGGAGGAAGAAACCCGAATGGAGAAACGAAGAAGATGGAAGAAGAAGGTGGAAGAAGAAGGAAGAAGATGGAAGAAAGGAGAAGACATTAATAAAGGAATTGTCAAAAACCGGCTATTGTAATTTTTAACATTTTAGACACTTTTTTTTGTGAAATGGTAGGGGTACATTTGTACCCCAATTACCATTTCACACGGGGGGGTGGGACCTGGGGGTCCCCTTTGTTAAAGGGGGCTTCCAGATTCCGATAAGCCCCCCGCCCGCAGACCCCCACAACCACCTGGCAAGGGTTGTGGGGATGAGGCCCTTGTCCCCATCGACATGGGGACATCCTCCCCATGTTGAGGGCATGTGGCCTGGTACGGTTCAGGAGGGAGGGGGGCCGCTCTCTCTTCCCCCCTCTTTTCCTGCTGCCTACCAGGTTGCGTGCTCGGATAAAGGGTCTGGTGTGGATTTTTAGGGGGACTCCACGCCATTTTTTTTTAAGTTTGGCGTGGGGGTTCCCCTTAAAATCCATACCAGACCTGAAGGGCCTGGTACGGATTTTGAGGGGGACCCGCACGTCATTTTATTTTCTAAAAATTGGCGCGGCGTTCCCCTTAATATCCATACCAGACCTGAAGGGCCTGGTAATGGAATTTGGGGGGACCCCACGCATTTTTTTTTTTCCAAAGACTTTCAATGACTTTTCTCTATATTGCCGGGAGCCGACAATTCATTATAGCCGCGAGTGCTTTTAAATGCCTTTTTTTTCCTTTAGAAATGTCATTTTGCTGTCGGACTGTTATATAACGGCAAGTTTAGGAGGTGCGCCTGTTCAACTTATGCAAATTGATTTACGTGTCATGAGATTTACTAAGATTTTGCTGGCGCATTTGAGCGAGTAAAATTGCCGCGCAGAGCACAAAAAGATCCCTCGCAGTTATAAACGTAATTGCCGGCGCAGCGGGCTGGTTCAGAAAAAGTTACTTTCGCATTCTATTTTGGGCATATTTGTTACTTGGGCAGTTGTCACTAAACTTCCTCACATCACCCCACATCACCCCCATTATATTGGCACTTCCAGCTTCTTTATATTTTAATTTGAAGATGCTGTGTGCCAGGTCAATAGTGGCACACTGAGCGCCTCCTCCCGTGCGCCAAGAACACTATAGTAAATAGGGAATAGTGCTGCGTTACCGGCGCTAATGTTTTGAAAATACCAAAACTGTCATTGTGCACGCAGATGCGCCGATACTCATGGCGCAAATGTTTCGTAAATCAGCCCCATAGTGTTGTGTGTTTCTTCCAAACAACTCAACTTTGGTTTCATCTGTCCACAGAATATTTTGCCAGTACTGCTGTGGAACATCCAGGTGCTCTTGTGCTAACTGTAAACGTGCAGCAATGTTTTTTTGGGACAGCAGTGGCTTCCTCTGTGGTATCCTCCCATTAAATTCATTCTTGTTTAGTGTTTTACGTATAGTAGATTTGCTAACAGGGATGTTAGCATATACCAGAGACTTTTGTAAGTCTTTAACTGACACTCTAGGATTCTTCTTCACCTCATTGAGCAGTCTGTGCTGTGCTCTTGCAGTCATCTTTACAGGACGGCCACTCCTAGGGAGAGTAGCAGCAGTGCTGAACTTTCTCCATTTATAGACAATTTGTCTTACCGTGGACGGATGAACAGCAAGGCTTTTGGAGATACTTTTATAACCCTTTCCAGCTTTATGCAAATCAATAATTCTTAATCGTAGGTCTTCTCAGAGCTCTTTTGTGCGAGGCGTCATACACATCAGGCAATGCTTCATGTGAAAAGCAAACCCAGAACTGGTGTGTGATTTTTATAGGGCAGGGCAGCTGTAATCAACACCTCCAATCTCATCTCATTGATTGGACTCCAGTTGGCTGACACCTCACTCAATACTTGCTCTTGGAGATCTCATTAGTCTAGGGGTTCACATACTTTTTCCACCTGCACTGTGAATGTTTACATGGTGTGTTCAATAAAAACATGGTAACATTTAATTCTTTGTGTGTTATTAGTTTAAGCAGACTGTGATTGTCTGTTGTTGTGACTTAGATGAAGATCAGATCACATTTTATGACCAATTTGTGCAGAAATCCATATCATTCCAAAAGGGTTCACATACTTTTTTTTGCAACTGTATATAGTTTAGCCAAGCCTATACCTGACTTTAAGCCATTCCTGTTGTACTTATTCAAAGACACTTTAAGGCAGGCGACTCAGTGAGCTGCAGTTCAGAAAATATATATCCACTGCATTGTAGTCCAGCCAAGCCTATACCTGACTGTAGGCCATTCCTGTTGTACTTGTTCAAAGACACTTTCAGGCAGGCAGGCGACTCAGTGAGATGCAGTTCATAAAATATATATCCACTGCATTGTAGTCCAGCCAAGCCTATACCATTCCAGGTGTACTGTTTTTAGTAAACTTCAGGCGTTGTTTTGCTAATCTAATTGTACAGTATGTCTGGAGGGCCACCAAGGAGAGGCAGACACACACAGGCAACTAAAAGAGGGCAAGCAGGCTCTGTGTCTACAGCCAACAGTGCTGGTCATGGACACAGTGCATCCTCAGCACATGGCCCTGGGGCACGCTTGTCCTTTTTTTCAGCAGCTGGCCGTGTTGAGCCACAACATGCAGAAGAGTTGGTAGAGTGGATAACCAAGCCGTCCTCATCCTCCTCATCCTCTGTCACCCAGGCTCAGGGTACTTTGTCTGCCAATGCAGCTGCCAAAGCGGCCTCTTCCATCGGCTCAATGTCATCAGTCACTCCTTCCCTAGCCCCACCATCATGACCTGAGGAGTCCCCCGAACTGTTCGACCACAGTGTAGGGTACATGCTTCAGGAGGATGCGCAGCATTTTGAAGGCTCTGATGATGGTACCCAGGTTGAGGATGAAGGCAGTAACGTGAGCCCAGAAAGAGAGGGTGCCCAAGAAGGACAAGAAACTGGTAGTCATACCAGGTTTGCTCCAGTGGCGAGGAGGGAGGGGAGGGATGATGAGGTCACTGACTCTACGGTGGGTGCCTGATAGAAGAGAGGAGGAGGAGGAGGAGGAGGAGGCACATCTCCAACGAGGCAGGATGCCTTCCAGGGGCCAGCTTAAGGGAAGCCAACCGACTGCATCACACCGCAGAGCTCCGCATGTGGAGGGCGCTGCTGACTCGCACGTTTTTCCAGTAGTTCTTTGGTGTGGGCCTTTTTTGAGCCGCGTGCAGCAGATCGCACCATTGCTGTTTGCAACATATGTCTGAAGCGTATCAAGCGTGGCCAAAACAGCAGCCGCTTGGGCACCACATGCTTGATCAGACATATGTCGACCTCCCATGCAGTCCGTTGGCAACACTACTTAAAAGACCCACACCAAATAACAAGGCGGACCTCTCCTTGCTTCTCATCAGCTGGGATCTCCAACCCCACTATAACTTCAGTCCTCTCAGAGAGCTGCACTGTTGTCAAGTTGTAGAATTAGGTGTCCCAAGCACTTCCGTGCAATCTGCTAGCGGAACACCAACATCCGATTGTAGCAGGCAAATTTCCCTACCCCAGTTGCTAAACCGGCGAAAGAAATTCGCTCCCAGCCATCCACATGCTCAGTGGCTGAATGCTAGTTTGGCTAAATTGCTAGCACTCCAACTGCTGCCTTTTCAGCTGATAGACTCTGGCCCCTTTCGAGAATTTGTGGAATGTGCGGTACCTCAGTGGCAGGTTCCCAAACACCAATTTTTTTCCCGGAAGGCCATTCCGGCTCTCTATTGACATGTGGAAGGCAATGTCTTGGCCTCGTTGGACAGGGCGGTCAGCGGTAAGGTGCATATTACCGCTGACTCGTGGTCCAGCAAGCATGGACAGGGACGTTACCTTTCTTTCATGGCGCACTGGGTAACCCTGCTGGCAGCTGGGAAGGATGCAGGACAGGGTGCAGTATTGTTGGAGCTTGTTCCGCCACCACGCCTCCAAAATGCTGGTAGTGGTGATTCTGACACACCTCTCTCCTCCTACCCCTCCTCTTCTTCTTCCTCCATGGCCTCTTCCTGTGCAGATTTGTCCTCGGAACCAGCGGTGCTCCGTAGGCTCCGTAGGCAAAAAGATGCCATGCGGTGCTTGAGTTGGTCTGCTTAGGGGACAGGAGCCACACTGGGGCAGAGATTCTGTCAGCTCTGCAGGGGCAGGCTCAGAGGTGGTTGACGCCATGCCAGCTTCAGCCAGGAATGGTGGTTTGCGACAATGGCACCAACCTTCTCTCCGCCCCCCAACAGGGACACTTGACCCATGTGCCCTGTTTGGCTCACGTCCTTAATTTGGTGGTGCAGCGGTTCTTGTGCAGGTACCCAGGCTTACAGGATCTCCTGAGGCAGGCCAGGAAAGTCTGTGGGCATTTCCGTCGGTCATATAATACCAGTGCTCGGCTGGCTGACATTCAAAAGGAATGCAACCTGCCCAAGAACCGCCTCATCTGTGACATGCCCACTAGGTGGAACTCAACGTTGGCCATGCTGCAGCGGCTGCACACGCAGCAGAGGGCCATAAATCAGTACCTGTGCGACTATGGCACCAGGACAGGGTCAGGGGAGCTTGGCTTTTTTTCGCCATGCCAGTGGGTAATGATCAAGGATGCATGCACTGTCCTGTCACCATTTGAGGAGGCCACGAGGATGGTGAGCAGTGACAGTGCATGCATCAGTGATACTGTCCCTCTTGTCTTCCTGTTGGAGCACACGCTGTGTGGAATAATGGACAGGGTACTTGAGGCAGAACAGAGGGAGGAAGAGGAGGACTTCCTTTCCTCTCAAGGCCCCCTTTATCCAGACAGTATTCCTGCGGGCCCGCCGCTCACACAGGAATAGGAGGAGGAGAGGGAGGGGGATGAGGATTGTGTCAGCATGGAGGTGGAGCCTAGCATTCAGCATCAGAAGCAGTCTTCAAGGGATCGTTTACAGTCCCCAGAAACCCATGGACTTGTACGTGGCTGGGAGGAGGTGGCTGTGGATCATGTCGTCCTTAGTGACCCAGAGGACTCCGGACCGAATGCCTCAGCAAACCAGGGTAATGTTGCAGAACTTATCCAGCCGTCGCAGAGGGAGCAGAGGATGAAACATCTTCGGGAGGCCTTGCAGAAAGGTTTGTGCAATGCGTTTCCAGAGCCTGGGAGGTTACAAATTCCTGGTCCTGGACAACGTGTTGCTGAGGCTTAGGTCAGTCACAGAAGGAGCGGTGGAGAAGGTGGCCATCTGACCGATGCGTTCAGACAATTTTTTAGTCCGCAGCCCCAAGGTCTGATCGGTTTCAGCAACCATCGCCAGCGTCTGATTTACATGGTGCAGGAATACCTAGGGGCAAGATGGAGACCTTTCCAACCAAAAATCCACTGGGTTACTGGGTCTTGAGGATGGATCACTGGCCAGAGCTTGCACAGTATGCAATTGAGCTACTGGCCTGTCCTGCATCCAGCTTTCTTTCGGAACGCACATTCAGTGCTGCTGGAGGCTTTGTAACCAATCACAGAGTGCGCCTGTCCACCGACTCGGTTGATCGGCTAACCTTCATAAAAATGTATCGGCCTTGGATCACCAGCTACCAAGCACCTGATGCTGATGTAAATTATTAATTTTTTATGAATGTGAGATCCCTTAAAGACTGCCTATGCTGATGCTGAGTGACTATCCTGTTATGCTGAATGACTATCCTATTCCTCCTCAATGTTCATGTTGATAGCTTCTAAGAACATTTTTGTTTCTGGCCACCACCACCAGTGGCTAAGGCCCAATTTTTTTTCCTGTCTTTAACAGGGGCGTGTAATGAAATTTTTTTTGCTGGAATATTTTGCAGCATTGCTCGTTCCTGCGCTCAACTAGAGTATCTGTGAGGGGTTGCAGTGTTGTGGCACCAGCACCAGTGCCTAAAGCCCAATTTTTCTGCCTGTGTTTAACAGGGGCGTGTAGTTACTATTTTTTTTCTGTAATATTTAGCATCAGGGCTCGTTCCTGTGCTCACCTCGAGGATCTGTGAGGGGTTGCAGTGCTGTGGCACCAGCACCAGTGCCTAAAGCCCAATTTTTCTGCCCGTGTTTAACAGGGGCGTGTAATTAAATTTTTTTACTGTAATATTTTGCAGCAGGGCTCGTTCCTGCGCTCAACTAGAGTATCTGTGGGCGGTTGCAGTGTTGTGGCACCAGCACCAGTGCCTAAATACCATTTTTTATGCTCCTGTTTAACAGGAGCATGTAATTACAATTTTTGCTGTAATATTTAGCAGCAGGGCTTCTTCCTGCGCTCAACTAGTGTATCTGTGAGGGGTTGCAGTGTTGTGGCACCAGTGCCTAAAGCCCAATTTTTCTTCCCGTCTTTAACAGGGGCGTGTAATTACTATTTTTTTGCTGTAATATTTTGCAGCAGGGCTCGTTCCTGCGCTCACCTAGAGGATCTGTGAGGGGTTGCAGTGCTGTGGCACCAGCACCAGTGCCTAAAGCCCAATTTTTCTATCCCTGTTCAACAGGGGCATGCAATTACAATTCTTGATATAATATTTCACAGCAGGGCCCGTTCCAGCGCCCACCAAGAGTAACTGTGAGGGATTACAGTGTTCTGGTACCACCAACACCTAAGGCCCAATTTTCTGCAGAGTATATAGGGCAGGCCGAAAAACTGATACCTGATGCACCCATTGGTCCCATCTTTCATCATCTACCTGAGACCCACAAGGGATTGAAACCCCTTGTGGGTAGACCCATTGTGCCTGGCATTGGGTCTTTGAATGAAAGGATGGGACAATGGTTAGACCACCAACTCCAGACTTTAGTTGTTACGTTGCCCAGCTATTTGCGTGACACAAATCATTTATTGAAATGTTGTCAGGATCATGAGTGGATGGAGGGCGACATGTGGATCACATGTGATGTATCCAGCCTATATTCTAGCATCCCACACTCTTTGGGCATTAAAGCAGTTTCCTTTTTCCTAGACCAATGCAGCCTGTACTCCCAAGTGCAAAAAGAGTTTATTTTGGAATGTCTAGAGTATCTTTTAATTCATAATTACTTCTCATTTGATGGGGATTTTTTTCTCCAAGGGTGTGGGGCGGCAATGGGAGCCAGGTTTTCACCCTCTCTTGCCAATCTTTATATGGGTTGGTGGGAGAGGGTGAAGATTTTTGGGTCGGGTAATCCCTTTCGTTCACACATCAAAATTTTCAGGCATTATATAGATGATCTGATATTCATCTGTTCCAGTGAGCTGGGTACTTTGAATAATTTTTTGTCATATTTGAATGAGAACTCTTTAAATCTCAGTTTCACTGGACAAATGGACAGACGCTCTGTCGATTTTTTAGATGTAACTTTGGAAGGCTGTGAAGGTTGTGTTGTCACTAACCTTTACAGGAACCATTGTTTGGAAACAGTATGTTGAGGGCGGACTCAGGTCATCCCGCACATACTATTAGAGGTATTCCTGTAGGCCAATTTTTGTAGGGATTTGTAGCAGGGATACTGATTTTGAGAGGGAGACTCTCAATATGAAGAATCGTTTTTTGCAGCGGGGTTACCCTTAAGGTTCAGTTAATAGGGCTATTAATATAGCTAGAAATAATGAGAGGAGTCATTTATTAGTCGGTAAAACACGTAATGTCAAAAAGCACGGGTAACCCGTGTTCTCCACTCCCTTCAGTATGGAGTTTAGAAGATTCAAAATATTGTTGAACGGCATATACCAATTTTATATAATGACAGTGTGTACGCCCAAATCCTCTCTGGTGGGCCTAAAATAGTTTCTTGACGTGCGCCCTCTTTAGGCAACTCCTTATCCCCCAGCTATTTTACATCTAGTAATAAGCGGGGGACCACCTGGCTTGATTTTAAGGGGAACTGCAAGTGCGGCACAAAAGATTGCCCTTGTTGTCCACGTTTAGGGGAGAAGAATTTAAGTCTACAGTCAGTGGCAGAAATTACAGTGTCAAGGATTTTATAAACTGTAACACTAAATATTTGATATACTTGATTACATGTAAAATCTGCCACATACAATATGTGGGCAGAACCACAAGAAGATTGCGGGATCGCCTGCATGATCATGTGTACGATATACAGAAGAACCACTCTACAAATGTTGCTAATCATTTTAATCGATCACATGGTGGCGATCTCGCAGCTCTACAAATACAGGGGATTCAAAGAGTTAAAAGACCCCCTAGGGGAGGTGATGTCTTTAGGTTGCTATGCAAGTGGGAGGTCTTTTGGATTTTCCATTTGAGAACACGAATACCTAATGAGTTAAATTTGGAGTGGGATCTCACCCATTTTTATTATTGACCTCCCCTTACTTTTTTCCCTTTTTATGATTTTTTTTTCCTAGCTAGTTTCCTGCTGTCTATTAGCACCTATTTCTTTCCTTTTTTTTCTTAGCTAGTTTCCTGTTGTCTATTAGCACCTATTTCTTTCCTTTTTTCTTAGCTAGTTTCCTGCTATCTATTAGCACCTATTTCTTCCCCCTTTTTTTAGCTAGTTTCCTGCTATTAGCACCTATTTCTTTCCTTTTTTTTTTTTTATTGACGTTCATTCGAGATTATGCACATACTTTGAGAATATGCCAGTATTGGTCCTCATTAGGGGTGCAACGGATCAGAAAACTCATAGTTCGGATCGTTCCTCGAATCAGAGTCACGGATCAGATCATTTTTCGGATCAGCAAAAATAATTGCAGCCTCATTGTTGCATGATTGTTTTATCTCCCCAGTGAACAGGTTTTTACATCTTCCTCATTCTTAGCTGTATATGCCAGGCTGCTTTAATTGTGTATTTGTGTTGGATCTTTTTGGATATGCATGCTTCTGTCTCTATATGTTGCTGGGCTTGAAAAAACATTGTGCTGAGATGTTCCTTGTGAGTTTTACGGACACCCCAGCCCCATCCATATTAGATGATAACATTGTGTGTTGCTTTTTCCCTCCATTGAATGGTCACATTTTGGCTGACTTTGTAATAATTTTAATAGAAGCCCCTCTGGGAAGTAACAAACTTTCACATTTTTCCTGAGATGCCTATGTTTTATACCTTTTTATTTTTATTAATTTAATTATTGTTTCTTATTATTTTTTTATCATTTTTTTTCACATAACTTTATTGCCATCACACAGGAGAAAACAATTCCCTGTGTGATAGCAATTGGAGGTGACAGGTTCTCTTTATTGACCCTGTCACCTCCAAAACAGGAGTCCTAGCACTGTGCTAGAACTCCTGTCACAGCTGAGATGGGAAGAGCACAGCTCACCCCTCTCAGTGTGTACATAGGCGGCAGGGACAGGAGACAGACTCATCTGTTCCAGTGAGCTGGGTACTTTGAATAATTTTTTGTCATATTTGAATGAGAACTCTTTAAATCTCAGTTTCACTGGACAAATGGACAGATGCTCTGTCGATTTTTTAGATGTAACTTTGGAAGGCTGTGAAGGTTGTGTTGTCACTAACCTTTACAGGAACCATTGTTTGGAAACAGTATGTTGAGGGCGGACTCAGGTCATCCCGCACATACTATTAGAGGCATTCCTGTAGGCCAATTTTTGTAGGGATTTGTAGCAGGGATACTGATTTTGAGAGGGAGACTCTCAATATGAAGAATCGTTTTTTGCAGCGGGGTTACCCTTAAGGTTCCGGTAATAGGGCTATTAATATAGCTAGAAATAATGAGAGGAGTCATTTATTAGTCGGTAAAACACGTAATGTCAAAAAGCACGGGTCACCCGTGTTCTCCACTCCCTTCAGTATGGAGTTTAGAAGATTCAAAATATTGTTGAACGGCATATACCAATTTTATATAATGACAGTGTGTACGCCCAAATCCTCTCTGGTGGGCCTAAAATAGTTTCTTGACGTGCGCCCTCTTTAGGCAACTCCTTATCCCCCAGCTATTTTACATCTAGTAATAAGCGGGGGACCACCTGGCTTGATTTTAAGGGGAACTGCAAGTGCGGCACAAAAGATTGCCCTTGTTGTCCACGTTTAGGGGAGAAGAATTTAAGTCTACAGTCAGTGGCAGAAATTACAGTGTCAAGGATTTTATAAACTGTAACACTAAATATTTGATATACTTGATTACATGTAAAATCTGCCACATACAATATGTGGGCAGAACCACAAGAAGATTGCGGGATCGCCTGCATGATCATGTGTACGATATACAGAAGAACCACTCTACAAATGTTGCTAATCATTTTAATCGATCACATGGTGGCGATCTCGCAGCTCTACAAATACAGGGGATTGAAAGAGTTAAAAGACCCCCTAGGGGAGGTGATGTCTTTAGGTTGCTATGCAAGTGGGAGGTCTTTTGGATTTTCCATTTGAGAACACGAATACCTAATGAGTTAAATTTGGAGTGGGATCTCACCCATTTTTATTATTGACCTCCCCTTACTTTTTTCCCTTTTTATGATTTTTTTTTCCTAGCTAGTTTCCTGCTGTCTATTAGCACCTATTTCTTTCCTTTTTTTCTTAGCTAGTTTCCTGTTGTCTATTAGCACCTATTTCTTTCCTTTTTTCTTAGCTAGTTTCCTGCTATCTATTAGCACCTATTTCTTCCCCCTTTTTTTAGCTAGTTTCCTGCTATTAGCACCTATTTCTTTCCTTTTTTTTTTTTTTTATTGACGTTCATTCGAGATTATGCACATACTTTGAGAATATGCCAGTATTGGTCCTCATTAGGGGTGCAACGGATCAGAAAACTCATAGTTCGGATCGTTCCTCGAATCAGAGTCACGGATCAGATCATTTTTCGGATCAGCAAAAATAATTGCAGCCTCATTGTTGCATGATTGTTTTATCTCCCCAGTGAACAGGTTTTTACATCTTCCTCATTCTTAGCTGTATATGCCAGGCTGCTTTAATTGTGTATTTGTGTTGGATCTTTTTGGATATGCATGCTTCTGTCTCTATATGTTGCTGGGCTTGAAAAAACATTGTGCTGAGATGTTCCTTGTGAGTTTTACGGACACCCCAGCCCCATCCATATTAGATGATAACATTGTGTGTTGCTTTTTCCCTCCATTGAATGGTCACATTTTGGCTGACTTTGTAATAATTTTAATAGAAGCCCCTCTGGGAAGTAACAAACTTTCACATTTTTCCTGAGATGCCTATGTTTTATACCTTTTTATTTTTATTAATTTAATTATTGTTTCTTATTATTTTTTTATCATTTTTTTTCACATAACTTTATTGCCATCACACAGGAGAAAACAATTCCCTGTGTGATAGCAATTGGAGGTGACAGGTTCTCTTTATTGACCCTGTCACCTCCAAAACAGGAGTCCTAGCACTGTGCTAGAACTCCTGTCACAGCTGAGATGGGAAGAGCACAGCTCACCCCTCTCAGTGTGTACATAGGCGGCAGGGACAGGAGACAGACTCGGCGGCCGGGGGGAGGACGGAGTCCCGAAGACAGAGCCAGGCAGCCAGCAGAGAGAGGTATGTGGGGGGGGGGAGAGAGGGGAGGACGTACCGCAGCATACCTTAACTGTATGTTCCGGCCATTGAAACTGTCTCCGCTCTGCTCGCACTCACACAGCCCCGCCTCCTCCTAACCCTGCGCTGTGATAGACAGAACACATCCCAGCATTGGACCCGCATTCTGTCTATCACAGCGCGGGGTTAGGAGGAGGCGGGGCTGTGTGAGTGCGAGCAGAGCGGAGACAGTTTGAATGTGTGCTTTACCGCTCTGCGATCCCACGGCGCACCGCGGATCACGTGTGTGGCGATCCGAAGTCATTGATCCGTGCAGATCACAGATAAATGACGATCCATTGCACCACTAGTCCTCATGATGTTCTAACTCTTTGTTTTTAAAATCATTTGTTCTCAACATCAACTTCATTGTGTATATATACATGTTTTCTATTTTGTGTATGATGTTGTAACTATGCAATGATTTTGATTGATGTGTCAAGTTTGCTCTGAGTACAATTGGTGTATCAGATTTTTCTGGGAGTGGATTTGGACCAAACTCTTTACATCAGATTTGAGTGTAAGTACTGTGTATTCTAGCTGGGTTTTCTTTGTAACACCAGCTGAATACTAATTTTAATTGGTAAGTTCACCTGTTACCTAATGATAACACATTAGAGCAGTATATAGGTGATTGTGGTGACTAGCTCCAATAGGTAATGACTAAGCGCTGATCTTTGCGCGAAACGCGTCTACCTTTTTTTCCCCTGCTCCATCTGTCAACCACCTGTCATATGCAATAAAAGGATTTTTGGAAGTGCAGCCATCCGGAATTATTTCTTCAGGGAAGGCCGTATAGTATATACAGGCGGTCCCCTACTTTCAAACATCCGACTTACAAACGACTCCTACTTACAAACGGAGGGAGACAACAGGAAGTGAGAGGAAATCTACCCCTAGGAAGGGAAATTCTCTCCTGTAAGAGTTAATATGGGAAAAAGGTGTCTCCACTGATGTTTTTCACCAATCCTTGTTTCCCTAAAAACCCCAAATTTTCAAAATCCAATTGTCATTGGGACAGAAAGTGAGGTGAAATCTTCTGAACAGGGGCACAGACAGCAAAACAAATGTTACAGGGGTGATAACCCTTCCCTATGTTATCCAAAACACTTTAAAATAGATTTTGTAAGCTACACTTACAAAATGTACCTGTTCTAAATTACAAACAGATTCTACTTAAGAACAAACCTACAGTCCCTGTCTTGTTTGCACCGCTTGTATACTGCTGTTCAGAGTATATAGGGCCTGGGGGCCCCACGCCTTTTTTTTTTTTTTTTTGAGTGCGGGGTTCCCCTTAATATCCATACAAGACCCAAAGGGCCTGGTAATGGGCTGCGGGGGGGTACCCATGCCGTTTTTTCTCAATGATTTTCATCCATATTGCCGGCACCCGACATTACATTAAAGCCGCAAGCAGTTTTAAATTACTTTTATTCCTTTAGAAATGTCATTTTGTGCAGGGACTGTTCTAAACACGGGAAACACGCGCCACTTTACAAGAATACTATAGACACCCCCAGGTACGATATTTAAAGGAATATTTCACTTTTATTTTTTCACTTTAAGCATCATTAAAATTACTGCTCCCGAAAAAACTGCAATTTTTCAAACTTTTTTTGCATTTATATATGTCCCCTGGGCAGGACCCGGGTCCCCAAACCCTTTTTAGGACAATAACTTGCATATTAGCCTTTAAAATTCGCACTTTTGATTTCTCACGTTCGAGTCCCATAGACTTTAGCGGTGTTCGGATGTTCGCGCAAACTTTCGGTCCGTTCGCATGTTCTGGATGCGAACCGAACTGGGGGGTGTTCGGCCCATCCCTACTTGTAAACCAATATTTGTACCACCTAAAACATACAAACCAAAGTCCCGATCGTTTCCTGTACTACAGGGCAATCCCAACATCTGGGCCTTTGTCTTACAGGTAACAAAAGAAATTGAAGCCACAAATTGGAAGTCAGGTCCCCCACCAAACCTATCCACTAAGTTAAAACAAGCTTTAAACTCTCTGCGAAATGACGACAGTATAGTAGTATACTGTCATCATGAGCAGAGAAGGATATGAACAAATGTGCTATGACATTATTTGTAACAGAGACTGGTACAAACCAGTACCAGCAACATTTGTATCATCAAGTATTAAACAATATAGGGATATTATCATTCAAGCTCACAATGCAGGTACCATAGATGAAAATACATTTAAATTTCTAAATATCCCCAATCCACGTACATCTACCTTTTATGCATTGCCCAAAATGCATAAAGGCAAACTACCACCACCAGGACGCCCAATTAATTCTCGTTGCGGCTCTCTCACTGAAAAGGCAAGTAGAATTATAGATGAGTACCTATATCCACATGTTAGATTGTCTGTCTTCACATGTGAAAGACACCATTGAACTCTTAAAAATCGTAGACGGTTTATAGATACCTGAAGGGGCCTGGTTAGTCGCGATAGACATAGAAGCACTGTACAATTCAATTCCACACACACAGGGTGTACAAGTAATACATACTTTTCTTGATGAAAGAGACACTAATTCTCGCAAATACGATGACTTTGTTATAGATATGCTGGGATTTATACTCACAAACAATGTATTTGTTTTCAAACGTGGGAGCGTGACCTCTTCTCAGAGGATGCAATGATTGTAGATCTAAACAATGTAATGACCTGGCATAGTTATATAGACGATGTCCTGATGGTTTAGGCAGGATCAAAAGAGGAGTTAATAGGAGGGGGGTGTGGTCTGCGCATGTCCGGGTGAGGGGTGAGAGGCGCGAGTTGCAGCGGTATGTGCTCGTGGAGGCAGCGGGAAACTCGAACCGCTTGCAAAGCAGCTGAGTCAGCACTGCCAGTCAGACTAGGGGAACAGCAGCCGGAGATCAACCGCTACTTCACCACCGTACAAGGGGAAGGTCTGCGGTCCGGAAGTAAGAGTGGCACAGACGTCCCGCGGCAGCCTGTTGGGGGTCTTCTCATACAGACAAACCAGACCCAGACGGCGGTAAGAGCAAACGTGGAAGCCCTTCAGATTGATCCACAGAGCCCCCGAATGTCAGCGATGCTAGCTGGGACTATACCCCCCCATGAGGGGAGGTGGAGGTAGGGGGACTAAAAAGTGAAATGGAGGACTTGAAAACACTCATCCAGGCACTTCCCACTAGGACAGATATAGGAGCCCTTATTACGAAAGTAGAGGAAGCGCACTGTAAGGATTTGGAAACAATCTGGGTAGATCTACAGGTGCTGCCGGAGTGTACAACAGATGGCGAGAATGTATCAAAAGACCTGGAACAGCGGGTGAGTGTGCTGGAAAGAGCAAGTCATTCCCAAGTGGAAACCAATGTGGCCTTACAGCTGCAGATGGAGGACCTCCAGGACCGCAGCCGCCGGAATAATTTACATATACGAGGTGTCCCAGAAGCTACGGACCAAGAAGATCTACGAGATATGGTAAAGTGTATTTTCCAAAAAACATTGAAAGACGCTATGCCTTTAAACTGTGAGCTTGATAGAGTCCATAGGGCACTGGGACCTAAGTCTAAAGATATCAATCGTCCCCGTGATGTGATATGTCGATTGTATTACTTCACGCATAGGGAGGCAATTCTGCGGAAGGCCTGGGAGGCAGAGACAATAGAATTCAATGGGACACAGTTGAAGATCTTACCTGATTTATCAAGCGCCACTCTGCAGCGTAGACCCCTGCTTCGCCCAGTATTAGATTGGGTGAGGGACTGGGGGGGGGGAACATACCGGTGGAGATTCCCAATCTCTGTTTTCATAAAAAAGGGCACGCTCTCATTTTGGTTACGTTCCAAAGCGGACCTACCAGATCTTTTTTCTATGTTGGGAACTGAACCATTTGAGGTACCGGACTGGATGCAGTTAAATCCAAGAATGCCCAGATCATAGCAATATTTGACTCGCAAAATTGAAACAGGGACAACTAAGGGACTGACATCTTGTGCTGCTCTTCCCCCTTCAAGAACTAAGGAAACTTGTTCCCCTTTTTTTTTTCCCTTTTTTTTTGATCGGAAGACGGAGCCGGAGGAGATGAAATGAGGGTGGATTGGAGTGGTATTGGATATATAGATAGGGTAGGGTGTGTGTGATGGGGTATGATGTGGGGTGATGTGGGGTGACTGTGGGGGGGGGTGAAGGGAAAGGGAAAGAATTTTTTTTTTTCCTTTCCCTCTTTTTTTTTTTGTCCCCCGCCTCGTCCCTCATAAGCTGCGGTGTTGTTTAACTTGTACGGGACATGGATAGGGGATGATATCACGGACAAAGAAACTGGTTAAAGAGTCGGGAATGTTCCCCTATAATGTACTTTTTTGTTGCTTAGAAATAGGAGGTGAGAAATGTTTAAATGTACAGGATGTTCTGAGTGGGGGGGGGGGGGTGGAAGGGGGGGGGGAAGAAGATAGATAGGAGGCTGAGATAGTAGAGAGTTGAGAGATGGGGAGAAGTACCGTTAAAGTGTGAAATGGGCGGGGTCTTGAACCTCATTGGTCCTAATCCTCTCTCCCGGAAGGGTCCATATATACCACTCATTCACATCACATGAAGGTACAAATGCACATATTCACTGACTCACACATAAAGAGAAGAATGCACAACTCTCTTGGATGAAAGGAACCAAGGGGGAAAATATTTTTTTTTTTTAGGGGATAGAGTGGAGACAGATGGGAGGAACTTTTTTTTTTTTTCTATTTATTTAGGGGTGCAGATATTGGGGGGGGGGAGATTCAATAGGTGAGATACAACACAACTACACACCAGAATCACAAATACCAAATAATACAACAACTCACAAGATGGTTTTCTAGCACGTTTTTTTTTTTTTTTTATACACCGTCAGTTAACTAGGAGGTATAGAAAAATTAAAAAAAACGCGCCAACATTACTAGATAACTAACAATTGATTACTCTATAGCTGCTACTCTGCAAAATGGAAACCTGCTAGTGTCCAAAATGATCAAGTGAAAAAGTATTATGAAATAAATAATAAGAGTGCGCTTACAGATACCTACAAAACCCTATAGGTAATGAATGATATGCAAAATAGCCCCTAGTGGGCAAACCACAGTAGTGTTTTAGATTTGGTGCTTAATCCCTATTAAATCCAAACAGAACACAAATAAATATTTATATATAACAATATAAGTAAATGTGAGTCTCAATAGAAATATATTCAGAGAATCTGATTTCTCCAACAAAAAATTCCAACCAAGTGAAAAAATTCCAACCAAATGAAAAAATATGTCCAATATTGCTTCAACCATTGATTAAGACGTTGATCTTTTGTTGCTAGTGACATTCAAAATATATCTTCTTAATTTGCGTGATATTCCTCCACCAAACAATAAAAGTCACCCAAAGTGCCAAATGGCCGCTTACTTTAAAAAGTGCCTTTTTCCGGCACTGAGGCGATGAGCTTGTCTGAGCGTGAACTCCTCTGCTGTCTCCTCCAAGGTGACGCGCTTGGTGTTTTGCAAACACAGATTCAAAGCCAGAGCGCCGTGATGACATCAGCAAATCACGTGACCAGGTACCGCCGCCGACATACGTTTCGTTGGTTAACGTCTTCAGGGGGCGTACCTGGTCACAAAGGATCATGGTATTTGTAGTTGTGGACGGAACTACTGCATGGAACAGCGGAAGCGTCCAGGACTCACCCAAAAGCAAGCCCCAGTCTCGGGTTACATGGCATACAACTTATACTATTTAATATCACCGACTCTAAAACATTGTTCCCATAGATATACCCACGGTTAATTAAAAAGCTTTTCAATAAAAGAAAAACAGACTAAAATTTTTTTTTTACTTTCCCCTTTGTAAACTGGAGACAATGGTACGGTCCTATATGCATGTTAATTACACACTGGGAACATCCGTCGGAGCTCCAAATGGAATCATTGGATGAACAATTTCATCCCAAACTAGATCTTTAATAAACAGACACCAAACCATGATATAAGAAATATAGATATATATTTGACTCTTACTTGATTTATTTTTGCACTAATGTTAAACTATATCAATAGGTGTAATTATCACTTCTCTGGCATTTGTTATAGACATAGATGGAGACCAGCGCCATCTAGTGCACACTTACCAGTATGCCACACTGGTAATTAAACTGGTAGTAACCTCTACATTTGAACCTTAAAATGTGACAATACACCCATAAATCTACCCTATAATCAGTATTAGTTCCATAGACCTCTATATATATATCTCTAATGGCATTTGATTAAGAATATAGTATTTGGAAACCTCCTAACTCCAGCAGAGATAATCCAAAATTCATTCTATATGTAAACCACTAGGTAAACATCTGCATTACATATGAGATATTGAAAAGACCATCTACAATTAATCTAACCTAAAATAAGGAAAACATAAACATACCACTCCAATGCCTAATCATTGGACAAAAAGCAGTTTAAATCTAATTCTATATTCATTCCAAGTGGTTGCATAGTCTGTAGTGTATACAGCCACTTGGTTTCATTTTGGGATATCATCCTTGCCATGTGTACTCCCCTGCAATGTTTACTTATCCTATCTATCCCATAAAAGTTACATAGGCTTGGATTGCTATTGTGATGAGTTTTAAAGTGCCTGGAAACACTATAGTTAGGGAACTCTTTTCTGATGTTGGTCAAATGCTCATTGATCCTTGTTTTTAATGGTCGCGTGGTCCGCCCCACATACTGAAGAGGACAAGGACATTCCAAGACATATGTAACATGATCTGAGTGACAGGTGATCAATGGTTTGATTTTATACTTGTTTCCTGTCACTTTAGATTGAAAATTAGTGACTTTAGATGAAGTCCAGGATTTTCGTGTGATCTTGCAGGCTTTGCATCTCGTGCAATGGAAAAACCAGATCCATCCAGAAAAGTCAAAGGTTTTCTGGGGGGGTCTGGAACATTTCGGGCAATTTTATTCCTAAGGCCAGGTGCTCGCCTATATATAAATTTGGGAGCACTAGGGATAATGGATTTCAAATCTTGGTCTTTCATCAAAATCGGCCAATATTTTTTATAGATATTCTCAATTTGCTTATATTGGCGATGAAATCCCGATATAAATGCTACCTTTCCTTTAAATTCTCTCTTATTTTTTGTTCGCAATAGTGTTTGCCTCTCCGTTAAAAATAATTCAGTGTTTAATCCAAAAAAGGGGATGAATCACCACATAGAAGTGTTTAAGAACATGGTGCAGGATGAGGTGCGGAACCTATCCATCACCAAATACACTTCCAATCAACAAATGTGGCAAGCCATCAAATCTATAGAGGAGAATAAACATATTGTGATTAGGCCAGCTGACAAGGGGGGGGGGGGCTTGTGATACTCACTCGAGAGTACTACTATAAAGAGATGCAAATGCAACTTCAAGATCCAAATACATATCAACAAATCTATGGGGATCCCACAATAAAGCTAAAAAATATTTTATATAATTGGTTAGAAGAAGGGGTTAATAAACGCATTCTTAATCATAAGGAAGCGGATTATATTAATATTCAAGCCCCAATAGTCCCTGTGTTATACACAGTGCCCAAGATACATAAAAACAAATCTATGCCTCCAGGAAGACCCATTATAAGTGGGATAAATTCCCTGTTCTCAAGACTAGGGGAGTACTTAGATGGGTTCTTCAAACCACTAGTCTCCAAAAGTCCATCTTATCTCAAAGATAGTCGAGATCTTATAATAGCCCTGCAACACTTGAAACCTACTACACAAACCATCATGGCTACTGTAGACGTAGAGTCTTTGTATACCAACATACGTCACCATGACGCTTTAGAAGCACTCCGTTGGGCTCTAACCAAAGAATCTAATCTCAAGAAAATACAAATTAATTATCTTATCAAAGGGCTTAAAATAGCTATGGGCAACAACTTCTTTTGGGCTAACAACAGTTATTATAACCAGACTGGCGGCGTGGCTATGGGAGCACGCTACGCCCCCAGTGTGGCAAATATTGTGTTAAACAAGTGGGAGTGTGAAAGTATTTTTCTGCACAGACATGAGTCCTTAAAATTCTATAGGCGTTACATTGATGATGTCATTCTGTTTTGGGAAGGCACGGAGGTCAGTCTGATTGAATTCATCAAACAAATGAATGACAACCATTATGGACTCAAATTCAGTGCAGAAATTAACAAGCAGGTTGTAAATTATTTGGATCTTACTATTAAACAAACTGAACACACCTTTGAGACCCTCACATACTTCAAACCCACTGATAGGAATGGCTATGTATCGACACATAGTTGCCATCATCCCCAGTGGATAGGAGCGGTGCCAAAAGGTCAATATATGCGAAATTTGAAGATTTCATCCATCAGGCGCAGATTTTGACCACCAAATTCCTGGAGAAAGGGTACCCAAGAGAAACACTCGAGAAACTAGTATCACAGGTATCCCAAATGGAGAGGCAAACACTATTGCGAACAAAAAATAAGAGAGAATTTAAAGGAGAGGTAGCATTTATATCGGGATTTCATCGCCAATATAAGCAAATTGAGAATATCTATAAAAAATATTGGCCGATTTTGATGAAAGACCAAGATTTGAAATCCATTATCCCTAGTGCTCCCAAATTTATATATAGGCGAGCACCTGGCCTTAGGAATAAAATTGCCCGAAATGTTCCAGACCCCCCCAGAAAACCTTTGACTTTTCTGGATGGATCTGTTTTTTTCCATTGCACAAGATGCAAAGCCTGCAAGATCACACGAAAATCCTGGACTTCATCTAAAGTCACTAATTTTCAATCTAAAGTGACAGGAAACAAGTATAAAATCAAACCATTGATCACCTGTCACTCAGATCATGTTACATATGTCTTGGAATGTCCTTGTCCTCTTCAGTATGTGGGGCGGACCACGCGACCATTAAAAACAAGGATCAATGAGCATTTGACCAACATCAGAAAAGAGTTCCCTAACCATAGTGTTTCCAGGCACTTTAAAACTCATCACAATAGCAATCCAAGCCTATGTAACTTTTATGGGATAGATAGGATAAGTAAACATTGGAGGGGAGTACACATGATAAGGATGATATCCCAAAATGAAACCAAGTGGCTGTATACACTACAGACTATGCAACCACTTGGAATGAATATAGAATTAGATTTAAACTGCTTTTTGTCCAATGATTAGGCATTGGAGTGGTATGTTTATGTTTTCCTTATTTTAGGTTAGATTAATTGTAGATGGTCATTTCAATATCTCATATGTAATGCAGATGTTTACCTAGTGGTTTACATATAGAATGAATTTTGGATTATCTCTGCTGGAGTTAGGAGGTTTCCAAATACTATATTCTTAATCAAATGCCATTAGATATATATATATAGAGGTCTATGGAATTAATACTGATTATAGGGTAGATTTATGGGTGTATTGTCACATTTTAAGGTTCAAATGTAGAGGTTACTACCAGTTTAATTACCAGTGTGGCATACTGGTAAGTGTGCACTAGATGGCGCTGGTCTCCATCTATGTCTATAACAAATGCCAGAGAAGTGATAATTACACCTATTGATATAGTTTAACATTAGTGCAAAAAAAGGGATTTTTATAACAGCTTACCGGTAAAATCCTTTTCTTGGAGTACATCACGGGACACAGAGCGACTTAGTCATTACTAATGGGTTATATAGATACCTTCAGGTGCTGGCACTGGCAACTTCCAAAACCGGAAGTACCCTCCCCTATATAAGCCCCTCCCATCCGGGAGCACCTCAGTTTTGTAGCAAAGCAATAAGTGTCCCAAAAAGAGGGGTGGGAGCTCTGTGTCCCGTGATGTACTCCAAGAAAAGGATTTTACAGGTAAGCTGTTATAAAAATCCCCTCCCATCCGGGAGCACCTCAGTTTTGTAGCAAAGCAATAAGTGTCCCAAAAAGAGGGGTGGGAGCTCTGTGTCCCGTGATGTACTCCAAGAAAAGGATTTTACAGGTAAGCTGTTATAAAAATCCCTTTTTCTTTTTCGTACATCACGGGACACAGAGCGACTTAGTCATTACTAATGGGACGTCCCAAAGCAATGCCAAATGAGGGGAGGGATACACTATACATAAGCTGGGCGCCATCAGGCATGAGGATCTTTTGCGGCCTGCAACACACTGCGCCCAAAGGCGACATCCTCCTGACTTCTAACGTCTACCTGGTAGAATCTAGTAAACGTGTGTACTGAAGACCATGTTGCGGCCTTACAGACTTGAGCCAGGGAGGCCTGGTGATGCACTGCCCATGAAGTTCCAACTGCTCTTGTGGAGTGCGCCCTAACTTTGAACGGAGGCGGTCTCCTTCTCAAGCCATAGGCTTGTATTATGACCTGTCGAATCCACTTGGCTAAAGTAGATTTTGATGCTGCCTGACCCTTTCTGGGGCCTTCCGGCAGAACAAACAAAGTATCCGTTCTACGAATCTGAGCAGTGGCTTTTAGATAAGCTTTAACTGCTCTTACTACATCCAAAGAATGCAATAACTTTTCCTCTACCGAGGTAGGTTTGGGAAAAAAAAGAAGGAAGAACCACATCTTGGTTCAAATGAAACCTCGATACCACCTTAGGAAGAAAGGCTGGATGAGGACGTAATACTACTCTGTCCTTATGGACAACCAGATATGGCTCCTTACAGGACAAGGCGGCTAATTCCGATACTCTTTTAGCCGAACAAATGGCTACTGAGAAAATCAATTTCCTGGTGAGAAGAACCAAGGAAATATGCTGCAATGGTTCAAATGGTTGTTTCTGTAGAACCGACAGAACCAGGTTTAAGTCCCATGGACATATGGGAATACTAACCGGAGGGCTAATACGCATCACTCCTTGTATGAAAGCTTTGACTAGTGAATGCGAAGCCAAGGGCCTTTGAAAAAATATTGACAAGGCCGAAATCTGACCCTTGATAGTACTCAAGGCAAGCTTCCTATCCACAGCCCACTGTAGGAAGTCCAGGATCCTACCTATTATGTACTTACGCGGATGCCATTTCTTGGCCTCACACCACGCGATGTACGCCTTCCAGATCTTATAATAGATCTGCCTGGATACCGGCTTCCTGGCATTGATCATGGTAGATACCACAGGATTAGAGAGACCTCTCTTTTTTAGAATGTGGGCTTCAATAGCCAGGCCGTCAAACCTAGGGCTGGTAAGGAAGGGTGGTATATTGGTCCTTGCGAAAGCAGGTCCGGACGATGTGGGAGAGTCCAAGGACTCCCCACTGACATTTTTACAATCTCCGCGTACCATGCCCTTCGGGGCCACACTGGAGCCACCAGAATCACCGGTTTCTTTTCTACCCGGATCCTGCGGATTAATCGCGGTAACAATTGTGGCGGTGGGAATGCATATATCAGCTTGAACTGATCCCAAGGGAACACTAGGGCATCCGAGCCGCAAGCTAGGGCATCCCTTGTGCAAGACACAAATCTGTCCACCTTTGCGTTGAATCTGGATGCTAGCAGATCTACATCCGGTGTTCCCCACCGCTGGCATATTGCCTGGAAAACCTTGGGGTGAAGAGACCATTCCCCCGGGCATAATTGCTGGCGACTTAGAAAGTCCGCTCTCCAATTTTCCACTCCTGGGATGAAAACCGCGGATATGGCTGGGACATATCTTTCTGCCCATTCCAGGATGCAATTCGCTTCCCTCTGGGCTGCACGACTCCTGGTGCCACCCTGGTGATTGATATATGCCACTGCTGTGGCATTGTCTGATTGAATTCTGACAGGGGACCCTTGGAGTTTGGATGTCCATGCTACTAGGGCATACCGGGCTGCTCGTATCTCTAAGAGATTGATGGGCAGGGCCTTTTCCGCATCCGACCATCTGCCCTGGAGAGACCATTGCTCCAGTACTGCCCCCCAGCCTATGAGACTGGCATCTGTAGTGACCACCTTCCAAGAAACCGGACTGAAGGGTTTCCCTTTTTCCAGATTCTGGGGTACCAACCACCAATGGAGGCTCTTGCGAACGGAAGGGGACAGGGACATTGGTAAGTCTAAAGCCTGAACTTTTTTGTTCCAGGCTGACAGTATGGCCCTCTGCAAGTTCCTTGAATGGAATTGACCGTAGGGTACTGCTTCGAATGAAGCCACCATTTTTCCCAGCAGCCTCATGCACAGGCGTATGGATGGTTTTCTTTTTGTACCCACTAAGTGGGTCAAATCTTTCAAAGACGACACCTTCTCTGGAGGTAAGAAAATCTTTCTCTGATTTGAATCCAGCCTTAGCCCCAAGTATTCCAGACTTTTGACTGGTCTTAGAGCTGACTTGTCTCGGTTGATAATCCAACCGTGATATTCCAGATACTTGATTGTCTCGTGAATAGCTACTTCCAGTTTTTCCACTGAGTGGTCTATTAGTAGCAGGTCGTCTAAATATGCCATTATCGTTACACCCCGTGTTCTTAGATTGGCCAATAGTGGGGCCAGAATTTTTGTGAACACTCGTGGTGCTGTGGCCAGACCGAAAGGTAAGGCTCTGAACTGAAAATGGCGCCCTTCTACTACAAAGCGTAGAAATTTCTGGTGGGCCGGAAAGATGGGAATATGCAGATAAGCATCCTTTATGTCGATCGAGGCTAACCATTCCTGCCCTTGTAGGGCGGTGGCCACCGATCGGATCGACTCCATCCGAAAAGTCCTGATATATAGGAATTTGTTTAGCCCTTTTAGATTTAATATGGGCCTCACGTCCCCATTTGGTTTGGGGACTGTGAAAAGGTTCGAGTAAAACCCGAACCCGCTTTCTTCCAAGGGAACCTTCATGATTACACCTTGGAGCAATAGTTGTTCTAGTGCCAGAAGGAGGGATCCTCTCTTCTGGGGATCGCTTGGCACGTTTGACCTCATAAAATGGGCAGGAGGAGTGTCTTTTAACTCCAGCTTGTATCCCAGACTTACTGCGGAGATCACCCATCTGTCTCTGATGGTGTCCCGCCAGGTCTCTGTGAACAACTGAAGTCTTCCCCCCACCCGATTGAGTGGGGGCAACCCTTCATAACTTGGGGGGAGGTTTCGTACCTCTCTTGACCCAGGGTTTCTTGTTACCCTGTGATTGTCCCTGATTTCTGCCCCCTGGATTTGACCGCGGAGGCCGTCGGAACTGTTTCACAGCCGATGTGCCAGGGACTGGAGAAGTAGGCCTCTTAAAAGAAGGACTTCTACCCTTGTTCTTAACCGGCAAGAGTGTACTTTAACCGGCAGAAATTTTCTGGATATACGTGTCCAGATCTTCTCCAAATAAGCGTTCTCCATGAAATGGGAAGCTAATCAACAATTTCTTACAGGGAGCTTCAGCAGACCAGTTTTTGAGCCATAGAAGCCTACGCATATGTACTACAGACAGCGTAAAGCGGGAGGCCTGTTGGATTGTATCCTTTATGGCGTCCACCGCAAAACACAAGGCTCTAGGTAGGTCAGCTAGGGCAAGAGCCTGCTGATCTGGTAAGTCCCTTAAGACTTGTTTCAACTGATCCTTCACTGCTTGGCAGACCCCAATCGCTGCTACTGCAGGTTGTGTCACCATGCTTGCTGTAGAGAAAGCAGATTTTAGTAAGGACTCCAATTTTTTATCTATTGGGTCTTTGAACATTGGAACATTATCTACTGGACATGTCAGTGATTTATTCTCACAAGAGATGGCTGCGTCTCCATTTTTTTATGAACTTATCCTCCATGGGATAGATCACCGGAAATCTCTTGGGGGGAGTAAATATTTTATCAGGATGCTCCCAATCCTGGTAAATAAGCCCTTCCAATAAAGGGTGGATTGGGAAGGAACAGGCAGTCTGGGGAGCTTTCAGCGACCCCAGCGAGGAGACAGTAGTGGTTGATGGCTCCGCAAGAGGCATTTTAAATGCTGATCGGACCATGTTAGTCAGAGACTGAACCCATAATCTTTCAGCCTGAGATGCTGAGAAAGGTTCTTCCACTGTTGATTCCTCTATAACCGAATCAACCTCATCCTGATCCCCTTCAGGTAGGTCGATCTCTGTGTGGGGCTGTTCCTCCACTAACAGGCACTCTGAAGGAGGAGACGGAGATCGGATGCGCTTTCCCTGTGACAGGGAAGCAGCGATCAATGCTGTTAATCTCTCTTCCAATCCTCCCAGAGTTGAGGAAAAAACCTCCTCTGTTATATATACAGGAGCAGGTGGACTGGGGACAGCCGCAGCACCAGGTACTCCTGCGGGGTTCCTACGGCTACTGACCTCTGAAATTTCAGGGGAGATTGGTGCAGTACAAGCATGCCCA
The DNA here is from genome assembly GCA_029206835.1 of Rana muscosa. Taxonomy (NCBI): domain Eukaryota; kingdom Metazoa; phylum Chordata; class Amphibia; order Anura; family Ranidae; genus Rana; species Rana muscosa. Next base: position 551,273,173 of record CM055116.1, on the reverse strand, counting down.
AAATCCTCAGAGCCCGATGGAGACCCCTTTGGCTTCTTGGAAGACTTATTTCCAGAGCGTCTGGACGACATATCCTTTAAGCACAAAGCTGAGGTATTCCCGTCGTCATACACCAATTTTACTGGTAATAGTCTAACACAGTTGCTGCTATATACCAGCTGGTGTCCACTAAAGTGTCTTTCTATGGGGATGCCTGCATCAACCGCCTCTGTGTGCCACCGTTTTGTTGCTAGCTCTGCTTGCATCCAGCTGACACTTGTACTGTGTCTTTTATCCATGCTGGGACGCCTGCACATGCGCAGAAGCGCCGCGGCGCGCATCGAGCGTCATCCACCCGCCCCGCCCCTTTCCTTTCATAGGGGGCGCACCTTCGGCACTCTTTTTAGAAAACCAAGCAGGGACTAGGAGCCAGGGCCCTTTTTGCCAGAGGGCCTGTGCGGTGGATGAGCGCAGCAACAGGACAGAAGAAGTGGATTCCCACAGAGAAACTTACCAACTGCCTGGATCTTTTGACTTGACAAAGCCAAAGATCCATATGACAAGAAAAATGGACCACAGCGGCCTCTGGTGGTTTAACACAGGTACCGCGGTCTCCCTTTTTTTTTTTTTTTTCTTGACTACTATTAAAATTTTACATTTTCCAGTAGTTACAGGCATGCCCAGATATTAGCGGGAATACCGTTAGGTAACAGACAGAAAGACAAATTAGGCTTGGGGGACCCCCAATAGAACCAAGTTCCTGGGGGCCCCCACTTACCTGTTCCCCGCCGCAGGACTTTGTTTGGTCCACAAAAGCCCAAACTTCACCTCTCACGGCAGGCATTGTAATTAAACCTTCAGGGACCGGGTTCCCAAGGATTCCACTCCCCTGGACCTGTATAGCACCCTGCACAGACAACATCTTGGTCGTGGGTATAACCAGAGCTCAGGATCCCAGGGTCCAGCCCTCCTAAGAGAGGCATTACAGGCAAAACCTTGCTCTTCTGTTGCAAGGCCCGGGTACAGACCGTTTAGCTATGAAGCTTTTTTGGTGGGATCCGGAACAGCTTACTAAGGCCCATAAAAGAACCTGTACGCAAGCCCAGTGAAAAACACATGTTACTCTTTGGCCAACACCTTAGACACTGGCAAAAAACTGAGGTGTTCCCGGATGGGAGGGGCTTATATAGGGGAGGGTACTTCCGGTTTTGGAAGTTGCCAGTGCCAGCACCTGAAGGTATCTATATAACCCATTAGTAATGACTAAGTCGCTCTGTGTCCCGTGATGTACGAAAAAGAAATAAATCAAGTAAGAGTCAAATATATATCTATATTTCTTATATCATGGTTTGGTGTCTGTTTATTAAAGATCTACTTTGGGATGAAATTGTTCATCCAATGATTCCATTTGGAGCTCCGACGGAGGTTCCCAGTGTGTAATTAACATGCATATAGGACCGTACCATTGTCTCCAGTTTACAAAGGGGAAAGTAAAAAAAAATTTTTAGTCTGTTTTTCTTTTATTGAAAAGCTTTTTAATTAACCGTGGGTATATCTATGGGAACAATGTTTTAGAGTCGGTGATATTAAATAGTATAAGTTGTATGCCATGTAACCCGAGACTGGGGCTTGCTTTTGGGTGAGTCCTGGACGCTTCCGCTGTTCCATGCAGTAGTTCCGTCCACAACTACAAATACCATGATCCTTTGTGACCAGGTACGCCCCCTGAAGACGTTAACCAACGAAACGTACGTCGGCGGCGGTACCTGGTCACGTGATTTGCTGACGTCATCACGGCACTCTGGCTTTGAATCTGTGTTTGCAAAACACCAAGCGCGTCACCTTGGAGGAGACAGCGGAGGAGTTCACGCTCAGACAAGCTCATAGCCTCAGTGCCGGGAAAAGGCACTTTTTAAAGTAAGCGGCCATTTGGCACCTTTTTGTTTTTTATCATATTTTAATAAACTGTATTACGCTATGAGGCTTCCTGTTTCTATTTGCATATCCTGCCTTTATGCCTGACAAGAGGGGTTTGGAAATTTCCTGTGTGTGACTGTCGATGTGTATGCAGGCACTATCCTGCACAAGCTATACAGACCATCTTTTTAAGTAAAGTGGTCAACAAAATCTGGTAAGCGCATCCTTTGTCTGAGCATTTTGGGTGACTTTTATTGTTTGGTGGAGGAATATCACGCAAATTAAGAAGATATATTTTGAATGTCACTAGCAACAAAAGATCAACGTCTAATCAATGGTTGAAGCAATATTGGACATATTTTTTAATTTGGTTGGAATTTTTTCACTTGGTTGAAATTTTTTGTTGGAGAAATCAGATTCTCTGAATATATTTCTATTGGGACTCACATTTACTTATATTGTTATATATAAATATTTATTTGTGTTCTGTTTGGATTTAATAGGGATTAAGCACCAAATCTAAAACACTACTGTGGTTTGCCCACTAGGGGCTATTTTGCATATCATTCATTACCTATAGGGTTTTGTAGGTATCTGTAAGCGCACTCTTATTATTTATTTCATAATACTTTTTAACTAGGAGGTATACCTAGGTATGCACTAGGGGGGCTAGATTGGACCCGGTAGGGGGGGGGGGATAAGAGACTGGATGATGAAGGTATCACAGAGGACGGTTATTTAGTTATCACGTAGACACCTTAAGAATTAGTATAGACCTGTGTTGGAAAATGGTCAAAGTTGGTGATAACAGCGGAAAAATTGAATTTTATTCTTGTATAAATAGGTTGAAAATGACGGGTGACACGAACCAAGGATGGAGCCCGGCTGAAATACATTTAGAAAGGGGGGTTTTAGGAAATAGGGGGGAAGGGGGGGGTGAGTGGTTGTGGGGTATTTGAGATTTTTCTGTGGTTTCGTTTTTTTTTGTCTACAGGAAAAAGATAAAAAAAATGATTTTTCTTGTAAGAAATAGGAAATATAGATTAAGGGATGGGAAGTGGAGGAGGGAGCGGGGATTTATACCACAATGCACCCACAAAGGGGAAGAAGGAGGAGAAGAGGAGGGAAAGGAGAGGGGGAAGGAAGAGAGAGAGGGAAGGGAAAGGAGAGAAAAGGGAAGAGAAAAGGAAAATACTTTTTTTTTTTTGAACGGTCCTTTCTCTCTGTTTCCTTCCGAAGACTATAAGAATCATAATAAGGGGCAAGAATGATATAACGGTCTGAGGAATGGTCGGAGGAAAACTAGGTAGCACAAATGTGCAGTGAGAAGCAGATAGGAGGAGCTGGAGGAGGGGTCAGGGACTCCTCTCTCAGGATCAGGTGCAACCAATCTCCCCCAGTAGGCCAACACTCATATAGGGTAAGGGAATAGGAGTGTTTAAAGCTAGTTAGCTTTGCATAGCTTTGGGGAGGAAGGGCGGGTTCCCTTTTTTTTCTCCATTTGATATTAGAGTAGCGAAGGGGAGGTCTCCTTTTTTTTTTCTCTCCCTTTGGGGTTTTCTTTTTTTTTTTCTCCCTTTGGGTTTTTTTTTCTCTCTCCCTTTTGGGTTATTTTTTTTTCCTCTCCCTTTTGTTTTTTTTTATTTTATTTATTTTGGCAGCGCTCTCTCCCACCAGGTGTCCCCTAGCTCACCGTTTTAGTTTTTTTTGCTCCTGGGTATAACTTTGCGTTGACGGATTAGGAATGGAGGCACTATCAATAATGTCAATCAATGCGAAGGGGTTAAATACTCCAGAGAAGAGACAGATACTTTTACACGAGCTGAAGCGAACGGGGAGCGACATAGCATTTGTTCAGGAGACACACTTTAGAGAAGGGGGTCTCCCCTTTCTTAGAAATAGAGCCTTACCGATTGGATATCATGCCACCAATCCGGTGGCAAAGAAGGGGGGAGTATCTATCCTGATTTCAAGTGAGATTCCATGGTCATATACAGACTCCCTGGTGGATACCGGGGGACAATACTTGGTTGTAAAAGGTACGATCGGGGGTTTAGTGCTAACTCTGGCCTCCTTTTACGCCCCTAATGTACAACAGGATGTATTCTTTGGGAAATTTCTGGATAAACTGGTGGGATTTCAGGAAGGACGGGCACCCGGAAACGGATATTGCGGCTGATACAGAAAGCAAGGTTAATAGACATATGGCGACTGACACATCCAGGAGAGAGATTATTCCTTTTATTCCATCCCCCACAAGATATATTCCCGTATAGATTACTATCTCATTCCACACAACCATTTTTATGCAGTTAAAGAAGTTGGAATAGGGAAAATTACGTGGTCAGATCATGCACCAATTCTCCTGAAATATAAACTGGTGGATTTTCAGCTTCCTGGGTCGGCGACCTGGAGGCTGAATGAAAGTCTCCTACAGGATGCCGCTGTGCTGGAAGATGTACAGAGGGAAGCAAGGTGGTATTTTCAGACTAATGATATGCCAGAGTGTGACCCAGGGGTGATTTGGGAGGCCCACAAGGCGGTGATAAGGGGAGTCCTAATGAAACATGGGGCAAGGATTAAGAGGGAAAGGGAAGCAAAGTTAACAACTCTCCTGGCAGATATCTCACGTCTAGAACTTCTACAAAAACAGAGTCCTAGTCCAGGTTTGGAAAGGGACCTCCTGGCGTCACGTAGACAGACTACCGAATTACTTTTGTATAAAGCAAAGAGAGCAATACAGACAGGCAGGAGACAGAATTACGAATTTGGTAACAAGTGCGGGAAGCAATTGGCTAGTTCGCTGAGGGAGAAACAAACAAAGACTTAGGTACCAATGATTATGGGGGCGGGAGGCGAAAAACTTAGATTACCTAGAGAGATAGCACAGCGGTTTGGAGACTTCTATACAGCCCTGTATAATTTGAAAACAAGCTCTCAGAACCAACCCGCAATGGAAGAGTATATAGCAACCTCAGGTATTACTAGTTTGACACCAGTGGTAAGTCAGGAGTTGGAAAGGCTGATTACTATAGAAGAAATCCAGGAGGCAGTGAAAGGGGGGAAGGGAGGTAAATCACCGGGTCCGGACGGCCTTACTATCCAATATTATAGACTTCTCCTCCCTATCTTAGGACCATTTATGGTAAAAATGTTCAATGGACTAGGAGACACAAGCTCCATTCATACAGAATCTCTAAAAGCCGTGATTGCGGTCATACCAAAGGAAGGTAAGGATCCTTTCCAATGTGGAAGCTATAGACCGATATCATTATTAAATACGTATTTGAAGCTCTTTTCCAAGATCCTGGCAATGCGACTGCAACAGCAAATACCCGGCCTGGTCCATAAAGACCAGGTAGGATTTGTGCAGACGCGGGAAACTCGGGACAACACGATTAAGACCCTGAACTTGACCCATTTGGTGGTTCATCCCGAACCCCATGTGTCTTCCTAGGGACAGATGCAGAAAAAGCTTTTGATCGTATAAACTGGCAGTTCATGTTCTTGGTACTGAGACACATGGGGTTCGGGAATAAGATGCTACAATGGATTTCGAGTAATTATACCCATCCCACTGCTCAGGTTAAAGTGAATGGAGTATTATCCCCACTTTTTAAGTTATCCAACGGGACAAGACAAGGGTGTCCGTTATCCCCACTTTTATTTGCCCTGTCCGTAGAGCCCTTATTGAGCAGGATCCGATCGAACCCAGATATCAAGGGAGTGTCAGTGGGAGGTATTGAGTATAAGATATCGGCGTATGCGGATGATATGATGTACAACCTGACCAACCCGATAGTATCCCTCCCTAACTTGCTCCAAGAATTAGAAACATACGGTAACGTATCAAATTTTAAGATCAATTACGTAAAATCTGAAGCAATGGGAGTTGCGATCCCCAATGAAGAACTGAACGCTTTGAAATCTAACTATAAATTTAAATAGACAGATCAAGCCTTGACGTATTTGGGGACCTCCATCCCGGCGGATCTTGCACAAATATACAAGCTTAATTTTTTACCATTATTATCTAGAGTGCGGATCCTCCTGGATGGATGGCAGAAAGGGTTCCATTCGTGGTTTGGGAGGTGTAATATTATTAAAATGAACATCTTACTGAAATTCCTATCCCTCTTTCAGACGCTCCCCACCGCTATACCCAAACATTTCTTCAAACAGACACAATCCCTTTTCAGTAGATTTATATGGGCAAATAAGCATCCAAGAGTTAGGGGATCCTTATTGTCGCTACCTAAACGATATGGAGGTGTGTCTACTCCAGACATGTACAAATACTACCAAGTGGCTTTATTGAGTCGCCTGATTGACTGGAGCCGACATAGGGAGGGGAAAATCTGTCCGGAGTTAGAACAAGCCCAGTGTAGCGGTTTACTCCATCGAGCTGCATGGTGTTATCGGGAGCTTCCGAATGATATGAAGATGCATCCTCTGATAGGTCCAACTCTTCGGATAGGATATGGGCTATTCGCAAAGGTTAAATGATCAACACTAGACTCACCCCTCTTCCCCATTTTGGGGAATCCACAGTTTGGATCAGGACTGATGAAGGGACCCTTTAGTAAACTGGTAGAACAGGGGCTGTTTCAAGCCTCTCATTTTGCGAAGGCAGGAGCATGGCCCACGATTCAGGAGAAGGTAACAGGACCCACACCCTATCAATTGGAGTTTTAGAGGGCACTGCAACTGCAACACTTTCTCGACACCCTGAGTATACCGAGTAGATATGAGCGGAAATTAAAAAAATTTGAGGGGTATTGTAATGGGAGTGGTACACTGCGGCACACTCTCTCAAAAATTTGTGATTTGTTGAACTCACCCGCCAAGGATTTCCGATTGCGCTTCTTTAGGAGGTGGGAGGGAGAGCTGGGTAGGGTCTTTTTGGAGGAGCAAAAGAATTAGATATTACGCAATATGTTTGAATCCTCAGTCTGCGTAAGAATGCAGAAGATGAATTTTAAGATCCTATCGCAGTGGTACCGTACCCCGGCCGTCTTAAGTAGATGTTATCCAGACATATCAGATAGATGCTGGCGGTGTGTGGGAAAAGGAGGGACATTAATACACATTTTCTGGACTTGCCCCAGAATACAGAGTTTTTGGAAGGAGGTGCGGGAAATTGCGCAAAAGATTAGTGAGGAAGAGTTGCCGGAGGATTTGACTTTTTTTCTGTTACAGGACTCAGACATTGCAGTTAAAAGGTATAGGAGGTCGATCCTTTGTCATCTGAATGCGGCAAGAGCCTGTATTCCAGTAATGCGGAAGCAGACCCAGCCCCCGCAGCGCTATTCCCTATTTACTATAGTGTTCTCGGCACACGGGAGGAGGCGCTCAGTGCGCCACTATGAACCTGGCGCACGGCATCTTCAAATCAAAATATAAAGAAGCTGGAAGGGCCAATAAAATGGGGTGATGTGGGGTGATGTGAGGAAGTAAAGTGACAACTGCCCATATAACAAATATGCCCAAAATAGAATGGGAAAGTAACTTTTTCTGAACAAGCCTGCTGCGCCTGCAAGTACGTTTATAACTGCAAGAGTTTTTTTAGTGCACTGCGCGGCAATTTCACTCGTTCAAATGCGCCGGTTCACTGCACCGGCAAAATCTTAGTAAATGTCAAGTCATAAGTTGAACAGGCGCACCTACTAAACAGTCCCTGCACAAAATGACATTTCTAAAGGAAAAAAAGGCATTTAAAAGCACTCGCGGCTATAATTGAATTGTCGGCTCCCGTCAATACAAAGAAAAGTCATTGAAAGTCTTTGAAAAAAAAAAATGCGTGGGGTTCCCCCAAATTCCATTACCAGGCCCTTCAGGTCTGGATATTAAGGGGAACTCCACGCCAAATAAAAAAAAACGACGTGGGAGTTCCCTTCAAAATCCGTACCAGGCCCTTCAGGTCTGGTATAGATTTTAAGGGGACCCCCGCGCCAAACTTAAAAAAAATGGCGTGGAGTCACCCTAAAAATCCACACCAGACCCTTTATCCGAGCACGCAACCTGGCAGGCCGCAGGAAAAGAGGGGATGGGAAACCCCTCCCCTCCTGAACCGTACCAGGCCACATGCCCTCAACATGGGGAGGATGCTTTGGGGGTCTGTGACCCCTCAAAGCACCATGTTGATGGAGACAAGGGCCTCATCCCCACAACCCTTGCCGGGTGGTTGTGGGGGTCTGCGGGTGGGGGGCTTATCGGAATCTGGAAGCCCCCTTTAACAAAGGGGACCCCCAGATCCCGGCCCCCCCTGTGTGAAATGGTAATGGGGTACAACTGTACCCCTACCATTTCACAAAGAAAGTGTCAAAAATGTTAAAAATTACAATAGCCGGTTTTGACAATTCCTTTCTTCCATCTTCTTCCATCTTCTTCTTCCATCTTCTTCTTTTCTCCATTCGGGTTTCTTCCTCCATCTTGTTCTTCATCTTCATCTTCCTTCTCCCTTCGGTGTTCTCGTCCGCATCTTGCTCCGGCTTCTTGTTCCCCTCTTCTTTCTCCGGACGATCCGCTTGAATTCGAGGTTCCCGCTGTGTGACACTTCAGTTCATCAGTTCTCCTCTGAGTCCGCGGCCACCCGGTGACCCCGCCGCCCTCTGACGCACGTGGATTTCACGGGGACTTTCCCCGTGGTGTCAGAGGGGGGCGGAGCCAATGGGTGGCCACGGACTCAGAGGAGAACTGTCAGAACTGAAGCGTCACACAGCGGGAACCTCGAATTCAAGCGGATCGTCCGGAGAAAGAAGAGGGGAACAAGAAGCCGGAGCAAGATGCGGACAAGAACACCGAAGGAAGAAGAAAGATGAAGATGAAGATGAAGAACAAGATGGAGGAAGAAACCCGAATGGAGAAAAGAAGAAGATGGAAGAAGAAGATGGATGAAGAAGATGGAAGAAAGGGGAAGACATTAATAAAGGAATTGTCAAAAACCGGCTATTGTAATTTTTAACATTTTTTACACTTTTTTTTGTGAATTGGTAGGGGTACATTTGTACCCCATTACCATTTCACACAGGGGGGGTGAGATCTGGGGGTCCCCTTTGTTAAAGGGGGCTTCCAGATTTCGATAAGCCCCCCGCCCGCAGACCCCCACAACCACCGGGCAAGGGTTGTGGGGATGAGGCCCTTGTCCCCGTCAACATGGGGACATGGTGCTTTGAGGGGTCACAGACCCCCAAAGCATCCTCCCCATGTTGAGGGCATGTGGCCTGGTACGATTCAGGAGGGGGGGCGCTCTCTCGTCCCCCCTCTTTTCCTGTGGCCTGCCAGGTTGCATGCTCGGATAAGGGTCTGGTGTGGATTTTTAGGGGAACCCCACGCCATTTTTTTCATTTGGCGCAGAGTTCCCCTTAATATCCATACCAGACCTGAAGGGCCTGGTAATGGAATTTGGGGGGACCCCCACGCATTTTTTTTTCAAAGACTTTCAATGACTTCTATTTGTATTGACGGGAACCAGCAATTCATTTTAAATGACTATTATTTTACTTTAGAAATGTCATTTTGGTCTCGGACTGTTATAAACATGGAAAACATGCGCTACTTTACAGGCATACTATAGACACCCCCCCAGGTATGATATTTAGGGCCAGTTCACACCGGATGCAGTGCAGTGCTTTTTTTTGATGCATGAAAAATGCAAATAAAGTTGATCACATTAATGCCAATGGCATAGTTCACACCACTGCAGTCCGTTCCAGTGCGTTTCAGAAAGGAAAAAAAAAAATGGTCATGCTGCATTTTTTATGTACAGAACTGTACTGGACTGCAGTAAAACACATCAAAAACGCACCGGAACGTACCAAAAACGCACTGGAACGCACCGGAACGCACCTAAATGCACCAAAGACGCACTGCAACACACTTGTCCTTATTAGGGCCAGTTCACATCAGACGCAGTTCCGTGTGCTTTTTTTCTGCACAAAATGCATGCACAGTATTTTCCATGTATTCCGTTGGCTCTAGTTGGCTCTAGTTTACACCATGCAGTCAGTTTCAAGTCAGTTTCTGCACCGGAAACTGACCGTAAACTGACTGTATGGTGTGAACTAGAGCCAACAAGAGCCATCTGGAATACATCCAGACTGCGTTTCTATGGTGTGAACTGGCCCTTAGGGCCAGTTCACACCATAGAAACGCAATCCGGATGCGTTCCAGGTGCTTTTTTGCATGCGTGTTTTTGATGCGTTCCAGTGCATTTTTGGTACGTTTTTGATGCAGTCCAGTGCTTTTTTTTCACCCCTCTTTTTTATTAACCATAGATAAGGACAAGTGTGTTCCAGTGCGTATTTGGTGCATTTAGGTGCGTTCCAGTGTGTTTTTGATGTGTCTTGCAGCGTTCCAGTACAGTCCAGTGCAGGTAAAATGCAGCATGTTCTATTTTTTTGTGGAACTGGAACGCACTGGAACAAACACTGCCATTTAGAACCATATAACCAACTTTCCATGCATTTTTGATGCATAAAAAACGCAATGGACTGCATGTGGTGTGAAATGGCCCTTAAGCAATCAGGCATATTTAAAGGCACTTCTCCTTGTTTTGTTTTTGGTGTTGTCCAAATTGGTGACATTGATATATGTCCCTTAGGGTGGGACCTGGGCCCCCATTTTAAGGCTAATAACTAGAAGATAAGCCAGCCAAGTGGGGACTAGCAAAATTAACAAGTCAGTTCCCATAGACTGCAATGGTATTTGTTGTATAACTTTTGCCCATGTTAGGCTCTTTGTTTGCCCCCCGGACCGGGGGTGTTTGTCCCATCTCTAATTTTGTAGCATGCTGGATGATGTGCTTAATTTTTTGGACGGGGGGGCGGGGGGGGCTTATTTTCTGCTAGCTGCATTTGTGTTGGTCTGAGCATGCTCAGGAACTTAGGCCTCGTACACACGACCGAGTTGCTCGGCAAGAACCAGCAAGAAACTTGCTGGCAGAGATGTCTTGCCGAGAAATTCGTTCGTGTGTATGGTTTCTCGTCAAGAAAACCGACAAGTAATCTCGACGAGAAAATAGAGAACCTGCTCTCTATTTTCTCGTCGAGATTCTCGTCGGCATGTTTCTCGACGAGAAAAGTGAGTGTGTGTACACTTACCTGTCCTCCCGGAAGCCCGCGCATGTTCGAAATGAATTTGACGCATGCGCGGTAGCTTCCTGGGCATAGGTAGGGTATACCAAGATGGCGGCGACGGCATCGAATGTGACGAGCACATGCTCGTCGTAGTCGATGACGTCACCGCGTATGCTCCATTCAAAGAACCGCGGGTTCTTTGAATCGAGCGTGTGTACACTCGGCCGGGACAAGTTTCTTGTCCAAGAATCTCGTCGAAAAAAACGACATGTTTTTTTTGACGAGAATCTCGGCCGTGTGTACGAGGCTTGAGGTTTTTTTTGGTGCTTTTTGTGTGTGAACAGCACCTGGATATTTCTGGGCATGCTCAGAGAGAGTGTGTTTTTGGGTTAGTAATGGAAGGACATCCTTAACACGTGTACCCACTTTGAAGTTCAGTCTCTACATTGGGTGAAATTGCATTTTGGGTGTTTCATGGACTGTGTATGTGTTTTCAATTGCCTCATTAGCACACAAACCTATGTTATATAAAGCTTGCAGATAGCATTCTCTGCCTTGCCCTGAAAAGAGGAAAGATTGTGTGTGTGGCGCCGGCCGGCAAAATGTAAATTTTGGTGTCCTTATCGAGTTTGTAACACATGCATTTTATTTGTTATGTCTTTGCAAACAGATGTTTGTTTTATTTTTGTTGATTGTTTGTTTTCTTTTGAGTGGGGGATATGTTCCGCTGAAATATTTTTGATGTTGTTAATGTGTGTCGTTTGTTCACTTTGATTTAATTGTCTGTGCTGCATTATTTTGCTAAATCTTTTTCAAGATGTGACTAATGTTTCAAATTTACCTTCATGTTTTTTTTTTTTTGCTTCCCTTTCTTTTTTCCAAGTCCTGTTTTGTTGACCAATAAAATTTGATGCAAAGTTTGATGTTGGTTTTTTGTTTTCTATGCAACAAATGTGACAGCTGCAGCTTAACTATGCTTATTGGCATAACAAAATAGGTGTGATTTGTCTAACTTGGTGCCTTCATGGTAGCATATGCATGTATTGTGTGCTGCCATGGATAGTCACCAGGAAATTAAAAATACAGAGTGGTAAGTATTAAATTTTCCTTTTTACTGCAGTGGTTCTCAGCCTCAGTCCTCAAGTACCCCCCAACAGGACATGTTTTGTGAATTTATCTTATCGAGAATTGCTGTCCAAAATACCAAACCATTGACTGTGATTTAAAGCACATGTGCAAGATGAAGGAAAACCTGCAAACATGGCCTGTTGGGGGTACTTGAGAAGCACTGATTTAGAGCACTGCACTTAAAAATAGCTCAAGACAATGCTATTCTAATTGTGGGCATTTTGAGGGAAACCATGTAAGTGTTAGAACCCCTGCTTGTTTTTTTTTTTTTTTAGGTTGGGCTTTGTGTCCCTTTTAGTAAAATTGGTTTCACTTCCTGTCACACAGCTAAACAGGAAGTGATGGTAAAACCCTACCAATGTCTTTTCTTGGGGACACACAGATCAATCTAACTAGTGTCCCCATTAAGCAAATTGCACTCTAGCACTTTGTTGTGTACACCCCAAATCATTGGGTAGTGTGGGGTTTAGTAAAGGCAAATCCACTCTGCAGTACAAGTGTAGTTGCTTAAAATCTGAGGGGAAGCACTGGTGATTTTAACATCCAATCATGTAGAAGCAAAGATGGTGTTTTTTTTGTTTCCTGGCATGTTCCCCTCGGATATCCAGCAAGTGCACTTGTAGTGCAGAGTGGATTTGCCTTTAGTAAATAAACCCCAAAGTCCATAATACCTAATAATTTAGGTGGAGTGCAATGTACATAATGGGGAAAGTATTTAGATTGACCTGTGTGTCCCCAAGGAAAGACATTGGTAGGGATTTACCCTCACTTCCTGTGTGGCTATGTGACAGGAAGTGAATTATTTGGAAGGATAAATTGGCCAAATTTGGGAGTTGTCTTCACCCTATCAGGGGTGCAGACATCCCCAAAAACTGTCTAGACTTCTAATTCCTCTGCACTCTATCCCCAAGCAAAAATAAGACAGGATTTAATTTAGTTTAACTTTGCAAAGACACATTCCTAAGTTGAATTGTGATGCATGTCAATGGCCCATTTAGACCCTCTTTAATCACTTGAGATCAGCGCTATAGCTGATCGACCGCCACAGCACAGTCCTCAATTGCCGGGAGTCTGTCAATAGACGTCCTCCCCTTCGCACGTGCACTGTGGTCACCGAGTCACTGAGACATGGGTGATGACAGAACCGAGTAAGGGGCCGATCCCTGCCCCTTACCACGTGATCAGCTGTCAGCCAATGACAGCTGATCACGTGATGTAAACAAAAGCTTGGTAATCGTTTTTTTTTTCTCCTTGTGCTGACAGCGTGAGCATAAAAAAAGGCAATCACCGGCTTATGTGCAAGGGACATCGGGAAGAGGAAGAGGCAATTCTGCGTCATCAGTAGCCCCTGCCAGTGCCACTTATCAATGTCCACCACTGGTGCCAATCAGTGCCACCTAGCAGTGCCACTTCTCAATGCCCACCAGTGCCAACTAGCAATGCCACCGCTCAGTGCCCACCCTTGCCACCTTATCGGTGCCCATCAGTATCAGTGCAGCCTCATCAGTGTACATCAATGAAGGAGAAAAATGACCTTTTTTCTAAATTTTCGAACTAAATATTAACCACATCCCTACCAAGGGCCGTCGGAACAGGACAGGCAAAACAAGCAATTGCTTGGGGCCCCAAACTGGCCTGGGGCCCCAGCCTGCTGCCTGTCACTGTCCTTGATTTCAGCCCGGAGCTGATCCGCAGATTGCGGCCATAGGAAAGTCTGCGGCTTCGGCCTAGCTCCGGAGCGGTGGCCATCTTGGTACACCCGGCGGTGAAAGGCCGCCGCTATTGCTTATGGGAGTTGTAGTCCACAGCGGTGGCTACGTGCTGATGCTCCCTGCTCCTGGGGGGAGGAGTCAGTGTCAGTCACAGTCACTCAGGAGGGCAGCGCAGGCGTGCTACAACTCCCATTGCAGTCGGATCATATTTTGCCCGCCAGACAGTGCCTCTGGAAATGGTAGGTCGGTGAATGACTTTTTAATGGAGTGATAAAGTCTCTAATAGTTCCACAAATAAAATAGTAAATAAGTTTTCTTGAAAAGTAGTAAAGAATCTGTCTTTCTATGGCTCCACAAGCATGTACTTGTACATGATTTCTGTTCTTCTGTCCAGTAATCCAGCAAGGCCAGGATCAGGATCCCTGAATATTAGTGCACGGCTGCAAACAACTTCCTGGTCACAGCAGCCTGCTTCTCCATCCCAATCCCCACTATTGGAGAAATGTCCAGTATCAGGGTTTTTTATTTTTTTTAAAAACCCTGATACTGGACATTTCTCCAATAGTGGGGATTGGGATGGAGAAGCAGGCTGCTGTGACCAGGAAGTTGTTTGCAGGAGAAAAGCGCATGAATATTCAGGGATCCTAATACTCCCCCCCTCCCGCCGCCATCCGGTGCTTCTCCGGGCTCTCCCGTGCCATCGGGAGCCTGGAGAACGAATTGGCCAGCGCCGGATGGGAAGCATAGAGATCTCTATGAACGTCGGAGGCCCGAGCGCGACGTTATGACGTCACGCCGGGTTCCCGTATGTAAACAAAGCCGTGATCTCAGCTGTCAGCATGAGATCAGTGAATTTTTTTTACCGATCTCATGCTTTCCAGCCTGGAGGAGAGATGTGGGGTCTTATTGACCCCGCATCTCTCCATAAAGAGGACCTGTCACAATAGATTCCTACTACAAGGGATGTTTATATTCCTTGTAATAGGAATAAAAGTGATCAAAAAAACAAAAAAGGAAAAAAAAGTGTAAAAAAAAAAAAGAAAAGTAATAAAACAAAAAAAATAATAATAAAAAAAAATGAAAACGCCCCTGTCCCCGGTAGCTTGCGCTCAGAAGCGAACACACGTGTAAGTCCCGCCCACATATGTAAACACCGTTCAAACCACACATGTGAAGTATTGCTCCGTGCTTTAGAACGAGTGCAACAATTCTAACACTAGATCTCCTCTGTAATGCGAAAATGGTAACGTGTAAAAAAATTTAAAGCATAACCTATGGAGATTTTTAAGTACTGAAGTTTGGTGTCATTCCATGAGTGTGCGCAATTTTAAAGTGTGACATGTTAGGTATCTATTTACTCAGCATAACAACATCTTTCACATTATACAAAAAAATTGGGCTAACTTTACTGTTTTGTTATTTTTTAATTCATGAAACCATTTTTTTTCCCCAAAAAAAGGCGTTTGAAAATTTATTGCGCAAATTCCGTGCAAGATAAAAATTTGCAATGACCGCCATTTTATTCCCTAGGATGTCTGCTAAAAAAACATATATAATATTTGGGGGTTCTAAGTAATTTTATAGCCAAAAAATTATGATTTTTACATGAAGGGGAGAAGTGCCAGAATAGGCCCGTTGCTGAAGTGGTTAAAATATCCTATTTTTTTTTTTTTAGTCGGTCTTTTGTATTTATAGACAAAAAAAAAAAGCAGAGGTGATCAAATAGCGCCAAAAGAAAGCTCTATTTGTGTGCAAAAAATGATTACATTTTCATTGGGTTACAGTGTTGTATGACCGCGCAATTGTCATTCAAAGTGCATCAGTGCTGAAAGTTGAAAATTGGTCTGGGCAGGAAGGGGGTTTAAGTGCCCAGTAAGCAAGTGGTTAATATAAGGCTACATGCACACGGATGTTCTTCCAGCTGCTTGTTTGAGCGTTTTTTGCAGCTTAAAAACGCCTCTCCATGTTAGCCTACGGCCTCATGGCCACCATGGCGTTTTTGAGCTGTAAATAGCATAGCTATTTTTAGGCCCCATGTACACGAGACGCTGGTGCACAGTCTTCAGAACTAAGGTTGAAACCGGCGTTTAGAAACGCACGTTTTGTCGTGTTTGCATGCCGCATTTTACTGGATTTGCATCTAGAGGTGCTTTTCTAAAAAAAATATAAAAAAAAAGAAAAAATATAAATAGTTGCGCTAAACCTGGAATTGTGACCAGGGATCAAAGAAAATAAACACTGAGTGGCATGTACCAATATAAAAGTGCATCAGTGATAAATATTGCGTAGATGCTTATTGGTTATAAGCAATAAACAAAAGAACAATAACGTGAACACTAAACAATAATGTGTAAATAGTCCACTGGTTTAACCCCTTGCTTACTGGGCACATATACCCCCTTCCTGCCCAGGCGAAATTTCAGCTTTCGGCACTGTCACGCTTTGAATAACAATTGCGCGGTCGTGCGACGTGGCTCCCAAACAAAATTGACGTCCTTTTTTTCCCACAAATAGAGCTTTCTTTTGGTGGTATTTGATCACCTCTCCGGTTTTTATTTTTTGCGCTATAATCAAAAAAGAGCGACAATTTTCAAAAAAACACAATATTTTTTGATTTTTGCTATAATAAATATCCCAATTTAAAAAAAAGAAAATTTTTTTTTTTCCTCAGTTTAGGCCGATACGTATTCTTCTACATATTTTTGGTAAAAAAAAATCGCAATTGCCGTTTATTGATTGATTTGCGCAAAAGTTATAGCGTTTACAAAATAGGGGGTAGTTTTATGGCATTTTTATAATTATTTTTTTTTACTAGTAATGGCGGCGATCAGTGATTTTTTTCGTGACTGCGACATTATGGCGGAAACAGCGGACACTTTTGACACTATTTTGGGACCATTCACATTTATACAGCGAACAGTGCTATAAATATGCACTGATTACTGTATAAATGTGACTGGCAAGGAAGGGGTTAACACTAGGGGGTGAGGAAGGGGTTAAATGTATGCCCTGGGAGTGATTACTACTGTGTGGGGGAGGGGACTGACTGGGGGAGGTGACCGATCTGTGTCCCTATGTACAAGGGACACAGCATCAGTCTCCTCTCCCTGACAGGACATAGATCTCTGTGTTTACACACAGAGATCCATGTCCTTGTCTCTGTACCGGCCGATCGCGGGTACGTGGCGGACATCGCGGCCGCCAGGCACGCGCATCGGCATTACAGTGACGCGCCGGGCACGTGCGCGCGCCGCCGGCGGCGCTCGCGCGCCCCCCAGTGGCCAGAGGAGCGGAGGCCATAAAAAGATGGCCTCCCGGCATTTAAGAACCACCTTGCGGCCGTACATAGTCGACGGCGGAGGCGAGGTGGTTAAAGAAACAAAATCAAACAAAGTCCATGTAATAAAATCCAAGAAGACACCCGTGCAGATATCCAAAGAAAAGGGGGGCTCTCCAATCTTCATTAGAGGCTAATGACCAAACGTGAATTTCACCACCACCAGTAAATAGTCCTGCTTACCAGATGGAGTTGGTACCCTATGATGGAGGACCTCAACAGGCATGAAATGAATCCCAGTTGGTTTAGCCAAACAGACCATGTGTCATCAATTGGATGTCAGCACTTTCAACACCCAATTTGGAGCACATAGAAGGGAAAAGAGGAAGCTGGATAGTGTAAAATCTTCGGGATATTTATTGATACATAGAGCATAAAAACATACTCACATTGAGCAAGAGAAAAGACATCCTTGAGTACATCAGCCCCGACCGGTCGGACGCTAACACACAGATCCGTCCGTACAGACCGCGCAGTGGAGGGTGACAACAGCAAGCCGCTCGTTCCGCCCTACGCGGTTCGTGAAGATTCACTTCGTCTCGGGGCACGGTGCCATAGGGAACCATTAATTTTGAATAGAGACACAAGCGCCGCTGACATTTTTATTTACTATCACAGTGCGCCGCCGGTTTATGCACCCAATTAAGGATTTATTTGGCGCACCAATTAAGGTATGAACCGGCGCGGCGCACTGTTGTTAGTAAATCACCCCCCATGTGTCAGCAATAGCTAAACGCAAAATGGAAACTCCAATAAGTAGACACATGGGCCTTTATCACAATCATAACCTGAAGATGATAGGCTTTTTTGCCCTTGAACACATTCCCCCACATTATAGGGGTGGGGACATTAACAAACAATTACTGTAATTAGAAGCCAGGTGGACCTACCTCCTACAGGCTACCAAATACCCAGGCCTTAATGAAGGCATTAGTTATAAGCCCTTTTTATAACACCTCTAGTCATGAATTGCTGCCTCGTCTTTTCCGCGGTGACCCGGAGTCACTCTTAATCAGACACCATGGCTTGCCACTGTGTACTCTCCTTTCCTTGGCCACAGGTGCTGGCCATCCTTATATGAGGCCCAAGTATAACCACCAATCGATGAAATAGGATGAGGGAGGTGTGATGCAGACTCCATTTCTGCTCGCATCTCTCCCTCCAATATAAACACAAGTACACTTAGGAGGTAATTTAGTATAACTCCAGGAAGTACTGAGCACTATTGCAAATAATAGCTCCCATTTTAGCCAATTAAAAATTCAACGTGTGAATTTGCGAATGAAAAAGAGCGCTATTAGCAGCAAACAAGTGTTAGTAAATATGGAATCAGTAATTAGCGAATCCACGTACATGCAAATGCCAATTTCCACTAAGTTTTTATATAGCACTGCACTGTAGCCATGATCCCTGTATGTGAAAGAAACATTTCTATGTGAGATGTGCTCTACCTCGTGTGCATCTATTGATGTATATTGCAATTAGTATTCCTAGTTTTTTTCCTTCTTTTGCTAACGAATTCAGTTATGAATGATTATAACATAGTAATGTCTGCTATTCTATTCTGTAAAGTTACATGTATTTAACATTTAGGTTACCTATTGATGTATGTTGTTTTTTTCATGTTTTTTTTTTTTTAAATTTAGGTGGCTATAAAGCGGTAATTATTTATGTTTATTCTTTAATCATACTACACTATTATGCAGGTCTAGTACTTAGCACAATGGCTTAGTGGTCTGCTCAGATGTCTCCACAGCTCTCATGGTACAAGTTCAAATACCATCCAACAGCTATGTTTATTTTTTGCACAAGCAAATTAAAATAAACAAACAAAGAAATGTAAACTGCCCGTTAGCTAGTGTGTGATGTTTGGAATTCCACACCATAATATTATTGAATTTTTGGATAAAAGTGCATTGGCTATTTGGCATTCACCTATTTTCAGCATATGCTGCTTTGGCTAACTGGCTAATATCATTTGCCTTTTTTTCACCAATACAATCTTTTAGTATCTCTCTGTGGGATTTGAACCCATGAGTGCTTCAAAGCCTGAGTTTTTCAAGGTAGAAGTGCTGACCACTAGCCTATTGAGCGTAGCACAAACGTCTCCTAGTGTGTGATGTTTCTGCTTCACGAGCGGTCTTCTCCCCGAGCCAGCTCTCCTGCCACCGCAGTCATCTCCCGCTGCTGTGTTCTTCCGCGCAGTCGGTTACCCGCTAATAAAAAAAAAAGCTGCTCTTCCTCTGTGTCGGACTTCTGTGGCCATCCGATAACGATAATGTAAGAGACGCCACACAGCGGGTGACAACACAGAGGAGGAAGACCGCCACAGAATAAGAGCGGCTTTTTTTTTATTAGCAGGTATCCAACTGCGCGGAAGAACACAGCAACGGGAGAAATATACTGCTGAGTAAAATACACACTTTCAGGAGGTGCTGCCGTCAGTAGGATTTGAACTCATGGCTTAAACCTTTGAGGGCAGCAGGGAATACCACTATGCTACAGAGCTGAGCACATACCTATAGAGAAAATACATTTACTAATGTTTAATTCTATACAATAATGTTTTGCATTTCAGGCATTAATATTATAGTAACAACCATGCTTATGCTGATGTGGCATTGGCTAATAGGCATTGGCCTCTTTTCAGCATATACTGCTGAGTACAATGTAAGCTTTCAGTGGGTGATACCATCTGTGTGATTTTCAGCCATTTGAGCACAATTATATTGAGAACATACGTTTGATGGTGGGACTACTTTATATTCTAGGTATAAAAGTACTCAGCACAGTGACTTAGGCCCCTTTCACACTTGTGCGACCTGAAAGTTGTGCGATTTTGATGCGACTTTAAGCAATGCCTGTGTAATCTTGAGGTCTATGGATGCAGGAGTCGCAGGGAAAGGCCCGCAAATTTCCGTCTGCAATTTTTCCGCGATTCCAGGGAATGCCTGTGTAAACTTAAGGTCTATGAACCTCAACTCGTATCAAAGTCGGACCAAAGTAGTACAGGGACTACTTTGAAGTCGGTGTGACTTGAAGTTGCACAGATATAAATGGTACACATTGAAAATCATGGGGTATGACTTGTCATGCGACTCTGATGACCAATGTCGCAGGAAAAGTCGCTCAAGTGTGAAAGGGGCCTCAGCCTGACTTTGTGAGCGATTTCAGAGACATCAGTACACTTTCCTGCACAGATGTCTAGTGAAATCACATAGGTCTCAACTGTCCCTGATTTGGAACAAAGTCCCTCTGTCCCTCTTTGCTCCTCATTTGTCCCTCATTTTGTTCTGATCTGTATAGTTTTATATAAAATGCAATTTTTATCTTTCAAAAAGGGTTTTCCAGCGCTAAATCTTTCATCTAATTTCTAAATTGCTTTGTTTGTAAATTCCCAAAGCCAATCTAAGGCCCCATGCACACGAGACGCAGGTGCAAACTCTGCTGAACACACGTTTTTAAACGCTGAAACCGGCGTTTATAAACGCGCGTTTTGCCGCGTTTGCGGCCGCGTTTAGCGGCGTTTTACCGCGTTTGCGTTTATAAGCGTTTCATCATAGACCCTCCCTAAGCTCAAAAAACAGTAAATTTTAACCATTTCAGCCAGTTTGTGAGACCAGAGTGAGTAGCAGCAGCTGAGAGAGCAGCAGTGTACTTGTATTTAGCGTATCACTTGCCACATCATCTGCCACAAGTTGTGGATTGTCCACTTGCCACGTCACCTGCCACGTCACCTGGCCACATCACCTGGCCACGTCACCTGGCCACGTCACCTGCCACAAGTTGTGGATTGTCCACTTGCCACGTCACCTGGCCACATCACGTGCCACGTCACCTGCCACAAGTTGTGGATTGTCCACTTGCCACGTTACCTGGCCACGTCACCTGGCCATGTTACCTGCCACGTCACCTGGCCACGTTACCTGCCACGTCAGCTGGCCACGTCACCTGCCACAAGTTGTGGATTGTCCACTTGCCACGTCACCTGCCACAAGTTGTGGATTGTCCACTTGCCATGTCACCTGGCCACATCACGTGCCACGTCACCTGGCCACGTCACCTGCCACAAGTTGTGAATTGTCCACTTGCCACGTCACCTGCCACGTCACCTGGCCACGTCACCTGCCACAAGTTGTGGATTGTCCACTTGCCACGTCACCTGGCCACATCACCTAGCCATGTTACCTGCCCACATTACCTGCCACGTCATCTAGCCACGTCACCTGCCACAAGTTGTGGATTGTCCACTTTCCACGTCACCTGGCCACATCACGTGCCACGTCACCTGCCACAAGTTGTGGATTGTCCACTTGCCACGTCACCTGGCCACGTCACCTGGCCACGTCACCTGGCCACGTTACCTGCCACGTCACCTGGCCACGTCACCTGCCACGTCACCTGGCCACGTCACCTGCCACAAGCTGTGGATTGTCCACTTGCCACGTCACCTGGCCACGTCACCTGGCCACATCACCTGACACAAGCTGTGGATTGTCCACTTGCCACGTTACCTGCCACAAGTTGTGGATTGTCCACAATGCAATGCAAGCAATTACAGTTTTCTTTTATATTTTTTAATAGTTTTTCATCATTTGCCATCATTTTTGAGATTTCTAATGTTAAAAAATAGGTCACCTTTAAAAACGCTTATAAACGCAAACGCGGCAAAACGCCGGTACCGCGTTTAGCCGCGTTTACCCGCGTTTAGCAGCGTTTAGCGTCTGAAACGTGGAAAACTTTTGCGTCTGAACCCATTTTTTTGCTTCTGTAAAAACGAGGTTAAACGCAACTGCTTGTAAACGCCAAAAAAACGAGAGTGTGTGCATGGACACTGTAACGGATCTCAGATACCCCAGATGGGCACATCCGCCAGACTTGTGTCTCCTGTCCTCCAAACGCACCCGCAGCCTGCAGATTCGCCATAACCAGCCCTTAACCCCTCAATCACGAGACAATCCACACAGGTGTTGAGGGTTAAACATGCAGAGCATCAACAGTTTATTAAATCCAAAACATACACTTTTACACACAGTTAGGGACACTCCCCTTAGCCTTGTCATAGAGGGGGGGTAGGGGACAAGGAAGAATCAATGGGAACTGAACACTTGTACATTGAAACAGAGACTACAGATAAACAAAGGGATTATGATAAGCAGGCAACCCCTCAATACACATCCCCTGCGGAGAGATGTCTGCAGTCCAGACCATTGTCTGTGTGCCATGACTCAACACAGCTAAACACAGCAACAAGAGGGGGGGGGATGGGGGAGAAGGGATGTAGCATTACATTACATTATCTCAATGCCAGCTTCTCCCGGAGTCTCCAGTCTCCTCTGGGCCATAATCTGTGGGTAGGAGGCCCGCCCTCAGTCCCTTCCAAAGCACACAGTGACAGTGGGTTCTGTCACAGACACATAGGATAACATTGAATGGGTTCAGGAGCAGTTGAAAAAAGCGTCCAACTGCCTCTGAACACGCGTTCAACAGCAAATAACAGCGTCTCGTGTGCATGGGGCCTAAAGGGATATTATTGTTAAAAAAAAAAAAGCACTTTGGGGTTTAACTAATCTATTTTTTTTTAATAATTCTCCTTTAAGAAGGTGTTTTAGGAGGTGTGTCCTATGCCTACATACTTTTGCTAATAGGTGTCCCTTATACCAATCTCAAAAAGATGGGAGGTAAGAAATCGCCTCCTGAAGTCGCCCAAAGTAGTGTAGGAACTACTTTTGGGAATCTGTGTGGCGTCGCACCAATTCTGACAGTTCTATTGCCGTCAATAGGCGCCGATTTGGCCTGCAATTTGACATGTCAATTCAGAGCTATGTGAACATGGGTGAAGTTGCATAGATATGAATGGAACTCATGGGGGGTAAATTTTAATGCGAAATAAAATGAGGGGTGTAGTGGTGGCGCTGTTCTTACGTAAAACCAGTCTAATGGGAGATGGAAAAGTTGGAAAAATTATACAAGATAATGAACTGTGGAGTGGGCTCTGTCTGGTGTTTACTGTGTGCCCATCCGCTGAAAGTATATACAAAGCCTGAGTTTGAATGCTATATACAGACCTAAGTTTAGATGCAGAGTGAGACCTCTAGTTGAAGTTTACTAGTGAAATATAAAGTGTGGAAATAGAGTGTCTCTGCCTGGTGTTTGCTTGACTTTAGCAGTAACCTTCAAAAGGTGATAGTGTTAGTAGGTGTTCCAGTGGGTAAAAGGAATTGGTTGAAAAAAGAATAAAAACAAATGGTATAGATTCCAATTCGGCCGGGTGTTTGCTAGCTATGAACTAGCTGATGCGGGTGCTGTGAAACAAATAAATGCTACCTATGTGGTGCTGCAAGAGATGCGGTGTGGACAAATAAATTAAATAAAGTTACAATAAATTCAAATGCTGTCTCGGCCGGGTATTTGCTGAACCCAGCTGGGATTGTGTTCAGTCCCAAGTGATTAAACAATTAAACAAGTGTTTAATTGATCCGTGATACACTCTGATGATGCAAATAAAATGTTCAACATAGGATGAAGAAAAATAAAAAAATGAATAAAATCCAACTGCTGCAGAGTCCGAAATTGGTGACAGGTAAATTGGTGACTTCTGTGCTTGTTTTGGTAGCCTGTGCCGTGAGTGTGATTATCCGTGATTGTTTAAGATATTGCACTCACCAGATCCTTCATACCCTCAGGTGGTATGGTGCAGTCACAGTATGTGCCACTGTGTAGCAGTCTCAGGAAGTCGGGATGGCTCCTATGGTCCCTTGTGGTCCTCCGAGAAGGTGAGGGTTATAAAAAGGAAAGAAGGATGCCCATAGTGTGAACCCGTTTAAATTGATTTATTAGTGAAATCGGGAAAAAAAGGGGTACTCACATTATGTTAGACAATGAAAAGCATTTAAAATGGCGCTTAGCCGGTGAAGAGCGATCCAAGGTATTGGAAGTGATGATGCGACGTGACTCCTCCCTACGCGTTTCGTCAGATTGACGTCATCGGGAGCGTAACGTCGCACTCCACTTCCTAGTTCAAATTTTATAGCCCCTCTGGTCACATGTGCGCATGCATGAATTTGCATGGTGGCCATTTTGGGTGTGATTTTAGGGACAGAAGTCCGGCGGCCATGTTTGGTAAGTTTTGCAGACCGGAGCTCAAGGTCTACATCGGTCTGAGTTAAATTGATCTGGCGGCCCTGTTTGGTTCTGTTTGCAGACTGAAGACTGCGACGGCCATCTTAGGACATGAAACCATGGGGCTATATACTAAAAAAACGTTTACAGAACTACACAAAGCACCTTAGATAGCCAGCTATTGAAAGCAATGTTAATAAACAAACGTGTGCTACATATGAAGAAATGCATAAAATATAAAAGGTTACTAGTTGAACGACATGTGTATATATGTATAAAAACAAAAATAAAAATAAAAATAAAATCTATAAAGGATCAGTAAGATACAAAAATGATGCGGTATGGAAATTGAGGAGACATAAAAGTGTTTTAGGGATACAAATATGTATATAAAATGCATAAAAATGCGTGTGAAGCCGCATATAAAATCGCATGTATGTATGAAATGCATGTTTGAACCATATAAAAACCATGTAAAAACATGTTGGAAGCATGTCCCTAAATATATATATAGTAAAATATATATATATATATATATTAGAATGTTAGAGATACATATCTCAATATATGTTAGAGGACCATGTGAGGTAGAGGGTATGCGGTATATGTATGGAGATTGAAGAGACATAACATGACATAAAAAATGACATATAAGTGATACAAAAATGCATATACAACGCATGTAAAACGCATGTAAACCGCATAAAATGCATATTAGAAATGCATGTTTGAAATTTGCAGTAAATGTTAGAATATATATATATAGAGACTAGAGAGGAGAGATGGAACTAGTGCTAATAATTGGTGAGAAAGCAGTTCAGATCAAGATCGATGTTCATTCCTGATGGTTGGAGAGTATCAAGCTGGTATATCCACTTTGTTTCATTTTGTGAAATTTTAATTTTCTTATTTTCACCTCTCCAATGTCATTTAATTCTGTCTATGCCGTAGAAAACCATACAGATGGGGTCTTTGTTATGATAATCCCTGAAGTATCTGGACACACTATGTTTGGGAAAGGCATTTTTGATGTTGTTAATGTGTTCTCTTACTCTAACATGTAGTTCTCTGGTGGTTCTGCCTACATACTGTTTGTGGCAAGGACATTCTAGAACATATGTCACATGTGTGCTGTCAGGGCCGATCCTAGGGTCACAGACGCCTGGGTGCAGAAATATTTCTGGCGCCCCCACATGGGCGTGGTCATCTTACAAACTCCTCCCCTTTACACATGTTTCTATGGCAACGACTCAAACACAGAGATGCTCCCCTAAGAAGTCTTTGTTTCCCTGGGATCCTCCCATGATCTTCTAATAAAGAAAATACAGGAAGAGCGTACCCTAATGAGACCTGGAGGGGAGTCTCTCTGATGCACACAGAGGGGGCTTCTGTTAGAAAGAGCACCCAGACATGGTACAGGAGATGGTCAGAGTAAGTGATTAGTACAGATAACTTACTCTGTCATTTCAGGCAGGGAAGCCTTCCCTGCTCTCCATCCTTACATATTCCCCACAGCAGCCGGTGGAAGAGGGGGGAACCTGGCAGAGCTGGGGGGGGCGGGCAGGAGACAGTACAGGGTGACAGGAGAATGGCAGGATAAAAGGAGAACAGCAGGGGTACCGGAGAAGAGCACAGGGGGGGACCTCAGAAGAGCACAGGGGGGGTACCGGAGAAGAGCACAGGGGGGGGGACCAGAGAAGAGCACAGGGGGGACCAGAGAAGAGCACAGGGGGGGGACCAGAGAAGAGCACAGGGGGGGGGGACCAGAGAAGAGCACAGGGGGGGGGGGCAGAGAAGAGCACAGGGGGGGGGACCAGAGAAGAGCACAGGGGGGACCAGAGAAGAGCACAGGGGGGGGGACCAGAGAAGAGCACAGGGGGGGACCAGAGAAGAGCACAGGGGGGGGCCAGAGAAGAGCACAGGGGGGGCCAGAGAAGAGCACAGGGGGGACCAGAGAAGAGCACAGGGGGGGGACCAGAGAAGAGCACAGGGGGGGGACCAGAGAAGAGCACAGGGGGGGGACCAGAGAAGAGCACAGGGGGGACCAGAGAAGAGCACAGGGGGGGGAGCAGAGAAGAGCACAGGGGGGGACCAGAGAAGAGCACAGGGGGGGGCCAGAGAAGAGCACAGGGGGGGACCAGAGAAGAGCACAGGGGGGGCCAGAGAAGAGCACAGGGGGGGACCAGAGAAGAGCACAGGGGGGGACCAGAGAAGAGCACAGGGGGGACCAGAGAAGAGCACAGGGGGGACCAGAGAAGAGCACGGGGGGGGCAGAGAAGAGCACAGGGGGGGCCAGATTACAGTAGGGGGTGGGGTGGGAGAGAGCAGAGCAGTTGCTGGGGAAGATCACAGAAGTGCCAGGAGAAAGCTGAGGGGCCCACGGGCAGAAAAAGCTGGAGAGGAGGGGCGGCATACAGAGGAACCAATGCCCTCCATGTTCTTCCTGCAGCTGCTGAATGCCCACTTTTCCTCCTCTCTCTTGCAGGCATTTAGTGGCTGCAGAAAGAACATGGAAGGCATTGGTTCCTCTGTATGACGCCCCCCTCCTCTCAGGCTGTGGTGCAATGGCGACCACTGTAGTTACTAGTTATGCCCCTGCAGTGAAGTAAAGGAAAAAAGTTCTGGCAGGATGAAGGAGCAATGAGGAATGAATGGCATGCTGGCAGGATTCTGAGGCTGTGACAGTTGCAGACTAGAGCATACAGAGGGTTAACAAGACTAGTAGATGAAAAGATTGTGGACCGGGAAATGCTGAGGAGGAAGAGGGAGGAGGGGGGCTGCGAGTGTAGTGAGAGCTGAATGAGAGAAGAAAAGTGCCGGGTGTGAGGAGTTATCAGTGTGCAGTGATGCTGGAAAGATTACCGTACTTTATTTACCTTATTTATCTACAAAGCACATTCCGGTCTGTACAGAGGCAGAGACGCACTGGGCAGTGACACTCAGACAGGAGAGGATCACATCGACACTGCACAGCAACAGAAGACACGAGCAGGAATGGGGTCAGATGTCAGAATCCTCTCACATGACGGGCACTGCACGGCACGGACCGCCCCCCCCCCCCAACAATGTCACAGCGCGGTCTGTCTCCGAAGCTCGATCTGCTCTGACAGGAGGGGGGGGGCGGACTAGGGCAGGAAATACAGCGGCAGCGCCGCGGCGGTGACTGGCGGAGGGAGCAGCCTCGGCTCGGACACCAACAAGGAGAGGAGGGAGGGGAGCACTCTGGCGCTTGAGCGCCCCCATCTCTGTGGCGCCTGGGTGAACTGCACCCCAGGCACCCGCCTAGGACCGGCCCTGCTGTGGCAAGTGATTAGTTCCCTGATGTTGTGTTCTGATCCGTTGGAGGTTGAGATGAATTTGGATATTTTCTTATCAGTTTTTTGGCTGGTTCTGCAAGGAAGGCATTGGCCACACTTAAAGAAACCTTTAAGGTTTTTGAAGATTTTGATTTGTTTTGGTGGGTCCAGTACATTGTGTACCAGTCTGTTTCTCAGGTTCGGTGCTTTTCTGTAGATAAAAGATGGTTTGTGTGGTAGTATATTTTTGAGGACTTTGTCGGATTGTAGGATGGGCCAGTGTTTTCTGATTATCTTTTCTACGTTTTTGTGTTGTCTGTTAAAACCAGTAAGGAAGGCCATGTCCAAGTTATTATTTTTCTTTTTGTTTGCAGTGTTGCCTACTATCATGGTATTTCTATCCATATTTTTAACTTATTGTTTTAGGGCGAGTAGTTCCTTTTCTTTGTAGCCTTTATCTATGAATCTGCTAATGATTGTATTTGTTTGTTGTTCATAATCATGTGGATTACTGCAATTCCGAAAGATACGCATTAGTTGACCTTTGGGTATGTTTCCAATCCATTTTGGGTGGTGACAGCTTTTTGTTGGAATGTAGCCGTTCCTGTCGGTCTTTTTAAAAAAGGTCCTTGTGTTCAGATTTCCATCTTGTTTGTACATTTGCAGGTCCAGATAGTCTATGCTCTGCTTGCTCCAGGTGCCTGTAAATGTGATCCCATAGATGTTCTGATTGATCTCATCAAAAAAGTCCTGTAGTTGTTCCTCTGTGCCGCCCCATATAATCACGATGTCATCTATATATCTTCTGTAGAGGGTTAGATGTTCTCTGTGTATACTGAAGACCTGTTCTTCCTCCCATCTATTCAGGAAGAGGTTGGCTACACTTGGAGCATATTTGGCTCCTATTGCTACCCCTTTGGTTTGGGTGTAATACTCACCCTTGTACCAGAAATAGTTATGACTCATGGCCATTCCCAATCCTTCTAATATGAATTTGATTTGTTGTTCTTTCATATCTGTTTGTTTATACAGGGCCCATTCCACACTGCTGATACCATCTTTTTGTATGATATTTGTGTAGAGTGAGTTGACATCGATCGTCACTAATATGTCACTCTCTTTGGTTCTAAAATCTTTTATTTCCGAGATGAGTTGTCTGCTGTCTTTCAAGTATGATCTGCCTTCTGCCACCAAAGGTTGTAAAAATGCGTCTATGTAGGAACCCAATCTTGAAAATAGGGAATCAATTCCACTTATGATGGGTCTGCCGGGTGGTGTAGTTTTGTTTTTGTGCATTTTGGGAACGTAGTAGATCACTGGTGTTTTGGCTGTTTCTGGGGTCAGGAAAGTGGCTTCCTTTTTGGTTAGGATCCCCTTGTCTTCTCCTTTTTTGGTGAGGGTTCTCAGCTTCTTTTCATGTTCTGTTTTTGGGTTGCCTCTTAATTTCTTATATGTGTCCTGTACGCTTAATAAGTTATCCATTTCTATCTCATAGTCTTTTTTCTTAATGATGACCAGACCACCCCCTTTGTCTGCCGGTCGGATTACAATGTCCTTTTTCTTCTCTATTTCCTTAATAGTTTTCCAGACCTTGTTGCTTTTAGTTTTGCAGGTTTTCAGCTTTCTGATGTCTTCTTCCACCATCTTCTTGAATACCAGAATGCTTTCATTTTGCTGCATTTTGGGGTTGAAGACCGAATTGTTCTTTAGTCTAGAGTGTTTGTAGTAGGTGTCTGAGTTTTTTTCTTTGTTGTTGGGTTCCTTTAAGGCAAAGAATTTTTTGATGTTCATCTTTCTTGCGAATTTTTGTAAGTCTATGTATGTTTCAAATTTATCCAGATTCTTATCAGGTGCATTTTTTAAGCCTAAGTCTAAAATTTTAAGTTCCTCCTCATTAAAAACAATATCAGTAAGATTAAAAATGCCTTCTCCTATTATACGCGTCTTCTTTTTTTTGATGCCCCCTCGTTTGCCTCTGGTCCGTTTTCTCCTGCCCAGTGTTGGGGTCTGTGGGTATAGTCTCTTCTCCCCTCGTATTGGTAGTCCTTGGGTTCCCAATTGTTCTGTTGTCTCCCATATGGGCGTGTTCCTCTGGGGTTCCACCCTTGTTGTCCTCTGTGATTCCTGGGGTCTCCCTGGTATTGTTGGTTGTTTCTGTCTGGGTATCTGAAAGGTCTCCATCCTCCTTGTGTTCGGTATGGTTGTGGTGGGCCATTCCATCCTCTGTGCGCGGGGGGTCTCCATCTGTTCCCTCTGGTAAAATCCCCCCCCCCCCCCCGTTGTGGTCCACCATAGGGATATTGTTTTTAATGAGGAGGGACTTAAAATTTTAGACTTAGGCTTAAAATATGCACCTGATAAGAATCTGGATAAATTTGAAACATACATAGACTTACAAAAATTCGCAAGAAAGATGAACATCAAAAAATTCTTTGCCTTAAAGGAACCCAACTCAAAGAAAAAAACTCAGACACCTACTACAAACACTCTAGACTAAAGAACAATTCGGTCTTCAACCCCAAAATGCAACAAAATGAAAGCATTCTGGTATTCAAGAAGATGGTGGAAGAAGACATCAGAAAGCTGAAAACCAGCAAAACAAAAAGCAACAAGGTCTGGAAAACTATTAAGGAAATAGAGAAGAAAAAGGACATTGTAATCCGACCGGCAGACAAAGGGGGTGGTCTGGTCATCATTAAGAAAAAAGACTATGAGATAGAAATGGATAACTTATTAAGCGTACGGGACACATATAAGAAATTAAGAGGCAACCCAAAAACAGAATATGAAAAGAAGCTGAGAACCCTCACCAAAAAAGGAGAAGACAAGAGGATCCTAACCAAAAAGGAAGCCACTTTCCTGACCCCAGAAACAGCCAAAACACCAGTGATCTACTACGTTCCCAAAATGCACAAAAACCAAACTACACCACCCGGCAGACCCATCATAAGTGGAATTGATTCCCTATTTTCAAGATTGGGTTCCTACATAGACGCATTTTTACAACCTTTGGTGGCAGAAGGCAGATCATACTTGAAAGACAGCAGACAACTCATCTCGGAAATAAAAGATTTTAGAACCAAAGAGAGTGACATATTAGTGACGATCGATGTCAACTCACTCTACACAAATATCATACAAAAAGATGGTATCAGCAGTGTGGAATGGGCCCTGTATAAACAAACAGATATAAAAGAACAACAAATCAAATTCATATTAGAAGGATTGGGAATGGCCATGAGTCATAACTATTTCTGGTACAAGGGTGAGTATTACACCCAAACCAAAGGGGTAGCAATGGGAGCCAAATATGCTCCAAGTGTAGCCAACCTCTTCCTGAATAGATGGGAGGAAGAACAGGTCTTCAGTATACACAGAGAACATCTAACCCTCTACAGAAGATATATAGATGACATCGTGATTATATGGGGCGGCACAGAGGAACAACTACAGGACTTTTTTGATGAGATCAATCAGAACATCTATGGGATCACATTTACAGGCACCTGGAGCAAGCAGAGCATAGACTATCTGGACCTGCAAATGTACAAACAAGATGGAAATCTGAACACAAGGACCTTTTTTAAAAAGACCGACAGGAACGGCTACATTCCAACAAAAAGCTGTCACCACCCAAAATGGATTGGAAACATACCCAAAGGTCAACTAATGCGTATCTTTCGGAATTGCAGTAATCCACATGATTATGAACAACAAGCAAATATAATCATTAGCAGATTCATAGATAAAGGCTACAAAGAAAAGGAACTACTCGCCCTGAAACAATAAGTTAAAAATATGGATAGAAATACCATGATAGTAGGCAACACTGCAAACAAAAAGAAAAAGAATAACTTGGACATGGCCTTCCTTACTGGTTTTAACAGACAACACAAAAACTTAGAAAAGATAATCAGAAAACACTGGCCCATCCTACAATCCGACAAAGTCCTCAAAAATATACTACCACACAAACCATCTTTTATCTACAGAAAAGCACCGAACCTGAGAAACAGACTGGTACACAATGTACTGGACCCACCAAAACAAATCAAAATCTTCAAAAACCTTAAAGGTTTCTTTAAGTGTGGCCAAAGCCTTCCTTGCAGAACCAGCCAAAAAACTGATAAGAAAATATCCAAATTCATCTCAACCTCCAACGGATCAGAACACAACATCAGGGAACTAATCACTTGCCACAGCACACATGTGACATATGTGCTAGAATGTCCTTGCCACAAACAGTATGTAGGCAGAACCACCAGAGAACTACATGTTAGAGTAATGCCGCGTACACACGATCATTATTCACGGCGGTTAAAAAAACGCCGTGAATAATGTCATTAAAAATGAGGGAACAGCTTGTTCCCCACACACGGTCGTTTTTCACGTCGTTTTTTCTCTTGTCGAGAAAAACGATCGTCTGTGGGCTCCGCGGCAGTGTTTCCCTATGGGAAACACTGCCGCGGAAAACATGTCGAAAAAAACGACGAGAAAAATTAGAACATGTTCTAATTTTTCTCGTCGTTTTTAATGCCATTTTTCTCATCGAAAAAAACGACAGAAAGCCCACAGACTATCGTTTTTCTCGTCGAATGGGAAAAATTTAGTTTTTCTCGACGAGAAAAACGGCCGTGTGTACGCAGCATAAGAGAACACATTAACAACATCAAAAATGCCTTTCCCAAACATAGTGTGTCCAGACACTTCAGGGATTATCATAACAAAGATCCCTCCTGTATGGTTTTCTACGGCATAGACAGAATTAAAGGACATTAGAGAGGTGAAAATAAGAAAATAAAAAATTCACAAAATGAAACAAAGTGGATATACCAGCTTGATACTCTTCAACCATCATGCCGCGTACATTATGATCGTGATTCACGGCGGTGAAAACACCGCCGTGAATCACGACATGAAATAAAATTAAAAACGAGGGAACGGCATTTTCCCCCACACACGACCGTTTTTCCCGTCATTTTTTTCTTTGTCGAGAAAAACGACCGTCTGTGGGCTCCGCGGCAGTGTCTCCCTATGGGAAAACTGCCGCGGAAAAAAATGATGGAAAAAACGATGAGAAAATTTAGAACATGTTCTAATTTTTCTCGTAGTTTTTTCTGCCGTTTTTCTCAACGAGAAAAACGACATAAAGCCCACAGACGATCGTTTTTCTCGGCGAAAAAAAAAATGCCGTTTTTCTCGTCGAGAAAAGCGGTCGTGTGTACGCGGCATAAGGAATGAACATCGATCTTGATCTGAACTGCTTTCTCACCAATTATTAGCACTAGTTCCATCTCTCCTCTCTAGTCTCTATATATATATATATTCTAACATTTACTGCAAATTTCAAACATGCATTTCTAATATGCATTTTATGCGGTTTACATGCGTTTTATATGCATTTTTGTATCACTTATATGTCATTTTTTATGTCATTTTATGTCTCTTCAATCTCCATACATATACCGCATACCTACCTCACATGGTCCTCTAACATATATTGAGATATGTATCTCTAACATTCTAATATATATATATATATTTTACTATATCCACTTCTCTACTGTGCACGAAAACCCCCTTCCTGCCCAAGTCATTTTTCAGCTTTCAGCGCTGTCACACTTTGAATGACAATTGCGCGGTCGTGCGACGTGGCTCCCAAACGAAATTTGTGTCCTTTTTTTCCCACAAATAGAGCTTTCTTTTGGTGGTATTTGATCACCTCTGCGGTTTTTATTTTTTGCGCTATAAACAAAAGAAGAGCGTCCAGTTTGGAAAAAAACCCACTATTTTTTACTTTTTGCTATAATAAATACCCATTTTTTTTTTTAAATAAAATTTTCCTCAGTTTAGGCCGATACGTATTCTTCTACATATTTTTGGTAAAAAAAAAAATCACAATAAGCGCGTATTGATTGGTTTGCGCAAAAGTTATAGCGTCTACAAAATAGGGGATAGATTTATAGCATTTTTTTTTTTTTTTTTTTTTATTAGTAATGGCGGCGATCTGCGATTTTTTATTGTGACTGCGATATTGCGGCGGACACATCGGACACTTTTGACACATTTTTGGGACCATTCACATTTATACAGCGATCCCTGCTATAAAAATGCATTGATTACTGTATAAATGTGATTGGCAGGGAAGGGGTTAACCACTAGGGGGCGGGAAGGGGTTAAATATGTTCCCTCAAAGTGTTCTTACTGTGGGGGGAGGGGACTGACTGGGGGAGGTGACCGATGGTTGTCCCTATGTACAAGGGACACACCATCGGTCCCCTCTCCCTCACAGGACGTGGATCTCTGTGTTTACACACAGAGATCCACTTTCCTGCTCGTTTCCCGGGCAATCGCGGGTGCCCGGCGGCAATCGCGGCCGCCGGGCACGCGCACCCGGGCCTTGTGAACGTGGCGGGCCCGCGCGCGCGCCTCCTAGCTCGTTTTAAAGGGAGGACGTCATATGACGTCCTCCCAGAACGAGAGTATCCTCCGCCCGCCGTCAATTGACAGTGGGCGGGGGACAAGTGGATATATATATTTAGGGACATGCTTCCAACATGTTTTTACATGGTTTTTATATGGTTCAAACATGCATTTCATACATACATGCGATTTTACATGCGGCTTCACACGCATTTTTATGCATTTTATATACATATTTGTATCCCTAAAACACTTTTATGTCTCCTCAATTTCCATACCGCATCATTTTTGTATCTTACTGATCCATTATAGATTTTATTTTTATTTTTGTTTTTATACATATATACACATGTCGTTCAACTAGTAACCTTTTATATTTTATGCATTATGTAGCACACATTTGTTTATTAACATTGCTTTCAATAGCTGGCTATCTAAGGTGCTTTGTGTAGTTCTGTAAACGTTTTTTTAGTATATAGCCCCATGGTTTCATGTCCTAAGATGGCCGTCGCAGTCTTCAGTCTGCAAACAGAACCAAACAGGGCCGCCAGATCAATTTAACTCAGACCGATGTAGACCTTGAGCTCCGGTCTGCAAAACTTACCAAACATGGCCGCCGGACTTCTGTCCCTAAAATCACACCCAAAATGGCCACCATGCAAATTCACGCATGCGCACATGTGACCAGAGGGGCTATAAAATTTGAACTAGGAAGTGGAGTGTGACGTTACGCTCCCGATGACGTCAATCTGACGAAACGTGTAGGGCTGAGTCACGTCGCATCATCACTTCCAATACCTTGGATCGCACTTCACCGGCTAAGCGGCATTTTAAATGCTTTTAATTGTCTAACATAATGTGAGTACCCCTTTTTTTCCAGATTTCACTAATAAATCAATTTAAACGGGTTCACACTATGGGCATCCTTCTTTCCTTTTTATAACCCTCACCTTCTCGGAGGACCACAAGGGACCATAGGAGCCATCCCGACTTCCTGAGACTGCTACACAGTGGCACATACTGTGACTGCACCATACCCCCTGAGGGTATGAAGGATCTGGTGAGTGCAATATCTTAAACAATCACGGATAATCACACTCACAGCACAGGCTACCAAAACAAGCACAGAAGTCACCAATTTACCTGTCACCAATTTCAGACTCTGCAGCATTTGGATTTTATTCATTTTTTTATTTTTCTTCATCCTATGTTGAACATTTTATTTGCATCATCAGAGTGTATCACGGATCACTTAAACACGTGTTTAATTGTTTAATCACTTGGGACTGAACACAATCCCAGCTGGGTTCAGCAAATACCCGGCCGAGACAACATTTGAATTTATTGTAACTTTATTTAATTTATTTGTCCACACCGCATCTCTTGCAGCACCACATAGGTAGCATTTATTTGTTTCACAGCACCCGCATCAGCTAGTTCATAGCTAGCAAACACCCGGCCGAGCCGGAATTGGAATCTATACCATTTGTTTTTATTCTTTTTTCAACCAATTCCTTTTACCCACTGGAACACCTACTATCACTATCACCTTTTGAAGGGCACTGCTAAAGTCAAGCAAACACCAGGCAGAGACACTCTATTTCCACACTTTATATTTCACTAGTAAACTTCAACTAGAGGTCTCACTCTGCATCTAAACCTAGGTCTGTATATAGCATTCAAACTCAGGCTTTGTATATACTTTCAGCGGATGGGCACACAGTAAACACCAGGCAGAGCCCACTCCACAGTTCATTATCTTGTATAATTTTTCCAACTTTTCCATCTCCCAGTAGACTGGTTTTACGTAAGAACAGCGCCACCACTACACCCCTAATTTTATTTCACATTCTTGCTCCACCTACCCAGGAGGTAGCAATTTGTAGAGGCAGCAGTTCTGATCACTGTGTTATTTTGGAATCCTTTGCGCGGAGTCACCCCACTTTTTCTTCTAACTTTTAATGCGACTCTGAGGTCCAAAGCTGCATGAAAAGTCACATAAGTGTGAAAGTAACCTAATGAGATTAAATGATAACACCTTTGAATAAAACCCCATTTGCACTTGTGCGACCTTAAAATTGCACAGCTTTGCCATGACTTGAAGCAATGTCTGTGTAATCTTGTGGTGTATGGACCTCAAATCGCATCAAAATCAAACCAAGGTAGTGCAGGGACGAATTTGCCCCACTTTCAGGATGCACAAGTGACAATAGGTCCAAATTCAAAGATATCCTTTAATCTCTTTCACACTGCTGCGACCTGAAAGTCACACTAATTTGCTGCCACTTTGCCGCTGCAACTTGGCCCCAACTTCTGGGAATGCCTGTGTAATATTGCGCCCTATGTACCTCAAGTCACATGAGGCTCTGTTTCCACTATTGCAACCCTAAATTGGCATGATTTTGCCGCAATTTTTTTGCCGCGATTTTGAAGCGACTTGGAGCAATGCCTGTATATTCTTGAGGTCTTTGGACCTCAAGTCGTATCAGAGTGGGACCAAAGTAGTGCAGGGACTACTTTGAAGTCGCTGCGACTTGAAGTCGCACAGATATGATCCATACTCATTGGAAATCATGTGGTATGACATGTCATGCCACTTTGCAGTTCCAAGTCGCATGACAAGTCGCACTAGTGGAAACCGAGCCTGAAAGTCACACCAAAGTAGTACAGGGACTACTTTGAAGTTGGTGTGACTTAAAGTAGCACAGATATGAATGGTCATCATTGAGAATCATGAAAAGTCGCCCAACTGTGAATCAAGTTATATAAATTTTAATAGAAAGGAGCTCTCATTTATACTTGCATAGTCCTTACTGATTTACATCAGCAGAACAAATGCAGGAAGTAGTGATGTGTGCACATGGGCCACAAGCAAATGTGTGGTGATGCCAAACAAATCAATGAAGCCCACCCACACCAAATCCCCCCCCCCCACCTTGAGTAAGCACAAGTACATATCCTACACTTACCCAGCAAATCAGCAGCACCTCCTCTTTGCTAAAGAGGGACCTCGCCATGTCCACCTAGATTAGGGTTGCCACCTTTTCCTCAAGCCAAACCCGAACACTTTAGTGGCCTGGGACACCTTTGGGTGCCCCCAAGGGGAGTCATACGCATGGCGTGTTGCAGCGAACAGTGGGTGTGGCCAAATTGCTCTTGTTGACATCATCGCCATGTCCCCCAGTGATGCCGAACCTGCCCCCAGACAGCCACCTACAGCTCCCGGATGGCAACAGATTTGTGTGCGACTATCTTGGTTACTTGGGGAGCCACAGCCCAGTCTGAATAATGTGTCCGCGTTTCTGTCGGCCTGAAACCCGGACACATGATTTAAAACCCGGACTGTCCGGGTGAATCCCAGACAGGTGGCAACCCCAACCTAGATGGAGATCCTGACCAGCACAGGAACTTCTGGGTGATTACAATGACTCATTTCTGGGGCAGGAGGTGAAACCACGCTCTGTTGATTGCAGCTGCGAATATTTGATCTCCATCACGATTAGAATTTATTATTTTTGATTATTTGCAGATATGCAAATCTGTATTTCTACATTTATTGATATTTGAAGGTAAACTTAAGGGAGTTTGATAAGAAATGGTGTCTCTGGCATAGCAGCAGGTGAATTACAAAGGCAAAGAGCCCAGTTTGAGCCCTGCTTCACACTGACTGCGGGAGGAAATCGTTCAGCTGAACTCACACGATTTCCTTCCCGCATGTCAGTCCCGACTGCAGGGGAGAGAACATCAGAGACATCTGTGCAGATTTCTGCACTGATATCAATACAAATCGCACCAATTAGAACAGTGCAATTGCCACCGATTCGACATGTCAAATCGCACCAATGTGAACCAGAGCTGACACATACAACGCTGCCTATCCTCCAGCTAAATTCATTACCTGCAATTCTCCACAGCTGTTATATATATAAAGATTCCACTTTTATCATTTACTTGCAGGTGTGCTACATTGGGGCGAGTTGTAATGCAATTTCAGAAATCAAATCGCATGACTATTGGTGACAATGGCACTGTTCCAAACGATGCAACCCCAATTTGCAAAAGTAGTTCCTGCACTACTTTTGCCGATTTCAGGTGCGACTTCAATAGACATTTGTGTATGAAGCCACACAGATGTCTATCAAGTAGTACCTTAAATCGCATTAGCTCAAGTGAAGTAGTGCGATTTCAAAGTAGCATCAATGTGAAGCAGGGTGAAGAGATTCGTTTTTTGGTGCACAAATGCATATAGAAATAAAATATAAAAGATATTGCACTTTGCCAAAACCACAACCACCCACAAAAAAAAAAAAAAAAACACACACCAAAGCTCAATAATGTACTTTTATTTAGCCAGCAGAAACAAAATTATGGACATTAATTTGCTAGCTTCAAAAAAATTTGGTCAGGATACATGGTGCTACATTTAGCAATTGGATTTTAAGGGCCCTGCTCATAGGAGCTTACAATCTAAAATTTTACAAAACCTTAGAGTGCACACAGCTTTACTTTTAGTGTATAACGGGCAACACATCACATTTTTATCTGCAAGATTATAGAAACATACTTAAGTCATTATTCTTACAAAGCATTCCAACATAATATTAAAAAAGACACATGTTCAAAACACCCACCCCCACCTCACAATCCACATATACATACATTGGTGACCATGTTCTGCTGGAATCTGCATTTCTGTGTACATGATTAAGGAATGAGATCCAAGAGTAGAAGGTCAGCAGATGCTTCCAAACAATTTTGCATGGTCAGACAGGAACAATACACACACAATTTTTGATTGAAAAAATGCACAAGAATTTCCACAAATATCACTAGTTGGGGGGTTTGTCAATCTGCACAATATCATTCCTTCTCTCCCCCCACAAATCACAACAAAAAAACCTGGCCTTCTCAGACCAAACGATCCCCCATACTGCAGGCCTTTATATAAGAGAGGTTGTTGTTGTGGAGAATTTTATGAAGATGTATTTAATATGTATTATCATAGTGTCACCCAGTGTTAGTACTTCCGCAACCTGCTCTAAAGAGCTGACTGGGGCAGTCTGAGGCTGGTTGAGATAAACTTCCTGATTTGGAGAAGGGTGTTTGCGGAGTGAGGCCTCTTTGCAAACACATTATCGGTTTAGCAGATGTGTGCTCTTGTCATATCTGTAGTGCCTGATCAGCATTTGAGGTGGTGACGTGAGCGCACACCTGCGGATAAGCTCCCCTCATCAGGAACTGTGCTCATTGGTTATTGTATTATTATTGTATTATTATTGTATTGAATCCTTCAAGCTATATTTCTTGTGTTGTATTCTGAGTGGAGCTCCTGTGAGCTCACTTCCTGTGGAGGAGGTCACATGTTGTGACATCACTTCCGGCTGGGAGTTTAATAAAAAGCTTTTATGGGCATCGGCATGGCAGTGAGGCTGTGATGATGAGATGAGAAGGACAGGGTGGTGATGCTTCCTTCTTTGAATGAATGGCAAATCGAATGAATGGTGAGTGAATTTTAGCCTAAGATAGCATTATTGCAATAAGATTAAATCTGGAGTGTGTGCTTATTTAGCACAAGGCAAGATGGTGTGTGCTATGCATACAACCAAAATCTTGCCACAACAGTTTTGGCGGGCCAACGGTAGGACTAATTACGGCCTCTTTGAGCATCAGATCAGCAGAGGGGGAGTATGGATGCATGATCTGATGAGTGGGGAGGCTGTGCTTTGTAAAAGAACAAATTTTTCGTCTTTTTTAAATAATGCTGTAAGTTTGCAGTATGTGTGTGTGTGTGTGTGTATGTCTGTGAATCCGATTGTGTGTGTGTGTGTTTGTGTGTGATTTTGTTGGGAGAGAGATCGTATGCCTGTGAATCCGATCATGTGGGCCTGTGTGTGGATGTCTGTGAATCCGATCGTATGTGTGTGATTTTGTCATGGATCGTTTGTCTGTGTGCCTGTGGTATGAGAGATGCCTGTTGTGTGAGAGTGTAGCTGATGGTTAAAATGTTTGCTGCCATGTGCTTTGGTGGGGTGAGGGCAGGCAGCATGGCCATGAGTTACAATTTGGTGGGTCTCTGTGTATATTTTGACTACAAGTTTGATGCATATGGAGACTGTATATTGTATATGAAATGAAGGTATAGCTGTGGTACTTAGTGCAGCCTACACTGAGCAGTTTGTAAGTAGATGATTGTTTGGGTGCCATGTGGATTGGGGAAAGGGCAGCCCACTGCTTAAAATGGAGAATGTTTTGTGTTGGGGAGGGGGGCTATGCCCTGAGGGAAGAGAACTCTGATGTTCTGAGCAGGCATGCAGGCAGCATTGTACTGTATGTGTGTGGTGAATATTTCATAGTATATGAACTTTGCGAAAAGAAGCGTGTTTTAATGTTGTGCATGTAACTAACATTTTTTTGAATGTGCTATTTAGTTGGCCAAAGGGTCTTAAAATGTTTGTAAGTGCTCATGTGGTGTCTCAGGTGTGTGGCTTTGTGGAGATGGCATGAGCCTTGTGGAGTGTAGCTGACACAATTTTTCAGTGGATTTTGATGTTCATTTAAAAAAAAGTTTCAATGGTGTAGTCAGTCTTTGTGGAGAAAAACATTTTTGGTTCTCTAGTGAAGAGATGCTGGTTTTGGCGGGAAAAAGTACATGCGTTAATGGCGCCATTCCTGGCTTTTGTTGTTGGCCATGTGGTTTGTCTGCCATCTTGAGGTGCAGTGTTTCCTTAGCCTGTGGGCAATCCTATAAGGGGAACGCACAGCCACTTTTCCTTTGGGTGTGAAATCATGTGACCGTGCTGTGGTATTTGTCGGCTATTTTGCTGGTGGAATTTCTCAGCTTTTGGGGCAGATTTTTGATGTTTGGTGCGAATTGAGTAGTGCAGACTTTTCTGTGTTGGAATCTGGTGGAGACCATTTTTGTTTTCCTTTGTGTGTGGGAACCCATGTGGTCTTGCGTTTTTATATTTAAGTGTTCATTTGATGTCCCATGTTTGTCAGTTTTTGGCTGGTAGGGAAGTTTGTGCTGATTTTGGCGAAATCAAAAACTACATTGCATGCATTAATGGCACCATTTTGTTATTTAAGGATTTTGTGTCATTTGTCCTGTGGGTCGTCCTAGAGAGGAAGCTGCTCCAATTCCTTTGTGTGTGTGTGTGCAGTCTGTTCTGTTTTAAAAAAGTGATTTAGAGGCGCAGTTCTTAACGTTTTTATCTGGGAGAACCCACATTTTGAGGGATTTTCAGTTTGGCCTGTGGGTCGTCCCAGAGTAGTGAGACACCAGGGTGACATACTGAGAGGCTATTTTTGTTTAATGTTAAATTTGCTAGTTTAAATAGTTTTTCTAATCATCGTCTTTTGAGTTGAGTAGAGTGGTATCTTGATATAGCGCGGTCTTACCCCGAGGGGTCCCGACACACTTGCGGACACATGCACATGCTGGGGACTATTTATGGATGGGACCTACCAGCATGTCTTTGGAGTGTGGTAGGAAACCGACGCAGACACAGGGAGAACATGCAAACTCCATGCAGATGGTGTTAGGATGGGGATTTCTCTGTTTTCATTTAAGTGAATGTAAACTATTGCAGGGTTAGCTGACTTTGCAGTATATGAGCGGCGGTTTTTGTATTGGATTTTGTTTTTAAGTGAAAACTGTACTTTACACTGAATTTTGATAGATTGTAAGACTAACTGAGTTTTTGTACACAGTGGTGTGTGTTGTTTTTATGTTTAAATATTTGGGAGTTTCCCAGAAGGCAATTCATTGTTTTTGAAGCTTGTACTGTATAGCCATCTTTTGGCAGGAGTTTGTATTTGTATCTGACAACTTGTGGTTTGACTTCCAGGGGATGTTTGGGTCAGGGGGATTCCCTCCCATTTGAAAAAGGGGGGTTTATTCCACCATTTCCTTGACAAAGGTTTTTTTAATTGTTGAAATATATATGTTTAGCCATGGATTTGTTTTAGTGTCTTAATAGACAAGGTGATGGGGCTAGGCTTCCCCCCTCCCTCTTCCTGTACGTTGATATGTAAATAAACCAGTTTGGTTTTTTTGAGAGCTGAGCATGCCATAGGAAGTTTTTCAGCGTTTATGTATCAGAAGAAAGTTGGCGGGAGGAGTTTGGGGTTTTCTGAAAGGTTAAGCAATGAGATTTGTGTTTGGAAGGAAAATGGAAAGCATTTTGGCGTTTAAAAGTGTTTTATATTTTGTTCCAGTTTTGTGAAGTTTTGTACTGTAATACAGTTTTGGGTAGAGAGCAAACAGGGGGTCATCACCATTCTAGATACAGAGAGAAGCCACATTGTTCTGCAGGTGGTAAATGGGCGTAAGTGTTCTGTGTGGTTTAGTCTGGCGACGCAGTGTATGGGTATATAGCGGAAAACGCTTGTGTATGCATACACTATGAGGGGTAGAGGCCTAATTCAGGGGGGATGATAACGCCTCGGTTAGGGTCTCTAGTTGGGGGACTTGACCAGATAGTGGTTGTAGTCCTTCAATCCACCGTAGAAGAAGACACCAGGCGGTGCTCTCCGAAATGGGTGCAATGGTTTTCCTGGACGCAGGTTTAAAGGGGTTGTAAAGGTTCGTTTTTTATTTTCTAAATAGGTTCCTTTAACCACTTAACAACCACCTGCCGACAAATAACGGCGGCAGGGTGGTTGCTTAACTCTGGGAGGACGTTATATAACGTCCTCCCAGAATCGCGCTCCCGCGCGCCCCCTGGGGCGCGCACACGGGAAACTCCGTGACCGCCGGGTCCAGAGGACCCGGCGGATCACGAATCGCGGTAAATCGCCGCTGATAGCGGCCGTTTACCACGTGATCGCTCCGTCAAATGACGGAGCAATCACTTGTAAACAGACCGGCGTCATTTGATGACGCCGGTTCCTCCCTCCCCTCTCTGTACCGATCGGTACAGTGTGAGAGGGGAGGGGGAGGGAGCGGATGGCAGCAGCAGCACTGTGGGCTGGATCTGTGACAATTGCAGTCACAGATCCAGCCATCCATCCATCCCTGCTCAGTCATCCCTGTGCAATACTCTGCAATACACCCTGCCAATACTCTGCAATACACCCTGCCAATACTCTGCAAAATACCCTGGTGCAATACTCTGCAAAATACCCTGGTGCAATACTCTGCAATACCCTGGTGCAATACTCTGCAATACCCTGGTGCAATACTCTGCAATACCCTGCGAAATACTCTGCAATACCCTGCGAAATACTCTGCAATACCCTGCGAAATACTCTGCAATACCCTGCGAAATACTCTGCAATACTCTGCAATACCCTGGTGCAATACTCTGCAATACCCTGCACAATACTCTGCAATACCCTGCACAATACTCTGCAATACCCTGCACAATACTCTGCAATACCCTGCACAATACTCTGCAATACCCTGCAAAATACTCTGCAATACCCTGCAAAATACTCTGCAATACCCTGCGCAATACTCTGCAATACCCTGCGCAATACCCTGCACAATACTCTGCAATACCCTGCACAATACTCTGCAATACCCTGCACAATACTCTGCAATACCCGCCACAATACTCTGCAATACCCGCCACAATACTCTGCAATACCCGCCACAATACTCTGCAATACCCGCCACAATACTCTGCAATACCCTGCACAATACTCTGCAATACCCTCCACAATACTCTGCAATACCCTCCACAATACTCTGCAATACCCTCCACAATACTCTGCAATACCCTCCACAATACTCTGCAATACCCTCCACAATACCCTGTGCAATACCCTCCACAATACCCTGTGCAATACCCTCCACAATACCCTGCCATACACCGCAATACCCTGCCATACACCGCAATACTCCGCAATGCCCTGCAATACTCCGCAATGCCCGGCAATACTCCGCAATGCCCGGCAATACTCCGCAATGCCCGGCAATACTCCGCAATGCCCGGCAATACTCTGCAATAACCACTTCCCGCCCTCCGGCCGTCATATGACGTCCTTGACTTTGTGCGGGGATATCTGAATGATGCCTGCAGCTACAGGCATCATTCAGATATCGGCTTTTTCAGCCGGCGATTCCCTACACCATAAGAACAATCATAGCGGCTGTTCCGCCGCTTGATCATTCTTACGGGAGGCGAGAGGGGATGTCCCCCCCCCCCGCCGCCCTCCGGTGCTTCTACCGACTCACCGCTACGATCAAAGCCAGGATTGTTGTTTTTTTTTTGGTTTTTTTTCAGGCTTCCCAGCCTAGAGGTGAGATGTGGGGTCTTATTGACACCCCCCCCCCATATCTCACTGTAAAGAGGACCTGTCATGCCATATTCCTATTACAAGGGATGTTTACGTTCCTTGTAATAGGTATAAAAGTGATCAAAAATTTTTTTAGGGCGGAAAAACATGTCAAACTAAAATAAATAAAGTAAAATGAAGAATAAAATTTTTTTTTTTTTTAAAGCGCCCCTGTCCCCGTAAGCTCGCATACAGAAGCGAACGCATACGTAAGTCCCGCCCACATATGAAAACGGTTTTCAAACCACACATGTGAGGTATCTCTGCGAACGTTAGAGCGAGAGCAATCATTTTGGCCCTAGACCTCCTCTGTAACTCAAAACATGTAACCAGTAAAAATATTTAAAGCGTCGCCTATGGGGATTTTTTAAGTAGCGAAGTTTGGCGCCATTCCACGAGTGTGTGCAATTTTTAAGGGCGACATGTTAGGTATCTATTTACTCAGCGTAACTTCATCTTTCACATTATGCAAAAACATTGGGCTAACTTTACTGTTTTTTTTTTTTTTTAGCACAAAACATTTTTTTTCCGTAAAAAACGCGTTAAAAAATTGCTGCGCAAATATCGTGCGAGATAAAAAGTTGCAACAACCACCATTATATTCTCTAAGGTCTTTGCTAAAAAAACATATATAATGTTTTGGGGTTCTATGTAATTTCCTAGCAAATAAATGATGATTTTTACATGTAG
The DNA here is from genome assembly GCA_029206835.1 of Rana muscosa. Lineage (NCBI taxonomy): Eukaryota > Metazoa > Chordata > Amphibia > Anura > Ranidae > Rana > Rana muscosa. The sequence goes on along the minus strand of CM055116.1, from coordinate 551,228,211 downwards.
GAGAGAAATGTCAGAATTGGCCTTGGTGCTCCAGAACGCCTGAAGGTGCTCCCTGCATGTTGGGCCTCTCTATGTGGCCACGCTGTGTAAAAGTCTCACACATGTGGTATCGCCATACTCGGGAGTAATAGCAGAATGTGTTTTGGGGTGTAATTTGTGGAATGCATATGCTGTGTGTGAGAAATAACCTGCTAATATGACAATTTTGTGAAAAAAAAAAAAGAGAAAAAAAAAATCTTGATTTTGCAAAGAATTGTGGGAAAAAATGACAACTTCAAAAAACTCACAATGCCTCTTTCTGAATACCTTGGAATGTCTTCTTTCCAAAAAGGGGTCATTTGGGGGGTATTTGTACTTTTCTGGCATGTTAGGGTCTCAAGAATTGAGATAGGCCGTCAGTACTTCAGGTGTGATCAATTTTCAGATATTGGCACCATAGCTTGTGGACTCTATAACTTTCACAAAGACCAAATAATATACACCAATTTGTACTTATTTTTACCAAAGATATGTAGCAGTATAAATTTTGGCCAAAATTTATGAAGAAAAAATAGTAATTTGCAAAATTTTATAACAGAAACGAAAAAAAAATCATTTTTTTACAAAATTTTCAGTCTTTTTTCTCTTATAGCGCAAAAAATAAAAAACCCAACAGTGATTAAATACCACCAAAAGAAAGCTCTATTTGTGTGAAAAAAAGGACAAAAATTTCATATGGGTACAGTGTTGTATGACTGAGTAATTGTCATTCAAAATGTGAGAGCACCGAAAGCTGAAAATTGGTCTGGTTATTAAGGGGGTTTAAGTGCCCAGTGGTCAAGTGGTTAAGCTAGTGCATTGTTGGTTCACTTACCTTTTCCTTAGATTTCCCTTCTAAATATTTTTTTTTCTTTGTTTTCTTTGTCTGAATTTCTCACTTCCTGTTCCTCCTCAGTAATCTGTTCAATAAGCTGTTCTGGCTGGCTCAACACCACTCGGATGATGGTGTGAAGTTTAGTGAGGAGGAACAGGAAGTGAGAAATTCAGACAAAGAAAAAAAACATTTAGAAGGTAAATCAAAGGAAAAGGTAAGTGAACCAACTTAAGGTAAGTGAACCAACTTAAACTAGCTTAAAGGAACCTATTTAGAAAATAAAAAACGAACCTTTACAACCCCTTTAAGACGATAAGCCGATTTGAATCGCCATGAACACAAGGAGGTCTGTGCAAAAAGAAGGAATGGAGGCTTCCCGCAGTCAGACGGTCACACGTTGCACGAAGCCTAGTTTTGGGGCAAAGGCCTTTGAACCCCAAAAAGATTAACATAGGTGGTCCAAGGATACTATTTTGGGTATCCCTCTGGAAAGGATGTAGTTCAGCTGCGGCTTCAGAAATCTGTAATGATGAGTGTTGATGGAGGTGTTGTTTGTAGGGATGAGCTTCGTGTTCGAGTCGAACATACGTTCGACTCGAACATCGGCTGTTCGATCGTTCGACGAAGATTGAACGATTTGGGCCGTTCGCGCCAAATTCGAGTGACGCGAACGGCCCACAATGCACTACGCCATCGCAGTGTCATCCAGGCGCTGTGATTGGCCAAGCATGCACTGTGACCCCGCATGCTTGGCCAATCACAGCGCCGGCAGCGAGGAGAGCAATGATTGGCCACAGGCAGGATGCCTGTGGCCAATTATTGCTGAGGGTGTTTAGTACACGCCCCACACTATAAAAGGCCGCCAGCACGGCGGCCTAGTGTAGTGTGTTCCGGAGCAGGGAAAGACAAGCATAGGCAGGGACAGTGACATTTATTTCTTTCTTGCTTAACCTGGATTCCTTTATTTTAGGGAAAGAGAAGGATAGGTAGGGAGAGTGTCAGTGTGTTTTACTGTGCGAGTCCTTGTTTCTAGGGACAAAGAAGGAAAGTGAGGGGAATTCTCCTTGTGCTATAGTGTGCTTTAAAAAAACATTTTTTCTAGGGACAGAAAACTCTAGGTAGGGAGAGTGTCAGTTTCTTTCACTGTGCCAGTCCTTGTTTCTAGGGACAAAGAAGGAAAGTGAGGGGAATTCTCCTTGTGCTATAGTGTGCTTTAAAAAAACATTTTTTCTAGGGACAAAAAACTCTAGGTAGGGAGAGTGTCAGTTTTTTTGACCGTTTTTAAAACTTCTTTTTGCATTGATACATGTTCCCTGGTGCAGAACCCGGGTTCCCAAACCCTTTTTAGGACAATAACATGCATAATAGTCGTTATAATTAGCACTTTAGAATTCGAACGTTCGCATCCATTGTATTTAATAGGGTTCTAATGTTCGTACGAACTTTCGGTCCGTTCGCGGGTTCTGGTGCGAACCGAACCCGGGGGTGTTCGGCTCATCACTAGTTGTTTGTGATTCTCAGATGAGAAACGGTGGTTAAATTCTCATGCCCGTTTGTTTGAACTTTGTATGGCTGGTCCATGCAAGGTTCTCGAGCTGCTCTCATGTTTGTCCCATTGTATTTTTTTCAATTGCTGAAAGAGTGAAGGTAGAATTCTGTCTGTTTTGTTTTTCTCATTTTTGGTTTTGGAAACTATGAAGTATCTCCCCCACATTTGTATCGGAATGTTTGTATGTAGTAACGTGAATATGTTCGAACTTACTGCGGCGATCCTCTGATGCGTCGCGGCTGTTGTATTTTTGTAGGAACGGGAAAAGTAAGGGTTACAGAGGGTTTTCATTGAATCAGTTTTGAAAGAATGTCATTGACAATTTACCAATGTACAGGAATGTAATTTTTGTTTACCATTCTTTGCAGGTTAAATATGAAGGATAGAGTAATGATTTTGCTTATAAGTATTTTTCAGATCCAAAGGAGCTTCTGAAAGTGTATGTACACAGAGAGCAGGTGTATGTAGACAGCTGTACATATGGATAAATATGAGTCTAAGGAGGTAAAAGTATCATAGGCTATTTCATTGTTTCTTTTTTCCTGCACCACGCATTTCTTCCTTCAGTCTGTAATGAGGAATAAAATGGGGGGAGAAGTGATAAATGTAAGAATGACAGTTTTTTTTTCAAACAAATAATGTTAACCTCTGTAATTCTAACCAAGTTTGTGCCAAGATTGTCTTTCTTTGATAGAATTTGAATTGGCGAGCAGCAGTCTGGTGAAGTAGGTTCCCATCCCAGATGCTAAGAACCTTTTGTCAATGGTTCCAGGTATTGTAAGCCACGCACAGGTTATGCAGTGACCACAGTCCCGATGTCTGGGTTATTGTCATATGAGGGTTGTTTGGAGGTCAATCAAAACCAGAGTCGTACTTTCCTCATTAGCTGTCACTTATATTCTCGGCTGATGGGGTGGGTGCGATCACTGTGACATGAACTTCAAAATGTCCACCACAGGGTTAACAAGTCCCTCCTGGACCCTGACACAATAACCAGTTTACATTCTTTCCAACCAGGTGACTGGGTTGTTGTAAAGAAGCTTGAAGGATGAGACCACGCCAGCCACTGCAAGAAGCGGCTCAACCACACCAAAGGACTGAGTAGCATCTTTGTTTATTTATATATTTTTTTGTTTAGTACATTTTTGCAAGGGTAACGATGAAAAGCATCCCAAGTTATTATTTAAAGTGTATTTCCTGACTAGCTCAGAAAGAAAAGCCCGGAGCAAAAAATGAGAGAAAAGAAATGAGCGGAGGGCTGGCATGACTAGGGAAACAGGGTACAGGATGTTAGAAGTATTAGGATTGGGTAGGAAGTTTAGTGGGAGGGGGAGTAAGTAGGAAAAGGAGTTGTCCCCTCCCCCAGGTCACCACAGTGTGAAGGAAAGTTCAGGGAGACAGAGCTATGGCAGAGGGGGAGCTGTTTCGGGCCTAGCTGCGGTCGGAAGCGGCACCAGGGAGCGCAGGTTGGTTACAGGAGACCCTGGGGCCAATGCTTGCTTGAAGGGTGGTGGGGGCAGGTACAGGGGGGGAGGGAGTCCACGCGAGCTTGAAGGTTACTGCCTTCAGAGCGCTTCTTACCCGACTATCCCCTAGAGCCCAGCGCCAGCCAATTAGTCTCCCCTTGGCCCCATTCGGGCCCCCCCCCGCTGAGCGTTCACATTGCTCACAAGGGGGGGTCCCGGGAATCATCCCCCTCATAGTCAGGGCCCGGCGGGCGGCCGCACCGGCGGTTCGGGGTGGCCAGGCAGCTCGCTCGACACATGGACCAGAAGAGTGCGGGCCTCACCCCTGATGGGACGGTAGCGGGGGGTGGAGCCTCAGTGGGGGAGATCGTCGGTCGCGGTCACTGTGCCCTCTGCAGCCTCGGCCAGGTGACCCCCAGGTGATGATGGATCGCCAGGGGAGGGTGACAACGCGCCTGATGTCTCTCGGCAGGGCGGGGGGGAAGTCGTCCCCCCCCGGCCCGCGAAAAGCGACAGAGAAGTCCATGGGCGGGTCTGGAGCTCAGTGGCGGTGGCCGGAGGGCTGCCAGATCCTCGGCATCCAGAGACGCTGCTCCTGGAGGGCTTTCATCAGATGGTCGCAGGGCGAGCTGACGGCTTCGGAAGACGATCGGTTTCCCCTGAGATGATCGGCAGCGATGGAGGCGAGACGGTCGGCTGGTGGGAATTTTTCCTAGGCAGCCCGGTAAGTAAAAAAAAAAAAAGAAAAAAAAATTTTTTTCTTTGCCATATAGGGGATAGTATAGTGGGTCCGTGGGGGGTGGTCCTACTGCAGGTGCTGGGGAGACATTGGTAACGGGGGGGCTACTGCAGGTGCTGGGGAGGCATCGGTAACGGGGGGGCTCACAGGGTGATTCTCCCCGGGTGGACACAATGGATGGGGCTGCACTTGGGGGGAGCTTCAGGCTCGCAGGGTTTTTTATTGGTGGGGCTCAAAGATTTTGGTTGGTGGATTTGAGAAGGTGGTCGGGCCGTGTGGTCCCGCTTGCAGGGAGGGATAGTATATCCTCATCACCCGTAGCGGTGCCGGCTGTGTGGGAGTCTGCGCATGACAGCTGATAGTGGGGTGCAAGTGGAGCAGAGGGTTTTAAAGTTCGTGGTAGCAGGGGACGCCACTGGAAAACGGGATGTCATACGTTTGGCTGATTTAGCCACAGGTACAGTTGGTTTTAGGGTCCGCTGGGTGCTCACTTAAAGCCTGAGGTCCGGGATAAGATCTAAAAGGGTGAGTACGTAGAGATGTTGTTCACTCCTGCTGTTAAAAAAAAACAAAAAACAATGGGAGGTGGTGAGAAGGGGAGGTATTGGTTGATTACATGTACTATCGGAAATAAGTTGCAAGCATTTGACATGAGGGTGATTGGGGGGAAGAACCCCGAACCCTGTCGGAGCTCTTTTGTTACCCAAATTCGGTAGGGGATGCTTACAGGGTTCACGGAGGTGCGGTTTGGATGCGGTCTGGGAGCAGTTTGGCGTAGGAGGGGATACATCCGGCACTACGGTGGGATCACAACGACATCAGGCTGGGAATGCGCCTTGTGACATCTGCTAGGCCCCAAGGGCAGTTGTTTCCTGGTAGGGGCGGGTGTTACTCCACCCAATCCACCCCCCCCCCACAGTATAACAGTCCGGCTGGGGTAAGTAGGCCTGTTAGCGGTACACGTAGGGCACGGGTAAATTCGGTGGAGTGTGTCGGTACAAGCACTAAGGTTCTGGGTTTGGGGGGGGGTTGGGATCACACCCTGTCGGTATGCTTCAAACACGGGAAAGAAAGGACGCCGGTGATGGGGGAACGGCGGCGGCCGTTTCTTGGTAGGTATACGGATGGTACAGCAGCGTAGCTGTTAGACTAAGGTTTTTTCTTTTCAGTGGGGTTTCACATGCCGTGTGATTTATGTTCGGCCATGCTGCGTCCCAATGTAGTTTCTGAGAAACTGCCCAGGGAAAGTAGCATTAGGACGCATAGGCGGCTCTTTCCCTTCCCAATCTTTTGTTGATTTGGGGGTTCCCCTTTGGGGTGTAGTGCCAAAGTAGGAGCTCAACAAATTTGGGCTGATGCACCACCTTTCTTCCCAAAAGGGGGGTTGGTCAACAATGCCATTGACACGGGAGGACACACAGTGAGTTACGCTTCCTTGGATGCGGCACTGTATTGGGCTCGTCGGATTGGTCAGGGCCGCCTGGACAGCTTCCGGTTGTGGGGTTGGTGGGGTACTGGGGTTTTTTATGTCGATATGGACCATCAGCCATTATTTGGACGATTTTCTGTGCGTAGGCCTGGCGTCGCCAACTATCTTCGGGGTGCTCCTGTCTACATTGGAGCACGTCGCAAGGATCAGATCGCCTAAGCATTTTTTGGGTGGACTCACAGGGAGGATTTGCGGGTGTGCCTCATTACTGGACGGGTTTCCCAGGAGGGGACTGGGGGGGTTTGGTGCGGTTAAGAACTTTGAGTGGGGGTGGTACACAGTGTCGGGTGGCTCGACAGGTTTGGGGGCATTCTTTCAAGGCGGGTGTAGTGGGCCTTCGGTCTTGGATTGACAGGGGTTTTCACACAAGATCTGGTGCTGCTGGAGTCATTTCCAGTGGTATGGTGGGGCGCCTCAGTAAGGGAGATGAAGGTTTGGTTCCACGGGTATAACCTGGGTATGGTACGAGTGATCAAGAGTCGCTGTGTCGTCTCCCCCGGTTGTTTCAGCTGTTGCCACACTCGGTGTGGTTATGCCTGCAAGTGCATGTGTCATTTACTTGGTGCATCTAACGCCAGTGGAGAACGTCATAGCTGGAGCGTTTCCTCGCTTTTCAGTGGGGATAGTTTCCGGGTGGTGGAGCTGGTGGCGGGGTAACGTGGGGTGTCCCGTCCTGTCTGGAGGTGTGAGATTCCATCGGAGTCGTCCACTTCTCGGAAGGCTAGGCAGTAGTGGCAGGTGGTAGTTCACATGAGTGAAGTGGATTCGGTGGGGCGAGGGGGTTAGACTGTTGACGTTATACTTTATTTCTAGAAATAGGACCAATGGGGTGGCCGGGCTCGCGTTAAAAAAAAATAATAAAAAAAAACAAACAAAACAAAAAAAGAACTAGCGGGTTTGACGTTTCTGGTCAAAGGCTGGGTTGCCCGGAATTTACGGAAGAATTTTGGGTGTCTCCTGGTTATATCATAAAAAAAAAAATAAAAAAATAATAATAATAATAAAATGTTTGGGCAGCTGCAGGGTTTGGGCAGCAGCATATGAGGTTTCCCTAGTTAGAGGGAGTTGTTTTCGTTGGCAAGTTTATTCTCGTTTTCCAAAAAAAAAAAAAAAAAAGGAATAATAATAATAAATAAATTTGGGGCCTTTTTGGTTTGGGGAGCTGGTCAGCCTTTCCAAGTCCGTCAAAGGGGGAATGTGGGTTTATGAGATTAGGTGCAAGAAGGAGCAAGAAGGAGGGGGTGTCGTTGGTGTTACTGATATACAAGATGGAGCAGGTAGGCAGGGGTCAGTTGGTGCGGGCTTGGCTCCGCCTGGCTAGCAGTGGTGTCCGGAGGGGGCCGTGACGGGGGTTTTTATTTGGGAGGTGCGTCCCGGGGCAGTCGGGTCCTTCTTAATGCACACGGACGGGTCCCCCTTTGTTGTTCAGGTTTCACAGGGTTTCAGTTTCCAGGAAGTGCTGCCGGGTTGGGGCTTGGATGAGAGGGCATGTTCTTCTCGTTTCTTTCAGGGTTGGGGCTGCGACCGAGATGGCTAAGGTGGGATGGATGCTGAGGCGGTTAAGCGCTTTGGTAGGTGGGAGTCTTGTAGATTTGTGCTATACATTCGCCCCCATCAGCTGGTGGGATTCGAATAGTGGTGGGCTGGGTGGAGAGAGTGTATGGGGCTGTGATGATTTTGGGCTTGCTGAGGTCTTGGTGGCTTGTTTCTTTCTCTTCTTGCAGGTTCGGTACAGGCCCTGGCCTGGATACTGGGCCATTCGATCGTGTTTAAAAATACATAAAAAAAAAAAAAAAAGGGGGTAATGAGGGGCGGATGTGGGGCCAGAGGGTCAGCAGGTGGGGTTTCCAAGCCAGGAGGTTTGTGCTAGATGGCTGGGAGTTCCGGGAATGCTATGGAGTGGAGGGGCTCCAGAGGTACAGCTTTGCACGTCTGTATAGGCCGCCTGACGTTTTGGTCCTGCACGTAGGTGGTAATGATTTAGGGGTAAGGTCGATGGCATTCCCGGACATGGTCATTGGGTGGTTGGACATTGTCACTCGGACCGCATGGAATGGGGCTTGGTCTTTAGAGGGTATCTACAGGGCCCGTACGAAGCTTAATTGGGAAGTGAGTAGATTTGTAGTGAGGAATGAAGGGTTGGTGGTAAGGCACATGGAGTTGGTGGTGGATGTCTGGAGGTACCTGCGGGGCAATGGTGTGCACCTCACTGCTGTGGGGTGTGACTTATGGGCATTGGGAATGCAATATGGCATACAGTGAGCTCTGGGGTGTGGGGGGCCCCCAAGGGTAAGGTTTTCCCCTTGGGTGCTGTGGCGGGTGTTGGTCTTTGCGGATGAAGGAAGATACCTTGGAAGGAATGAGTTCAGGACCTATCGTTGGTATGGGTCCTGATGGTTGGATTTCAGCTAACGGAGGTTTAGCTAAAATGTGTTGGTAACGGGTGCACTGCGGTCCGTGGTTGTCTCTGAGCCAGCCGGTCGGCTTGAGGCCTATAAGCATATGAGAGGTACCGCAGTGCAATATTTTATCAGATGGTTATGGAGGTTCCCGCAAAAGACCAACGCTAGGATTTTGATATTATTTTGGAAATATATTTATTTAATAAATAAGGCTGCTACGGCCTATGTTTTACTCCAATTTCGGTGTGGTCTCGTTAATTTAGGATTATGGGTAAGAAGTTGGAGCAAACAGGGGGTAAGCAGTAAGTACATCTGTTATACATTAGTCAAGAAAAGCCCGGAGCAAAAAATGAGAGAAAAGAAATGAGCGGAGGGCTGGCATGACTAGGGAAACAGGGTACAGGATGTTAGAAGTATTAGGATTGGGTAGGAAGTTTAGTGGGAGGGGGAGTAAGTAGGAAAAGGAGTTGTCCCCTCCCCCAGGTCACCACAGTGTGAAGGAAAGTTCCCGCCCACCCTCCCCTGGTTATGTCCGTATGGTCAGGTTTGTGTTGTTGTTCTTTCTATTAACAGGTATGGTGTTCTGGATGTCGTGGCAGTAGCGGGTGTTGGTCTTTGCGGATGAAGGAAGATACCTTGGAAGGAATGAGTTCAGGACCTATCGTTGGTATGGGTCCTGATGGTTGGATTTCAGCTAACGGAGGTTTAGCTAAAATGTGTTGGTAACGGGTGCACTGCGGTCCGTGGTTGTCTCTGAGCCAGCCGGTCGGCTTGAGGCCTATAAGCATATGAGAGGTACCGCAGTGCAATATTTTATCAGATGGTTATGGAGGTTCCCGCAAAAGACCAACGCTAGGATTTTGATATTATTTTGGAAATATATTTATTTAATAAATAAGGCTGCTACGGCCTATGTTTTACTCCAATTTCGGTGTGGTCTCGTTAATTTAGGATTATGGGTAAGAAGTTGGAGCAAACAGGGGGTAAGCAGTAAGTACATCTGTTATACATTAGTCAAGCGAACAGGACTGATTGCTAGGTCTGTTCTGAGTCTCCACCGAGTTTTAGTCCTAAGCGATGACAGCGGTACATGCCATTTATGATGTTATTATGGGTATGAGGAGTTTCACAAACTAGTGAAGACTCCAAACAGACACTTGTCAATGGAATCTAACGATGCATTTTTAGAGGGTAAAATTGATTAGTTTTAATAGCTCTGCCTCTTGTCGGTTTGGGTATCTAGGCAGCCCACAAGTGTGTTTGAACTTTAGTTTGGTGTTTATGGGGATCTGCAACTTATAAGGTAATTCCCCCAAAGCAAGAGGTTCATGCGTGATGGTGAAGCTGTCCCAACATCTTATGTCACGGCCAATCACGAGGATCTGATGGCGCGAGAAATTAAGAATGGCAGGGACAGCTAGAAGGGAATTGTTCACCAACCCCGACCAGGTCTGGGCATGGTTTCCTGGATGTACAATGTGGGGGGGGGGGCTCGAGCTTAGGATACGATTGAACAATTCTCATCCATTTAAGGATAGGATTCTTCATGTGACTGTTGAAGCCAGAGCTATAGCTAGTGAAGGTTGGGATTCCTTTTACGGGTCTGGGAATCTTTGGGGATCTAATTTTTATTTTACAGCGGATCGTGGTTAAAGGAAGTGGGAATATATATACTCATGTAGTTTTATGTCATGACGAGGTGCTCCTGTTGCCTGATTGGACGCGTGACCAGAGCTTCCTTGATGAGACCCCCTGAAGCCAGACCCACATACAAGACACAGAGGATCACAGACGGATCGGCGATTACTACAGCTCACCATGTCGTGTCCTCCTTTATAAGTCATGCTCCTGAAGAATAGAGTCTACATGTCAAGCCATGTTTTCCTTTTTATGGACTCATATGGACTGTAAGGACTGATTCATTTCTAGGTGTAAGAAGGAGATCAAGTTTCATCGATGGACATGGGGTACATATGACAAAAAAGGGAAGACTGTTGTGGAGAATTTTATGAAGATGTATTTAATATGTATTGTCATAGTGTCACCCAGTGTTAGTACTTCCGCAACCCGCTCTAAAGAGCTGACTGGGGCAGTCTGAGGCTGGTTGAGATAAACTTCCTGATTTGGAGAAGGGTGTTTGCGGAGTGAGGCCTCTCTGCAAACACGATATCGATTTAGCAGATGTGTGCTCTTGTCATCTCTGTAGTGCCTGATGTAGCGCACACCTGCGGATAAGCTCCCCTCATCAGGAACTGTGCTCATTGGTTATTGTATTATTATTGTATTATTATTGTATTGAATCCTTTAAGCTATATTTCTTGTGTTGTATTCTGAGTGGAGCTCCTGTGAGCTCACTTCCTGTGGAGGAGGTCACATGTTGTGACATCACTTCCGGCTGGGAGTTTAATAAAAAAGCTTTTATGGGCGTCGGCATGGCAGTGAGGCTATGATGACGAGTTCAGAAAGACAGGGTGGTGATGCTTCTTTCTTTGAATGAATGGCAAATCGAATGAATGGTGAGTGAATTTTAGCCTAAGATAGCATTATTGCAATAAGATGAAATCTGGAGTGTGTGCTTATTTAGCACAAGGCAAGATGGTGTGTGCTATGCATACAACCAAAATCTTGCCACACCAGTTTGTATTGTTAGCACACTGACACACGCCCAATAGAAGTACACGCCCAATAGAAGTACACGCTCAATAGAAGTACACGCCCACCAGTATCTTTCAATCTGTCTCTTCGTATATGTCTAAAGTGATTGCACCTGATGAGCAGGAACACATAATACTATTTGCAACTGTGTTAGCCTTTGGCTATGTGCATCAAATCTCCAACTACAGGCCAAAGATCCAAGTCCATTTGCATGCACATAAACAAAGCAACAGTTTTCTAAGCATATGTACCTGTGCAGTGTAAACCCTACAATTTTAAATGTTCAAGTCCCTGGGCATGATTAGTGCTAACAAACATTAACATCAGGCCCTGGCTGCAATGAGCTTCCAATGTAAAGTCCAAAACTAACTTTTTTACATTAGAGACTATTTTGAGACAAATAAAATACAAGCATGTCTTGGGATTGTGGTGAGAAACCAACAAAAGGGAGAACATATAAACTTCAACACAAGCATTAACATGTTGGGGAATTGAACCAGCAACCCCAGTGCTGCTAGACAGAATTGCTACCCACTTAGCCACCAGGCAGCCTCACGCATGTTCTCTGCATCTCTGCGGTGTGAACCAGCCCTAAGTCCATAGCCATGTTCAGTATCTCCAAGCAATATACAATATATTGGCCTATGTATTGGGATGCCTGCCTTTAAACGCACATGAACTGTAATGGCATCCCAGTCTTAGTCCGTGGGGGTTCAATATTGGGTTGGCCCACCCTTTGCAGCTATAACAGCTTCAACTCTTCTGGGAAGGCTGTCCACAAGGTTTAGGAGTGTGTCTATGGGAATGTTTGACCATTCTTCCAAGTGCATTTGTGAGGTCAGGCACTGATGTTGGACGAGAAGGCCTGGCCTACAGTCTCCGCTCTAATTCATCCCCAAGATGTTCTGTTGTGTTGAGGTCAGGACTCTGTCCAGGCCAGTCAAGTTCCTCCACCCCGAACTCACTCATCCATGTCTTTATGGACCTTGCTTTGTGTACTGGTCCAAATCATTTGGTGGAGGGGTATTATGGTGTGGGGTTGTTTTTCAGGGGTTGGGCTTGGTCCCTTAGTTCCAGTGAAGGGAACTCTTAAGGCATCAGCATACCAAGACATTTTGGACAATTTCATGCTCCCAACTTTGTGAGAACAATTTGGGGATGGCCCCTTCCTGTTCCAACATGACTGCACACCAGTGCACAAAGCAAGGTCCATAAAGACATGGATGAGCGAGTTTGGGGTGGAGAAACTTGACTGGCCTGCAGAGTCCTGACCTCAACCTGATAGAACACCCTTTGGCTGAATTAGAGCAGAGACTGTGAGTCAGGCCTTCTCATCCAACATCAGTGCCTGGTCTCACAAATGCACTTCTGGAAGAATGATCAAACATTCCCATAGACACACTAAACCTTGTGGACAGCGTTCCCAGAAGCTGTTCTAGCTGCAAAGGGTGGGTCAAATCAAATTTTAACCCTACTAAGACTGGGCTGCCATTAAAGTTCATGTGTGTGTAAAGGCAGGTGCCCCAATACTTTTGGCTAAATTGTGTATCTGGCAAGATTTACAATGGTGGTGGAACCCTCCTACACATAAATATGACATTTAGACATAGTTCTAAGACCTGGGAGAAGAGACAACTACTCTATATGAAGCAGCATGTTTGGGATTTGAACCCAGACACTTAGGGATACTAAGCAGAAGTTCTAACCTCTAAGCCACAGAGCTGCCACATGTGAGATCCTCATGCACATAAATAGACATAAATACTGCATTTCATTGGGCATACAGGTGATGGAATTACATTACTCAAGAATTCTTCTTCTTGATTTATTCTGTGAAATTTGGTGTTTTTTTGTGGGTGAGTTTAGAATAGTGATATTACCCTCAAATTTTGGGGAATAACATTTTGATTTCTGATGTTGGAACACATATCAAATTTTTGGGGCTCAAATTATGATTATTTAGAAATAATAAAAAGCACAAAAAATGTGACTCATTTTAAATTTGCATCAGCAATGGTATTGTTTGTGCTCTGTAAAGACACATGTGTGAGTCTGGGTAAAGATTGTTGTGAGATGGAGAGTAACAAGTGAAAGTGACAGAGAAAATAGAGCAGATTTTCACTTCCAAAAAATGCTCTTTAATTAGCTCTCATTTCGGTATTTACTATAACTCTTGTGAAAAAAGACACTTGAGTTAGAATTTGAGTTATTTCAGGTCTGAGCATGCTCAGTTGCATTGGCACCTAGTTGTCCAAAAACAGGCAATTTTTCACTTCTCAGGCCTCGTACACATGGCCGATTTTCTCGGCAAGAACCAGCAAGAAACTTGCTGGCAGAGAGGTCTTGCCGAGTAAATCGGTCGTGTGTACGCGGCTATCGGGTTTCTCGTCGAGAAAACCGACAAGAAACCTCGACGAGAAAATAGAGAACCTGCTCTCTATTTTCTCGTCGAGATTCTCCTCGGCATGTTTCTCGACGAGAAAAGTGAGTGTGTGTACACTTACCTGTCCTCCCGGAAGCCCGCGCATGTTCGAAATGAATTCAACGCATGTGCGGTAGCTTCCTAGGCATACGTAGGGTATACCAAGATGGCGGCGACGGCATCGAATGTGACGAGCGCATGCTCGTCGTAGTCGATGACGTCACCGCGTACGCTCCATTCAAAGAACCACGGGTTCTTTGAAACTAGCGTGTGTACACTCGGCCGGGACAAGTTTCTTGTCCAAGAATCTCATCGAAAAAAACGACATGTTTTTTTCAACGAGAATCTCGGCCGTGTGTACGAGGGCTCAGACTTTTAAAGATATTTCAGTGTAGAAATCACTTTTTCACACAGTTTAAAAGCAGATTATCTTTAAATAATATACTGCATATTTCAGTACCATTTAGGCAATTATATCATGGTCTAAACATTATTTCCATGTGCAATTCTCCAGCTTTTAGTAGAGTAAGGATTTGGGCGCTATTTGGATTCTGGGAGCTATAGTAAATTCGATTTTGGGAGTATTTTCTCTCCAGCGCTATAGTGAATACCGTATTCGCGCAAATTGCCGCAATTAGCCCTAATTAGCGCAAATTCGCGGAAATTACCCCCTAAGTGACAAATGTGTCTTTTCTATAAATATGTTAACTCTTGTAAAATGTGAAATATCACTGTAAGTAGTGTGAAGGACTAGCATCAAATGTAGAGCTTGAAGGACACCGCCACTCGCTAGTTCTTCTTAAGGGCTTTGTTTGCCCATTTTTATTAAAAGAAGTCAAAACAAAATGAAAGGTTTCCCTCGCAGGGGTTTCAGTACTCCTTTTCAACAACAAAAATGACATTCAGCCTCCTGGCTTATACATACAGCAGTGCTGCTCAGGCCTTCCACTTCAGGCTCTTGTCTGTCTCCTATAGACTATTCCATCTGCAACACCATCCATTTGGATAGCAGCCCCTTGCTGCTCTGACCCTCAGACCTGGGTCTCTGGCTTCCACTGTGCACACAAGTACTCTCTGACTTCTCCAGTGCACACTTGCACTCTATGGCTTCCCCAGTGCACACCTGCACTCGTCGGGAGGGTGGGGCCCAGAATGCTGGTCCTGACTCTACTATCAGGCCCACACACACCTGAACAATCAGTGTGCAGCTGAGCCTCAAAACCCGGATCCAGGACTGGGGATTTCATCCCACCCGGATCTCTAAGAAATCCCCAAGCTCTGGGTCCCAAAGTGGATTTTAGTAAATCATGAGGAAACTGAAAAGCCAGTTTCCTCCCAAACAAGCAAATACCCTGGAGCCCCTCAACCTGCCTGGTTGAGAATCCTGTATTCATACACTGGTGGGGTACCACACTACCACATACCCTCCCCCCTTGTTTTTATCCGGAGGGAGGAACACCAGCACCCATCATTATGGTTGGGACACCTCTGTGCTGGCTGTCAGCCACGTAGGCCCAACCTTTTTTCCGGGTGCGCTTCCAGGTATGTCCCACCCTGGATCTTAACAAGGTTCTATATTTCCCTATACTCAGCCTTCTCCCTCTTCTTTTGGGGTTCCATAAGCACTGCCTCTCCTGAAATTTTAACAGGGCACCCCTGGTCTTTCTACCAACCCTTCTGCCTTTCAGCTTACGTAAATAAGTTTTATCTTTCACCACAGGTCTTTCAGGTTCAAAAACCTCTCTCTTGTTACCCAGGGCAACCACATTGCTTTTAACAGCGCCAATCATTAAATCATATATTTTAATGTCACACTTTCCAACGCAATCAGTGCTGTCCATCTCAGTGCTTGTTAGTACCAGACCTGAGGAGGGACCACACATAGGCGAGAGATTAAATCCCACAGGACTAAAGCCAAGTTCTACCTCACCTGTTGTCCAACACTCCATGGGTAACTGATCTAACAAATGACACTGATCCAAGCACAAACTACTTCTTTCTGATGTACACATTACATTGTTGCAGCATCCACCTATAGCACTTTTTCTCACAGTGTCTCCGGGTACTTTAAGTTGTACCTCTTTCTGAGTGATAGAAAGCATCTCTGCTAGTGCTGCATCTATTCTGGGCCCTTCCTTCTCATGAGATTTAGCTGCCGAGACAGTATCTGCGCCCTCTACTGACCACTGCTCAGCTGCACCTTGGAGCACACCCGCAGAGATGTTTCCAGTCACTACACCGGCCGGAGAGACCTTTAATGACTCCAACAGTTCTGAGCGCCTTCCAGGCCACTCAGTAACTGGGAGCACCCTCTTAGAGAACCTCAGAACTATTTGCCACACTGTTAACAAGCTTCTCAGCACAGCCTGTACCACCTGGCTCCACCTATTGGTACCACGCAGCACCACCTGGTCCGACTGCGGTGGAGACACCCAAGTGTACAGTGAGGGCACTTTTACCAACTCCAGCATTTCTAATAAAGTTTTTGTCAACTCTATGCAACCAATGTCTAAATGCGTGACCTTTTTGGGAACCTTTCCCCTGTCCGAGACTTGGAGGGGCTCATCCATTGCAGCTTGTGAGGTTGAGACATTTGAAGAGACCACCATCTCCTTGAAGGTACCCCTCATCCCAGCCTGTTGCTCCCCTGGAGCGCTGTCAGACACATGTCTCCTCTTCACCTCTAACGCTACACCAATGAGCCTCTGCGAGTCAACATTAGTCACATTGTCAACTTGACACTTGCCACTATTTAGTTGCTGGGCCGTGGACAACCCATCTGCCATGCCTGCGCCCAGAACCGTTCCTTCAGACTGGAGGGCATCAGCCTTTGCAGGGGCTGGCGTGCCCTTGAGCACTGGCCATTCTGCGATCCCTCCACTGGGCACAGCAGGTGGTCTGTCCACAACTCTGTCACACATCATTGCTTCGTAATTCCTTGTCACTTGGCCTAGTGCCGCAACTGCTTCCTTACACCAATCATCCCAGTCTCCTGTGGTTCCAACACTGGTGCTCCACAGCACTGCATCACCTGCCCTAGAAGGCCCAACAGGAACCTGGGATTCACTAGCCAAAACAACACACTTGTCACTTCTATCTACCTCACATTGTGACAATATTTTTTTTCTCACATCACACTGGTAGATTGCATCCTCAACCAAGGCAAGGTGCAATACCTTATTTTGAACACCTTGCTTTGGTGGCACTACAGACACATACAGCTCTTCACTTTCAGCTTTTGCAGGCTGATCTAACCCCTTGACAACTGGGTTACACTTAGGGTTGTGGGGCTGCGCCCACACAGACTCACTATGTAATACAGTCTTCCCTTGTTTCACCAGAGTAGCACCACAGCAATCCTGGAAAACCTCTGGCTCTAACACATGGAGGCCCCATGAGAGTTCCATGGACAATCCTGCGCTTCTGGTTGTCATGGGAGATATCCTACTCCCATCATTGGTAGTAAACACATTTCCAACATTTTCAGACATGACACTAAAGGAAACACATTTTTCAATGTCATGATCACCAATATCATCACATTTGCCAACAGTAACCCTTTTGTCAGCATAACCATCAGAATTTTCACTACGTGTAGACATAACTGCTACTTTTGTGGATTGTATATTACCCACCAAAGCCTCTGAGTGACTCCTCACAGCGCCCTCCATTTTTAAAGGGGCACCCTTTCCTACATGGGCAGCTCCAAAGTTGACCTGGGAAACGCTTGGCTCCGTCACTGCGGGCTTCTTGGAAGTCTCCCTGGGCAACCCTGCAGTACTTGTCACTAGGGAACATGGCACAAGCACTGTTTTGGTCACCCCTAACTCTATTTTCCCAGCCACCTGCTGGACTATAGCAGGCACATGCAGAGTCCCCATGTCCTTTCCAGTCTTTAGCCCTGCGGCTAGTTGGGCTTTATTCTGTGCCTCCCCACTGCTCTGGGTAGCACACTGCCGCAAGTCTATGTCCATTGGCACTGCGGATCTCCCCACTGGATCTACTCCCACTTCACTGGGTTCAGTACCATAAACTGGAACAGTCTTACCATTTTCAGTGGCTGGCATCATAACCTTCACTTGAGTGCGCTGTCTCTCAGCTGTATCCATACCAGTTACTGTCTCTTTGGGGCCATATGGCGACCCTGCAGCCTTTCCAGACTCTTCAGCAGTGTTCCAGAACCTTGGGCAAGTAAAGATCCCATACCCCACTTGACCACTTTCCAAGCACGGTACTGGACGCTGAAATTTAATTTCTTGGCATCTCCTCAATGCCTGGCTCTCTCCAACATGCTGTATTGGCTCCTCCGGAAGCCACTTGTCACGACCCATGGGAGGCACACCCCTTGGTCCACAGACAGCCCGACTGGCCTCCTCTGTGTTGCTATGGGCAACCACTCTCTGTCCTGGCCTTTGATCAGCCTCTCTTCTGGCATATAACACAGGCTTCTCAGACCTTTGTTTTGCTAGATAGCTTTGCACTGGAGCCAGGGACAAAAGGCACTTGGAGACTGCATGCCCCCACTCACTGCACCGCAAACAGCGCACTTGGTTCCATGTCTTGTCAGGGTTTCCCACCCTGCATCTGCTGGACCCTGTCTCAAGCTGTGTCACTTTCACACTTTTCGCAACAGCTGCTGGTTTAACTGCAGCAGTGTTGCCCGGGGCAACAACACCCCTCTCCCAGGCATGGACATTCGGCAGCTCTCTTTTTGTATGGAAGGTTGGCTTGCCTTCCACTTTAGCTTGGTCCAATCCTGCCAGGTGTCGCTTGCACCAATCCACTGCAGATTCAAACGCTGGTGGACTCTCCACACTAGCAGTCATCTGTGCATTCATTGCACCAGGGTTGCTAGGGACAACAGCAGCCCTCTTTTCCCTTGGAAAACTCTGTTTAGGCATGTATGGGGTTCGATCAGGCGGTAACAACCCCTCCAGCCACAGAGCTCTTTCTCTTGCTTCAGCAAGGATCGCCTCCTTTTTCTGCTTTGACCGCCCCATCCTTGCGGTGTTGCACACAGCAACCAGTAACACAGTTCACAGCAGAGGGAAGAAAATGTGATTCTCCTTTCACAGGTACACAACCTGCATGCAACACAGTCCATCAAACTTCTGTGCAATGCAGTTTGCCTGGCTGCCACACACAGCTAGCAGCAGTTCACTGCAGAGAAAAAAAAAATTGACTTTTTATTCACAGGTACACCACCTGCAACAAATTGGAGCACTGTCTCTTTAAGGCTAGTTTACCTTTCGCTTGCAGGTTCTCTTCACCTGCACACACACAGATTATGCAGTCTCATGCACCAAAAACACAGTTCATATAACAGATGAACTTACTTGATTGTAGGGATCTCAGATTGTGCCAAAATTCTCCGCCACTTGTGAAGGACTAGCATCAAATGTAGAGCTTGAAGGACACCGCCACTCGCTAGTTCTTCTTTTTAAGGGCTTTGTTTGCCCATTTTTATTAAAAGAAGTCAAAACAAAATGAAAGGTTTCCCTCGCAGGGGTTTCAGTACTCCTTTTCAACAACAAAAATGACATTCAGCCTCCTGGCTTATACATACAGCAGTGCTGCTCAGGCCTTCCACTTCAGGCTCTTGTCTGTCTCCTATAGACTATTCCATCTGCAACACCATCCATTTGGATAGCAGCCCCTTGCTGCTCTGACCCTCAAGCCTCGTACACACGACCGATTTTCTCGTCGTAAAAAACACGTCGTTTTTTTCGACGAGATTCTTGTTAAGCTTGTCGATTTTCTCGTCAAGCTTTCTATGCGTACACACTGTCATTTTCCAATTTCCTCGTGGTTCTCTGCGCTCACGTCCAGCACGTACGACGGCACTATAAAGGGGAAGATCTTTTTTCTTGGCGCCACCCCTTGGGCTGCTTTTGCTGATCTCGTGTTACCGCGTGTGAAGTAAAAGTTTGGGAAGAGACGATTCGCGCTTTTCAGTCTTCGTACTTTTCAGATCGTTTTCTGCCGTTCAGTTTGTGCTTGTGGGTTCGTATCTTGACTTTCAGGGCGTCTAGGCAGGTCGTATCTGTTTTACAGTGCGTTATTGCCTGTTCGTTTCTGAATTTCAGTTCGTTATTCATAGGCCTTGCTGTTCTAAAGTGCGTTCTGTTCTGTACGTTCTGATTAGACGACCGTTTCCTAGCCATGTCGCCTGGACGTTCTCGTCGTCGAGTTCGTGCTGTGCGTGCGCTTGGTGTTGGTCTGCTTGTTTTGGACCAAGACCAGTCCATGAATGGTGTGAGGAGGAGTTCATGGACCAAGAATTGGTTGCTCCAGCGGGACCAATTCTGCCACATGCCTCTGCTGCGGGAGATCGTCGAGAATAATCCTGAGGACTACAGGAATTTTCTGAGGATGTCTGACCCCGTTTTTCAGGAACCGTTGGCTTTGGTGTCCCCCTATATTACCAGGAAGGACACCGTTATGCGGGAAGCCATCAGTGCTGAGCAGAGGCTCATCGCCACGTTGCGTTACCTGGCGACAGGGAGAAGTCTTCAGGACTTGAAGTTCACCACAGGCATCTCCCCCCAGGCTCTGGGCCTCATAATCCCAGACACCTGTTCTGCTATTATACAAGTCCTGCAGGAGGACTATATTAGGGTAAGTTTTCTCCCTTCACATCACATTTTATGTATTACATGTATGCTAATGTATTGTATTTCTTTCATCCTTTCCTAATTACCATGATTGTAATATGCTGAGAATGTCCCCTTTGTCCCCATGCATGTTGGAAGCTTTAGATTGCCCCTTTTTTATCCTCCCTAAATATTTCCCCTCACTAACTTTTCCAGCAGGGGCGCCTGTTGCTCCAAATGTTGGGGGGTTACAACCCCAATTTCGGAAATAAACTTCCTCCTTTTTTGCTCTGTTGCCTAATAAACGCCCCCAGTTGTCCCCTCCAATGCAGCCATTTAGTCCCCTCTATTGCAGCCAGTTTCCCCCCAGCCCTGCACTTACCTTCTTGTGGTCAGCGCCATCCTTCTTCTGTCCTTGATGTCTTCTCCTTCCCTTCATGTTGCATCAGCCAATCATGTTACCATTAAACAGACTTGGTGAACATGATTGCCAGAGCTGCCTGTCAGTGTTTACACAAGGAATGCCCCCTCCTTGCGTCCCCGATTTTTCTTTGAGGAAGCCAATTACATCCCTCAGGTTGTAATTTGCAAGACTTTTTTAATACCTGTTTCTGCTCTGCAATTTTAACCCCCTAAATGACGCAATTAATCATATGTCGGTCGCTTTACAAGAGGCCATCCACCTGAATAGTGTGCGGCATAGACAATACATAGGTTCATGCAACGCATGAACCTATGTATTGTTCTGAGTGATGGGCACAGGAGAGAGGGGACAGTGCTCCAGCGCCCACTCTGGACGCACCGCCACTGCAATGCTATCCTGTGGCCAAACACATCTCCCCCCCCCCCAAAATAATTTAGTAATGGCCCATCAGAGGGGGTGATGAATATGATAAATGAGCCTTCCATTATACTTTTTTTACACACCTTAATAAACGTATAATTAGATTGATGTTGGTCTCAAATTTTTTGGTCTTGAATTTGCTTGTAATGTATGCCTTTGTTTTTCTAATATTATTTCATCTTGTTTCACTCCACAGCTTCCTTCAACGCCACAGGAATGGCAGACTGTGGCATCGGAGTTTGCCACGCGGTGGGACTTCCCCAACTGCGGTGGTGCCATAGACGGGAAGCACGTCCGCATCGTGCCGCCACCCCGTTCTGGATCCTACTACTACAACTACAAGGGGTTTCATAGCATTGTGCTGATGGCGGTGGTGTCAGCACGGTATGAATTCCTCTATGTTGATGTAGGGAAGAATGGCCGGATGTCCGATGGGGGATCCTTCATCCAGACGGAGTTTGCCCTTCGTCTCCAGAGTGACGACCTTGCATTGCCACCGGATGCAGGGAATATTGAAGGACTCCCCTTTGTTTTCTTGGCTGATGAAGCCTTCGGACTCGGACGGCATCTTATGAGGCCATTTCCACAGAGGACCCTGACCCCAGAGAAGAGTGTGTTCAATTACCGGCTGGCCAGGGCCCGAAGAGTCGTTGAAAATGCCTTCGGCATAATGGCCAGCCGGTTCCGCCTTTTTATGACTTCCATCCACTTGGCGGACTACAAAATAAACTATGTAGTGTTATGCTGCTGTGTGCTACACAATTTTCTTTGCCGCAAAGCGAATTCATATATGGCCTCAGTTTTGCCAGAGGCTGGACTTTCCCCTGCAAATCCCCTTCCGGGCCTGGAATCTGCCCGTCTTGGCTTGCCCCCCCAAAATGCCCGTGTGGTTCGGGACAAATACATGGAGTATTTCACGGGTAGGGGGGCAATTCCTATGCCAGCCTATGTCTAAGTATCCCAATAAAAATCTTCTTTAAACCTTTAATTATTTGTTCTTTCCTGTCTCCTAGTTTGTCTTTGTGCATTTGTAGTGGCAAGTGTATTTTACTTTAGTAAATAACAACCAATTTCACTATGTTACCTTACAAAAGAACCAAATAAGCTTAGAGTGTATTATAAAAAGAAGCTACACGTTGTTTGTGGTCAAATATTTTACTCTCTGCACATTTTTTTTTGTTTTACTTTGGGGTTGGCCTGACCACAACCCGTCAAATTTTGGCTTATGAAAATACAAAAATACCACTTGCATTTCTAAAATGACAACATTGGATACCTCTGAGCAATCTGAGACATTCAGTTACACAAACTATGTCTCTATGTGCCCGTCCTAATATGGGGTCCTGCCACCCCTTGCCCAGTCAAAAATTCAATATGCACACATTTTTACTTTTTTGCAAATAGGAAGTTTACAATCCTGATCCCTATTGTCAACATGTGCTATCTGCCATCAGGGGTGATCAATGGATGTGTTTTGGGGGTGCATCCCCTTCCTCAGTTCACCGACTTTTGATACGAGGAAGGTGTTGCACCCACAAAAGACGTACATGGATATCCCCTGATGGCAGATAGCACATGTTCACACACTGTGTGCATATTCAATTTTTGGCTGCTTTGTTACTCAAAAAATTAGTAAAAATATAAAAACAAACATGTAAAAACAAATGTGTTTGGATGGCTTATTGAATTCTCCCCAAAACATCGAGAATGTCTTTAAATGTTTGTTCCATCACATGGATTCTTTGTTTAATTAGGTCCAGTTCCGTGCTACATTTCATCACTTGCTGGATGAGGCGGAGGGCACTGTCAGCAGAGAACGGTGTGCTATCCTTCACAACATTTCCATCCCCTAAAAACCATAAAAAAAAATTAATAAAACTCTGCAGGCCTACCTCGCTTACCTTAAGCTGTGGTGTCAGATACTGACCTGTTGTGGTGACCAGATCCACAACGTCATCCACCTCTCCTTCCTGCACTTCTCCTTCCTCCACCTCAACTTCCTGCACATCTTTCGGTTGTGGATCTTTGGGAGTTTGGGGTTGCTTGGAAGTTGTGGGGTGCATGTGCTCCCTGGAGTGTCCTCCTCCCAGTCTTCTCTCCCCTATGAGAATAAAACCAAAGGTCTATTTATCACACTGTAAAAATCTCATTTTTAAACTTAAAACAGGCTAAATTGTTTGGAAGTGGGGTACAAGTGTGTGTTTGTGCGGAATTTAAAGAAAAATGCATTCTTTATGACCCCAAATATGTTTATTATTCACATTTGGATGTAATTTTTTGGACATGGAGGCACCACAAATAAACTCTGATGCACCTGTGTGGGACACCCAAAAAAGGCGGGTCTGGTGGCCCACACTATAGTGCTCCAAAGTACAGATGTGGAAGCAGCTGCTGAGTGTCCTCTCCTTTACACTGATTAAAGTTTGCATTTCATTCTCCTTACAAACACATCATCTAGACTTAAAAATTATCCACAATACTTGATCAAAAATGGCAGATGTCTAATTACTTTTGGGGGTCTTAAATAAGCCAAAACCACGGATAGTGGCCGAACGAAGTGTCGGTAACGTAACGAACGATTACTGTGCCCAACCTAGTTCAAAATAATACATTTTGGAAGGGAGTCCAATATGCTTTAAAAAAAAAAAAAGTAAGTTTCTAAAAAGATTAATAGCAGAAAGGTCGTCATTTTACTTACTTTTAGCGAGCATCCTCTTTATGCTCCTCAACTGGTCTGGCTCCCTCAGTTTGAGGTCTGACCACCTCTTTCTGAGCTGCTCATTTGAGCGTTTCACCCCGAACTTCGCCCTCAGACTCTTCACAACTTTAGTGAGGATTTTGGCCTTCCTTCTATTTGGTTTGCTATACGGCCCATGCTTGGCATCATAATCAGCCTTGACCAAGATGTCCACCATCTCCGCCATCTCCGCCAAAGACATATTCGATGCCTTGAATCTCCTCCTTGATCGTGACGTGTCCTCGGTCTCCGGGCTTGTCTCCTCGCTAGTTGCGGAATTATCAGACACCTGCTGTAACTCCGCCATATCTGTCTGCGCGCCGAAAGAGAAGGGGCGGGGAAAAGATGTTAGTTAGAACATCATGGGCGGGCGACGTGTGCGGAGCGACGTGTTCCAATTTGGACGCATGCGTGGTGTGTATATAGCAAACACACATGTGACTATAGTACGTTCGGTGTGCGGAGAGAGGAGTTCAAGTGACGGACGTGCGAACGAAGGTATGTGATTTTGTGAGACTTGTTAAAATTGTTGGCCTATACTGTCTTGAGATTGTTGGAGGATATATATGGTGACTAGGATGTGAAGGAGGTTAGACTGTTTGCCTCACATTATTTAAATATAATTTATTTTACTTGCAGATACAATATGAATGTATTTATTAGCGACAAAGAGTTCCTGGCGGAATTTATTGACCGGGTAAGGGAGCTGCCGGCTCTGTGGGAGACCAAAAACCCCATCCATAAAAAAAAAGGGGTGAGAAAAGCACCATTTGTGCATACCAAGGTGCCCACAGCCACAGCAAAACAAGTGGACACTAAAATTGGGAGCTTGAGAGGTACCTACAGGACTGAACGCTCTAAGGTGCTGGCTTCTCAGAGGTCAGGAGCAGCAGCAGATGATGTTTATGTCCCGGTTTTGTGGTACTACAGCAGGATGTCCTTCCTGGATGACCACATTGAGCCAAGGCCATCACTCTCCACTCTTCCCCCCAGACTTCCCTGCAGCCAACCTGAGCCTTCTCTGGAGCAAGAGGAGGCAGCCATCCTGGATGATCCTGATTTGGCCATCTGGAGCCAGGTATAGTATTAACTGAAAATGTAGTGGGATAAAATTAATGTTTCCCAAATATGTCAGGATGAGAAACATACATTATTTTGTATTGAACAAGTGAAATCATGATCTGTAGACATTATTCTGCACTTAATTGTGTGGTAAATAGTCAAGCTGATGTAGTGGTAAATTTAAAGCAAGGATTTATGCATTTACATTCTAATTGCTTCCATCAGGATTACAAAGTTTGATGCAAAGATTAAACCAACATATTAAACTATGTTTCTTTTTCATACACAGGATGAAATCAGCCAGGAGGAGGGTCTGGAAACTGTCAGGCAGGAGGAGGAAGGGCCCAGTGGCAGCCAGGAGGTGGCAGGGCCCAGTGGCAGCCAGGAGGTGGCAGGGCCCAGTGGCAGCCAGGAGGTGGCAGGGCCCAGTGGCAGACAGGAGGTGGCAGGGCCCAGTGGCAGACAGGAGGTGGCAGGGCAAAGGAGAAGCACCAGATCCCAGGTGCCTCCCATCAGGCTTCACAAAAGAGGCAGGAGGGACAGGACCACCAGTGAGGCAGCAATGGCCCTTATTAAAGAGGCCCATGCCACCCTCAAGGAGCCCACATCCCCTGAAGAGGCCATTGCCGGCCTAGTGGAGGCTAAGTTCAAGGTGATGAGCATGGAGCAACGCCTCCTATGCGAACCCCTGCTCATCACCTTGCTCAACAAGGGGGTGATGGAGCAAATTACCCCCAATACCGCCATATGTGAGGTGGCCCAACTGACCCAACCTCAACCTCCACCTCCACCTTCCTCTTCTGCCCCACCCCCTTCTGCTACCCCTCCACCTTCTGCCCCACCCCCTTCTGCTACACCTCCACCTTCTTCTTCTGCCCCACCCCCTTCTGCTACACCTCCACCTTCTGCCCCACCCCCTTCTGCTACACCTCCACCTTCTGCCCCACCCCCTTCTGCTACACCTCCACCTTCTTCTTCTGCCCCACCCCCTTCTGCTACACCTCCACCTTCTGCCCCACCCCCTTCTGCTACACCTCCACCTTCTTCTTCTGCCCCACCCCCTTCTGCTACACCTCCACCTCCTCCTCCTGACAGGAGTACCCCTCCAGTGGGCCAGCCTCCAGCTAAACGAAGAAGGAAGGCTTCAGTAAAGGCTGCAGGGAAGGTTGCCAGGAAGAAGAGGAAGTGATGGCCTTGCTTCATTGTGGTCGCACTGGTCGGACAGAAGGCAGCCTGTTGTAGTACCACACACTTGGGACATATATCTCACCTGCTGCTGTTCCTGACCTCTGGGAGGCCAGCATCAGATTGTGTTCTGAAATGTGGGCCTTCTCAAGCTCCCAATTTTAGTGTCCACACAGGGTTGCTGTGTGCTCTGGGGTCCCTGGGATGCACAAATGGCAGCAGCTTCTCCAGCGCTGCCTTCTCTTTATTTAATTTATAAACATGAATAAATGTGTTTTTTGTTTAAGTTCATACTTGACTATGTGTATTTTTAAATAAAAAAAAACAAGCTTTGGAGTAAGCAGATACATTTGACTGACAATAAAAGGCACAGATATCACCCCCCCCAAAAGAATAACTAAATCTGATTAGCTCAAAAACATGGTGTGAATTTTTAAAAATATAGATTAGAAAATTAAATGGGAGATCGCTATCAAAACATTGAGAAATTATAATTAACATCATTTTGAAAAATCTAACCATTTAAATTATTCCTAAAAACTTGCACGATATAATACACATAAATCTTATAAAGAGCAGCATGAAAAAGGTTAAAAATAAGGCATAACTCTGTGTGAATATCAGCAGCAAAAGAAGGTCTCTCGTTTTGATTAATGTAACATTCTAACGAAGAATTCAATGCAGAACATTTAAACGATGAAATATTTATGAGCGTGACGAATGTGCTCTCTCCATTATGAAGGCTTGTTTTACCAGAAGATGCGCTCCCGTCTCATAGTTGCTTGTGAGCATGCGCGCTTTTGGAAGAGTCGTAAAAGCATACACACGAACCATTTTCTCGTCACAAAACAGGCCGACGAGAAACACGACGAGGAAATCTGGACTCCTGACGAGAAAATAGAGAGCAGGTTCTCTATTTTCTCGTCGTAAAACCATACACACGAACGTTTTTCTAGACAAAAAAACTCTCGCGGCACTTTTCTTGACTGTTTACGACGAGAAAATCGGTCGTGTGTACGAGGCCTCAGACCTGGGTCTCTGGCTTCCACTGTGCACACAAGCACTCTCTGACTTCTCCAGTGCACACTTGCACTCTATGGCTTCCCCAGTGCACACCTGCACTCGTCGGGAGGGTGGGGCCCAGAATGCTGGTCCTGACTCTACTATCAGGCCCACACACACCTGAACAATCAGTGTGCAGCTGAGCCTCAAAACCCGGATCCAGGACTGGGGATTTCATCCCACCCGGATCTCTAAGAAATCCGCAAGCTCCGGGTCCCAAAGTGGATTTTAGTAAATCATGAGGAAACTGAAAAGCCAGTTTCCTCCCAAACAAGCAAATACCCTGGAGCCCCTCAACCTGCCTGGTTGAGAATCCTGTATTCATACACTGGTGGGGTACCACACTACCACAGTAGATATAAAATGTAAAGACAAAAGCAGTCCCTGTTGATCAAGGAGATCACCATTATACTGTATGTATGTATTACCGTAGTATAATTTTTTATTTGTTAGTTTTTGCTTTGTTAGTGTTCCGTTTAAGCTTTATTTATGTTTTTCACAATAATCCTTTAATCCTCCAATGCAGAGAGCAAGGTCTGGTCACACTTCTTGGGATTCTACCACATCAATGGCCCTCCGATATCCACACGGGCGCCCAGGGGCACCCATCAGCACCTTTCCCATACCAAAAGTTGCTGAACCCCCATGGGTGCTTTGAGTGTCCAGGATACTGGTTGTAGCAGTGTATGTACAGAGTGGCTGGTACTTGTGCCTTCCACTTTTCCTCCACGAACATACAGCGTGACAGGGCACGTTCGGCTATTTGGGGTTTGTTTACCCGCCCCCCCGGTGTGCGCGTCACACGTTCGGGCCGTTCAGTTGAGGATTCAATACCATCTCCGTACACTGCATCATCCATCTGCGCCTGTCTGTATGTCGGAGCGTGATGACGTCACAGGCTCGTTGCGCACGACATACATGTGTTGAGTATAAATAGACCTGTGTGGCAGTACACTGGCTGCAGGGACGTCTGGGCGCCGTACTTTCCACACAGCTGGAAGCAGGTAAAATGGAACTACAGTATATCGAGCTCAGTGAGATTAGATGTATGCTTACATTAACCTTAATGATACACACTTGGTGATAGCCTAACGTATTATTTCAATATTTCTTTAATCATAGATACGTTCAAACCATCATGATATCCTTTATGATTCTGCAAATGCAGGATACAACTTATACTAACGATATGTAAATAATGAGGTAAATACTCTAATAATAACAATAAGGAACTATATGCTACCATACTATATCTCGCTTAAATACTCTGTACAAAGACATTGGGGCTGATTTACGAAACGTTTGCGCCATGAGTATCAGCGCATCTGCATGCGCAGCGGCTGTTTTGGTATTTACAAAACATTTGCGCCGGTAGCGCAGCGCTATTTCCCATTTACTATAGTGTTCTCGGCGGACAGGAGAAGGCGCTCAGTGCGCTACTATGGACCTGGCGCACGGCATCTTAAAATATAAATATAAAGAAGCTGGAAGTGCCAATATAATGGGGATGACATGGAGTGATGTGAGGAAGTTTAGTGACACCTGTCCAAGTAACAAATATGCCCAAAATAGAGTGAGAAAGTAACTTTTTTAGAACCAGCCCGCTGCGCCGGCAATTACGTTTAGAACTGCGAGAGGTCTTTTTGAGCTCAGCGCGGGAATTTCACTCGTTCAAATGCGCCGGGACACTGCGCCGGCAAAATATTAGTAAATGTCAAGTCACGTAAATCAATTTGCATAAGTTGAACAGGCACAACTCTGAACTTCCCATTATATAGCAGTGCGCCAGCAAAATTACATTTCTAAAGGAAAAAAAAAAGAGGGGGAAAAAACACTGGACTGCATCAAAAATGCACTGGAATGTGTCAAAAACGCGCATGCAGAAAAGCACCTGGAACGCATCCAGACTGCGTTTCTAGGGCCAGTTCACACCATAGAAACGCAATCCGGATGCGTTCCAGGTGCTTTTTAGCATGCGCGTTTTTGATGCGTTCCAGTGCATTTTTGGTACGTTTTTGATGCAGTCCAGTGCTTTTTTTCACCCCTCTTTTTTATTAACCATAGATAAGGGGACAAGTGTGTTCCAGTGCCTTTTTGGTGCATTTAGGTGCGTTCCAGTGCAGGTAAAATGCAGCATGTTCTACTTTTTTTGTGGAACTGGAACGCACTGGAACAAACACTGCCATTTAGAACCATATAACCAACTTTCCATGCATTTTTGATGCATAAAAAACGCAATGGACTGCATGTGGTGTGAAATGGCCCTTAAGCAATTTGGCATATTTAAAGGCACTTCTCCTTGTTTTGTTTTTGGTGTTGTCCAAATTGGTGACATTGATATATGTCCCTTAGGGTGGGACCTGGGCCCCCATTTTAAGGCCAATAACTAGAAGATAAGCCAGCCAAGTGGAGACTAGCAAAATTAACAAGTCAGTTCCCATAGACTGCAATGGTATTTGTTGGGGGGGGGGGGGTGTTTGTCCCATCTCTAATTTTGTAGCATGCTGGATGATGTGCTTAATTTTGGACGGCAGGGGGGGGGGGGGTATTTTCTGCTAGCTGCATTTGTGTTGTTCTGAGCATGCCCAGGCAGTTATTTATTTTTTTGGTGCTTTTTGTGTGTGGACAGCACCTGGATATTTCTGGGCATGCTCAGAGAGTGTTTTTATGGGTAAGTAATTGAAGGACATCCTTAACAGGTGTGTCCACTTTGAAGTTCGGTCTCTAACCGGTCTCTAACTTGTACTTCCTCCATCAGCTCATCCCCCACAGCTATTACCTTTTGTATCAATTAACCCTCCCTTTTTAGATTGTAAGCTCTAATGAGCAGGGCCCTCTGATTCCTCTTGTACCAAATTGTGATGTAACTGTATTGTCTGCCTTTATTTTGTAATAATAATAAATACATTGGGTGAACTTGCATTTTGGGTGTTTCATGGACTGTGCATGTGTTTTCAATTGCCTCATTAGCACACAAACCTATGTTATATAAAGCTCGCAGATAGCATTCTCTCCCTTGCCCTGAAAAGAGGCAAGTGTGTGCGTGTGCGTGTGTCCGGCAAAAAGTAAATTTTGGTGTCCTTTATCGAGTTTGTAACGCATGTATTTTATTTGTTATGTCTTTGCAAAACAGATGTTTGTTTTAATTTTGTTGATTGTATTTTTTTGTGTGGGGGAAAATGTTCCCCTGAAATAATTTTGATGTTGTTAATGTGTGTTGTTTGTTCACTTTGATTTAATTGTCTGTGCTGCATTATTTTGCGAAAACTTTCTCAAGATGTTGTGAGTCTGTGACTGTTTCAAATTGACCATGTTTTTTATTTTGGCTTCCCTTTGTTTTGTTGACCAATAAAATTTGATGCAAAGTTTTGATGTTTGTTTTGTGTTTTCTTTGCAACAAATGTGACAGCTGAGTGGCATGTCAAAACAGGTGTGATTTGTCTACCCTGGTGCCTTCATGCTAGCATATGCATGTATTGTGTGCTGCCATGGATAATCACCAGGAAATGAAAAATACAGAGCGGTAAGTATTCATTTTTCCTTTTTACTGCAGTGGTTCTCAGCCTCAGTCCTCAAGTACCCCCAACAGGACATGTTTTGTGAATTTATCTTATCGAGAATTGCTGTCCAAAATACAAAACCATTGACTGTGATTTAAAGCACATGTGCAAGATGAAGGACAACCTGCAAACATGGCCTGTTGGGGGTACTTGAGAAGCACTGATTTAGAGCACTGCACTTAAAAATAGCTCAAGGCAATACGATTCTAATTGTGGGCATTTTGAGGGAAACCAAGGAAGTGTTAGAACCCCTGCTTGTTGTTTTTTTTTTTTAGGTAGGGCTTTGTGTCCCTTTTAGCAAAATTGGCTTCACTTCCTGTCACACAGCTAAACAGGAAGTGAAGGTAAAACCCTCTTGGGGACATACAGATCAATCTAACTAGTGTCCCCATTAAGCAAATTGCACTCTAGCACTTTGTTGTGTACATCCCAAATCATTGGGTAGTTTGGGGTTTAGTAAAGACAAATCCACTCTGCAGTAAAAGTGTAGCTGCTTAAAATCTGAGGGGAAGCACTGGTGATTGTAACATCCAATCATGTAAAAGCAAAGATGGTGTTTTTTTTTGTTTGCTTGCATGTCCCCCTTGGATATCCAGCAAGTGTACTTGTAGTGCAAAGTAGATTTGCCTTTAGTAAATAAACCCCAAAGTCCAAAATACCTAATAATTTGGGGTGAACCCTGCAAAATGCTGGAGTGCAATGTACATAATGGGGAAAGTATTTAGATTGACCTGTGTGTCCCCAAGGAAAGACATTGATAGGGATTTCCCCACACTTCCTGTGTGGCTATGTGACAGGAAGTGAATTATTTGGAAGGATAAAGTGGCCAAATTTGGGAGTTGTCTTCACCCTATCAGGGGTGCAGACATCCCCAAAAACTGTCTAGACTTGTAATCCCTCTGCACTCTATCCCCAAGCAAAAATAAGAAAGGATCTTATTTAGTTTAACTTTGCAAAGACGCATTCCTAAGTTGAATTGTGATGCATGTCAATGGCCCATTTAGACCCTCTTTAATCACTCGAGATCAGCGCTATCACTGAGACTTGGGTGATGACAGATCCGAGTAAGGGGCCGATCCCTGCCCCTTACCACGTGATCAGCTGTCAGCCAATGACAGCTGATCATGTGATGTAAACAAAAGCTCGGTAATGGTTTTTGTTTTCTCCTTGTGCTGACAGCGTGAGCATAAAAAAGGCAATCACCGGCTTATGTGCAAGGGACATCAGGCCCGAAGAGGAAGAGGCAATTCTGCGTCATCTGTGACAATCAGTAGCCCCTGCCAGTGCCACCTATCAATGCCCACCACTGGTGCCAATCAGTGGCACCTAGCAGTGCTGCCTATCAGTGCCCATCACTGCCAACTATCGTTGCCACCTAGCAGTGCCACATCTCAATGCCCACCAGTGCCAACTAGCAATGCCATCTCTCAGTGCCCACCCTTGCCACCTTACCGGTGCCCATCAGTGCAGCCCATCAGTGCAGTCTCATCAGTGTACATCAACGAAGGAGAAAAATGACCTTTTTCCAAAATTTTCGAAATATTAACCACTTCCCTACTGCCCACCATCAAATGACGTCCTTGGCTTTGTGCGGTGACATCTGAATGATGCCTGCAGTTGCAGGCATCATTCAGATATCATTCTTTTCAGCCAGAGATTCTGTGCACGATAAAAACGTTCTGCCGCTTGATCGTTCTTATAGGTGGCGGGAGGGGACGTTTACCCCCCTCCCGCCGCCATCTGGTGCTTCTCCGGCCTCTCCCGTGCCATCTGGGGCTCAGAGAACGAATTGGCTGGCGCCGGATGGGAAGCATAGAGATGACTGGTGACCAGATGGTCACCAGTCATCTCTATGACCGTCGGAGGCCCGGGCGCGACGTTATGACATCACGCCGGGTTCCCGTATGTAAACAAAGCCGTGATCTCGGCTCTCAGCATGAGATCGGTGAATTTTTTTGACCGATCTCATGCTTTCCAGCCTGGAGGAGAGATGTGGGGTCTTATTGACCCTGCATCTCTCCATAAAGAGGACCTGTCACAATAGATTCCTATTACAAGGGATGTTTACATTCCTTGTAATAGGAATAAAAGTGATTAAAAAAACTAAAAAGTTAAAAAAAGAGTAAAAAAAACAAAAAGAATAAGAAAAAAACAAAAAAAAAACACCCATGTCCCCGGTAGCTCGCGCTCAGAAGCGAACACACACGTAAGTCCCGCCCACATATGTAAACGCCGTTCAAACCACACATGTGAGGTATTGCTGCGTGCGTTAGAACGAGTGCAACAATTCTAGCACTAGACCTCCTCTGTAATGCGAAAATGGTAACGTGTAAAAAAATGTAAAGCATCGCCTAGGGAGATTTTTAAGTACTGAAGTTTGGTGTCATTCCATGAGTGTGTGCAATTTTAAAGTGTGACATGTTAGGTATCTATTTACTCAGCATAACATCTTTCACATTATACAAAAAAATTGGGCTAACTTTACTGTTTTGTAATTTTTTTAAATTCATGAAACCATTTTTTTTCAAATACCGAGCGAGATAAAAATTTGCAATGACCACCATTTTATTCCCTAGGGTGTCTGCTAAAAAAACATATATAATGTTTGGGGTTTTGAAGTAATTTTATAGCCATAAATTTATGATTTTTACATGAAGGAGAGAAGAATAGGCCCGGTGCTGAAGTGGTTAAAATATCCAAATTTTTTTTTTTTTTTAGTCGGTGTTTTGTATTTATAGAAAAAAAAACCCACAGAGGTGATCAAATAGCACCAAAAGAAAGCTCTATTTGTGTGCAAAAAAATAATACATTTTCATTAGGTTACAGTGTTGTATGAGCGCGCAATTGTCATTCAAAATGCATCAGCGCTGAAATTTGAAAATTGGTCTGGGCAGGAAGGGGGTTTAAGTGGCCAGTAAGCAAGTGGTTAATATAAGGCTACATGCACGCGGACGTTTTTCCAGCCGCTTGTTTGAGCGTTTTTTGCAGCTTAACCACTTCAATACCAGGCACTTATACACCTTCCTGCCCAAGCCAATTTTGAGCTTTCAGCGCTGTCGCAATTTGAATGACAATTGCGCGGTCATGCTACACTGTACCCAAACACATTTTTTATAATTTTGTTCCCATAAATAGAGCTTTCTTTCGGTGGTATTTTATCGCCTCTGCGATTTTTATTTTTTGCACAACAAATAAAAAAAGAGCGAAAATTTTGAAAAAAAACTACGTTTTTCTTTGTTTCTGTTAATTTTTTTTGTAAATAAGTACCTTTTTTACTTCAATGACGGGCCCTGATAAGGCGGCACTGACAGGCACTGATAAGGCGACACTGATGGGCACCGATGAGGTGGCACTGATGAGGTGGCACTGATGAGGCGGCACTGATGGGCACTAATAGGCGGCACTGATATGTGGCACTGGTATGCGGCACTGATGAGCACTCATAGGCGGCACTGATGGGCACTCATAGGCGGCACTGATGGGCACTCATAGGCGGCACTGATGGGCACTTATAGGCGGCACTGATAGGTGGCATGGACGGGCACTGATAGGTGGGCACTTATGGGCACAGATGGGCACTGATAGGTGGCACTAATGGACACTAGTAGGTGGCACTGATGACACTGATGCCCAGCAATGCCAGCCACCACACATTGTGGTCGTGCCATGATGGTGCCAGTCAGTGCCCATTTGTGGGCACTGATTGGCATATGTTGTGTATGTTTTTGTACATGTGGATGGCCATGGGGAACTTACCTGGCCATCCACATGCTTGGGGCTTCCCTGGTGGTCCTGGGCGGCATCCTGGTGGTCTAGTGTGGGTATCCGAGGGGGGGCTGTGCTAAACAATCAGCGCAAACCCCCCCTGTCAGGAGAGCCGCCGATCGGCTCTCCTCTACTTGCGTCTGTCAGACGCGAGTGAGGAAGAGCCGATCAACGGCTCTTCCTGTTTACATCATGATCAGCCGTAGCGGTGGCTCTTTACCGAGATCAGTGTAGCGGTGGGTCAGACTGACCCACCGCTCCACCGATCGCCGCGATGCGCCCCCCCCCCCCGGGCGCGGCGGCTGTTATCCTGCAGGACGTCAATAGACTTCCAGTGTGGATAACAGAACCACTTCCCGGACGTCAATCTCCTATTGACTGGGCGGGAAGTGGTTAAAATCGGCTCTCCATGTTAGCCTATGGCCTCATGGCCACCATGGCGTTTTTGAGCTGTAAATGGCATAGGCGTTTTTAGGCCCCATGTACACGGGACGCTGGTGCAAAGTGTTCAGAACTAAGGTTGAAAGCGGCATTTAGAAAGGCGCGCTTTGTGGCGTTTGCATGCCGTGTTTTACCACATTTGCGTCTATATGCGTTTAGTTAGGAAACATCATAAGGAGCCGCCCTAAGCTCCAAAAACAGTATTATTAACGATTTCAGCTATTTTGTAAGACCATAGCAGCTGAGAGAGCAGCAGTGTACTTGTATTTAGCGTGTCACTTGCCACATCACTTGCCACAAGTTGTGGATTGTCCACTTGCCACGTCAGCTGCCCCAAGTTGTGGATTGTCCACTTGTCACGTCAGCTGCCCCAAGTTGTGGATTGTCCACTTGCCACGTCACCTGCCCCAAGTTGTGGATTGTTCACTTGTCATGTCACCTGCCCCAAGTTGTGGATTGTCCACAATGCAATGGAAGCAATTTCATTTTTTTTTTAAATATATATATTTTTAATGGTTTTTCCTCATTTGCCATAATTTTTGAGTTTATCAATGTAAAAAAATAGGTCACCTTTAAAACGCTTCTAAACTAAAATGCGGCTAAACGTCGGTACCGCGTCTGAAACGTGGAAATCTTTGGCGTCTGAAGGCATTTTTTGGCTTTGTGAAAAACGAGGTTAAACGCAACTGCAGATTTTTTTTTCCAGGCCAAAAACAGTGTTTTGGATGTAATAGAATTCAATGGACCCGCATCCAAAACGCAAGTACCACGATTTTTTAACCTGTTTATAGCTGGTTGTTCTAGGAAATGTAAAAAAAATAAACATTGCCGGCTCAAAAAAAAAAACATCTATAAAAAAAACAGCGTGGGGTCCCCCCCCCAGGTCCATACCAGGCCCTTGATTCTAGTATGGATTCAAAGGGGACCCCCCCCCCCACCAAAATGAAAAAAAAATGGCGTGCGGGTCCCCCCAAAAATCCATACCAGGCCCTTCAGGTCTGGTATGGATTTTAAGGGGAACCCCGCGCCAAACTTAAAAATAAAAATAGCGTCGGGGTCCCCCTAAAAATCCACACCAGACCCTTTATCCGAGCATGCAACCTGGCAGGCCGCAGGAAAAGAGGGGGGACGAGAGAACGGCCAGCCTCCCTCCTGAACCGTACCATGCCACATGCCCTCAACATGGGGAGGATGTCCCCACGTTGATGGGGACAAGGGCCTCTTCCCGACAACCCTGGCCGTTGGTTGTCGGGGTCTGTGGGCGGGGGGCTTATCGGAATCCGGGAGCCCCCTTTAATAAGGCGGGACCCCAGATACCGGCCCCCCACCCTATGTGAATGAGTATGGGGTACATTGTACCCCTACCCATTCACCTGGTGGAAAAAAAAGTCAATAAAAAACACAACACAGGTTTTTAAAGTAATTTATTAGGCAGCTCCGGGGGTCTTCTTCCGACTTCTTTTGCTAGCGGGGTCCCGGTCTTCATCTTCGTCTTCTTCCGACTTCGGGGGTCTTTCTGCCACGCGCCAGCTATCTTCTTCCAGCTCTTTTGCTAGCGGGGTCCCGGTCTTCATCGTCGTCTTCTTCCGACTTCGGGGGTCTTTCTGCCACGCGCCGCTATTTTCTTCCAGCTCTTTTGCTAGCGGGGTCCCGGTCTTCATCGTCCTCTTCTTCCGACTTCGGGAGTCTTTCTGCCGGGCGCCCCGATATCTTCTTCCAGCTCTTTTGCTAGCGGGGTTCCCGGTCTTCATCGTCGTTTTCTTCCGACTTCGGGGGTCTCTTGTTCTGTTCTCCGGTGTCGTCTCCGCGCTCTCCGGTTCTACTCCCGCTCTCCGGTGCCTTCTCCACGATCTCCGGTTCTTTCTGCCTTCTGCCGGGCGCCCCGCTATCTTCTTCCAGCTCTTTTGCTAGCAGGGTCTTCATCGTCGTCTTCTTCCCTCTTCTCTCCGCCCGATGTTGCCTCGTCGCTGTCTGCCGCTACAATGCTCTGTCCGCGGAGCGCACCCACTTATATTGGCATTGGGCGTGGTCACCGGGTAATGCCACCCGCTAACCCTGTCCCTGTATCACGTCACAGTCCCATCATTCCCCGGGACTGTGACGTAATACGGGGGCGGGGTCAGCGGGTGGCATCACCCGTTGACCATGCCCCATGCCAATATAAGTGGGTGCGCTCCGTGGACAGAGCATTGTAGCGGCAGACATCGACGAGGCAACATCGGGCGGAGAGAAGAGGGAAGAAGATGACGAAGACCGGGACCCCGCTAGCAAAAGAGCTGGAAGAAGATAGCGGGGCGCCCGGCAGAAGGCAGAAAGAACCGGAGATGGTGGAGAAGGCACCGGAGAGCGGGAGAAGAACCGGAGAGAGGGGAGACGACACCGGAGAACAGAACAAGAGACCCCCGAAGTCGTAAGAAGACGACGATGAAGACCGGGACCCCCACTAGCAAAAGAGCTGGAATAAGATAGCGGGGCGAAAGAGAAAAAGATCACCGCTCTAGGTGAGTGCAGGTGAGCAAAACAGTGTCCTCCCAGGAACCACAGGTGCTGGCAATGCTGTAGACACGAAAAGGAAGGCAGGATATATGGACAGCCGCACACCAAAAACCATTGAGGTTGCCTTTAATAGGTAAAATACATGAAGCACTGCAAGTCACAGCAAAAACAAGGGGGTACAGCCAAGATAGCGGGGCGCCCGGCAGAAAGACCCCCGAAGTCAGAAGAAGACGGCGATGAAGACCGGGACCCCGCTAGCAAAAGAGCTGGAAGAAGATAGCGGGGCGCCCGGCAGAAAGACCCCGAAGTCAGAAGAAGATGACGATGAAGACCAGGACCCCGCTAGCAAAAGAGCTGGAAGAAGATAGCGGGCGCCCGGCAGAAAGACCCCCGAAGTCGGAAGAAAACCCCCGGAGCTGCCTAATAAATTACTTTAAAAACCTGTGTTGTGTTTTTTATTGACTTTTTTTTCCACCAGATGAATGGGTAGGGGTACGATGTACCCCATACTCATTCACATAGGGTGGGGGGCCGGTATCTGGGGGCCCCCTTATTAAAGGGGGCTCCCGGATTCCGAAAAGCCCCCCGCCCGCAGACCCTGACAACCAACGGCCAGGGTTGTCGGGAAGAGGCCCTTGTCCCCATCAACATGGGGACAAGGTGCTTTGGGGTGGGGGAGCGCAGGGCGCCCCCTGCCCC
Organism: Rana muscosa; assembly: GCA_029206835.1. Taxonomy (NCBI): domain Eukaryota; kingdom Metazoa; phylum Chordata; class Amphibia; order Anura; family Ranidae; genus Rana; species Rana muscosa. The sequence goes on along the minus strand of CM055116.1, from coordinate 551,190,192 downwards.
AAAGCACCCACCCCCCCATGTTGAGGGCATGCGGCCTGGTACGGTTCAGAAGGGGGGGCGCGCTCGCCCCCCCTTTCCTGACCTGCCGGGCTGCGTGCTCGGATAAGGGTCTGGTTTGGATTTTGGGGGGACCCCTACGCCGGTTTTTGGCGTAGGGGGTTTCCCTTAAAATCAATACCAGACCTAATGGCCTGGTATGCTCCTGAAGGGGAACCCATGCGTTTTTTTAAATTAAAAATTGGTGTGGAGTTCCCCTTCATGATTCATACCAAACACGGGACAGCGAGCGCGAGGCTGCCGAGAACCAACGCGATGGCATCCCGCTGGAGACATTCTCGGCCAGGTAGTAGCCTATAGGACACGACTTGAGCGGCTGCTTCACGCTCAAGTCGTGTCCAAGTTGCCTCGCAAAGTCGCGCTGTCCCTGTGTCAGCCGGCACACGAGTCGCCCCGCTAGTCGGATCGTCTTCATCCGACTTCCCGGGCGACCTCTATTTAAATCAATGGGCTCCCATAGGAAACCATTCATTTTCAATAGAGCGTCGCTCAAATTTTTATTTACTATAGCAGTGCGCCGCCGGTTCCTGCGCTCAATTAAGGATTTATCCGGCGCACCAATTAAGGTATGAACCGGCGCAGCGCACTGTTTATAGTAAATCACCTCCCATTGATTAATACATCTTTATTAGATCTACTCATATGTAAGCCAATACACATAATAGGATCCTTGAATCTGCAGCTGTAAATACACAGGACTATACAGGCTCCCAGACCATGCTCTGAGTGATAATCTTCTTTGTAAGCATCAATTTTTACCTAATTAAACTTTATAGCTAGTACTATAATTATTTAGATATGAGCCCTTTTGACTTAAGGGCTAATATATCATATACAGGCGACCCCCTACTTACAAACATCCGACTTACAAATGACTCCTACTTACAAACGGAGGGAGACAACTGGAAGTGAGAGGAAATCTACCCCTAGGAAGGGAAATTCTCTCCTGTAAGAGTTAATATGGGAAAAAGGTGTCTCCACTGATGCTTTATCACCAATCCTTGTTTCCCTAATAACCCAAAATTTTTAAACTCCAATTGTCATTGGGACAGAAAGTGAGGTGAAATCTTCTGGACAGACAGCAAAACAAATGTTACAGGGATGATAACCCTTCCCTATGCTATCCAAAAAGCTTAAAAATAGATTTTTTGGCTGGAGCTACACTTAAAAAATGTACCTGTTCCAACTTACAAACAGATTCAACTTAAGAACAAACCTACAGTCCCTATCTTGTTTGTAACCCGGGGACCGCCTGTTATATATATATACAGTCATGCTCGAAATTGTTGGCACCCCAGAAATTTTTCCAGAAAATCAAGTATTTCTCACAGAAAAGAATTGCAGTAACACATGTTTGCTATACACGTTTATTTTCTTTGTGTGTATTGGAACAAATCAAAAAAAGGGAGGGAAAAAAGCAAATTGGACATAATGTCACACAAAATTCAAAAATGGGCTGCCCAAAATTCTTGGCACCCTTTAAAAATTGTGGATAAATAAGATTGTTTCAAGCATGTGATGCTCCTTTAAACTCACCTGGGGCAAGTAACAGGTGTGGGCAATATAAAAAAACACCTGAAAGCAGATAAAAAGGAGAGAAGTTTACTTAGTCTTTGCATTGTGTGTCTGTGTGTGCCACACTAAGCATGGACAACAGAAAGAGAAAAAGAGAACTGTCTGAGGACTTGAGAACCAAAATTGTCAAAAAATATCAACAATCTCAAGGTTACAAGTCCATCTCCAGAGATCTAGATTTGCCTTTGTCCACAGTGCGCAACATTATCAAGAAGTTTGCAACCCATGGCACTGTAGCTAATCTCTCTGGGCGTGGACGGAAGAGAAAAAATTGATGAAAGGTTGCAACGCAGGATAGTCCGGATGGTGGATAAGCAGCCCCAAACAAGTTCCAAAGAAGTTTAAGCTGTCCTGCAGGCTCAGGGAGCATCAGTGTCGGCGCCAACTATCCGACATTTAAATGAAATGAAAGGATATGGCAGGAGACCCAGGAGGACCCCACTACTGACACAGAGACATAAAAAAGCAAGACTACAGTTTGCCAAAATGTACTTCAGTAAGCCAAAATCCTTCTGGGAAAACGTCTTGTGGACAGATGAGACCAAGATAGAGCTTTTTGGTAAAGCACATCATTCTACTTTTTACCAAAAACGGAATGAGGCCTACAAAGAAAAGAACACAGTACCTACAGTGAAATATGGTGGAGGTTCATTGAAGTTTTGGGGTTGTTTTGCTGACTCTGGCACTGGGTGACTTGAATGTGTGCAAGGCATCATGAAATCTGAGGATTAATAAAGGATTTTGGGTCGCACTGTAGAGCCCAGTGTCAGAAAGCTGGGTTTGCGTCCGAGATCTTGGGTCTTCCAGCAGGAAAATGACCCCAAATATATGTCAAAAAGCACCCAGAAATGGATGGCAACAAAGCGCTGGAGAGTTCTAAAGTGGCCAGCAATGAGTCCAGATCTAAATCCCATTGAACACCTGTGGAGAGATCTTAAAATTGCTGTTGGGAAAAGGCGCCCTTCCAATAAGAGAGACCTGGAGCAGTTTGCAAAGTAAGGCCTCGTACACACGGCCGAGATTCTCGTCGAAAAAAACATGTCGTTTTTTTCGACGAGATTCTTGGACAAGAAACTTGTCCCGGCCGAGTGTACACACGCTCGATTCAAAGAACCCGCGGTTCTTTGAATGGAGCGTACGCGGTGACATCATCGACTACGACGAGCATGCGCTCGTCACATTCGATGCCGTCGCCGCCATCTTGGTATACCCTACGTATGCCTAGGAAGCTACCGCGCATGCGTCGAATTCATTTCGAACATGCGCGGGCTTCCCGGAGGACAGGTAAGTGTACACACACTCACTTTTCTTGTCGAGAAACAGGCTGACGAGAATCTCGACGAGAAAATAGAGAGCAGGTTCTCTATCTTCTCGTCGAGATTCTTGTCGCTTTTCTTGACGAGAAACCATACACACGAACGAATTTCTCGGCAAGAAATCTCTGCCAGCAAGTTTCTTGCTGGTTTTTGCCGAGAAACTCGTTCTTGTGTACGAGGCCGAAGAGTGGTCCAAAATTCCGGGTGAGAGGTGTAAGAAGCTTATTGATGGTTATAGGAAGCGACTGATTTCAGTTATTTTTTCCAAAGGGTGTGCAACCAAATATTAAGTTAAGGGTGCCAAGAATTTTGAGCAGCCCATTTTTGAAGTTTTGTGTGACATTATGTCCAATTTGCTTTTTTTCCTCCCTTTTTTTGATTTGTTCCAATACACACAAAGGGAATAAACATGTGTATAGCAAAACATGTGTTACTGCAATTCTTTTCTGTGAGAAATACTTGATTTTCTGAAAAAAATTCTGGGGTGCCAACAATTTCGAGCATGACTGTATATATATATATATATATATATATATATATACACACACTAATCAATTTCTTTTTGTTTGTAGGTAATAAAATAATCTTTTTAAAAGGCCACATTTTCGTTATCACTTGTGGATTATCAAATAGGACTGTTGCTCAACTCCCCCATTAAGAAGTTGTGCTTGATAAGTAGCTCTGAAAACATTAATCAAACTCTGAACAAACTACATGTGAGTTCAGAGCAACTCTTCTTAAGGTCTCCTTGATTATTTCAGGTACTGCTTCAACTCTCATTTAACAGATGATTAACTTTTAAATTTTTTCTGTCTAACGAAGCATTAGTATTCGATGTGATATATCTGTATCTGTAATAATGCAATATTTGCTTGTATTTACTCAATAGAAAAGAATGTTCACGTTTGTTCCTGACGAAGCCATATGGCGAAACGTGTAGAAGTGTTGACCATTTGTATGGAGATTATTGCTTTTATGTATATTCTCTTTATTCATTCTTTTATTTTTCTATGCACAATAAAAATATATTTTTTTATATAATACTTGTATTCTGAATTGTTAATAGCACCTTATCCACTTGCTTACTGGGCACATAACCCCCTTCCTGCCCAGGCGAAATTTCAGCTTTCAGCACTGTCACGCTTTGAATGACAATTGCGCGGTCGTGCGACGTGGTTCCCAAACAAAATTGACATCGTTTTTTCCCCACAAATAGAGCTTTTGATGGTATTTGATCATTTCTGCGGTTTTTATTTTTTGCGCTATAAACAAAAAAAGAGCGACAATTTTGAAAAAAAACTCAATTTTTTACTTTTTGCTATAATAAATATCCCAATTTTTATTTAAAAAAACTATTTTTTTTTCTCAGCTTAGGCCGATACGTATTCTTCTACATATTTTAGGTATAAAAAAAAAATCGCAATAAGCGTACAGTGATTGGTTTGCGCAAAAGTTATAGCGCCTACAAAATAGGGGATAGAATTAGGATTTTTTTTTTACATTTTTTTTTTATTAGTAATGGCGGCGATCTGCGATTTTTATTGTGACTGCGACATTATGGCGGACACATCGGACACTTTTGACACATTTTTTGAACCATTCACATCTATACAGCGAACAATGCTATAAATATGCACTGATTACTGTATAAATGTGACTGGCAGGGAAGGGGTTAACACTAGGGGGCGATCAAGGGGTTAACTGTGTTCCCTGTTAGGTGATTGTTACTGTGGGGGGAGTGGACTGACTGGGGGAGGTGACCGATGGTTGTCCCTATGTACAAGGGACATACCATCCGTCTCCTCTCCCTGACAGGACGTGGATCTCTGTGTTTACACACAGAGATCCACGTCCCTGGCTCTGTGACAGCCGATCGCGGGTACTTGGCGGACATCGCGGCCGCCAGGCAGGCGCATCGGCAACCGCGTGATACGACGGGCACAGCTTTTCCCCGATGCGCGCCCGCCGGGGGCGCGCATCGCGGAAGTAAACAGGAGGACATCCATGGACGTCCTCCCAGCAATTGAGCGCCGCAATGCAGACGTCTTTTGAGCATTGCCCGGTTGCGAAGTGGTTAAAAGTCCCATTAGTATCCTAACAGGACTTTATATATTATTTTTGTTCACAAAGGGATGACGGTGCCAAATAATTAAAATCATAATTGATCACTCTAGAACTTTATACTTTAACTGACAATTGCACGGTCATGCGATGCTGTACCCAAACAAAATTTACGTCCTTTTTTCCCACAAATAGAGCTTTATTTTGGTGGTATTTGATCACCTCTGCGGTTTTTATTTTTTGCGCTATAAACAAAAAAAGATGGACTATTTTGAAAAAAAAAGCAATATTTTTTACTATTTTCTATAGTAAATATCCCTGAAAGTATATAAAAAAACTAATTTCTTCCTCAGTTTAGGCCGATATGTATTCTTCTACATATTTTTGATTAAAAAAAATCGCAATAAGTGTATATTGATTGGTTTGCGCAAAAGTTATAGTGTCTACAAAATAGGGGATAGTTTATGGCATTTTTATTATTATTTTTTTATTACTAGTAATGGCGGCGATTTGCGACATTACGGCGGACAGATCGGACACTTTTGACACAATTTTGGGACCATTGACATTTTTACAGCGATCAGAGCTATAAATAGCCACTGATTACTGTATAAATGTCATCGGCAGGGAAGGGGTTAACACTAGGGGGCGATCAAGGGGTTAATTGTGTTACCTAGGGAGTGATTTCAACTGGGGGGGGGATGGGACTGCCTGGGTGAGGAGACCAATCGTTGTTCCTAAGCATTAGGAACAACAGATCGCTCTTCTTACCCCTGTCAGAACGGAGATCTGTCTGTTTACATTGACAGATCTCCATTCAGTCCTTCTCAGTAGCAATCGCAAGTAGCCGGCGGACATCGGGGCCGCCGGCCACGCGCACAAGCTCCTACGTCACGCCATGGGCGTGAGCCCTATACTCCTTAAAGTGCCCACCGTACAGCTACAGTGTTTTGCGAAGGTGTGCCATTCTGCCGCAGTCAATCGACGGCGGGCGATCCTCAAGTGGTTAACAATGGATGAGTATAACGTAAAAAAAAAAATAATAATTTGCCGGCAAAAAAAATCATAAAAAAATTGGCGTGGGGCCCCCAAATCCATACCAGGCCCTTCGGCAGACCCCCTGCCCCAAAGCACCCCCCCCCCATATTGAGGGTATTCCGCCTGCTGTTTGCTTGTCCCCTCCCTTTCCTGACCTGCTGGGCTGCATGCTCGGATAAGGGTCTGGTATGGATTTTAAGGTGGACCCCATGCCGTTTTTTCACGATTTTTTTGGGCAGCAATTTTTTTTACATTCAGCTGTCAGCAGGGAACCCCGTTGACAGCTGATGGCTCATCGGTTGTTAAGGACGCAGCGGCCAGTTTCCCGGCCCACTCCTTAGCAATGCTGATTGTTAAAAAAAAATTGGCGGCAAAAATAAATTGTGAAAAAAAATGGCGTGGGGGCCCCACCAAATCCATATCAGGCCCTTTGGGTCTAGTATGAATTTGAAGGGGAACCTCAGGCTGAAAAAATAGCCCAGCAGGTCAGGAAAGGGAGGGGATGAGCAAACCCCCCCAAACCATGCCAGGTTGCTCTCTCAAGATGAGGGGAGGGGGGTGCTTTGGGCAGGGGGGCTGCTGATCGGCCTGGTATGGATTTTGGGGGGACCCCACGCCATTTTTATCACACTTTTTTTGACGGCAATTCTTTTTTTTTTACATTCAGCTGTCAGCGGTTGTTAAGGACTCAGCGGTTGTTAAGGACACATCGGCTGGCTTCCTGGCCCGCTCCTTAGCAACCAGCTATATAACGGAAAATGTATTACCAAATACTTACCGTAATTTTCTTTTCCTGATAGACTCAATGGCAGACTACGTGTGGGTTAACCCCGCCTCCTCTCCACAGCTATAGGACCCCTTACCCATAAATTTGAGCTCACCTCCACAGACAGGTGTTCTGTAACTAGCCGACTCAAATTTCAACTCTCATATTTTTGATTCATGGGTGGGAACTCCATCTGCCATGGAGTCTATCAGGAAAGGAAAATTACGGTAAGTATTTGGTAATAAATGTTCAGTTTTCCTGACAGACTCCATGGCAGACTACGTGTGGGAAATAACTAGCCAATCCACACGGGAGAGTATGCTTGAACAAAAAATATTTTAATCTTTCCCGTCTACTGACAGGATTTTTCGACCAAAATTAACAGAGGAAAGGGAAGCAGACTCAATACAATAATTAGACATGTGCAAAAGGAAAAAATTTGTTTCGTTTCGTTTTAATTCGTTAATTAATTAATTTCGTTTAGTTAGATTTGTTAAATTTGTTAAATTCGTTTTCGGATTTTGTTTAGTTTTCGACTGAATTCGAAAAATCGGTCGCATTCGAAAATATTTCAACCGGATTCCAAATTGTTTCAACATCATTCGAAATTATTTCAACCGCATTCGAAACTATTTCAACCGGATTCAAAAATATTTCAACCAAATTCGAAAAAATTTCAACCGGATTCGATAATATTTCAAATCGGATTTTTTGCAGATTACTATTTATTTCCATCAGATCTCCTACAGTATATTAACATCTATTTCATTATTTTTTTTGCAGGTCTCATCCGAAACAAATAGTAATCTGCAAAAAAAATAAAAAATGAAATAGATAGTATCTATATTCTATTCTGTTGTTCTATTGTTTTTCTAGTCTATTTTCTATTTCTATTCTAATCTTTTCTAATTGGAATTCGAAAAATCGGTTGCATTAGAAAATATTTCAACCAAATTCGAAAATATTTCTACCGGATTCGATAATATTTCATCCGCATTCGTTAATATTTCAACCAAATTCGATAATATTTCAACCAGATTCGAAATTATTCCAACCAAATAGAAAAGATTATAATAAACCATGTTCCGAATGAATTTCGTATAGAATGAATTCAAATTCCAATTAGAAAAGATTAGAATAGAAATAGAAAATAGACTAGAAATAGACTAGACTAGGGAAATGGCTGCTAATGGTTTGCAGGAGACCTGCAAAAAAATAAAAATTAAATAGATGCTAATAGTCTGCAGATCTGATGAGAAAATGAAATAGATACTAATAGTCTGCAGGAGATCTGCAAAAAAATTATATAAATGCTAATAGTCTGCAGGAGATCGGATGGAAATAAATAGTAATCTGCAAAAAAATAAAAATAAAAAATGGATGCTAATAGTCTGCAGGAGATCTGCTGAAATAAAGGAAATGGCTGCTCTAATGCAAAAAAAAGAAAAGAAAAATGAAATAGATGCTAATAGTCTGCAGGAGATCTGCTGAAATAAAGGAAATGGCTGCTCTAATGCAAAAAAATAAAAATAAAAGAAAAATGAAATAGATGCTAATAGTCTGCAGGAGATCTGCAAAAAATGAAACATATGTTAATATACTGCAGGAGATCTGATTGAAATAAATAGCATCTATTTCATTTTTTTTTGCAGATTACTATTTATTTCCATCAGATCTCCTGCAGTATATTAACATCTATTTCATTTTTTTTTGCAGATCCCCTGCAGACTTTTAGCATCTATTTCATTTTTCTTTTTCTTTTTTTGCATTAGAGCAGCCATTTCCTTTATTTCAGCAGATCTCCTGCAGACTATTAGCATCTATTTCATTATTTTTTTTTGCAGATTACTATTTATTTCCATCCGATCTCCTGCAGACTATTAGCATTTATATTAAAAAAAAATTGCAGATCTCCTGCAGACTATTAGTATCTATTTCATTTGCTCATCAGATCTGCAGACTATAAGCATCTATTTAATTTATTTTTTGCAGGTCTCCTGCAAACTATTAGCAGCCATTTCCCTAGTCTAGTCTATTTCTAGTCTATTTTCTAAATCTATTCTAATCTTTTCTTATTGGAATTTGAATTCATTCTATACGAAATTCGAATGTCGCAACATGGTCTTTTCTATTCGGTTGGAATAATTTCGAATCCGGTAGAAATATTTTCGAATTTGGTTGAAATATTTTCGAATGCGACCGATTTTTCGAATTCCAATTAGAAAAGATTAGAATAGAAATAGAAAATAGACTAGAAAAAAATAGAACAGAATAGAATAAAATATAATATATATATTGTATTTTATTCTATTCTATTGTTTTTCTATTCGATTCTTTCCAATATTTTTGATTCTATCCTAATTGTTTTCAAATTCGATTCAACTAGAATTTTTTTCGAATTCGATTCGAATTTCGTCCGTGGTTTTTCGATTCGAAACGTTATTTCGGATTCGGTTGAATTCGTTAGCATTGTAATTCGTTAATTCGGATGCATCCAAACGTCCGAATAATGAAAATTTGTCCGAATTTCGTTTCGGAACGAAACGAAATGCACATGCCTAACAATAATGGGACATAGATGTATTAATAGAAGACCACAAAGCTACCTTGCATATCACTTCAGGAGCCACGTGTCGAGCTGCTGCCCATGAGGCTGCCATGCCTCTGGTGGAATAAGCCGTCACGGCCTCTGGAGGAGCCAAGCCCTTCGCCCTGTAGGCCTGTTGAATAGATTGAATGATCCAGGCTGCTATCGTTCTGGAGGAAGCCCTCTTTCCTTTGTTGCTGCCACTATGTAACAAGAACAGGTAGTTCGAGCTTCTAAAAGATGAAGTGACTCGCAAGTATTCTTTCAGAGTCTCGCCCACATCCAAGGGATGAGCATCTGCTGATTCCGGAGAATTGAATGTAGGAAGGACTATTTCCTGATTCTCGTGAAAAACTGACGTGACTTTTGGCTTTGACCCAAGCATGGGAATAAGGACCACTCGGTCCGGGAAGAAAGTCAAAAAGGGTTCTTGACAACCCAGGAAGCTTATTTCTGAAACCCTTTTGGCTGAAGTAATAGCCACTAGAAAAGCCAGTTTAACTGATAAGTCCTTAATGGAAAGATCCTTGTTGTTGAGTGCTGAAAGAGCATCAAGGACGAGCGGAAGATCCCATTTGGGGAATCTGGGTTTCCTCTGGAGGCCTGATTCTCGATGCCCCCCGAAAGAAGTGTTGAACCAGGGGATGAGTTGCCCATGACGTTCCCGAAAAAGCTGATAAGGCTGAAACTTGTACCCTGAGGGAACTGATCGACAAAGGAAGATCCAAGCCTGATTGGAGAAAACTCAAAATGTCTTGAACACTAGGATTTCTAGATGATTTTCCTGCAGAAGTCGTGAAGCTGACAAACCTGGCCCAGATTCTATTGTAAGTTTTGTTTGTGTTAGGCCTCCTGGAACTCATAAGGGTAGAGATTACCCCTGAAGCACACCCAAGAGACTGTAGCCTCTCCCTCTCAAGAACCAGACCATCAGTCTCAGTATCGCTGGACAGGGGGTGCAGGGTCGCCCTCTGAGAAAGAAGGTCCGGCCTGAGAGGAAGAGGCAACGGGTCCCGGAAGCTCATTAGATTCAGGAGAGGAAACCACGGCCTGCTCGGCCAGTATGGTGCTATTGTTACCACTTCGACTGTCTCCAACTGAAGCCGCTTTAGGAATTTTACCATGATCGGAGGCGGAGGGAAGGCATATGCCCTGTTGAAATCCCATTGACTCGTTAATGCATCTACTCCGAAGGCTTGACTGCACCGACCTCGAGTGTAGTATCTGTCGATCTTGTAATTGCAGGGGGATGCAAACAGATCCACCTCTGGATCGAATTCCAACAATAGGATCCACTTGAATGTTTGTGGATGCAGTGACCATTCGTTGTTGTCTAGATTGCTGCGTGACAGGAAGTCCGCTTGAATGTTCTGCTCCCCTGGAATGAAGACTGCTGTCAAGTTGAGCAGATTCCTCTGAGCCCAGGTCATGATGGGCTCGACCTCTTGGAGAAGGGCGGAGCTCCGAGTGCCCCCTTGCCTCTTCACGTATGCCACCGCAGTGATGTTGTCCATTTTGAGTAGGACCGACTTCCCTTTCAGGAGGTGGGAAAAGGCTTGAAGGGCACACCATGCCGCACGTAGCTCCAGAATGTTTGAACCTGGAGTGTGGAGACAGGCATCCCATTTGCCCTGAGCCAGTTCTGCCCCACAATGGGCCCCCCAGCCCGCACTGCTGGCATCGGATGTAACAGTCACCCACTGGATGGGAGCAAGGGAGTGGCAAGTTAACAAGTTCTTGGTTTGAAGCCACCAGAGGAGACTGTTCCTCATTGACTGTGTTATCCGGATCAACCGATTGAGATCGTCCGACCTCCACTGCTGGAGGAAACCTGACTGAAAAAGACGAATTCTCCACATCGCCCATTTGACCATAGGGGATGTGGCCACCATCGTGCCGATTATCTTCAGGCACTGTGACGCCCTTAGGTGTGAGGAGTCTAGGGCTAAGGAGATTATTTCCCGAATGATCTGTATTTTTTCTTCCGGAAGAGAGATGGTATTCTCTATGGTGTCGAACTGAGCTCCTAGATAGACTACGCGATGGGTCGGTTCTAGCTGACTCTTCTCCCGGTTTAGGAGCCATCCGAACTCCAACAGTGTGGGGGGGTATACCCCCTGGAATTCCTCGTCCTTGGGCATGGGCACCACTGCTCCTTGATCTTTCAGGACATTCACATATGAAAGAAGAACTTGTTTTTCTTCTGATTGAGGAAGTGAAGTTTGCATTGGTCTGCATGGAGGAATCTTGGTGAAGGACCATGTGTGTTGAGACCGTTTTGATGGTCCAATAATCTGAGATCGAGGCCACCCAGACGTGCCGGAAGAGGCGTAGGCGAGCCCCTACCCGACCCGCCTGGGTGGGCCCAATCTCAAAAGGACTTGGTTGGCTCACGCCCACCGGGCGTCTGTTTCTTGCCAGACTTTTGAAAGGAAGTTTGCCCTCTATTCCAGTTCCAGCTTCTCCTAAAATCCCGTCCGGGTTTATAGGAGCGTGCCTCCCTCGAACGCTCTGTACTGCGTCTCCGTTGAGGTCTTCTCTGGTAAAAAGGCGCCTGTCCTGGGGAAGAAAACCCGACTTTCCGCCTGTAGCTTTTGAAATGGCGTTATCAAGTTTATTCCCAAACAATGAAGTCCCTTCAAAGGGAATTTTTCACCACGCCTGCTTGGAGGCTGGATCAGCAAGCCAGGGGCGTAACCACAATGCTCGTTTGGCCGTGACCGAAGACAACATTGATCTGGCCAGTAAACGGATGAGGTCAATTGATGCTTCTCCCAAAAAGGCGACTGCCAGTTTAAGTTCTTGCACTGCTGAACTTTGCGCTAATTCCTCCAAGACACCTTTCAGAACGGAGTCTACATTTTCCACCCAGGCCTCCATTGCTTTGGAGGTAACTGCAAGGGCTAAAGCTGGTTTGCAGGCCGTTCCGGTCAGGCTATATATTCTTTTGAGGTCTTGGTCAATCTTTTGATCCAGACCATCTTTAAAAGATACAGTATCATCTAGCGGGAGGGTGACATGCTTCGCTAGGCGCATTACTGCTGCATCTACGAGGGGAGCATTTTCCAAATGCTTAACGTCCTCAGATTTAAAGGGATACAGTCTAGAGGTTTTGCTTAGCATAAAAACCTTCTTATCTCCCTTGCTCCATTCTTCCTCAAACACGCCTTTCAGCTCAGAGGGAAGTGGGAGATTGGAGCGTTCTTTTCCCAGTTGCTTAAACAGTTTTCTTTGTTTCTCTGGGGGGGCAGTGGTATCTTCCAACTTTAGGGTTTCCTTCACTGCCTTGATTAGTGGAGAGACTCAGGCCTCGTACACACGGCCGAGATTCTCGTCGAAAAAAACATGTCGTTTTTTTCGACGAGATTCTTGGACAAGAAAATTGTCCCGGCCGAGTGTACACACGCTCGTTTCAAAGAACCCGCGGTTCTTTGAATGGAGCGTATGCGGTGACGTCATCGACTACGACGAGCATGTGCTCGTCACATTCGATGCCGTCGCCGCCATCTTGGTATACCCTACGTATGCCTAGGAAGCTACCGCGCATGCGTCAAATTCATTTCGAACATGCGCGGGCTTCCCGGCGGACAGGTAAGTGTACACACACTCACTTTTCTCGTCGAGAAACAGGCTGACGAGAATCTCGACGAGAAAATAGAGAGCAGGTTCTCTATTTTCTCGTCGAGGTTACTTGTCGGTTTTCTCAACGAGAAACCCGATAGCCGCATACACACGACCGATTTACTCGGCAAGACATCTCTGCCAGCAAGTTTCTTGCTGGTTCTTGCCGAGAAAATCGGTCGTGTGTAGGAGGCCTAAAGCGTAGTTGAATTCCACCGTAGAGTCATCTCCCTCCATCTCGTCTTGCGAGGAATTATGGGAGGAATCATGGGGCTGGAATTGGCCTGGATCCTCCTGGGCCTCGTCAGCCAAGGAGCCAGACAAGGTGGTGGACTGGCTCCTCGTGTGGGGGGTGTCAGGATCACCTGTGGCCAGGTGACAGATGCACACCGTAGGGGGACAGGAGTGCACCGCGAGGTAGTGAACCCTATGGCTGGCTTCTGCGGGTAGGAAACTGGGTGGTTGTGGAAAGCGGGACCAGAGGAGCACAACCGAGATCCTAACGGATGCTAGAGCCAAGATTCCCCAGGGCGCGGAGTCTAAGACCCAGCTGGTCTTCTCCAGGGCCTCTAGTGGTGAGGATGTTGTGCTGCAGGCTGGGACCAGGTCACGGCCCCTGGAGTTTCCTAGCTCACGCCCCGTAGGATAAGGGGAACAGAGGGGAAGCAGCAGCACAAGATAAGGGAGAACCGAATAACAAGCCGAAGGTCAGGGGCCACAAGCAGACAAGGATAACGAAAGAACGAGCCGAAGGTCAAGGGTCACGAGCAGACAGGGATAGTCGGGGACAAGCCAATAACGTAACAGAGAGACAGACGTAGCACACGGCAGGCAGGAACCCAAACACACAATGCCTAACAAACACGTTGATCAGCAAGGCAGGCTTGCAGTGCACAGGTTAATATAGTGTTCTGTGATAGGGCCTGGGGTGGAGTCAGGCTGGGAGGAGATTATAAAGGAAGCCAGGTGAAGGAGGTCTGGTCTCTAGATGAACACATGAGGAGGAAGGTAAGATGGCAGACAGACATTAATGCATATCCATGACAGTACCCTCCCTCTTACGAGGCCTCCCCCTTCCCCGCCTGGGCCCAGGTTTAGAGGGAAACTTCAGATGAAACTCCTTTAACAGACGAGGTGCAAAGACCTCAGATGCAGTGATCCAAGACCTCTCCTCAGGACCAAACCCTTTCCAATGAACGAGGTACTGAAGAACGCCTTTACAGAGTCGGGAGTCCAGAATTTGACTGATCTCGTACTCCTGATTATCCTCAGAGACAGGCGCCACGGTAGGGAGAGGACGAGAGAATTTATTGAGGACTAAAGGCTTTAGAAGAGCAACATGAAAGGAGTTAGTGATTTTAAGGCTCTTAGGAATCTGGAGTTTGAAACAAACCGGATTCAGTTTAGCAGTTACCGTGTATGGACCGATGAATCGTGGAGCAAACTTCAGAGAAGGAACTCGGAGCTTGATGTTCCTGGTAGAGAGCCAGACTTTGTCCCCTGGCTGAAGAGAAGGCAGTTTACGCCTGCGGCGGTCGGCAAAGCCTTTGAATTTTTCAGCAGCTGCCCGGAGGGAATCATGAACGTGACCCCAAACGGAATTGAGAGACTCCTGAACCGAAGCCAAAGCTGGAATGTCAGGAGAACAGATCATGGGAAGAGGAAGTTGAGGGTGTTTTCCATAAACTGTGAAAAAGGGTGTCTTCTGCGAACTGGTATTCACATGATTGTTATGGGAGAATTCTGCCCACGGGAGTAGAGAGGACCATTCGTCATGGTGAGAAGACACAAAGGTGCGAAGAAAGACCTCTAACTCCTGATTAACCCTCTCAGTCTGTCCATTGGATTGGGGATGGTAAGAAGAAGAAAAATCCAAGACAATATTGAGGGATTTGCAAAAGGCTCTCCAAAAACGAGACGTGAATTGGACTCCCCTGTCGGAAACAATATGAGAAGGGACCCCATGTAGGCGGAGAATTTCTCGAATGAAAATGGGAACCAAGGCAGGGGCAGAAGGAAGACCAGGAAGAGGAACAAAATGAGCCATCTTGGAGAATCGATCGATTACCACCCAAATGACTGTATGACTGTATTATTCTCAGACAGTGGGAGATCGGTGATAAAATCCATGGCAATATGGGCCCAGGGTTCCTTAGGAATGGGCAAGGGCATGAGGAGACCAGCAGGAGCTTGTGTGGAGGATTTGGACTGAGCACAGACATGACAAGCTTTAACGTAGTCTTTGACGTCTGAGCGGAGATTAGGCCACCAGTAGTGACGACTGATGAGTAGGAAGGATCGGAGGAATCCAGAATGCCCTGCCACCTTGGAATCATGTCCCCAACGAAGGATCTTAGCTCTTAGCTCAGTGGGGACAAAGGTCTTACCAGGCGGAATTTTTGACTTCAGGGTGGTAGAGTGGGCAACAATGCATGAGGTTGGAATGATCGGCTCAGGTTCAGGGGCGGACTCCTCGTCCAAAGTGTCAAATGACCTAGAGAGCGCATCAGCCCGACCGTTGCAGGAACCAGGTTTGTAGGTAATCGTGAAATTAAAACGGGCAAAGAAGAGACTCCACCTGGCCTGTCTAGGATTCAGACGTTTAGCATTCTGTAGATACTGTAAATTCTTGTGATCGGTAAAGATCGTTATGGAGTGAGGGGAACCCTCCAAGAGATGACGCCACTCCTCTAACGCCAATTTAATTGCGAGAAGTTCCCGATCACCGATGGCATAATTCCTCTCTGCCTGAGAATTTTTTTTGGAGAAGAACGCACATGGTTGGCGTCTCTTCTCAAAGATTTGAAGAAGCACAGCTCCCACCCCCATTGAGGAAGCGTCCACTTCAATAAAAAATGCATTCCCAGGATTTGGTCTCCTCAAGAGGGGGCCAGAAACAAAGGCCTGTTTCAGGTTGTGAAATGCAGAGACAGCTTCGGGAGGCCAGTCTCTGGCATTCACACCCTTCTTGGTCAAAGCGATAATAGGCGCGGCAATGGAAGAGTAATTCCTTATGAACTGCCTATAATAATTAGTGAAGCCAAGAAAGCGCTGTGTGGCCTTGAGGCTAGCAGGAAGAGGCCAGTTGGTGATAGCCAAGACCTTCCCAGGGTCCATACGAAGACCCGAACATGAGACGAAGCACCCCAAAAACAGGACCTCAGAACATTCAAAGGAACATTTCTCCAGCTTGGCATAGAGATTGTTCTCTCTAAGACGTTGAAGTACAGTGCAGACATGGTTTCTGTGGACAAGCAGATTTTCAGAAAAGATCAGAATGTCATCCAGATAGATGACAACAAACTGGTACAGCAGATCTCTGAAAATTTCATTGACAAAGTTTTGAAACACGGCTGGAGCATTACACAGACCAAAAGGCATCACCAGATATTCGTAATGCCCGTCTCTAGTGTTGAATGCAGTCTTCCATTCGTCACCCTCCCGTATTCAAATGAGATTGTACGCGCCTCTGAGATCCAACTTGGTGAAAATGGAGGCACCCTTCAACCTATCGAATAGCTCAGATATTAAGGGTAAGGGGTATCGATTTTTAATAGTAACCGCATTTAAACCCCGATAATCGATGCAGGGTCTTAAGGTACCATCCTTTTTGGCAACAAAAAAGAACCCTGCCCCTGCAGGCGATGAGGATTTCCGGATGAAACCTCTCTCCAGATTCTCTGCGACATACTCCGACATGGCCTGGGTCTCTGGGATGGACAGAGGGTAGGTACGACCCCTGGGTAGAGTTGCTCCGGGGACAAGATCAATAGCACAGTCAAAAGACCTGTGGGGAGGAAGCACCTCAGCTGATTTCTTACAGAACACATCCCGGTAATCGCTGTATGCAGCAGGAAGATCAGAAAAAACAGAAGTGGCAGCAACCGGAAGACTCTCCTTGGGGGTCACCTTGAGAAGACACGACGAGAAACATGAGGAACCCCAGGCCAGGATCTGCCCAGAGACCCAGTCCACATGTGGAGAGTGGAGCTGTAGCCAAGGGAGGCCCAATACAACTGGGGTAGAGGCCTTGGGTAGAATAAGAAAGGATATCCACTCCTGGTGGAGAATCCCTACCGACATCCTAATGGGTAGCGTCTGGAAGCGAATAGGGCCCCCTGGGAGAACAGTGCCATCAATTGCCGAGACTACCAATGGGGTAGTGAGAGGTGAAAGGGTAAGCTTCATAGAAGAAGCAGTTCTCCAATCCATAAAATTGCCGGCAGCCCCGGAATCCAGGTATGCAAGGGTTGACTGAGGAGAAGTGCCTACATGAAGGAACACCGGCAAGAGCAGGCGAGAAGGTGATGTTTCTGGGTCCAATACTCCACCTTCCAAATGTATTAGACCCGAGCGTTTCCCGGACGAAGCGAGCAGGAGTCACGAAAATGACCCTTGCCCCCACAATAGAGGCACAAGCCCAGAGTTCTGCGCCTAGCACGTTCTTCGGGGGTTAGTCTGGTCCGGCCCAGCTGCATAGGTTCTTCAGCAGGTAGAGGATGCTCCACGGAATGAAGGGAGGGGAGCTCAGACTGGCTAGGACCCAGAGAGTGCTGGCGTCTTTTTTCTAAAGACCTCTCTTGAAAACGAATGTCGATCTGGTTGCATAATGAAATTACATCGTCCAGACCGACGGGAATGGCTCTTCCCGCTAATTCGTCTTTCACTCGGTCAGAGAGGCCATGTAAAAAGGTAGCGACCAGGGCCTCATTATTCCAGCTCAATTCAGCTGTGTGGATACGGAACTGAAGAGCATATTGCCCCACTGAACTAGATTCTTGGCGAAGACGTAAGACAGCACTAGCCGCTGAAGAAGCCCGAGCCGGCTCTTCGAAGATATTACGAAAGAGCTTCAAGAAATCGGACAGACTGGAAACCACCGGATCTTTCCTCTCCCACAGGGGGGCAGCCCAGGCCAAAGCTTCACCGGAGTGGAGGGAAATGACATAGGCTACCCTAGCCCGGTCAGACAGGAAGCTTTGAGGCTGAAGCTCAAAATGAATTGTGCATTGGCTGAGAAACCCCCTGCAGGCCTTGGAGTCCCCAGAGAAACGGGACGGAGCTGGCAATCTTAGTGAGTGTGAGGCTGCGACTGGTGCGATAGGTACAGCCGCTGGTTGTACTTGGGGTTGCGGATTCGGGGTTCCCAAGGAGACCTGAAGCTGCTCGAATCGAGAAGCCAGATCCTGGAGGAATCGCATCACCTGAGTCTGATTTGATTCCTGGGCTTCGAGTCTGCGAACTATGCCCTGCAATGGATCATCCGCGGGAAGCGGAATGTCAGCCGGGTTCATGGCTGATCAAACTGTCAGGATCACCTGTGGCCAGGTGACAGATGCACACCGTAGGGGGACAGGAGTGCACCGCGAGGTAGTGAACCCTATGGCTGGCTTCTGCGGGTAGGAAACTGGGTGGTTGTGGAAAGCGGGACCAGAGGAGCACAACCGAGATCCTAACGGATGCTAGAGCCAAGATTCCCCAGGGCGCGGAGTCTAAGACCCAGCTGGTCTTCTCCAGGGCCTCTAGTGGTGAGGATGTTGTGCTGCAGGCTGGGACCAGGTCGCGGCCCCTGGAGTTTCCTAGCTCACGCCCCGTAGGATAAGGGGAACAGAGGGGAAGCAGCAGCACAAGATAAGGGAGAACCGAATAATAGACATGTGCACACTGAAATATTTCGTTTCGGAATTTCGTTTTCGTCCGAAAAAGAAATTTATTTAGTTACTCCCGAAATTTGTTTTTATTTATTTCGTTTTTCGTTAGAAATTGCATTCGTCCGAAAATCTGAATTAATTAAGGTCGAATCTGTCATTGAAGGCTTATGGTGTCTGTCGAATGTTCAAAGAAGATTCGACGGAGCAGTGAAACTGTACGACGCTGCAATCATACATTTCCGGTCAAATGTTCCGCCCACAAGCTATAGAAGAATTCTAATGTTGTATGACTAGTAATAATTATATTTATTCATTACTATTACTAGTCAACCAACATTAGAATTCTTCTATAGCCTATGGGCGGATGCATTTGACCGGAAATGTACGATTGCAGCGTCGTACAGTTTTGCTGCACCGTCGAATCTTCTAACTTTCGATGCTTTGTCGAATCTTCGTCATTCTAGCTATTTTACTGCTCCTCCTCTTTGGTTACAATCAGCCAATAACATTCATCATCAACTTTATTTTTATTTTACTTCCCCCACCCAATTCCAGCAGTGATCTTTTCTCTCTATGTCAAATCTTTTCTCTCTATAATAACAAATCTTTTCTCTCCTATGTCGAATCTTTTCTCTCCTATGTCGAATATTTTCTCTCTATAATGTCGAATCTTTTCTCTCCTATGTCGAATCTTTTCTCTCCTATGTCGAATCTTTTCTCTCCTATGTCGAATCTTTCTCTCCTATGTCGAATCTTTTCTCTCTATAATGTCGAATCTTTTCTCTCCTATGTAGAATAATCTTGGACTAATAGAGTTAAGGTTAGGCACATTCGACCACAGGTTCGATAGACACAGATTGTTATTGTCAGCGTCACGTCGAATCTCCTATCTATATCGAACTGTTGTAGCAACGAAAACGAAAATAAAGCATTTGTTTATGTCGGATCTTTCGGTTTTCGGATTCTGTGCTTTCGTTTTCGTTTGTTAAAACGATAACGAAAATAGCTGAAATTCGGACGAAAATGCATTCGGACGAAAACGAATGCACATGTCTACCGAATAACAAGCCGAAGGTCAGGGGCCACAAGCAGACAAGGATAACGAAAGAACGAGCCGAAGGTCAAGGGTCACGAGCAGACAGGGATAGTCGGGGACAAGCCAATAACGTAACAGAGAGACAGACGTAGCACACGGCAGGCAGGAACCCAAACACACAATGCCTAACAAACACGTTGATCAGCAAGGCAGGCTTGCAGTGCACAGGTTAATATAGTGTTCTGTGATAGGGCCTGGGGTGGAGTCAGGCTGGGAGGAGATTATAAAGGAAGCCAGGTGAAGGAGGTCTGGTCTCTAGATGAACACATGAGGAGGAAGGTAAGATGGCAGACAGACATTAATGCATATCCATGACAGGGGGCAACTATTTCCTTCATAGATTGCTGTACCACACGTTTCACAAGAGACTCAAGATTTTGTTTTTCGGTCTCTTTCTCACCGACCGCTCGGGCATAACATGGTTCGCATAGCGATTTGCCCTCCGGGATTCTGGTTTTACATCCCCAACAGGCTCTGTGGTCAGAGCGACTATCGCGGTGGTGGTGGCGGTGACTAGAGGAGGAATGGGAACGTCTCCTATGTCTAGAGGGGGTATGTGAACGTCCCCTAGGATGATGGGTCCTAGACATAGTGCCGCGTCCTGACCTGGAGGATGAGTGATGATGCTGATGCGGCCTGGCAAGGTCCCTGTCTTGTGACTGATGAACTGATATAGCCGGGCTGTAAGAGATAATACAGACAGAGGGAGGGGGAGGAAGGTGGGCAGGATGTAACCGTTAGCAACCACCAAAGGCACAAAAGACACCAACCCTCTACCCACTCCGCACATACCTTGTGCAGGAGGGCTGGCCACACGGTGGTAAAGATGAGTCCATGACGAGGGAGACACAGAAATCCGAAACTACACTACCTAGACTAAGGATAAGCAAATCAATGCAAGGAAGCACACAATTTTTTTTTTTTTTTCTTTAAACTGTCCCTTTAAGAGACACTAAGCATTACAAACATTACATTGCAAAATAAGTGCTTACCCCGTCCTGGTAGTATTGAGGCTCCGGGAGGCTGCCGCTATATGCCCACAGGTTATCCCACCTGTATAGGGCTCTTCAGCGGTTTAAATAAACCGCCGGAATGACGTCACGGCCGGTCCCGCTGCGCGCATGTGCCGAGGGGACCAGACCCACTGCGCCTGCACGGCCCCTGACCCCTCAGCCGTATCGCGCATGCGCGAAAACCAAGCCTTGGTTTCACCGCGGCTCGGCGAATGCGCAGATGCACGGCGGACCGGGAACCAGGAAGAGTTATGGCGTCCTGGTTCCACATGCCATAACACACGAGGAATGAGACAAGGGATACAAAAACGACATACACAAACTTGCCTGCCATGAGAGAAAAGGTTAACAAAATCTTCAGACCTTGCCAGCCGAGGATTCCTGCGACATCCGATCCAGTACTCTGGGGCCACATCCCTTCCACCATAGGGGTATTTTCCAGCCCTGAAACCACTTGCCCGCTCATAGCTGGGCCCTGGGTGCACCGCAGATGACAGTACCAAGTATCCACACATCCTGGACATCGCACAGAATCGCATGATGAAGGTCCATGTGAGGAGGACAAAAAAGGAACACCTGTCTGTGGAGGTGAGCTCAAATTTATGGGTAAGGGGTCCTATAGCTGTGGAGAGGAGGCGGGGTTAACCCACACGTAGTCTGCCATGGAGTCTGTCAGGAAACAGTGTTTTTAACCACTTAAGCCCCGGACCATTTCGGGCCATTAGGACCAAGCCTGTTTTTGGGATTCGGCACTGCGCTGCTTTAACTGTAAATTGTGCGGACATGCAATGTTGTACCCAAATGAAATTTGCGTCCTTTTCTTCCCACAAATAGAGCTTTCTTTTAATGGTATTTGATTGCCTCTGCGATTTTTATTTTTTGCGATATAAATGGAAAAATAACGAAAATTTTGAAAAAAAAAGATATTTTCTACTTTTTGTTATAAGAAAAATCGAATAAACTCAATTTTAGTCATACATTTAGGCCAAAATGTATTCAGCCACATGTCTTTAGTAAAAAAAATGTCAATAAGCGTATATTTATTGGTTTGCGCAAAAGTTATAGCGTTTACAAACTAGGGTACATTTTCTGAAATTTACACAGCTTTAAATTTATGACTGCCTATCTCATTTCTTGAGGTGCTAAAATGGCAGGGCAGTACAAAACCCCCCCAAATGACCCCATTTTGGAAAGTAGACACCCCAGGGAAATTGCTGAGAGGCATGTTGAGCCCATTGAATATTTTTTTTTTTTGTCCCAAGTGATTGAATAATGACAAAAAAAAAAAAAAAAATTACAAAAAGTTGTCACTAAATGATATATTGCTCACACATGCCATGGTTATATGTGGAATTGCACCCCAAAATACATTCTGCTGCTTCTCCTGAGTACGGGGATACCACATGTGTGGGACTTTTTAGGAGCCTAGCCACGTACGGGACCCCGGAAACCAAGCACCGCCTTCAGGATTTCTAAGGGCGCAAATTTTTGATTTTACTCCTCACTACCTATCACAGTTTCGAAGGCCATAAAATGCCAAAATAGCACAAAACCCCCCCAAATGACCCCATTTTGGAAAGTAGACACCCCAAGCTATTTACTGAGAGGCATGTTCAGTCCATGGAATATTTTATATTTTGCCACAAGTTGCGGGAATATGACAAACTTTTTTTTTTTTGCACAAAGTTGTCACTAAATGATATATTGCTCACACATGCCATGGGCATATGTGAAATTACACCCCAAAATACATTCTGCTGCTTCTCCTGAGTACGGGGATACCACATGTGTGGGACTTATTGGGAGCCTAGCCGCGTACGGGACCCCAAAAACCAAGCACCGCCTTCAAGGTTTCTAAGGGCATAAATTTTTGATTTCACTCCTCACTACCTATCACAGTTTTGAAGGCCATAAAATGCCAAGATGGCACAAAACCCCCCCAAATGACCCCATTTTGGAAAGTAGACACCCCAAGCTATTTGCTGAGAGGCATGTTGACCCCATTGAATATTTTTTTTTTTTGTCCCAAATGATTGAATAATGACAAAAAGAAAAAAAAAATGTACAAAAAGTTGTCACTAAATGATATATTGCTCACACATGCCAGGGTTATATGTGGAATTTCACCCCAAAATACATTCTGCTGCTTTTCCTGAGTACGGGGATACCACATGTGTGGGACTTTTTGGGAGCCTAGCCGCGTACAGGGCCCCAAAAACCAAGCACTGCGAACGCTGCAGTTATGTGTGTTGTGTTTGGTAAGTGACAGTGATCGATCGATACTGCACTTGGGTGGGCTGGGCTGGGCTGGGCTGGGCAGAGGGGCTAAACGCAGGCGCTAGCAGGTATCTGGGCTGATCCCGCTAACACTGCGTTTTTGGGAACCCTAAACCGCTGGGGATGCTAGTATAGATCTGATCAGATCTGATCAGATACTATACCACTAAGGGGGGTGTATGCTTTGCGCGTGGGTGTTAGCGTTACTGTCACTAACCTAACACTGCCTGGGGCGACGCAGACCCTCTCTGGCGCTAAAACCTAATTGATCTCACCCGCCGGGCGATCAGGGGGGTTAAACCTTTATTGGGTTATATACGGCGGGTGCCCTGATGCTATAAAAAGCAAACTAATCAACCAGCGTCACCCGTAACCTTTATATGGTGATCACTGGTGAAAGGGTTAACTAGGGGCAATCAGGGGGTTAAAATCTTTATTAGGTTAAATATGGGGGTACCTGACACTATATAAAAACCTGACGGGTAACCTAAATAACTAAATAACTTACTGGCTAACCAGTGACACCAGTGACGCTTATACGGCGATCACTGGTGAAAGGGTTAACTCTAGGGGCAATCAGGGGGTTAAAATAATATATGGGGGTACCTGACACTAATAAAAACCTGCGGCGAACCTAAAAAAAAATAACTGCCTATCTAAAACACCAGCGACACGAATACAACGATCGGAAAAACAATCGCTTAGTGACGCTGAAGTTAGGGGGTGAAAGGGTTACCTGGGGGGTGATCAAGGGGTTAAACCTTTATTAGGGGGGGTTAGGGGGCTACCCTGGACCTAAAGGGGCCTAATCCTAACTGCCCTGCAACTTTTTACAATCACAGATGACACTAAATGCAGTGATCAGTAAAATAAATGATCACTGCAATCAGTGACACTGTGATTGGGGGCTTTGGGGTGACCTGGGGGGTGATCTGGGGGTGACTGGGGGGTGATTTGTGTGCCTATGTGTACCTACGTGTCAGTGGACTGTTAGTGCACTAACCTGCTTCCTCTCTGCTCGGCGCCGGGAACGGAAAGACCGCGGCGAGGGAGATGACATCACTTCCTCCAGCCTTGTTTACATCACATGGCGGAGGAAGCATTTTCATTGGCCGGGAGCGATCGCGAGGGGGGGGGCGGAATCGAGCCCCCCCCTCATGCCTGATCGCTCCCGAACACTTAACGGCCGCTCACTGCAGTGAAGGGGGGTCTGGATGGACCCCCCAACTGCACAAAGGCGATCACGTAGATCTACGTGATTCTGCCTGTCCGTGCCATTCTGCCGACGTAAATCGGCGGTGGGCGGTCGTTAAGTGGTTAAAGGGATAAAAAAACACAAAAAAATGCATAAAAAAATGCAACACAAACGCAACACTTGCGGTTTTGGTGCAACTCCATTGAAGTCTATTACACGCAGAATGCAGGAAAAAGTCCCCGACCCTTTCCAAAAATGCACCGGCTTCAAAACGCATAGGTGTGAACGTGTACCATAGGAAACCATGTTAAATGGACTAGATAATTTCTGTAAACTGAAAAATGCACTAAAAAAAATGCATAGGTGTGAACGTAGGGTTAAAGTATGTGCTGTGCTTATGAAGAATTTCTCTAATTTGTGTTCCACTTACTATGTGTGGGGGGGCTTCAGGGGTAGTGTTAGTAGAAAAATAGTGCTCCATCAACATCTGACATGATCGCTGGCTCCTATGATGGTATTGTGTGATAACAAGCAGTGTTAATTTTGGCAGCAAATTTCTATTTAGTTTTAAGCCTCGTACACACGATCGGATATCCTATGGATTCTAAGCCGATGGTTTTGTCCATCGGAAATCCGATGAAGCTGACTTCCATCAGTCTTGCCTACACACCATCAGTCAAAAAACCGACCGTTCCAAACGCAGTGACGTAAAACACTCCGATGAGCCGAGAAAAATGAAGTTTATTTTTTTATCCGATGGACTTGCCCATAGACGATCGGAATTTGCTATCGGTTTTTGATCAATCGGAAAAATTTAAAACATGTTCTATATTTTAAAACCGATGGAAAAAAGACCGATGGGTCCCATACACGATCGGTTTGTCCGCTGAAAAAAGTCCATCTGCCGAGTGGGTTTGGAGATGTTAGGAATACAGGCATTGAGGAGAGCAATAGAAGCAGATCTGGGAATCGAACTGTGACCTTGAATATGAGGTTAAATATCCTCTTCCAGAATGATCTGATCCTAGGACATTCCCACCAGACATGCACCATCGAACCCAAGAGATGGCAGCCTCTAAAGCAATTGGGCTTGAGTCTTATGCCGCGTACACACGATCGATTTTCTCGACGGTGAAAACACCGTTGAGAAAATCGACGGGAAAAACGAGGAACGGCTTGTTCCACTACACACGGCCGTTTTTCCCGTCATTTTTTCTCTTGGTCGAGAAAAACGACTGTGTGTAGGCTCCCCGGCAGTGTTTCCCTATGGGAAAACTGCCGCGGAAAAAAATGCAGTGAATCACGACGAGAAAAATTAGAGCATGTTCTAATTTTTATCGTCGTGATTAATGCCGTT
Organism: Rana muscosa; assembly: GCA_029206835.1. Taxonomy (NCBI): domain Eukaryota; kingdom Metazoa; phylum Chordata; class Amphibia; order Anura; family Ranidae; genus Rana; species Rana muscosa. The sequence goes on along the minus strand of CM055116.1, from coordinate 551,164,582 downwards.
TTTCTCGTCGGGAAAAATTACCAAAAGCCCACACACGGTCGTTTTTCTCGTCAAAGTTTAATGCTTCTGAGCATGCGTCGACTTGATTCTGAGCATGCATGGGTTTTTTATCCGATGGACTTGCCCATAGACGATCGGAATTTGCTATCGGTTTTGGATCCATCGGAAAAATTTAAAACATGTTCTATTTTTTAAAACCGGTGGAAAAAAGACCGATGGGTCCCATACACGATCGGTTTGTCCGATGAAAAAAATCCATCGGACGGTTTTCATCGGTAAAACCGATCGTGTGTACAGGGCTTTAGGACTAAAATGGCATTTTAGTTTTAGTCCCATTTTAGTCTTTTGACTAAAATGCCATTTTAGTTTTAGTCGTATTTTAGTCATCTCAATTGTTTTAGTTTTAGTCGTATTTTAGCTGACTAAAATGTTTTAGTCATTTTAGTCGACTAAATTAACACTGATAACAAGGCACTGGCTGTGGGGGACCCACATGCGCCATAGACACACACAGCGTACCTCGGCCCCATCCCCTGCTTTCTCCTCATAGGATTTATTGACATTGGCTCCTGTGGCTCTCAGCAAAGCCTGTGAAAGCAGGTAAGGGCAGAGAAGACCTGCTGCCGGGCACAGCACTGGATTGATAAAGGACTCAGGTAAGTTTTAGGGGGTGGGGGAAACTAGTATTGGAATGCTTAGTACCTTAAGGCGGAGTTCCACACAAAAGTGGAACTTCTGCTCATTGTACTCCTCCCCCCCTCCGGTGCCACATTTTGCACCTTTTGGGGGGGAGGGGGGACAGGATACCTGTCTTTCACAGGTATGTTGTCCCCACTTCCAGGAGCCTCACCCGTGGGTATTGACGTCACCGTGGGGCTCCCTCCTCCTCCCTCCTCCTTCCCCCGGCCACTGGGCTGGTAAGAGAGAGGAGCGACGCCTCGCGCATGCGCAGTAGGGTTCCCGGCGTGAAGCCATAAGGCTACACTGATGGATTCCCTTACTCGCAATGGAGGCGGCAGCACCCGACAGCTGATGGAAACATCAGCTGCGGTGCCGACATCACTGGGCCCCAGGACAGGTAGGTGTCCGATTATTAAAAGTCAGCAGTTGCAGTATGTGCAGCTGCTGGCTTTTAATTTTTGCAGCGGTGGGCAGACCTCTGCTTTAATGCAGAGAATGCATTAAGGTAAAAAACCTTTAGAGTTTAGAACACCTTCAACTAAACAATTTATGATTCCACCACTGTAGTTTTGCTTCCATGCAGCCTGTGAGCTATTTTCCTATTAAGTATAATAGAGGTTTTAATGATGTAGTAATATATGTGAAAGGTCAAAGCAACATCAGGGAACTTTGTACTCTTGTTTTTCAAACACTGTGTGATGGTCCCAGCCCAGTGACAAGCACCTGGGGGAGGGAAGTTAGCCATTGAACAAGGAAATTGTTTTGCAATAATTCTAAGTACAACATATTAGACAAAGAATTTAGATGAGCATACCAGACGCCAGATATATTCGGAGAAGGACATTACGTTTAGCTTCGAGTAATGTTAATGTGAATGACTCTCTAAGACATATGGAGGTACAAAAAAGACAGGTATGTTACATTTTACTTAACAGAACCTTGTGGTCCATACTTGTGACACAAAATTTGTGTCCATTTTTCAAATTTGTTCCAGTTGTGTATATAGATTTTAATCTGACTCTGGTCCTTGAAGTTGTATTAGTGTCCATGCACACTGGCTTAAAAATCGCTGCTTCTACATGAGTTTTGTGTTCTGCCTGTAGAAGCAGCTCAATGCTATTCTGTGTCCATGCACATTAGGACAATTACAGGCATATTTTAAACTCAACGTTTAGAGGCAGGAAAAAAAAAATCCTTCTGGTTTGCATTTCTGATTGGTGCTCTCTGGCAGAAAAACACAAAACTCTCCTAAACTTATTTTTTTCTGCCAAAGGAACAGGCTTTTTTTTTTTAAGCCCAGTGTGCATGGAGCCTAATGTTGATAAGAAAAGCTTAGCAGTTTGTATTCTGTTATGTACCCTTCCTTTTTTTTTGCCTATTCTTGTGTTTTATCCTTTAAAATCTGAAAAATGTTACATCAATTATTGTTAAATTTAGAAAAATCATTAACTTATTACAAATAGTGTATTACATACAAAGTGTGTCCTCCTGAATTATTACACAATTTTGTTTAAATACCTAGTATTATAACTCACTAATGCCCCGAACACACGATCGGAAATTCCGTCAGCAAAAGTCCGATGTGAGCTATTGAACTGAAATTCCGACCGCGTGTATGCTCCATCGGACTTTTGCTGGCGGAATTTCCACCAGCAAAACATTGAGAGCAGTTCTCAATTTTTCCAACGGAAAAAATTCCTAATGGAAAATCCGTTTGTCTGTATGCAATTCCGACACACAAAAAAACACTCATGCATAGAATCAAGTGCGAGACAGGAGCGCTCGGTCTGGTAAAACTAGCGTTCGTAATGGAGATAACACAATTTGCAGCGTGACAAATGTGCTATCTTTTAATGCAGCGCATTCTTCGTTCAATAGATTTTTATTTTTCAAATCAAGTATATATATCACATATCACATAGATACAGCATGACAAAGGGTAATATCATGTATAACATATCACATTTTTTCAGCATAAAACATAGACTCAGCAACAAATCCTCCAAAGGTGTTTCAGAGAGCAACTATGGGTCAAGGAACTGAAGTTATAAAATATCCCCTGGTAATTAGAAAGAAGAACGGTATAAAAAATGAACCAGAGAGTCAGACAGTCTGGGAAGTCCTACCCATCCTGGGCACCCCAAACGGCATCATCCTGTGCCTCGGTCAGGCCCCCCCCCCCAGCCCGCCTCCCTCACATATACCCAATACCAGGTTATGAGGTTTTCAAATGTATAAAGCAATTATACTCTAACTCTGAAGTGCATATTGGATTCAATTCATAGAGTTGCCGAAACAACTACACAACAATTAATTGTGCCAAACCCTTAAATCATGTCTAACAACCGAAGGTAAAAAGAAAAAAAAAGACATAAGAAGAAAAAGGAGAAGGAGAAAAAGGAAAAAAGAGAAGAGACGAGGGAAGAAATCACGTGCCTAATATGATGTTTAGGAAATGGGGTGATCGGAGATCCCGACCTCCAGAGAAATACCACGGTAAACATCCCAAGGTTCCCACACAGCTTCAAATTTAGGGATTGCATTTGATAAAATACAAGCCAACTTCTCTTACGCCATAATCCAAGAGATCTTATTTTGTATTGCAAGTATGGAAACCCTGGGCTGCCTCCAAGATCTAGCAATAGTATGTTAGATGTATGTTTTGCCCCAAGTAGCATAAAGGGGATCATCTGCCGAGTGGGTTTGGAGATGTTAGGAATACAGGCATTGAGGAGAGTAATAGAAGCAGATCTGGGAATCAAACACTTAGTGACCTTGAATATGAGGTTAAATATCCTCTTCCAGAATGATCTGATCCTAGGACATTCCCACCAGACATGCACCATTGAACCCAAGAGATGGCAGCCTCTAAAGCAATTGGGCTTGAGTCTTATGCCGCGTACACACGATCGATTTTCTCGACGGTGAAAACACCGTCGAGAAAATCGACGGGAAAAGCGAGGAACGGCTTGTTCCACTACACACGGACGTTTTTCCCGTAATTTTTTCTCTTGGTCGAGAAAAACAACTGTGTGTAGGCTCCCCGGCAGTGTTTCCCTATGGGAAAACTGCAGCGGAAAAAATTTGCAGTGAATCACGACGAGAAAAATTAGAGCATGTTCTAATTTTTCTCGTCGTGATTAATGCCGTTTTTCTCGTCGGGAAAAATTACCAAAAGCCCACACACGGTCGTTTTTCTCGTCAAAGATTAATGCTTCTGAGCATGCGTCGACTTGATTCTGAGCATGCATGGGTTTTTTATCCGATGGACTTGCCCATAGACGATCGGAATTTGCTATCGGTTTTGGATCCATCGGAAAAATTTAAAACATGTTCTATTTTTTAAAACCGGTGGAAAAAAGACCGATGGGTCCCATACACGATCGGTTTGTCCGATGAAAAAAATCCACTTTCTGATCCTAGGACATTCCCACCAGACATGCACCATCGAACCCAAGAGATGGCAGCCTCTAAAGCAATTGGTTCCGATGCTGGGTAGATGGTCGCAAGCCTGGCAGGAGTCATATACCACCTCATAAAAACTTTTAAGTTCGCTTCTATAAGGGAAGTGTTCAAAATACCTTGGAATGAGTTAGCGCAAGCCTTTTGCTAGGTCCCAGTTCAGCTGGAGGTCATCCTCCCATGCTGACATGTATGAGGATTTCGTAGTTGGTCTAGTATGCGAAGAGTGGATGACAGAAATACCTCCCCTTTGTCCCATGGCCACCCTACACCAGAGCTCATAATCTGTAAATTTGGGAGGAAGAGGTTTCTCTTTCCAAATATCATTTATGAATTGTGAAATCTGTCCAAATCTAAGTTTTTCAGAATCCGGGAGATCCAATTTACTTAGACAGTGGGACATGGTAATAGGACCTTGAGATGTAAAGTAATGTCCTATCCGATATAGACCTTTGTTCGTCCACCAACTAAAGGCCGTGTTATCGAATCCAGGGTAAAAGTTTGGGTTATTAAATATGTGTGCCAGCGGTTGTGCATCAGAAACTAGAGCAGGAAGAGAACGGAGTTTGTCCCAGAGGGCAAAGGATTGAGATAGGGAAGGGGATAAAATGGGTGGTCTCCGTTTTTGGGGGCACCAAAGTAGGTAGTCTAAGGAGAATTGGGGGACAGCCTGTTCCTCTAATAGCACCCAGTCCGGTTTTTCATCATTTGAGTAAATTACAGAAAACTGGGCTAGTCTGGCAGCTAAGAAGTAATTATATGGATGAGGCAATCCCGCTCCCCCCTTTTTCCTTTGTAAATAAAGAGTGTTCTGGGGGATTCTGTAACCAGATTTGCCCCATACAAATTTGAGAATCTTACTTTGTAGAGACTGTATCTGGTCTTTCCTGATGGGTATGGGGAGGGAGCGAAATAGGTACAAAATTCTAGGGAGTAAGGTCATTTTAATGGAGTTAATCCTGCCTAACCAAGATAGTTCATATTTGGCCCAATTTTTTAAATCTAAGGTAAGTTTATGGAATAGGGGTGGATAATTGCTTGCGTAAAGAGATTCCGTTCGTGCAGTTAGGGAAATTCCTAGATACTTGATAGAAGAAGGGTTCCATACAAATTTGAATGACTGTTGGAGGAGGGAAACTGTGGATGATGGGAGGGATATATTCAGTGCCTGTTATTTGGCAAAATTAACCTGAAGCCCAGAAATTTTTGAGAAATCAGAAATGACTTTGTATAGGCTCGGGAGGGAAGTAATGGGAGAAGTAAGAAATAGGAGTAAATCGTCCGCGAATAGTCTGCATTTGTGCGACTGATCCCCACAGTTACCCCCTTTATGTCAGGATTTTGCCTAATGGCTATGGCCAGGGTTTCAATTGCTATGGCAAAAATAATAGGGCACAGTGGGCATCCCTGTCTCGTACCTCTGGCAATATTTATCGGGGAAGAATAATATCCCTGTAAACGGATTTGAGCTATGGGTTGGGAATAAAGAGCTCTGATCACACCCATGAAACGTGGACCGAAACCCCATCGCTCTAGGAGGGAAAGGAGATACTGCCATGACACAGAATCGAAGGCCTTCTCCAGATCAAGAGCCAAAAGAAAACCCTGTTGTTTCTGACCTCCATCCCAGTTGGACTGTAAAATGGAGACAATACCAATCGCCCTCCTCACTTGATCTGGGCCTTGTCTTCCCGGTATAAATCCTACCTGGTCCTTATGAATATATTTATTAATAAAAGAGGAGAGGCGGTTAGCTAGAATTTTAGTAAGTATTTTTAAATCATTATTTATCAGCGAGATAGGGCCGTAATTGGAAACTTCTTCCGGGTTTTTATCCGGTTTTGGTATAACTGTAATGTAAGCGGTATTGAGTTGCGTACCCAATTGGGATCCTTGAGTTTTAAAATTATTATTTTTTGTCAAATGTGGGACAAGGGCGTCTGTGAATGCCTTGTAGTAGGGAACCGACAATCCATCAGGTCCCGGTGCAGACCCCATTCTGAGTCCCTTAATAACCGCTGTCATCTCCTCAACAGAAAAAGGAGTTTCAAGGATATCTCTATGTTCCACATCCAAGGATGGAATAGGTAGGCCATCCATGAATGTGGACACCGAGTCCCTAGGTAATTGTGAAGGAGCGCTATAAAGTTTGGAGTAAAACGTCCGAAATGCCTCGAGAATCTTTTCTGGATTAGCTGTGGGTTCCTGACCTGCAATGCGGATCTTAGGCATGGAATAAATCCTCGTTCTAGGGGACAATTTGGACGCTAACATCCGACCTATCTTCCCTGTCTGAGTATAAAACTTATTACTACTCCAGCGGAGAGATCTCTCTGCTTTTGTTGTGAGTACTAAATTGAGTTCCAGTCTTGTCTTATCAATTTCAGCCAGTAAGGTTTGAGATGTATTATTTTTATGTTGTGTTCTCAGGGTCCTGTATGACCCCTTGTTGTGGAGATTTTTATGGAGATGTATTTAATATGTATTGTCATAGTGTCACCCAGTGTTAGTACTTCCGCAACCCGCTCTAAAAGAGCTGATTGGGGTAGTCTGAGGCTGGTTGAATCCCGTCTGATAGGGGAAAACGTTTTGAGGTTGGAGTGTGATGTTTGCAGGGTGCGGATATGTCCGCCAACGGGGGCCCTCTGTGCATTAGCATGGACGATCGTTAAGGAGGGGATATGCTCGCTCTGCAATGACATCATTGGTTATAGGCGGATGGGCGCTCTTGTCTCTGCTATGTCTGATCAACATTGGTTGGAATTCGTAGCGTGCGTCTGCAGATAGCCTCCCTCCCCCATTCAATAATAGTATAATCTTATTATGCGTTATTCTATGGAATAGCGCAGAATAAGAATTCCTATCAACGGTAACTTTAGCCATCCTACGTTTATTATATTCATGTATGACATCTCCTGTTGGAAGGAATGTCCAAGTATTGTCATTTTCCTGTGAGGAGGGAACATCCTATGAGGTTCCCGCCCATGGGGAGGGGATTGGTTGCTGCAGCCAATCACCTCCTGTCTTGAGATCTTTTGAGTTTAATAAAAGCCTATGAGTAGGCGTCGGCTTAACAGTCTTTTGCTGGAATGGCCTGATAAGAAGACCTGTGTTGGTGGTTTCCTTGATTGAATGATGGAATGAACGGTGAGTGGACTTTAGCAAACTTAACTTAACGATAGCATTACTTCAAGAAGATGAAATCTGATGTGTGCTTAGATAGCACAAGAATTATAGGCTGTGTGCTCTGTAAACAGCAGCCTAAAATTCCACAACACCCCTCCAATCGCTCAATGTCTGCTTCCCGTTCCTTTTTGATTTGAGTAGAAATTTGAATAATCTTGCCTCTAATAAAGGCCTTGTGGGCAGCCCACAGGGTTTCAGTGGAAATATCCTGTACATTATTTAAGCGGAAGTATTCTTGAAGAGCTTTGTCAATTTCTGCCTTTGTGGTTGGGTTGGAGAGTATGGACTCGTTCAATCTCCAATGACCCCTCTTTGCCATACCGGCCTTAGTGCGAATGGACATGATCACCATGGAGTGGTCAGACAGGACCGTGCCTTTGATGTGGGATTTAATTACTGCCGGGAGTATGCAAGAAGGAACCAGGATATGGTCAATCCTGGCATAGGTATTGTGTGGGTGAGAATAATGAGTAAAGTCTCTCAGTGAAGGGTTAGATTCTCGACAGACATCCGCTAAACCTCTGTCATGTAGTAGCTTGGCTATTTTCAGACTTACCCTAGTGGGTCTGGTGAGTTGGGCAGAGGGGGGTTTGGATTTATCCAACCCCTGGTTGAAAGCCGCATTAGAATCTCCCCCCCCCCAAATGACTGTGCCTTCCAACAGAGGAGACAGGGTGTCCAGGATGAGACGGAAAAACTTATCTTGCCCTGAATTGGGGGAATAGTATGAGATCAGAGAGTATAAATGACCCTCTATTGTGCCCTTAACTAAGGTAAATCTACCCTCCGGATCTTTAAATTCAGATACGTAGTCAAAGTGACAGGACTTGGAGACAAAAATAGCAGCTCCTTTTGTGTTATTTTCAGCACTGGCCAAAAAGAATTGGGGGTTTCTGACCCGATCCTTACCTTGAACCTGCATCCTGCATCCTGCTTGACCCAATCCGACCTGATCCCTACCTTGAACCTGCATTCTGCATCCTGCTTGACATGATCCCTACCTTGAGCTCCTTCCAGAAACCGCATCCTGTTGTAGTACCACAGACTGGGTACATACACATCCTCTGCTGCTGATCCTGATTTGTGGGATTTCTGGGACCTTATTAAGCTCCTTCTTATATGTGTTTCTCAAGCTACCAATTTTATTTTCCACAAACGTGATTCGGGTACTGCGTCTTCACTAATTCCAGCAGTTTCTCCAGTGTTGCCTTCCTAGCTGCTCTATTATGATATAATGGGTTTCTAACCTCCCACAAATTCCTCAGATCCCTGTATCTGTCTATGAACCTGCACATGAATTCTGGGTCCTTAAACTGTTTCATATTTGCTGCAAGACAAAACACAAGACAAAAACACTAATGTGAGGCTAAACTCTCATAATCTTATCCCAATATAGGCCTCAATCTAGAAGCAGTATAGGCCAATGATGCCCCAAGTTTAAATTTTACCTTTGTTAGGACGATCGGCGCTTCCGTTCCTCCTTCCTCCGCACACATAACGTAGGTGCGACACATGCGTGTTAGCTTTATATACACTGTGCATGCGTGAAACTCCGCCCGCGTCGCCCGCCCCTGATGTTCTTTCTAGTATATTCCCCGTCCCTTCTCTTTCGGCGTGCAGTGGGAGAGAAATAGTGGAGACACAGCAGGTGCGTAATTCCAGTAACGAGATCATGTCTAAAGTTGTGAGAAGTCTGCACAGGAATTTTGGGGTACGACGATCCAAGGAGAAATTGAGAAAACGCTGGTCAGACCTGAAATTGAGGGAGCACAATCAGTACAGAAGGATCAAGAAAATTCTTCAAAAAAGTAAGTATTTCTCCTGTGTTCCTATTATTATTGTTACTTGCATGTTGCTCCATGTGCTTTTCTTTACTGTTGGACAGTTTAAAATGGCAACTTCCATGTTCGTGGGCACAGTAATCGGTCGTAGTAAACATTGTTCGCCCACTAAATACGATGTTTTTGGCAGATACAGGTTAACTACATTTGGTCATGCCTATTTGTATTAAAAGAAGTTTAGTACATTGTTGTCTAGATGTGTTTGTAACTAGAATGAAATGCAAACTTGATTCAGTGTAAAGGAGAGGACACTCAGCAGCTGTTTACACATCTGGACTCAGGAGCACTAGTGTGGGCCACCAGAACAACCTTTTTAGGGTGTCCCACACAGGTGCTCCAATGGATACTTGGGGTGTCTCCATATGTGAAAATTGTCACAAAAAGGTAAGTAGTCCATCTTTGGTAAGGGAAAAAATCATGTCTTCAGCTTGGAACTCTGTCAAAACAGACAATTGTTCCATACTTCCAAGCAATGTTTCATATTCCTATTTCTGGCCTCAAATATCTGTGTGCGAAGTATACCTTTTGTTTCACTCTCATAGGGGAGAAAAGACTCGGGACATCTGAGGACACCAGGAGGGGAACTCAGCAAAATACAACCTGGGGATGTGGAGGAAGGAGAGGTGGAGGAAGTGGTTGAAATTGTCAACACAACAGGTCAGTGTTTGACACCACAGATTCAGGTAATACAGGTCCTTCTCAAAAAATTAGCATATTGTGATAAAGTTCATTATTTTCTGTAATGTACTGATAAACATTAGACTTTCATATATTTTAGATTCATTACACACAACTGAAGTAGTTCAAGCATTTTCTTGTTTTAATATTGATGATTTTGGCATACAGCTCATGACAACCCAAAATTCCTATCTCAAAAAATTTGCATATCATGAAAAGGTTCTCTAAACGAGCTATTAACCTAATCATCTGAATCAACTAATTAACTCTAAACACCTGCAAAAGATTCCTGAGGCTTTTAAAAACTCCCAGCCTGGTTCATTACTCAAAACCACAATCATGGGTAAGACTGCCGACCTGACTGCTGTCCAGAAGGCCATCATTGACACCCTCAAGCAAGAGGGTAAGACACAGAAAGAAATTTCTGAACGAATAGGCTGTTCCCAGAGTGCTGTATCAAGGCACCTCAGTGGGAAGTCTGTGGGAAGGAAAAAGTGTGGCAGAAAACGCTGCACAACGAGAAGAGGTGACCGGACCCTGAAGAAGATTGTGGAGAAGGACCAATTCCAGACCTTGGAGGACCTGCGGAAGCAGTGGACTGAGTCTGGAGTAGAAACATCCAGAGCCACCGTGAACAGGCGTGTGCAGGAAATGGGCTACAGGTGCCGCATTCCCCAGGTCAAGCCACTTTTGAACCAGAAACAGCGGCAGAAGCGCCTGACCTGGGCTACAGAGAAGCAGCACTGGACTGTTGCTCAGTGGTCCAAAGTACTTTTTTCGGATGAAAGCAAATTTTGCATGTCATTCGGAAATCAAGGTGCCAGAGTCTGGAGGAAGACTGGGGAGAGGGAAATGCCAAAATGCCTGAAGTCCAGTGTCAAGTAGACATGTGCAAAAGGAAAAAATTCGTTTTGTTTCGTTTCGTTTTAATTCGTTAATTAATTAATTTCGTTTAGTTAGATTCGTTAAATTTGTTAAATTCGTTTTCGGATTTCGTTTTGTTTTCGACCGAATTCGAAAATCGGTCGCATTCGAAAATATTTCAACCGAATTCGAAAATATTTCTACCGGATTCGAAATTATTTCAACATGATTCGAAATTATTTCAACCGCATTTGAAACTATTTCAACCGGATTCGAAAATATTTTGCGACCCGACTTTGGGTCCACGTATCTCAGGGTCACTTAGTAATAGAAACCCCAAATTTAGAGATGTTATAGTGCTAGTTCTACTGTGTTTGCATACCAAATTTGGGGTTTCTAGCTACAAGTGGCCCCGAGATATGTGGCCCAAAATTCGGGTCGCAAAATGTCATTCTCTGCTGCAGAAAAGTGTTTGACATTTTGCGACCCGATTTTGGGTCCACGTTTCTCGGGGTCACTTAGTGATAGAAACCCCAAATTTGGTATGCAAACACAGGAGAACTAGCACTACAACATCCCCAAATTTGGGGTTTCTATCGCCAACTAACCCCGAGATACGTGGACCCAAAGTCGGGTCGCAAAATATTTTTGAATCCGGTTGAAATAGTTTCAAATGCGGTTGAAATAGTTTTAAATGCGGTTGAAATAATTTCGAATCATGTTGATACTATTTAAAGCAGATTCGAAAATATTTTGCGACCCGACTTTGAAAAAAAAATGAAATTGATTCTAACAGTCTGCAGGAGATCTGCAAAAAAAAAGAAGTGAAATGGCTGTTAATAGTCTACAGGAGATCTGCTAAAAAAATAAAATAAATGCTAATAGTCTGCAGGAGATCTTATGTAAAAAATAGTAATCTGCAAAAATAAATTAAACATGAAATAGATAGTATCTATATTCTATTCTATTCTATTGTTTTTCTAGTGTATTCTCTATTTCTATTCTAATCTATTCTATCCAAAGTTAAAATTAATTAATTACATTTTTTTTAATTCCTACTGTTCGAAATTAAAATGTATTCTATTCAAAATTCGAATTTCATAAGATGGTTGCATATTCTTTCTATTTTATTCTATTAAATTATATTTTTTTTCTATTCTGTTCTAATCTTTTCTATTTGAATTATAAATTTTGAAAGATGGTTAGTTACTTACTTATATACATCTGTCACATAAAAAAAAGATGTGAAATGGCTGTCATGGATGTCGATCGCAAGGCAAGTACATATGCTGTATGTCATTGTCCGAGTGCCACGTGACCGGCCACGAGTGCCACGTGACCAAGTTGTGGATTGTCCACTTGCCACGTCACCTGCCACAAGTTATGGGGTTCCTAGCACCAAGTGACCCCCAGGTATGGGCAATCTGTCAAGTGCTTTTCTGCAGCAGAGAATTAAATTTTGTGACCCGACTTTGAGGCCACGTATCTCGGGGCCACTTATAGCTAGAAATCCCAAAATATTTGGTATGCAAACACATTACAACTGGCACTACAATAACCCCAAATTTGGGGTTTCTATCACCAAGTAACCCCGTTGTAATGCTAGTTCTACTGTGTTTGCATACCAAATTTGGGGTTTCTAGCTATAAGTGGCCCCGAAATACGTGGCCCCAAAGTCGGGTCACAAAATTTCATTCTCTGCTGCAGAAAAGTACTTGACATATCGTCCATATCTGGGGGTCACTTGGTGCTAGGAACCCCATAACTTGTGGCAGGTGACGTGGCAAGTGGACAATCCACAACTTGGTCACGTGGCAGGTCACGTGACACTCGTGGCCGTTCACGTGGCACTCGTGGCAGGTCACGTGGCACTCGTGGCAGGTCACGTGACACTGGTGGCCGTTCACGTGGCACTCGTGGCCGGTCACGTGGCACTCGTGGCCGGTCACGTGGCACTCGTGGCAGGTGTTGTGGCAAGTGGACAATGACATACAGCATATGTACTTGCCTTGCGATCGACATCCGTGACAGCCATTTCACATCTTTTTTTTTATGTGACAGATGTATATAAGTAAGTAAATAACCTTCTTCCAAAATGTATAATTCAAATAGAAAAGATTAGAACAGAATAGAAAAAATATATAATTTAGAAGAATAAAATAGAAAGAATATACAACCATCTTCTGAAATTCGAATTTCGAATAGAATAAATTTGAATTTCGAATAGTATGAATTCAAATTTTTTAATTAATTAATTTTAACTTTGGATAGAAAAGATTATAATAAAATAGAAAATAGACTAGAAAAACAATAACCCCAAATTTGGGGTTTCTATCACCAAGTAACCCCGAGATACATGGACCCAAATTCGGGTCACAAAATATTTTCGAATCCGGTTGAAATAGTTTCAAATGCAGTTGAAATAATTTCGAATAATGTTGATACTATTTCAACCGGATTCGAAAATATTTTGCGACCCGAATTTGGGTCCATGTATTTTGGGGTTACTTGGTGATAGAAACCCAAAATTTGGAGATGTTGTAGTGCTAGTTCTACTGTGTTTGCATACCAAATTTGGGGTTTCTACCTACAAGTGGCCCCGAGATATGTGGCCCCAAAATCGGGTCGCAAAATGTCATTCTCTGCTCCAGTAAAGTGCTTGACATTTTGCGACCCGATTTTGGGTCCACGTTTCTCGGGGTCACTTAGTGATAGAAACCCCAAATTTGGTATGCAAACACAGGAGAACTAGCACTACAACATTCCCAAATTTGGGGTTTCTATCGCCAACTAACCCCGAGATACGTGGACCCAAAGTCGGGTCGCAAAATATTTTTGAATCCGGTTGAAATAGTTTCAAATGCGGTTGAAATAGTTTTAAATGCGGTTGAAATAATTTCGAATCATGTTGATACTATTTAAAGCAGATTCGAAAATATTTTGCGACCCGACTTTGAAAAAAAAATGAAATTGATTCTAACAGTCTGCAGGAGATCTGCAAAAAAAAAGAAGTGAAATGGCTGTTAATAGTCTACAGGAGATCTGCTAAAAAAATAAAATAAATGCTAATAGTCTGCAGGAGATCTTATGTAAAAAATAGTAATCTGCAAAAATAAATTAAACATGAAATAGATAGTATCTATATTCTATTCTATTCTATTGTTTTTCTAGTGTATTCTCTATTTCTATTCTAATCTATTCTATCCAAAGTTAAAATTAATTAATTACATTTTTTTTAATTCCTACTGTTCGAAATTAAAATGTATTCTATTCGAAATTCGAATTTCATAAGATGGTTGCATATTCTTTCTATTTTATTCTATTAAATTATATTTTTTTTCTATTCTGTTCTAATCTTTTCTATTTGAATTATACATTTTGAAAGATGGTTAGTTACTTACTTATATACATCTGTCACATAAAAAAAAGATGTGAAATGGCTGTCATGGATGTCGATCGCAAGGCAAGTACATATGCTGTATGTTATTGTCCGAGTGCCACGTGACCGGCCACGAGTGCCACGTGACCAAGTTGTGGATTGTCCACTTGCCACGTCACCTGCCACAAGTTATGGGGTTCCTAGCACCAAGTGACCCCCAGGTATGGGCGATCTGTCAAGTGCTTTTCTGCAGCAGAGAATTAAATTTTGTGACCCGACTTTGAGGCCACGTATCTCGGGGCCACTTATAGCTAGAAATCCCAAAATATTTGGTATGCAAACACATTACAACTGGCACTACAATAACCCCAAATTTGGGGTTTCTATCACCAAGTAACCCCGTTGTAATGCTAGTTCTACTGTGTTTGCATACCAAATTTGGGGTTTCTAGCTATAAGTGGCCCCGAAATACGTGGCCCCAAAGTCAGGTCACAAAATTTCATTCTCTGCTGCAGAAAAGTACTTGACATATCGTCCATATCTGGGGGTCACTTGGTGCTAGGAACCCCATAACTTGTGGCAGGTGACGTGGCAAGTGGACAATCCACAACTTGGTCACGTGGCACTCGTGGCCGGTCACGTGGCACTCGGACAATGACATACAGCATATGTACTTGCCTTGCGATCGACATCCGTGACAGCCATTTCACATCTTTTTTTTTATGTGACAGATGTATATAAGTAAGTAAATAACCTTCTTCCAAAATGTATAATTCAAATAGAAAAGATTAGAACAGAATAGAAAAAATATATAATTTAGAAGAATAAAATAGAAAGAATATACAACCATCTTCTGAAATTCGAATTTCGAATAGAATAAATTTGAATTTCGAATAGTATGAATTCAAATTTTTTAATTAATTAATTTTAACTTTGGATAAAAAAGATTATAATAAAATAGAAAATAGACTAGAAAAACAATAACCCCAAATTTGGGGTTTCTATCACCAAGTAACCCCGAGATACATGGACCCAAATTCGGGTCACAAAATATTTTCGAATCCGGTTGAAATAGTTTCAAATGCAGTTGAAATAATTTCGAATAATGTTGATACTATTTCAACCGGATTCGAAAATATTTTGCGACCCGAATTTGGGTCCATGTATTTTGGGGTTACTTGGTGATAGAAACCCAAAATTTGGAGATGTTGTAGTGCTAGTTCTACTGTGTTTGCATACCAAATTTGGGGTTTCTACCTACAAGTGGCCCCGAGATATATGGCCCCAAAATCGGGTCGCAAAATGTCATTCTCTGCTCCAGTAAAGTGCTTGACATTTTGCGACCCGATTTTGGGTCCACGTATCTCGGGGTCACTTAGTGATAGAAACCCCAAATTTGGTATGCAAACACAGGAGAACTAGCACTACAACATCCCCAAATTTAGGGTTTCTATCGCCAACTAACCCCGAGATACATGGACCCAAAGTCGGGTCGCAAAATATTTTTGAATCCGGTTGAAATAGTTTTAAATGCGGTTGAAATAGTTATAAATGCGGTTGAAATAATTTCGAATCATGTTGATACTATTTAAAGCGGATTCGAAAATATTTTGCGACCCGACTTTGAAAAAAAAATGAAATTGATTCTAACAGTCTGCAGGAGATCTGCAAAAAAAAAGAAGTGAAATGGCTGTTAATAGTCTACAGGAGATCTGCTAAAAAAGAAATAGATGCTAATAGTCTGCAGGAGACCTGGTGAGAAAACTAAATAGATAATAATAGTCTGCAGGAGATCTGCAAAAAAATAAAATAAATGCTAATAGTCTGCAGGAGATCTTATGTAAAAAATAGTAATCTGCAAAAAAAATTAAACATGAAATAGATAGTATCTATATTCTATTCTATTCTATTGTTTTTCTAGTGTATTCTCTATTTCTATTCTAATCTATTCTATCCAAAGTTAAAATTAATTAATTACATTTTTTTTTAATTCCTACTATTCGAAATTCAAATTTATTCTATTCGAAATTCGAATTTCATAAGATGGTTGCATATTCTTTCTATTTTATTCTATTAAATTATTATTATTTTTTTCTATTCTGTTCTAATCTTTTCTATTTGAATTATAAATTTTGAAAGATGGTTAGTTACTTACATCTGTCACATAAAAAAAAAGATGGGAAATGGCTGTCATGGATGTCGATCACAAGGCAAGTACATATGCTGTATGTCATTGTCCGAGTGCCACGTGACCGGCCACGAGTGCCACGTGACCGGCCACGTGACCAAGTTGTGGATTGTCCACTTGCCACGTCACCTGCCACAAGTTATGGGGTTCCTAGCACCAAGTGACCCCCAGATAGGGGCGATCTGTCAAGTGCTTTTCTGCAGCAGAGAATTAAATTTTGTGACCCGACTTTGAGGCCACGTATCTCGGGGCCACTTATAGCTAGAAATCCCAAAATATTTGGTATGTAAACACATTACAACTGGCACTACAATAACCCCAAATTTGGGGTTTCTATCACCAAGTAACCCCGTTGTAATGCTAGTTCTACTGTGTTTGCATACCAAATTTTGGGTTTCTAGCTATAAGTGGCCCCGAGATACGTGGCCCCAAAGTCGGGTCACAAAATGTCATTCTCTGCTGCAGAAAAGTACTTGAAATATCGCCCATATCTGGGGGTCACTTGGTGCTAGGAGCCCCATAACTTGTGGCAGGTGACGTGGCAAGTAGACAATCCACAACTAGGTCACGTGGCAGGTCACGTGGCACTCGTGGCCGTTCACGTGGCACTCGTGGCAGGTCACGTGGCACTCGTGGCCGGTGTCGTGGCACTCGTGGCCGGTGTCGTGGCACTCGTGGCAGGTGTTGTGGTAAGTGGACAATGACATACAGCATATGTACTTGCCTTGCGATCGACATCCGTGACAGCCATTTCACATCTTTTTTTTTATGCGACAGATGTATATAAGTAAGTAAATAACCTTCTTCCAAAATTTATAATTCAAATAGAAAAGATTAGAACAGAATAGAAAAAAAATATAATTTAGAAGAATAAAATAGAAAGAATATACAACCATCTTCTGAAATTCGAATTTCGAATAGAATAAATTTGAATTTCGAATAGTATGAATTCAAATTTTTTAATTAATTAATTAATTTTAACTTTGGATAGAAAAGATTATAATAAAATAGAAAATAGACTAGAAAAACAATAACCCCAAATTTGGGGTTTCTATCACCAAGTAACCCCGAGATACATGGACCCAAATTCGGGTCACAAAATATTTTCGAATCCGGTTGAAATAGTTTCAAATGCAGTTGAAATAATTTCGAATCATGTTGATACTATTTCAACCGGATTCGAAAATATTTTGCGACCCGACTTTGGAAGACAGACAGACAGATGGAAGCATGAAGTGCTCCAAAATCTCCTGATAGCTAGCTGCATTGACCCTGCCCTTGATAAAACACAGTGGACCAACACCAGCAGCTGACATGGCACCCCAGACCATCACTGACTGTGGTTACTTGACACTAGACATGTGCATTTCGTTTCATTCCGAATCGAAATTCGGACGAATTTTTCATTATTCGGACATTCGGATGCATCCGAATTACCGAATTACAATACTAACGAATTTAACCGAATCCGAATTTTTTCGAATCTAAAAATATTTTTGACCCGACTTTGGGTCCACGTATCTCAGGGTCACTTAGTAATAGAAACCCCAAATTTGGAGATGTTGTAGTGCTAGTTCTACTGTGTTTGCATACCAAATTTGGGGTTTCTAGCTACAAGTGGCCCCGAGATATGTGGCCCCAAAATCGGGTCGCAAAATGTCATTCTCTGCTCCAGAAAAGTGCTTGACATTTTGCGACCCGACTTTGGGTCCACGTATCTCGGGGTCACTTAGTTATAGAAACCCCATATTTGGTATGCAAACACAAAAGAACTAGCACTACAACATCTCCAAATTTGGGGTTTCTATCACCAAGTAACCCCGAGATACATGGACCCAAAGTCGGGTCAAAAATATTTTTAGATTCGAAAAAATTCGGATTCGGTTAAATTCGTTAGTATTGTAATTCGGTAATTCGGATGCATCCGAATGTCCGAATAATGAAAAATTCGTCCGAATTTCGATTCGGAATGAAACGAAATGCACATGTCTAGTGTCAAGTAACCAAAGTCAGTGATGGTCTGGGGTGCCATGTCAGCTGCTGGTGTTGGTCCACTGTGTTTTATCAAGGGCAGGGTCAATGCAGCTAGCTATCAGGAGATTTTGGAGCACTTCATGCTTCCATCTGCTGAAAAGCTTTATGGAGATGAAGATTTCATTTTTCAGCACGACCTGGCACCTGCTCACAGTGCCAAAACCACTGGTAAATGGTTTACTGACCATGGTATTACTGTGCTCAATTGGCCTGCCAACTCTCCTGACCTGAACCCCATAGAGAATCTGTGGGATATTGGGAAGAGAAAGTTGAGAGACGCAAGACCCAACACTCTGGATGAGCTTAAGGCCGCTATCGAAGCATCCTGGGCCTCCATAACACCTCAGCAGTGCCACAGGCTGGTTGCCTCCATGCCACGCCGCATTAAATCAGTCATTTCTGCAAAAGGATTCCCGACCAAGTATTGAGTGCATAACTGAATATAATTATTTGAAGGTTGACTTTTTTTGTATTAAAAACACTTTTATTTTATTGGTCGGATGAAATATGCTAATTTTTTGAGATAGGAATTTTGGGTTGTCATGAGCTGTATGCCAAAATCATCAATATTAAAACAAGAAAAGGCTTGAACTACTTCAGTTGTGTGTAATGAATCTAAAATATATGAAAGTCTAATGTTTATCAGTACATTACAGAAAATAATGAACTTTATCACAATATGCTAATTTTTTGAGAAGGACCTGTATATGTAGGCCTGCATATTTATAATACATGTTTTTTTTTTTTTTTTGTTTTTTTTTAAGGAAGGTGCTGGTTGTGGAACAACAATCTCAACATTTCACAAGTGCTAGTGCACAAATCCTAATCCAGGACATCATGGTGTGGAATCGGGAAATAGACATCATAAGGAATAAACTCAATGATCTTGAACAAAACATGAAGAACATGATTGATATATTAGGGAGAATCTAAATAACAACAAAATGTTCCCCTTTTGTTATTTTTTGCTCTATTTCCACATATTTTTCTACATTTTAAAAGCCAAATTTTGAAGATGCACACAGTGAGGCTGATTTACGAAACGTTTGCGCCATGAGTATCGGCGCTTCTGCGTGCGCAACGGAAGTTTTGGTATTTACGAAACATTTGTGCCGGTAACGCACCGATATTCCCTATTTACTATAGTGTTCTCGGCGCACGGGAGGAGGCACTCAGTGCGCCACTATGGACCTGGCGCACGGCATCTTCAAATCAAAATATAAAGAAGCTGGAAGTGCCAATATAATGGGGTGATGTGCGGTGATGTGAGGAAGTATAGTGACAACTGCCCAAGTAACAAATATGCCCAAAATAGAATGAGAAAGTAACTTTTTCTGAACCAGCCTGCTGCGCCTGCAAGAACGTTTATAACTGCGAGAGGTGTATTTGTGCACTGCGCGGCAATTTCACTCGTTCAAATGCGCCGGTTCACTGCGCCGGCAAAATCTTAGTAAATGTCAAGTCACGTAAATGCATTCGCACCTCCTAAACTTGCCATTGTATAACAGTCCCTGCACAAAATGACATTTCTAAAGGAAAAAAAAAGGCATTTAAAAGCACTCGTGGCTATAATTGAATTGTCGGCTCCCGTCAATACAGATAAAAGTAATTGAAAGTCTTTGAAAAAAAAAAATGCGTGGGGGTCCCCCCAAATTCCATTACCAGGCCCTTCAGGTCTGGTATGAATATTAAGGGGAACTCCGCGCCAAATTAAAAAAAAAATGACGTGGGGGTTCCCCTCAAAATCCGTACCAGGCCCTTCAGGTCTGGTATGGGCTTTAAGGGGACCCGCGCGCCAAACTTAAAAAAAATGGCGTGGAGCCCCCCTAGAGATTCACACCGGACCCTTTATACGAGCACGCAACCTGGCAGGCCGCAGGAAAAGAGGGGGGGGGACGAGAGAGCCCCCCCCCCTCCTGAACCGTACCAGGCCACATGTTGATGGGGGCAAGGGCCTCATCCACACAACCCTTGCCCGGTGGTTGTGGGGGTCTGCGGGCGGGGGGCTTATCGGAATCTGGAAGCCCCCTTTAACAAAGGGGACCCCCAGATCCCGGCCCCCCTATGTGAAATGGTAATGGGGTACAAATGTACCCCTACCATTTCACAAAGAAAGTGTAAAAAAATTTCAAAATGACAATAGCCGGTTTTTGACAATTCCTTTATTAATGTCTTCTCCTTTCTTCCATCCTCCCCATGTTGAGGGCATGTGGCCTGGTACGGTTCAGGAGGGGGGCACTCTCTTGTCCCCCCCCTCTTTTCCTGCGGCCTGCCAGGTTGTGTGCTCGGATAAGGGTCTGGTGTGGATTTTTAGGGGGACTCCCACGCCATTTTTTTTAAAGTTTGGCTTAAAATCCATACCAGACCTGAAGGGCCTGGTACGGATTTTTTAAGGGGAACCCCCACACCATTTTTTTTTAATTGGCGCGGAGTTCCCCTTAATATCCATACCAGACCTGAAGGGCCTGGTGATTGAATTTGGGGGGACCCCCACGCATTTTTTTTTTCAAAGACTTTTATCTGTATTGACAGGAACCAGCAATTCATTACAGCCGAGAGTACTTTTAAATGACTATTATTTTACTTTAGAAATGTCATTTTGCTCTCGGACTGTTATAAACATGGAAAACATGCACTACTTTACAGGCATACTATAGACACCCCCCAGGTATGATATTTAGGGCCAGTTCACACCGGATGCAGTGCAGTGCTTTTTTTTGATGCATGAAAAACGCAAAGAAAGTTGATCACATTAATGCCAATGGCATAGTTCACACCACTACAGTCCGTTCCAGTGCGTTTCAGAAAGGAAAAAAAAATGGTCATGCTGCATTTTTTATGTACAGAACTGTACTGGACTGCAGTAAAACGCATCAAAAATGCACCGGATCGTACCAAAAATGCACTGGAACGCACCGGAACGCACCTAAATGCACCAAAGACGCACTGCAACAAACTTGTCCTTATTAGGGCCAGTTCACACCAGTGTGCTTTTTTTCTGCACAAAATGCACGCACAGTATTTTCCATGTATTCCAATGGCTCTAGTTGGCTCTAGTTTACACCATGCAGTCAGTTTCCGGTCAGTTTCTGCACCGTAAACTGACTGTATGGTGTGAACTAGAGCCAACAAGAGCCATTGAAATACATGGAAAACACTGTGCATGCATTTTTAGTGCAGAAAAAATGCGCACGAAACTGAACGGAACTGCGTCTGGTGTGAACTGGCCCTTAAGGTTAAGTGAAAAGAGGGGGAAAAAAGCACTGGACTGCATAAAAAACGCACCAAAATCGCATCAAAAATACACTGAAACGCCCTTAGGGCCAGTTCACACCATAGAAGCGCAATCCGGATGTGTTCCAGGTGCTTTTTTGCATGCGCATTTTTGATGCGTTCCAGTGCATTTTTGGTACGTTTTTGATGCAGTCCAGTGCTTTTTTTTCCACCCCTCTTTTTTATTAACCATAGATAAGGACAAGTGTGTTCCAGTGCGTTTTTGGTGCATTTAGGTGCGTTCCAGTGCGTTTTTGCAGGTAAAATGCAGCATGTTCTACTTTTTTTGTGGAACTGGAACGCACAGGAACAAACACTGCCATTTAGAACCATATAACCAACTTTCCATGCATTTTTGATGCATAAAAAACGCAATGGACTGCATGTGGTGTGAAATGGCCCTTAAGCAATTTGGCATATTTAAAGGCACTGCTCCTTGTTTTGTTTTTGGTGTTGTCCAAATTGGTGACATTGATATATGTCCCTTAGGGTGGGACCTGGGCCCCCATTTTAAGGCCAATAACTAGAAGAAAAGCCAGCCAAGTGGGGACTATCAAAATTAACAAGTCAGTTCCCATAGACTGCAATGGTATTTGTTGTATAACTTTTGCCCATGTTAGGCTCTTTCTTTCTGCTAGCTGCATTTGGAACTTAGGTTGTTTTTTTTGGTGCTTTTTGTGTGTGAACAGCACCTTGATATTTCTGGGCATGCTCAGAGAGAGTGTGTTTTTTGGGTTAGTGATTGAAGGACATCCTTAACAGGTGTACCCACTTTGAAGTTCAGTCTCTACATTGCGTGAACTTGCATTTTGGCCCCTTTCACACTGGGGCGTTTTTCATGCGGTTTAGCGCTAATAATAGCGCTGTTATACCGCATGAAAAAATCCTGCCCTGTGCCTTCAATGTGAAAGCCCGAAGGCTTTCACACTAAAGCGGTGCGCTAGCAGGACCGCTCCAAAAGTCCTGCTAGCCGCTTCTTTACAGCGGTAAAGGAGCGGTGTGTTCACCGCTCCTTTACCGCGGTCTCCCATTGAAATCAATGGGACACCGCGGTAATACCGCCCGCAAACCGCGGCAATAGCCGCGGTTTGCGGGCAGTATTAACCCTTTTTCGGCCGCTAGCGGGGGTTAAATTAACCCCCCTAGCGACCGCATACCGCGGTAAGAACGACGGTATAGCAGCACTGAAAATCGCGCTACTATACCGCCATCGCTCCTGCCCGCCCCAGTGTGAAAGGGGCCTTTGGGTGTTTCATGGACTGTGCATGTGTTTTCAATTGCCTCATTAGCACACAAACATGTTATATAAAGCTTGCAAATAGCATTCTCTTCCTTGCCCTGAAAAAAGGCAAGATTGTGTGTGTGGTGCCGGCCAGCAAAATTTACATTTTGGTGTCCTTATCGAGTTTGTAACACATGCTTTTTATCCACTTGTCCCCCGCCCACTGTCAATTGACGGCGGGCGGAGGATACTCTCGTTCTGGGAGGACGTCATATGACGTCCTCCCTTTAAAACGAGCTAGGAGGCGCGCGCGCCCGCCGCGTTCACAAGGCCCCGGTGCGCGTGCCCGGCGGCCGCGATTGCCTCCGGGCACCCGCGATTGCCCGGGAAACGAGCAGGAAAGTGGATCTCTGTGTGTAAACACAGAGAACCACGTCCTGTGAGGGAGAGGGGACCGATGGTGTGTCCCTTGTACATAGGGACAACCATCGGTCACCTCCCCCAGTCAGTCCCCTCCCCCCACAGTAAGAACACTTTGAGGGAACATATTTAACCCTTTCCCGCCCCCTAGTGGTTAACCCCTTCCCTGCCAATCACATTTATACAGTAATCAATGCATTTTTATAGCAGGGATCGCTGTATAAATGTGAATGGTCCCAAAAATGTGTCAAAAGTGTCCGATGTGTCCGCCGCAATATCGCAGTCACAATAAAAAATCGCAGATCGCCGCCATTACTAATAAAAAAATAAAAATGCTATAAATCTATCCCCTATTTTGTACACGCTATAACTTTTGCGCAAACCAATCAATACGTGCTTATTGCGATTTTTTTTTTACCAAAAATATGTAGAAGAATACGTATCAGCCTAAACTGAGGAAAATTTTATAAAAAAAAAAAAAAATGGGTATTTATTATAGCAAAAAGTAAAAAATAGTGTTTTTTTCCAAACTGGACGCTCTTCTTTTGTTTATAGCGCAAAAAATAAAAACCGCAGAGGTGATCAAATACCACCAAAAGAAAGCTCTATTTGTGGGGAAAAAAGGACACAAATTTCGTTTGGGAGCCACGTCGCACGACCGCGCAATTGTCATTCAAAGTGTGACAGCGCTGAAAGCTGAAAAATGGCTTGGGCCGGAAGGGGGTTTTCGTGCACAGTAGAGAAGTGGTTATTTGTTATGTCTTTGCAAAACAGATGTTTGTTTTACTTTTGTTGATTGTTTTTTTTTTGTGTGGGGGATATGTTCCCCTGAAATATTTTTGATGTTGTTAATGTGTGTCGTTTGTTCACTTTGATTTAATTGTCTGTGCTGCATTATTTTGCTAAATCTTTCTCAAGATGTGACTAATGTTTCAAATTTACCTTCATGTCTTTATTTATTTTTTTGCTTCCCTTTGTTTTTTCCAAGTCCTGTTTTGTTGACCAATAAAATTTGATGCAAAGTTTGAGGTTTGTTTTTCGTTTTCTATGCAACAAATATGACAGCTGCAGCCTAACTTTGCTTATTGGCATGTCAAAACAAAACAGGTGTGATTTGTCTAAACCTGGTGCCTTCATGGTAGCATATGCATGTATTGTGTGCTGCCATGGATAGTCACCAGGAAATAAAAAATACAGAGCGGTAAGTATTCAATTTTCCTTTTTACTGCAGTGGTTCTCAGCCTCAGTCCTCAAGTACCCACAACAGGACATGTTTTATGAATTTATCTTATCGAGAATTGCTGTCCAAAATACCAAACCATTGACTGGTATTTAAAGCACATGTGCAAGATGAAGGAAAACCTGCAAACATGGCCTGTTGGGGGTACTTGAGAAGCACTGATTTAGAGCAGTGTTTCTCAACTACAGTCCTCAAGGCGCCCCAACAGGTCATGTTTTCAGGCTCTCCATTGTTTTGCACAGGTTATTTGATCAGTTTAACTGCTTTAGTAATTCCCACAGCTGTTTCATCTGAGGGAAATCCTGAAAACATGACCTGTTGGGGCGCCTTGAGGACTGGAGTTGAAAAACACTGATTTAGAGCACTGCACTTAAAAATAGCTCAAGGCAATACTATTCTAATTGTGGGCATTTTGAGGGAAACCAAGGAAGTGTTAGAACCCCTGCTTGTTTTGTTTTTTTGGCTTCACTTCCTGTCACACAGCTAAACAGGAAGTGAAGGTAAAACCCTACCAATGTCTTTTCTTGGGGACACACAGATCAATCTAACTAGTATCCCCATTAAGCAAATTGCACTCTAGCACTTTGTTGTGTACACCCCAAATCATTGGGTAGTTTGGGGTTTAGTAAAGGCAAATCCACTCTGCAGTACAAGTGTAGTTGCTGAAAATCTGAGGGATCACTGGTGATTTTAACATCCAATCATGTAGAAGCAAAGATGGTGTTTTTTTTTGTTTCCTTGCATGTCCCTCTCGGATATCCAGCAAGTGCACTTGTAGTGCAAAGTGGATTTGCCTTTAGTAAATAAACCCCAAAGTACCTAATAATTTGGGGTGTACCCAGCAAGATTCCTTGCAATAGGAATAAAAGTGATCAAAAAAGTAAAAAAAGTGTAAAAAACAAAAATAATAATAATAAAAAAAAAATTAAAACGCCCCTGTTCCCGGTAGCTCACGCTCAGAAGCGAACACACACGCAAGTCCCGCCCACATATGTAAACGCCGTTCAAATGTGAACTATTGCTGCGTGCGTTAGAACGAGTGCAACAATTCTAGAACTAGACCTCTGTAATGCTTTTAAAGCATCGCCTATGGAGATTTTTAAGTACTGAAGTTTGGTGTCATTCCATGAGTGTGCGCAATTTTAAAGCGTGACATGTTGGGTATCTATTTACTCAGCATAACAATATCTTTCACATTATGCAAAAAAATTGGGCTAACTTTACTGTTTTGTTATTTTTTAATTCATGAAACCATTTTTTTTCCCCAAAAAAGGCGTTTGAAAATTTATTGCGCAAATACTGTGCGAGATAAAAATTAGCAATGACCACTATTTTATTCCCTAGGGTGTCTGCTAAAAAAACATATATAATGTTTGGGGGTTCTAAGTCATTTTATAGCAAAAGTGGTTAAAATATCCTAATTTTTATTTTTTTTAGTCTGTTTTTGTTCTATAAATACAAAAGACTAACGCAGAGGTGATCAAATAGCACCAAAAGAAAGCTCTATTTGTGTGCAAAAAAAGATTACATTTTCATTGGGTTACAGTGTTGTATGACCGCGCAATTGTCATTCTAAGTGCATCAGCGCTGAAAGTTGAAAATTGGTCTGGGCAGGAAGGGGGTTTAAGTGGCCAGTAAGCAAGTGGTTAATATAAGGCTACATGCACACAGACGTTTTTCCAGCCGCTTGTTTGAGCTTTTTTTGCAGCTTAAAAACGGCTCTCCATGTTAGCCTATGGCCTCATGCCCACCATGGCGTTTTTGAGCTGTAAATGGCATAGCCGTTTTTAGGCCCCATGTACACGGGACGCTGGTGCAAAGTCTTTAGAACTAAGGTTGAAACCGGCGTTTAGAAACGCGCGTTTTGTCGCGGTTGCATGCCGTGTTTTACCGCATTTGCGTCTATAAGCGTTTAGTTAGGAAACCTCATAAGGACCCGACCCTAAGCTCAAAAAACAGTATTATTAACCATTTCAGCTATTTTGTGAGACCAGAGTGAGTAGCAGCAGCTGAGAGAACAGCAGTGTACTTGTATTTAGCGTGTCACTTGCCACATCACCTGCCACAAGTTGTGGATTGTCCACTTTCCACGTCACCTGGCCACGTCACCTGCCACAAGTTGTGGATTGTCCACTTGCCACGTCACCTGGCACAAGTTGTGGATTGTCCACAATGCAATGGAAGCAATTACATATTTTTTCATATATATTTTTAATGGTTTTTCATCATTTGCCATCATTTTTGAGTTTTTCAATGTAAAAAAATAGGTCACCTTTAAAAACGCTTATAAACAAAAACGCGGCTAAACGCCGGTACCGCGTCTGAAACGCGGAAATCTTTGGCGTCTGAACGCATTTTTTGGCTTTCTGAAAAACGAGGTTAAATGCAACTGCCTAAGGGCCAGTTCACACCTTGGAAACGCAGTCCGGATGCATTCCAGGTGCTTTTCTGCATGTGCGTTTTTGATGCAGTCCAGTTCTTTCTTCCCCCCTCTTTTTTCTTAGGCCTCATGCCCACGGACGGACGTTTTAAAAAACGGTCTGTAAGGCTCGATTCACACTAATGTGTTTTTTTGTGCATTTTGCATTTTGGAGAAATGCAGGGAAAATTTTTAACATAAGTTCCTATGGAACATGTTCACATCAATGCATTTTTGTGCCTCTGCGTTTTTGTAAAGGGTCGGGGATTTTTTTTCCCAGCAAAAAACAGCGTTTTGCATGTAATAGAATTCAATGGAGCCGCATCCAAAAATGCAAGTACCGCGATTTTGCCATGATTTGCGTTTTTTTTTCACCTGTTTATAGCTGGTTGTTAAAGCAAATGTAAAAAAATATACATTGCCGGCTATTAAAAAAAATTGAGAAAAAAACAGCGTGGCCCACCCCCCCAGGTCCATACCAGGCCCTTGGGTCTAGTATGGATTCAGAGGGAACCCCCCAAAAAATGTCTTTGGGGTCCCCCCAAAATCAATACTAGACCCTTATCCGAGCACGCAGCCTGGTAGGTCAGGAAAGGGGGGGCGAGCGAGCCCTCAACATTGGGGGGTGGGTGCTTTGGGGCAGGGGGCGCCCTGCGCCCCCCCACCCCAAAGCACCCTGCCCCCATGTTAATGGGGACAAGGGCCTCTTCCCGACAACCCTGGCCGTTGGTTGTTGGGGTCTGCGGGTGGGGGGCTTATCAGAATCTGGGAACCCCCTTTAATAAGGGGGCCCCCAGATCCCAGCCCCTACCCTATGTGAATGAGCATGGGGTACATCGTACCCCTACCCATTCACCTGGTGGAAAAAAATGTCAATAAAAAAACACAACACAGGTTTTTAAAGTAATTTATTAGGCAGCTCCGGGGGTCTTCTTCCGACTTCGGGGATCTCTTCTTCTGCTCTCCGGTGTCGTCTCTGCGCTCTCTGGTTCTTCTCCTGCTCTCTGGTTCTTCTCCTGCTCTCCGGTGCCTTCTCCACGAACTCCGGTTCTTTCTGCCTTCTGCCTGGCGCCCCGCTATCTTCTTCCAGCTCTTTTGCTAGCGGGGTCCCGGGCTTCATCATCGTCTTCTTCCCTCTTCTCTCCGCCCGATGTTGCCTCGTCGCTGTCTGCCGCTACAATGCCTTGTGCGCGGAGCGCAATGACTTATATTGGCATGGGGCGTGGTCACCGGGTGATGCCACCCGGTGACCCCGCCCCCGTATGACGTCACAGTCCCATCATTCCCCGCTCGCCCCCCTTCCCTGTCAACCGGCACACGAGTCGCCCCGCAAGTCGGATCGTCTTGATCCAACTTCTGGTGCGACTTCTATTCAAATCAATGGGCTCCCATAGGGAACCATTAATTTTGAATAGAGACACAAGCGGCACTGAGATTTTTATTTACTATAACAGTGCGCCGCCGGTTCACGCGCCCAATTAAGGATTTATCCGGCGCACCAATTAATGTATGAACCGGCACAGCGCAACTCTTTTTTCCCCCTTTCTCTCTCTCTCTCTCCCGTATCTCTCTTGTTATATACAGACCAGTGTATATAATGTACCGTATGGTGTACATATAATGTACAGACTGTACCCTGGCACTATACTGTACATTATATACAGACCAGTGTATATATAACATACAGCGTGGTGTCGGGGGTGACACCCTGTTTTGCCGCACCAGGTGACACCAACCCTAGTGACGCCACTAAGTGAGACAGCACTGAACAGGGCAGGCAGTGGGCTAATGATGGACCAAAAAACCTTGTTTGTCACTGATGCACCCTACCCTGCCTTGTCACTGTCAGCAAAAAAGTGTGTATGTGTATATGTATATATATATATATATATATATATATTTATTTAAAAATACACACTTTTTTGCTGACAGGCCAGGGTTCATAAACTTTTGAATTGCATATGTAATACATATATATTTATTTTTACACAATATATATATATACACACACACACACAATTCAAATCGATATGAACCCTGGCTTGTCAGCAATAAAAGTGCCTATTTATTTATTTATATATATATATATATATATACACACACACACACACACACACACACAGATGCACGTGTGTTTGAGCTTTGGTTTGAGGTGCACACCCTAATGCAATAGGCTGCACACGCCTATGCTTGTTTACATAGGCAGACCGCCATTCTGCTAATCTCCGGAATGATCAGGGGGTCCGGCAAACATGATTTGCTTCCACTGTGTGCAACTGGACACAGCGGGAGCAGGTCGCACGCGCCGCGCCCCAGATCTGGAAGTGTCTGATCACGTACTAGGTACCTGATCTGGCACAGAGCGGCCGCCCTGCCGCAGTATATGTGCGTATGGCGGTCGCTGTGTGGTTAAACGATTAACCCTTTAAGCTACCACCACTCCCTTTGGACCAAGCAGGAGGAAACTTGTAATTTTAGCAATACCAATTATGAATAATTTTTATTAATATATTAAAGTGGTCCCGTAGTATACAAATAAATATTCCCCTTATGTTTGTTGGTAATTAAATTCTATTTTAATTTTAATATATTAAGATCATGTAATTTTTATAAAAAATTGTTAGCTGCGGTAGTATTCGAGTCAAGGAATGCTTAGCATGTAATAGATTGTAACCGGAGATTGTCAGGAGTGTCTGCGGGTGTACAGGAAAGATACAACATCCTGACTGTGAACTGATTGTTCAGCAGTCATGGTGACACGCTCCCATGTCTTGGAATTATGTTTCCTGGAGACACAGAGAGTGGGAGGTTCTTTTCTGCGCCGCTGACATAGCTGAGGCGACGCCCGGAAGGTTACTATGGCAACGATACACAATAAAATAGCCTAGAGAGATCGGCCCACCCATCTACTGAGGAAGGTCTGTGATTGGCCAATAAGCGTCTACAGGGAAGGAGCTGATAACGTGACGTCTAGCCAGGCACCAGAACACTATGGTTTCTCTACTTATCATTTACATGCCCTGAATCCCTGGAATCTTGATTTGTTTCCTTGAACGCAAGTGTGCTGAGTTGCCAATAAGAAAAGAGCCAGCTGGATTACCCGCCATTGATTGTTTAAAGGAGGAGATCGTGTGAATTTGTGGGGAGATCTATTCATGAGTTTTAACTCATCTGGGAGGTGAGCGTGCATTTTTACTGGTGGTGGTGTGCACTCCTTTTGAGGACGAACAATCACAGTGGCGCTATTAATAGCGTTGAAACACTGACCATAAGAAGAGTTTCTATTTATTTTATGGACTATTTATCACCGATGTTCTGATTTATGATCATTAGATATACAGTATGCACCTTTATTTTATTATGTATTAATAGGTTTATACACATAGCGCTACAGTTATTTATTTCATTTTTTTGCAACCAGTGTGGTGTATCACTTAGGCCCCTTTCAGCGCCGCTATACCATCGTATTTACCGCAATATTTGTCCGCTAGCAGTGCGGTTTTAACCCCCGCTAGCGGCCGAAAAAGGGTTAATACAGTTTGCGGGCGGTATTACCGCTGAGTCCCATTGATTTCAATGGGAAGGAGCGGTAAAGGAGCGGTATACACACACCGCTCTTTTCACCGCTCCAAAGATGCGGCTTGCAGGAGATTTTTTTTCCTCCCGCCCTCGGGCTTTCACATTGAGAATACTGGGGCAGGAGTATTTCAGGTGTTATTTATGCGATATTTTTAGTGCTGAAACGCCTGAAATACACCTCAGTGTGAAAGGGGCCTTTAGAATGTTTAGCAGATGTGCACGTTTATAATAGGTACTAACACAGTATTTAGTAGCACGGTATTTAACCAAAAAAAAGCATATATGCCGAAGCATTGGGGCAGCAGGGGCGGAGGAGCGATTTTGCTCCTAATGCCGCGTACATACGGTCAAAATTCCGACGGAGGCTTGCCCGTGGAAAAGTCTGACCATGTGTACGCGGCATAACTTTTGCGGGAAGATGCCCCCATGCTTCGGCATATATAAATGGTGCATGTATGCCCATCATTAGAAGTGGGTGGATGAAGGGCGGTATTCTAATGGTGGGCATACCCACCGATCAATCTTTTTTTTTCGTTCAGCCAACAGGCTGCATGAAAAAAAAGATTACAATGCATGTCCAACAAGGACCAGCAACGTACTGGTATGTTGCTGGACTTTGAATGTTTATACCAGAATGATGCCTGCGGGTTTAGGTATCATCTTGGTATCATTCTTTTCAGCCAGCGGCCGGCTTTCATGTAAAAGCAATCCTAGTGGCTAATTAGCCTCTGGACTGCTTTTACAAGCAGTGGGAGGGAATGTCCCCCCCCCCCCGGATTTAAAAAGCGCCATTGGGAAATTGGGAAAGCATTTTATCACACTGATCTTGGTGTGGTCAGATGCTTTGAGGGCAGAGGAAAGATCTAGGGTCCAATAGACCCCAGTTTTTTCAAAAAAGAGTACCTGTCATTACCTATTGCTATCATAGGGGATATTTACATTCCCTGAGATAATAAAAAAAAAAAATATGGAAGCAACAGTTTAAAAATAAAATAAAAAAGCAAAATTAATAATAATAAAAAAAAAAGCACCCCTGTCCTGCCCTGCTCTTGCCCAATGGCGAACGCAAGCGTTGGTCTGGCGTCATATGTAAACAGCAATTGCACCATGCATGTGAGGTATCACCGCGAAGGTCAGATCGAGGGCAGTAATTTTAGCAGTAGACCTCCTCTGTAAATCTAACGTGGTAACCTGTAAAGGCTTTTAAAAATGTATGTAGTTTGTCGCCAATGCGCGTTTGTGCGAAATTTTAAAGCATGTCGTGTTTGGTATCTATGTACTCGGCCTAAGATCATCTTTTTTATTTCATCAAACATTTGGGCAATATAGTGTGTTTTAGTGCGTTAAAATTAAAAAAAGTGTATTTTTTCCCCAAAAAATGCGTTTGAAAAATCGCTGCGCAAATACTGTGTAGAAAAAAAAATGCAACACCCACCATTTTATTCTGTAGGGCCTTTGCTTTAAAAATATATATAATGTTTGGGGGTTCAACATAATTTTCTTGCAAAAAAAAATATGTTTTCATGTAAACAAAAAGTGTCAAAAAGGGCTTTGTCTTCAAGTGGTTAGAAAAGTGGATGTAAGCTTCCTAATGTTGTGTATAAAATGCCAGAACAGTTCAAAACCCCCCCAAATGACCCCATTTTGGAAAGTAGACACCCCAAGCTATATACTGAGAGGCATGTCGAGTCCATGGAATATTTTATATGTTGACACAAGTTGCGGAAAAAAGACAATTTTTTTTTTTTTTTTTGCACAAAGTTGTCACTAAATGATATATTGCTCAAACATGTCATGGGCATATGTGGAATTACACCCCAAAATACATTCTGTTGCTTCTCCTGAGTACGGGGATACCACATGTGTGAGACTTTTTGGGAGCCTAGCCGCGTACGGGACCCCAAAAACCAATCACCGCCTTCAGGCTTTCTAAGGGTGTCAATTTTTGATTTCACTTCTCACTGCCTATCACAGTTTCGGAGGCCATGGAATGCCCAGATGGCACAAACCCCCCCAAATGACCCCATTTTGGAAAGTAGACACCCCAAGCTGTTTGCTGAGAGGTATTGTGAGTATTTTGCAGATCTCGCTTTTTGTCACAAAGTTTTGAAAATTGAAAAAAAAAAAAAGAAAAAAAAATGTTCTTTCTTCATTTTCAAAAACAAATGAGAGCTGTAAAATACTCACCATGCCTCTCAGCAAACAGCTTGGGGTGTCTACTTTCCAAAATGGGGTCATTTGGGGGGGTTTTGTGCTATTTTGGCATTTTATGGCCTTCGAAACTGTGATAGGTAGTGAGGAGTCAAATCAAAAATTTGTGCCTAGAAATCCTGAAGGCGGTGATTGGTTTTCGGGGTCCCGTACGCGGCTAGGCTCCTAAAAAGTCCCACACATGTGGTATCCCCGTACTCAGGAGAAGCAGCAGAATGTATTTTGGGGTGCAATTCCACATATAACCATGGCATGTGTGAGCAATATATCATTTAGTGACAACTTTTTGTAATTTTTTTTTTTTTTTTTTTTTGTCATTATTCAATCACTTTTTGGGGTTTTGTACTACCCTGCCATTTTAGCACCTCAAGAAATGAGATAGGCAGTCATAAATTTAAAGCTGTGTAAATTCCAGAAAATGTACCCTAGTTTGTAAACGCTATAACTTTTGCGCAAACCAATAAATATACGCTTATTGACATTTTTTTTTTTTACTAAAGACATGTGGCTGAATACATTTTGGCCTAAATGTATGACTAAAATTGAGTTTATTTGATTTTTCTTATAACAAAAAGTAGAAAATATCTTTTTTTTAAAAAAAATTCGGTCTTTTTCCGTTTATATCGCAAAAAATAAAAATCGCAGAGGCAATCAAATACCATTAAAAGAAAGCTCTATTTGTGGGAAGAAAAGGACGCAAATTTCGTTTGGGAACAACATTGCATGTCCGCACAATTTACAGTTAAAGCAGCGCAGTGCAAAATTCTGAATTCACCTCTGGTCCTTTAGCTACCAAATGGTCCGGGGCTTAAGTGGTTAATGTATTTTTGGCACTGATTGTTTTCATCTTATAATTTAGCTCATATATGCTGGCTGGGATCATCCAGGCATGCATTTTCTTCCTCCCAAGAGATTTTCTCTTCTTTATCCTATGGAGGAAAAGTTCACTAAGAAATGGAGTGTGCCAGCAGTGGGCGCTGCTATCTCTTCTCTGAATTAAGCCTCGTACACACGGTCGGACTTCAAACAAACTTTTCCGTGTATTTTTGTCCAAAGGGAGTTGGCTGGGCACACCCATAGCATACACAGGCTTGGACTTTTCTGCAAACTTTCCCAAAACTTTCCCAACATCAAGTGGTTTTTCTGCTCTTTACCGCCACCCTTTGGTCAACTTCTGCTATTGTTGGTTGATTTTAACATTTGTTTCTGGGCATGCGTATTTGTACCTCGGACAAAAGTCTGATGGATTTCTGTACACACGATAGGACTTTGCACCATCGGACTTTTGTTGCCGAAAAGTTTGTCCGTTTGCAGAGCGAACTTTTGTCCGATTTGAAAACCGAAAAAGTTTGTCCGATGGAGCGTACACACGGTCGGATTTTTTGAAAAACATGCTAATTTTGAAGTTCGTTGGCAAAAAGTCAGACCGTGTGTACGGGCCTTAAGAGTCTCACTTGTCCAGTGGACAATGTCCAGGTTCTTAAGGTTCCAGCTGATAAAAAGGCTGGAATCTTTGCTTAACCACTTGCTTACTGGGCATTTAAACCCCCCTCCTGCCCAGACCAATTTTCAGCTTTCAGTGCTCTCACACTTTGAATGACAATTACTCAGTCATGCAACACTGTACCCAAATTATTTTTTTGTCCCTTTTTTCATACAAATAGAGCTTTCTTTTGGTGGTATTTGATCACCTCTGGGTTTATTTTTGCGCTATAAATAAAAAAAGACAGAAAATTTGGAAAAAAATAAAAAAAATTCTTAATTTCTGTGATAAAATTTTGCAAATTAGTACTTTTCTTTCATAAATTTTGGCCACAATTTATACTGCTACATATCTTTGGTAAAAATAACCGAACATTTGTGGAAATTATTTGGTCTGTGTGAAAGTTTGAGTCTACAAGCTATAGTGCAAATCATAAAAAAAGTATCACATCTCATGTCGCGTACAGACGATCGATTTTCTCGACGGTGAAAACACCGTCGCGAAAATCGACGGGAAAAACGAGGGAACGGCTTGGTTCCCTACACACACATCCGTTTTTCCCGACATGTTTTTTTTTGGTCGAGAAAAACGACCGTGTGTGGGCTCCGTGGCAGTGTTTCCCTATGGGAAAACTGCTGCGGAAAAAAACGCCGAAAAAAATTTAGAGCATGTTCTAATTTTTCTCGTCGTGATTAGTGCCGTTTTTCCCGTCGGGAAAAATGACAAAAAGCCCACACACGATCGTATTTCTTGTTAAAAAAAAAAAGGCATTTTTCCCGACGGGAAAAATGATCGTGTACGCGGCATGAGACCCTAACAAGCCAGGAAAGTACAAACGCCCCCCAAATAACCCCTTTTTTGGAAAGTAGACATTCCAAGGTATTTAAGTAAGAGGCATGGTGAGTTATTTGAAGTTGTAATTTTTTCCCACAATTCTTTGCAAAATTAAGATTACTCTTTCGTTCATGGACGGACACAGCTTCCTATTGACAAGTGGGTATAAGCCTTCTTTTAGGAGTGACTAGGCAGAAAACTTGTAGAAAGTGTTTACACACCACACCTTATACAGCACCGCCCAGGGGACGGACCCTCTGGGTATAATCCATCTCTCTGCACCTCGCAGATTCGTTTTCTTCTGCCTAGCATAGGAGAAGGCCCATTGATCCGGGGGTTTTTTTTCTACGTTTTTTGTTCCTGCGATCTTCGATCAACTGCCGACTGGGTGACAGGCTGGATCCCAGATCCTTGTAGTCTCCCCAGTTTCAGCCATTGAGCATGTGCCGACCCTAGCTACGCGCTGGGTTTTCCACGACAT
This sequence comes from Rana muscosa, assembly GCA_029206835.1. Lineage (NCBI taxonomy): Eukaryota > Metazoa > Chordata > Amphibia > Anura > Ranidae > Rana > Rana muscosa. Next base: position 551,129,107 of record CM055116.1, on the reverse strand, counting down.
GCCCGCCGCTCCACGGGTGACCGGTGAGCTTCGCGCTCCAGGGCATGCATATGATCGGTCTCTATGGCACAATCACAGCATGCCGGGCTGACAGTCGCCTCCGTGCGCGGATGATGATCTGTCCGGAATGTCTTCCAGCATAATCCACGCAGGAAAGGTAAGTAGCTCCCCTGCTTCGGCAGGAAGACTTGGCTGGACATTCCTGGAGAGATCAAGTAAGTGATTTTACCCTTTCTTTCCTCTCTCCCTGCCTTCCCTCCTACCTGGGCTCTGAAGCTAAGGCTGGCTGCTGGGTGCTGGGGGGCTCCATCTGGAGCGGTGCTGCGCTGTAGTCATTAATATGTCAATGTGCTGCTTACCTGTGTGCGTTTTCTCCCTCCATGCTGTCGGCGGCCATTTTCTTGTGGTCCACGCCTATTTTGGCCTCTAACTCTTAGCGGCCATTTTCTTGTGGTTTGCGCCGCTCTGCGCCCATTTTCTTGTGGTCCGCGCCCGCTTTGGCCTCTGTCGACTGTTCGGCGGCCATTTTCTTGTGGTTAGCGCCTGTATGGATCTACTGCCACTCGGCGGCCATTTTCTTGTGGTTTGCGGCCGCTTTGGCCTCTGTCGACTGCTCGGCGGCCATTTTGTGGAAGTCTTCGGCCACTAGGGTGCATTCTACAGTAATTCTGTCTAGAGGGTCAAGTGCCCTTCATCCCTGGATTGTCAGGACCTCCCTAGTTGGTGGCTGACATCACCGGCACTTCTGTCCGGGAAGTCGTTCCTTCCTTTTTACTGGATGGTGGTCACGGTGGATGCCTGTCTTCCCGGTTGGACAGGAGTCTGCGGAGCTCAGTCAACCTGGGTCGCTGGACTCCGGAGGAATCCCACTTGCCGATCATTGTCCTGGAACTCCGGCCGATCTGGCTTTGCCTCTCCACATGGTCTCAGAGGCTACAGGGGCGTCCAGTCAGAATCCAGTCGGACAAACACCACAGTGGTGGCATATGTCATCAAGGAGGAATAAGCAGCTCTGCTGCAGCATCAGAGGTCGCTCACCTCCTAAGGGGGGCAGAAAGGAGCATACCAGGCCTGTCGGCCGTATACATTCCGGGTGTGGGAAACTGGCAGGTGAACTACCTGAGTTGCCAGATGCTGGACCAAGGAGAATGGTCTCTACACCCGGAGGCGTTTCAGCTCCTTTACCAGACGGGAGGCACGGCTGTCGTATATCTCCTGGCTTCTCGACTCAACCGGAAGGTTTTGAGGTTTGTGGCCAGGTCAAGAGACCCATGGGCAAACACAACAGATGCGTTGATGGCACCGTGGAGTCAGTACCGGCTAATCTATGCCTTTCCTCCTCTGAAGCTCCTTCCTCAGCTGCTTCGCAGACTGGAGGCAGAGATGATTCCAATGGTCACAATTGCTCTGGATTGGCCTCAGCATCCTTGGTACGCCGATCTAGTGCGCCTGGTAGCAGAACGCCTTTTTGGCATCTACCGCTAAGGAAGGACCTGCTGATGCAAGGTCCCATACGCCATCCTGTTTTTTACAGTCACTGGCTTAACGGCATGGCTTGAGAGCCAGGTGCTAAGAGACTGGAGCCTGTCAGACTTGGTGATCTCTACCATGAGGAGTGCTTGGAAATCATCCCCTAGGAAAAATTTACCATCACACTTGGAAGACCTACGTATCCATTTGTGAGGAAATGAGGTGGCATCCGCGTACTTATTTGGTTCCAGAGTCCTGCTGTTCTTCAGCAGGGAACGGGCCAAAAATGTTTAAGTACAATTAGGAGGCAGGTATCTGCCCTGGCTGTCTTTTTCAACGACCCCTGGTGGCTCACTCTCTAGTGAGAACGTTGGTACAGTGGGTTCGGCGGGCGGCCCCTCCGGTCCACCCTCCACTACCTCCCATGGGGCTTGTGTAGCAGACGTCCTTTTGGCGTCTACCACTCAGGGAGATTCCCTTGTTGACACTTTCTCAGGAAGTGGTGATTTTGGTGGCTGTTATGCCAGGGACAGGTTTCTGAGCGGGCAGCCTTGTCATGCAAGCCTCCCTATCTGATCTTTCACAAGGATAGGTGGTGCTGCGTCCGCAGCATTATTTTCTTAGTAAGGTCGTGTTTCAACCTTCCATCTCAAGGAAGACATTGTATTGCCATCCTTGTGTCCTCATCCGTCGTATCCTAAGGAGACGACATTGTCCAAACTCTGAGAGTATGCTTGTCTGGTACTTCTCCTTTCCAGGGTTCACACTCACGGTTTGTTTCGGTGGCTGGTCCCAAGAAGGGCCCAGCGGTCTTGTTGGCCACCATCTCTAGGTGGATACGACAGATCGTGATCAGGCTTACGCCATGAAGGGTCAGCCCTTTCCCGGCGCATTTGACCTGGGCAAGAAGTGCCTCTTGGTATTACGTCGGTTAAGACGGGTTTCTGAGCGGGAAGCCTTGTTATGCAAGGCTCCCTATCTGATCTTCCACAAGGATAGGTGGTGCTGCGTCCACAGCCTTCTTTTCTTCCTAAGGTCGTTTTTGACCTTCCATCTCAAGGAAGACGTTGTACTGCCATCCTTGTCCTCATCCGTCGTATCCTAAGGGGACGACGTTGTATTTCTTGGACACTGTCCGAGCTCTGGGAGCATCAAGCTTCTGTTTCACCAGGTGTGTAAGTCGGTGACCTGCTCGTCCGTTCACACTTTCACTAAACTTTACAAGTTGATGTGTGTGCATCTTCGGATGTCTCTTTCGGCCGCAAGGTATTGTAGGCGGCTGTTTAGAGTTGCAACTCCTCCGTTGAGGAGCTCTGTCTTGTTTTGGGGTGAAGTTGTTTTAATGCTGTTCCCACCGCTCGTTTTTGACACTGCTTTGGGACGTCCCACTTGTCAATAGGAATCTGTGTCTGTCCATGAACGAAAGAGTAAATAGGATTTTTGTACTCACCGTAAAATCCTTTTCCCTGAGTTCATGGACGGACACAGCACCCACCCCTCGTTTTTAAGTTTGTACTGCTTTTTTGACGAACTGATCTGCGAGGTGCAGAGAGAGATTATACCCAGAGGGTCCGCCCCCTGGGCGGTGCTGTATAAGGTGTGGTGTGTTAACGCTTTCTACAAGTTTTCTGCCTAGTCACTCCTAAATGAAGGATAATACCCACTTGTCAATAGGAAGCTGTGTATGTCCATGAACTCAGAGAAAAAGATTTTACGGTGAGTACAAAAATCCTATTTGATTTTCTCAAAATTTGTCATTTGTAATAGCTTATTTCTCTCACATGGCATGTGCATACCACAAATGACACGCCAAAATAATTCTGCTACTCTTCCTGAGTATTACGATACCACATGTGTGGGACTTTTTCACTGCCTGGCCCACATACAAAGGCCCAACATGCAGGGAGCACCATCAGGTGTTCTAGGAGCATAAATTGCACATCTAACTTGTTGACTACCTATTACACTTTTGAAGGCCCTGGAGCACCAGGACAATAGAAACACCCACAAAATGACCCCATTTTGGAAAGCTAACACCCCAACGTATAATCTGAGGCATAATGAGTCTTTTGAACGGTTAATTTTTTTTTTCCAGAAGTTTTTGGAAAATGTGGAAAAAAATAAACGCATTTATTCTACACAAAGTTGTCAGTTTATAAGATATCTCCAACACATAGCATTTACATAGCAAAAATGACACCCCAAAATACATTCTGCTACTCTTTCTGAGTATGGCGATACCAAATTTTTGAGACTTCTACACAGCCTGGCCACATACAGAGATCCAACGTCCAAGGACACATAGCATGCACATACCAAGAATTGCACCCCAAAATACATTATGCTGAGCAAAGCGTAAGCAAAAGATTACCTGTGGTTTTAGTAGCGCAGGATAGCACTGGTTTAGGCAGCAGGCAGGCACTTGGTCAGCAATGGCATACACAATTGTCCAGGCAGCAGGCAGGGATACTGTCCATATACAGTCCAGGGTCAGTGCAGGCAGAGATATTGTCAGCAGTGCCAAAAATATTGGTCCTGGTAGTAGGCAGGAACATGTGGTGTGGTCAGTGCGACAGGCAGAGACATAATGGCAGTAAGTCCTACAGGCAGCAGGCAGAAGTAGGGCCTCGTTCAGGACAGAATGGGAACAGGGGTAGAGGCTTCTCCCACCCAAATCTCTTTGAAGCCTCCGAGTCTCCAGACCCTAATCTAGGAATGAGAAAACAAAATTGTTTTCTTCATCCAGAAAAACAATTTTGGAGTCCCTCACATATGTGAGACCCCTGTGTTGAATCCCACTAGTCCAGTAGCAGGGTACAAGATTAGTCCATGAGGCAGGCAAAAACATGGTCAAACAGTCCAAGGTCAGTTCCAGATCAGGCAGGGGTATTACAGAATCGTTAGGCAGAAGCATGGTCGAATAACAGTCCAGGGTCAGTTCCAGATCAGACAGAGGTATTACAGAATCGGCAGACAGAAGCGTGGTTGTTTAACAAGCCAGGGTCAGTTACAGAGCAGGCAGTGGCATAAGGGGTGTGAAGGTGTGTGTGTGTGTGAAGGCAGGAACTGAGGATTACATTTACCATACTTCACTAATAATTTAGTGAAGTATGGTAACGGCGAAAACAGTCAACTACACAGAGGCCTGGTTGGGAAGGACATTGGGCACAATAATAAGCTGTGTCTCGTCTGACTCCTCCACTGGTGCACACCTTACATTTTTTTTTGACGTCGTCAGCCTGTTGCTGTGGGAGGGACTTTAATCGGGGAAGTGACGTTCGGAGAGTCGACTAAGAACATCAGATCGGATGTTTTGGGGTGGGCCGTTCGGGGATATAAGGGCAGTGATAAGGTCCTCCTGGTAGCCAAGGAAGCGTTTGGGGTTTTGGGTGGAGTTGCGGTATTGGGTGGAGTTGTGGTATGAGATATACGAGTTGTATATAGCCAATTGAAAAAACTTTTTTGTACCAATGGTATGTCCGTCTTGTGGCAAGGCAGGGTTCGAGCATTTGGTCATTGAAGTCGACTCCCCCCCCCCCCATAAACAAAATTGTAGTCCTGGATGCATGTGGGCTTTTGGATGGGGCCATTCCTTCTGGGGATTTCCACGAAGGTATCATTGTGGATGGAAGACCACATGTATACATCCCTTTTGTCCCTCCACTTCACTGCCAAAATCTCCTTGTTTCGCAGACTTGTCGATTCTCAACTTCTTATTTACAAGACTTTGAGGAAAGCCCTTCTGATTCTTTCTGACGGTGCCACATGCTGGCGTATGCTTCCGGTGAAGGTTGTGGAACAGGGGAAGAGATATGTAGAAGTTGTCTACGTACAAATGGTAGCCTTTTTCCAGTAGGGGGTATATGAGGTCCCAAACAATTTTCCCACTTGATCCCAAGTAGTCTGGGCAATTAGGGGGATGCAGCTGGCTGTCCTTCCCTTCGTACACTAAGAAGGCATACGTGTATCCTGTGACTCGGTCGCATAATTTGTATACCTTCACACCACGGCGGGTTCTTTTACTGGGAATAAATTGTTTGATTTGAAGCCTGCCGCTAAATTTAATAAGGGACTCATCCACATATGTGTTGGTCCGGGGTATACAACTGGGAATCTCATGATCATAAATTATCTGGTTCTGGGCATTACGTTGGAGAAGATTGGCATGTGGTAGATGGGGCGTTTTGACCAAAAGGAACGCAAAGTGTTTTTTGGTTGGAGTCCCATACAAAATGTGAGGCCTAAAAAAACCTTCAACTCCTCCACCGTTAGGTCTCTCCACTCGTAGGGACGGGCATAATATGATGTAGGATTGTTCAAAATAAATTGTTGGGCATATAGGTTGCACTGGGTCACAATTCTGGATAGCATGTCCTCTGTAAAAATTAGATTAAAAAATTTGCTTGGGGAAAAATTCTCCGTGTCCACCTGGACTCCTGGCTGGGCAGTGAAAGGGGAATGTTGGCTTCTCCTGAATTAGTAGGAAGCCACAAGGGGTTCTGAAGGGCATAGGGAAGGCTGGCATGGGTCCTTGGCCTTTCTCGCTGAGGCACTGCGGTGCTGGTGGATGGTACTGCGGTGCTGGTGGATGACACTGCCTCCTCACCAGAACGCCTTTGTTTGGCGGGCCGACTATCTTTCTCCCCTGAGTCACTCAGTGTTCCACTACTGAGGATTGGCTCATAATTTACGTCTGACTCAGAATCGGAATTGGAAAGGGAATCCGAAAAAAGAGAGCTCCACGTTGCTCTCGTCGGGCGTGGAAAGAATTTGGTATGCCTCCTCGGCGGAAAAGCATCTTTTTGACATGGTTGCTGGGGGTGGTGCGACTACACAGGTGTGTGCTAAGCCTTCACTGATGGGCACTGATGAGGTGGCACTGATGAGGTGACACAGATGGGCACTGATGAAGCTGCACAGATGGGCACCTATTTATGGCACAGATGTGCACTAATGAAGTGACACAAATGGGCACTGATTTGTGGCACAGGTGGGCACTGAGGTGGCACAGGTGGGCACTGATGAGGTGGCACAGGTGGGCACTGATTGCACAGATCACTGACGTTACAGGTGGGCACAGGTGGGCACAGATCCCTATAGGCACTGTGGCACTGTAAACTCACTCACTGTGAAACAAAGTAACAGATCGCTCTCCCTCTTCACACGCGGTCTCTATGTGAGGAGGGAGAGCCTGCAATGAGATGATCTCATATGTTTACATTTGAGATCATCTCTCATTGGCCGCACAGATCGCATAGTAAATGGCCACTCTGATTGGCCATTCACAGCGATCTGTGATTGGCTGTGTCCAAGGGACACGGCCAGCACAGAATTTCCCCGCTGCGTGCTCGAGGAAAGGGGAGGCTGTCTATTGATGGCCTCCTCGATTTTCAGGTCCGCGCTGAAGCCGTCATTTGGCTATAGCGCAGGCCTCATGTAGTTAAGGCCTCATTTGCTGTGGCTGGTGCAGTAACACAGCTGGCAGTAGCAGCAATAGGCATTTGGCAATCCCTAAAAGACAAAGTTAAGCAGGTTGTCAAAGGGGAGGAGGTCCCGGATCTAGCTGAGCTACCAAGGGCCTTATGTTTGCGGTTGACGCTATTAAAGATTCTATTCATCAGGCGTCACGCCTTGCTCTCCTGTTAGTACATATGCAGAGAGTTCTCTGGCTTAAGCATTGGTCAGCTGAGTAGCCATGTAAAAAGCTATTGGCTGGTTTTTCCTTTCACGGGGAACGGTTGTTCGGGGATGATTTGGATAAGTACATCCAAAAAATCTCAAGTGGTAAGAGTACTCTTCTTCCGGTTAAAAGAAGGAATAGGCGTCCTTCATTGAAAACGTTCTGCTTCTCTAATTCCAGGGACAACAGCCTCTGGGCAGTCGCGATGGCCTCCGCCGTCAGAGCCAAGAGGTAGACCTCAAAACCAAGCTCAGGGCCAGAAAAAGCCCTGGGGGCAAAAGTCTGCAAAGCACAGTCACAAGGCCTCCTTTTGATGGGGTGCCCCCACTCGATCGAGTGGGGGGAAGGCTTCTGCAGTTTTCAGGAGCCTGGCGGGAAGAGATCCAGGACAGAGGGTCATCTCCACAGTATCTCTAGGATACAAGCTAGAGTTTCGGGAGTTCCCACCATCTCGCTTTCTAAGATCAAACGTTTCCAAGGACCCAGTAAAAAGAGGGTCTTTGTTTCAGGCGCTAGACCGGTTGATGTCTCAGGGGGTGATCATAGAGACCCCCTCAGAAGAGCAGGGCATGGGGTTTTATTCAAATCTCTTCACGGTGTCAAATCCGAATGGACATGTCAGACCCATTTTAGATCTCAAAGGTCTGAATCGGTTCCTAAACATCCGCTCTTTTCGCATGGAATCAATTCGGTCAGTAGTGTCCACCCTGCGGAGAAGAGAACTGCTAGCGTCAATAGACATCGAGGATGCATAACTACATGTTTTTCCTGCTCACCAGAGGTTCCTGCGGTTCGCAGTAGAACAGCCCCACTTTCAGTTTGTGGCCTTGCCCTTCGGGTTGGCTACCGCGCCTCGGGTGTTTACAAAGGTTCTGGCTCCGCTTCTGGCAAGACTAAGGGCTCAGGGTATAGCGGTAATGGCATATCTAGACGACCTACTGCTGATGGATCAGTCCATAGCATGGCTAGACCAGAATGTGCTCAGCACGGTCAAGTATCTAGAACATCTGGGTTGGATTCTCAACTTAGAGAAATCGTCCTTACGACCAGTAAAAAGGCTGGAGTACTTGGGTCTAGTTATAGACACAGCCCAAAAAAGGGTGTTTTTGCCTCAGACAAAGGTCAGCGCTATAAGAGAACTGGTTCATGCAGTCAGGACAAGGAAGGGTCCTTCCATCCGCCTTTGCATGAGGTTGTTGGGTAAGATGGTAGCTTCATTCGAAGCAGTTCCCTATGCCCAATTCCATTCAAGGTCGTTACAAGGCAGTATCCTGTCTGCTTGGAACAGGAAGAACCAAGTCTTGGATTGTCCAATGTACCTGGTTCCAAGAGTGCGCCAGAGTCTCAATTGGTGGTTAATAGCCAAAAATTTGCAGATGGGGAAGACCTTCATTCCAGTTACCTGGAAGATAATAACAATGGATGCCAGCCTCTTGGGCTGGGGAGCAGTCCTGGAAGGGAACTCTATCCAGGGGAAGTGGCCAGTGTCCAAGAAAACCTTGCCCATCAACATTCTAGAGATTTGGGCAGGCACAGTAGTGGCCTATATCAATCACCAAGGCAGGACCAGGAGTCACGCGGCCCAGAAAAAGGTGAACCATATTCTGGCTTGGGCAGAAGAGCATGTACCTTGCATATCTGCAGTCTTCATTCCAGGAATGGAGAATTGGCAGGCAGATTTCTTGAGCCGCCAACAATTGCTACCGGGAGAATGGTCTCTACATCCCGACATTTGTCTGGCCATATGCCAAAAGTGGGGTACCCCGGACATAGATCTATTGGCGCCCAGGTTCAACAAGAAGTTGGACAGCTTTGTGTCAAGGACAAGGGATCCACTCGCTTACGGGACGGATGCTTTAATTACTCCTTGGGATCAGTTCTCACTGATTTATGCGTTCCCTCCAGTTCAGCTGCTACCGCGGCTTCTACGCAGGATCATATAAGAACGGAAACCGGTAATCCTTGTGGCCCTGGCATGGCCCAGAAGATCCTGGTATGCAGAGGAGATTGTAAGGATGGCAGTAGGGGATCCTTGGACTCTTCCGTCTCGGCCAGACCTGCTTTCGCAGGGGCCGGTGTTCCATCCTACCTTACAAACGCTAAATTTGACGGTTTGGCTATTGAAACCCACATTCTAAAAAGAGTCGGGGGCTTTCAGGTTCAGTGGTAACTACTCTGATTAATGCAAGAAAGCCGGCCTCTAGGACTATAGGGTCTGGAAGGCCTATGTTTCCTGGTGTGAAATCAAAAGATGGCATTCTCGGAAGTATGTCAAAGGTAGAGTTCTTGCCTTCCTACAATTAGGAGTGGAAATTAAGCTAGCCTTGAGTATTATCAAGGGTCAAATCTCAGCCTTGTCAGTATTTTTCCAAAGGCCGCTTGCTTCCCATTCTTTGGTCCGGGCCTTTATACAAGGGGTAACGCGTATAAATACACCAGTTAAGTCGCCCTTGTGCCCGTGGGATTTGAATCCGGTTTTGCCGGCTTTACAAAGACCTTGATCCTTGTGACAAGGAAGTTGGTGTTCTTGGTTGCGGTAAGATCCGCAAGAAGAGTTTCAGAGTTGGCAGCTTTCTCTTGTAAAGAGCCATACTTGGTTATTCATAAGGATAAGGTGGTGTTGCGTCCTCACCCATCCTTTCTGCCTAAGGTGGTATCTAGTTTTCATATGAACCAAGATGTTTCCCTACCTTCGTTTTTTTCCAGAACCCCGTTCTGCAGAAGAAAGATTATTACACTCTCTCGATGTAGTGAGAGCAGTTAAGGTCTATCTGAAAGCAACTGCTTAGATACGGAAGACTGACGCTTTGCTTGTGCTGCCAGAAGGCCCCAGGAGGGGGGAGGCAGCGTCAAAATGGACTATTTCTAGATGGATTTGTCAGGTTATTATTCAGGCTTATTTGAAAGGAAAGGTTCCGCCTTTTCAACCTAGAGCACACACTACCAGGGCAGTAAGTGCTTCATGGGCAGTGCATCACCAAGCCTCTATGACTCAGGTTTGCAAGGCCGCAATTTGGTCGTCAGTACATACATTCACTAAATTCTACCAGGTGGATGTAGGTCAGCAAGAGGATGCTGCCTTTGGGCGCAGTGTACTTCAGGCAGCAGTATAGGTCCTCACGTCTGATGGCGGTATGCTTTATTTTGTGTCTCCCTCCCCTCAGATGGCATTGCTTTGGGACATCCCACATAGTAATGACTATGGTGCTCTGTGTCCCGTGATGTACGATAAAGAAAATAGGATTTTTATAACAGCTTACCTGTAAATCCTTTTCTTGGAGTACATCCCGGGACACAGAGGTCCCTCCCCTCTCTTTGGGATATTTTTTAATATATCTCTTTGCTACAAAAACTGAGGTACTCCCTGAATGGGAGGGGTTATATAGAGGGGGACTTCCTGTCTTTGATTATGCCAGTGTCCAATCACCTGAAGGTGGCGTAAAACCCACATAGTAATGACTATGGTGCTCTGTGTCGGGTGATGTACTCCAAGAAAAGGATTTTACAGGTAAGCTGTTCTAAAAATCCTATTTGAATTGTAAAAACAACATCTTATCAGTAAGAGATGTGGTATCTAATGATGTTAAGTCTCTTGCTTGTCGATAGTGAGTCCCATTGTCTTGCACAGTACTTGGACAAAAAGGCAAGTCCTGTGGATGATAACAGGTACTAATCACCCATACCGGCAAAAAAACTGTCAGTGAGAGAAAGCCTAGCAATAAGGCTGGTTTCACACTGGGGCGGTGGGTGCGGTGGCGGTATAGCGCCGCTATTTTTAGTGGCGCTATACCTTCGCAATTGCGGCTGAAAAAGGGTTAATACTACCCGCAAACCGCGGCTACAGCCGCGGTGTCCCATTCATTTCAATGGGAAGGAGCGGTAAACACACCGCTCCTCTCACCGCTCCAAAGATGCGGCTAGCAGGACTTTTTTTCACGTCCTGTTAGCGTACCGCTCCAGTGTGAAAGCCCTCGGGCTTTCACATTGGAGAGACAGCAGCCGCTGTTTAGGCTCGGTTTGCAGGAGCTATTTTTAGCACAATAGCGCCTGCAAACCGCCCCAGTGTGAAAGGGGCCTAAAAGAATTGAATCGACATCTTGTCCTGTGTCTTCTGATTCATCGATTTCAGAGACTTCTGCACCTGCTTTACTCTCTTGTTCGTCTACTTCAGGGATTTCTACACCTACTTCTCACTCTTTATCTGTGCCTTGTATCCTAGGATCCTCTGGGACCTTTTTCACCCTTGAAGCTTGAGAATCGGCCGTTATGATTGCGGTTCTTGTTACAGCAGGCACGACGGTTGACCCCCCCATACGGTGGATCCGTTACATTGTGCTTGTGGAGTGCTTGAACCTCTACTCGCTCTCCTGGTTTAAACGATGTGTCGTTCCTGTGGAGGAATGGGAAAAGAAAGATGACATATTTTTTACTTTTTGCTATAATAAATATCCCCCCAAAATATATAAAAAAAATTTCCTCAGTTTAGGCCGATACGTATTCTCCTACATATTTTTGGGGAAAAAAAATATATCGCGATAAGCGTTTGGTTTGCGCAAAGGTTATAGCGTCTACAAAATAGGGGATAGTTTTATGGCATTTTTATAATTTTTTTTCTTTTACTAGTAATGGCGGCGACTAGCGATTTTTATCGTGACTGCGACATTATGGCGGACACATCGACACTTTTGACACCATTTTGGGACCATTGTCATTTTTACAGCGATCAGTGCTATAAATATGCACTGATTACTGTAAAATGACACTGGCAGTGAAGGGGTCAACCTGTAGGGGGTGCTGAAGGGGTTAAGTGTGACCTAATGAGTGATTCTTACTGTGTGGGAGCGTGGCTTGGCGTGTGACGTCACTGATTGTCGTCCCCTATGACAGGGAACAGACGATCACTGACACTGCCACTAGGAAGAATGGGGAAGGGTTCGTTTACACTTACCTCTCCCCGTTCTTCAGCTCTGTGACCCGATCGCGGAACACTGGCGGTGATCGGGTCCCGCGGGCACGGAGCTCAGGACCGGGTCGCGAGCGTGCGGCCGGTGGCGCACACGCGACCCACGGCTGGGATCCTAAAGGGGACGTACCTGTATGCCCTTGTGCCCAGCCGTGCCATTCTGTCGACTTACATCGTCGTGCGGCGGTCCTTAAGTGGTTAATCACCATCAATTTAGCAATATGTTGCAAAATTTTAGAATCAATGGTTAATGGGCAACCCCACCTTGGGATTATTTCTTTACACAAAATTTTGGCTACTGTAAGTGCGTCCTCTTTATGGGTTTCAAAAGCTTCTGGCCACTTACTAAATTTATCTACTATAACTAGCAGATATTTTGTTCTATTCCTGCTACCTTTAGGCATTGTGTGTAATCAATCTGCAATTCTTGAAATGGACCTTGGGGTGGTGGCAAATGATCATGTTTCAAGCACCCTGTGTATTGTTCCTAATACATGTTATGCATCTACTCAACTGGTCTTGGACTCTGTTTGTTTGATATTTTTAATGCAAAACCTTTTCTTCAATTCTTGTATTGTTAAAGGAATACTAAATAAAAAAATAAAAAAAATAACAAACATGTTATACCTCCGCTGTGCAGCTCGTTTTGCACAGAGTGGCCCCGATCCACGTCTTCTGGGGTCCCTCGGCGGCTGTCTCGGCTCTTCCCCCGCAATCACTCACCACCTATATGCGGGCGCGCTCCTGTGATACAGCCGGCGGCTATAGCCGCTCACTATCACTCGGCCCCTCCCCCTGGCGCGCTGCGTCATAGGATGTGATTGACAGCAGTGCGAGCCAATGGCTGCGCTGCTTTTAATCCATCCACTGTAACCAATCAACGGCCAGGCTGAGCGGCGAGGAGGATGTCGGGGGCAAGCGCAGGACTTTCGAGGGGTCAGGTAAGCTAAACGGGGGGCCAGGGGGGGAGCTGGTATTCTCGGATGTTTTTTCACCTTAATGCATAGAATGCATTAAGGTGAATTTTTTTTTTTTTTTTTTTTTTTTTACCTTTACAACCCCTTAACCACTTAAGCCCCGGACCATTTGGTAGCTAAAGGACCAGAGGTGAATTCAGAATTTTGCACTGCGCTGCTTTAACTGTAAATTGTGCGGACATGCAATGTTGTACCCAAACGAAATTTGCGTCCTTTTCTTCCCACAAATAGAGCTTTCTTTTAATGGTATTTTATTGCCTCTGCGATTTTTATTTTTTGCGATATAAACGGAAAAAGACCGAAAATTTTGAAAAAAAAAAGATATTTGCTACTTTTTGTTATAAGAAAAATCAAATAAACTCAATTTTAGTCATACATTTAGGCCAAAATGTATTCAGCCACATGTCTTTAGTAAAAAAAATGTCAAGAAGCATATATTTATTGGTCTGCGCAAAAGTTATAGCGTTTACAAACTAGGGTACATTTTCTGGAATTTACACAGCTTTAAACTTATGACTGCCTATCTCATTTCTTGAGGTGCTAAAATGGCAGGGCAGTACAAAACCCCCCCAAATGACCCCATTTTTGAAAGTAGACACCCCAAGGAAATTGCTGAGAGGCATGTTGAGCCCATTGAATATTTTTTTTTTTTGTCCCAAGTGATTGAATGACAAAAAAAATAAAAATTACAAAAAGTTGTCACTAAATGATATATTGCTCACACATGCCATGGTTATATGTGGAATTGCACCCCAAAATACATTCTGCTGCTTCTCCTGAGTACGGGGATACCACATGTGTGGGACTTTTTGGGAGCCTAGCCACGTACGGGACCCCGGAAACCAAGCACCGCCTTCAGGATTTCTAAGGGCGCAAATTTTTGATTTCACTCCTCACTACCTATCACAGTTTTGAAGGCCATAAAATGCCAAAATAGCACAAACCCCCCCCCAAATGACCCCATTTTGGAAAGTAGACACCCCAAGCTGTTTGCTGAGAGGCATGGTGAGTATTTTACAGCTCTCATTTGTTTTTGAAAATGAAGAAAACATTTTTTTTTTTTCTTTTTTTTTTTTTTTTTTTTTTTTAAATTTTCAAAACTTTGTGACAAAAAGCGAGATCTGCAAAATACTCACAATACCTCTCAGCAAATAGCTTGGGGTGTCTACTTTCCAAAATGGGGTCATTTGGGGGGGTTTTGTGCCATCTGGGCATTCCATGGCCTCCGAAACTGTGATAGGCAGTGAGAAGTGAAATCAAAAATTGACACCCTTAGAAAGCCTGAAGGCGGTGATTGGTTTTTGGGGTCCCGTACGCGGCTAGGCTCCCAAAAAGTCTCACACATGTGGTATCCCCGTACTCAGGAGAAGCAACAGAATGTATTTTGGGGTGTAATTCCACATATGCCCATGGCATGTTTGAGCAATATATCATTTAGTGACAACTTTGTGCAAAAAAATAAATAAAAATTGTCTTTTTTCCGCAACTTGTGTCAACATATAAAATATTTCATGGACTCGACATGCCTCTCAGTATATAGCTTGGGGTGTGTACTTTCCAAAATGGGGTCATTTGGGGGGGTTTTGAACTGTTCTGGCATTTTATACACATTAGGAAGCTTACATCCACTCTTCTAACCACTTGAAGACAAAGCCCTTTTTGACACTTTTTGTTTACATGAAAACATATTTTTTTTGCAAGAAAATTATGTTGAACCCCCAAACATTATATATATTTTTAAAGCAAAGGCCCTACAGAATAAAATGGTAGGTGTTGCATTTTTTTTTCTACACAGTATTTGCGCAGCGATTTTTCAAACGCATTTTTGGGGGAAAAAATACACATTTTTTTTTTTAAATTTTAATGCACTAAAACACACTATATTGCCCAAATGTTTGATGAAATAAAAAAGATGATCTTAGGCCGAGTACATAGATACCAAACACGACATGCTTTAAAATTTCGCACAAACGCGCATTGGCGACAAACTACATACATTTTTCAAAGCCTTTACAGGTTACCCCGTTAGATTTACATAGGAGGTCTACTGCTAAAATTACTGCCCTCGATCTGACCTTCGCGGTGATACCTCACATGCATGGTGCAATTGCTGTTTACATATGACGCCAGACCGACGCTCGCGTTCGCCATTGGGCAAGAGCAGGGCAGGACAGGGGTGCTTTTTTATTTTATTTTTAAACTGTTGCTTCCATATATTTTTTTTTTTTTTTTTTTTTTTATTATCTCAGGGAATGTAAATATCCCCTATGATAGCAATAGGTAATGACAGGTACTCTTTTTTTGAAAAAACTGGGGTCTATTGGACCCTAGATCTTTCCTCTGCCCTCAAAGCATCTGACCACACCAAGATCGGTGTGATAAAATGCTTTCCCAATTTCCCAATGGCACTTTTTATATCCGGGGGGGGACATTCCCTCCCACTGCTTGTAAAAGCAGTCCAGAGGCTAATTAGCCACTAGGATTGCTTTTACATGAAAGCCGGCCGCTGGCTGAAAAGAATGATACCAAGATGATACCTAAACCCGCAGGCATCATTCTGGTATAAACATTCAAAGTCCAGCAACATACCAGTACGTTGCTGGTCCTTGTTGGACATGTATTGTAATCTTCTTTTTCATGCAGCCTGTTGGCTGAACGAAAAAAAATGATTGATCGGTGGGTATGCCCACCATTTAGAATACCGCCCTTCATCCACCCACTTCTAATGATGGGCATACATGCACCATTTATATATGCCGAAGCATGGGGGCATCTTCCCGCAAAAGTTATGCCGCGTACACATGGTCAGACTTTTCCACGGGCAAGCCTCCGTCGGAATTTCGACCGTATGTACGCGGCATTAGGAGCAAAATCGCTCCTCCGCCCCTGCTGCCCCAATGCTTCGGCATATATGCTTTTTTTTTATTTATTTTTTTAACTGTGGTGGTGAAATCACCTCCTACAGCACTGGAGTCGCAGGGATCAGGCCTGTCTCTGCGAACGCTGCAGTTATGTGTGTTGTGTTTTGTAAGTGACAGTGATCGATCGATACTGCACTTGGGTGGCCTGGGCTGGACGGAGGGGCAAAACGCAGGTGCTAGCAGGTATCTGGGCTGATCCCGCTAACACTGCGTTTTTGGGAACCCTAAACTGCTGGGGACGCTAGTATAGATCTGATCTGATCAGATATTGATCTGTTCAGATACTATACCACTAAGGGGGGTGTATGCTTAACGCGTGGGTGTTAGCGCTACTGGCACTAACCTGACGCTGCCTGGGGTGTGACGCAGACCCTCTCTGATGCTAAAACCTAATTGATATCACCCGCCGGGCGATCAGGGGGTTAAACCTTTATTGGGTTATATATACGGCGGGTGCCCTGACACTATAAAAAGCAAACTAACTAACCAGCGTCACCCATAACACTTATATGATGATCACTGGTGAAAGGGTTAACTAGGGGCAATTAGGGGGTTAAAACCTTTATTAGGTAATATATGGGGGTACCCGACGCTATAAAAACCTGCAGCGAACCTAAAAAAAATTACTGGCTACCGATCAGCATCACCGACGCTAAGACATCGATCAGAAAAATGATCGCTTAGCGACGGCGGTGCTAGGGGGTGAAAGGGTTATCTGGGGGGTGATCAGGGGGTTAAACCTTTATTAGGGGGCTACACTGGACCTAAAACTAAATGTAGTGACACTTTTACAGTCACAAATGTCACTGATTGCAGTGATCACTAAATAAATGGTCACTGCAATCAGTGACACTGTGACTGGGGGCTGGGGGGTGATCTGGGGGGGCGATTTATGTGCCTATGTGTCCTGGTGTCAGTGTGCTGTTTTGTGTACTAACCTGCATCTTCTCCTGTACGGCGCTCGGTATATGAGCGCCGCAGGAGAGATGACATCACTTCCTCCTGCCTGGCAGGCAGGGGAAGCTCTCTCATTCGCCGGGAGCGATCGAGAGGGGGGGCCGGAATCGAACGCCCGTCCCCTCATGCCGGATCGCTCCCGAAGGTAAAACGACCGCTCACTGTAAAGAAGGGGGGTCCGATCGGACCCCCCAACTATACAAAGGCAATCAACTATATGTACGTGATTCTGCCTGTCGGTGCCATTCTGCCGACGTATATTTACAGTGGGCGTTCGTTAAGTGGTTAAACTGTTGTCCTCTGTGTCCTATATCATGAAACTGCGCTACAATGATAGGTGCACTCTTTTGAGGTATGCCTTTGATCCCCTCTTTTTTGTCATGAGACCATTTTGGTCGAAGGAGAAACCTTTATTTTTCCAGTATTCTACATTTTCCTCGGTGGCTGTGAACTTGTAGATCTTTCAACAACTGGTGTTCTGGAATTGTGGGTGGCTCTAGAAGGACAAAGGTGGGTTTTCTTGGGGCAAAAGAACCTACATGGGTCACAAAAGCAACTTCTTTGGTGATTTTATCAGCCAAAGCATTACCTAGGGCAAAAGGGTCATTAGAATTAGTATGTGCCTTACATTTTATCACTGCAACAGTACGGGGTTTGGGTTCACCAATGAAGCGTGTGAAATTCCGCTGCTACAAACCCTCTTCTTTGCCATATTTTGCCAAAATCATGTACCACTCCGGAAGCATATTTAAAATCTGTGTAAATGTTTACATCTTGTCCCTCAAATAACTGACATGCATGGGTTAAAGCAATCAACTCTGCTACTTGTGCTGAACGATGGGGAATGGCTTTGACATCCCACACAATGTCTGGGAGTTGTATTACAGCATACCCAGTTAAGTACCGTATTTATCGGCGTATAACACGCACCCCAAGTTTAGGAGGGAATTTTAAGGAAAAAAACCTTACATTTAAATGCAGCCTTGCCCAGTGTCCATCTGTCCATCTGCAGCCTTGCCCAGTGTCCATCTGTCCATCTGCAGCCTTGCCCAGTGTCCATCTGTCCATCTGCAGCCTTGCCCAGTGCCTTTGCGATCGTGTCAGTCCCGGCGTTTTTTTAAATTTGGCGCCGATTTCTGTGGAGAGGAGCGAGCGGGGCCGAGTGTACTTCGGCTAGACTCTGCTCCTCTCGCAGTCCCGCCCATCTCCACTGACTGCGCCGCTGACGGAGAAAGCCGACTGTACTTCGGCTAGACTCTGCTCTGCTCACAGTCACAGGCAGGACTGCGAGAGGAGCCGAGACTAGCCGAAGTACACTCGGCTTTCTCTATGTCAGCGGCGCAGTCAGAGATGGGCGGGACTGCGAGAGGAGCCGAGTAAAGCCGATTGTACTTCGGCTTCGGCTCCGCTCGCTCCTCTCGCTCGTTTTCAGCAGGGGAATTCAACGGAGTATCGGCGTATAACACGCACCCACGATTTTCCCCTGATTTTAAGGGGGAAAAAAGTGCGTGTTATACGCCGATAAATACGGTATGTGTTGTCATTTGGTCTAGTACATGAGCCATCTACAAATATGTCTATACTACCTGTTTGGGGATCTTGCATCATGTATGCTCTGGGTGTGGTATCCTCATGAAACAGTCATATTCTTCTGGTGGGGAATCTTCTTCACCCTTAACACCTAGCATTCCATTAAGAATGGCTATGGGATCTGAAGTTAGGGTAGTAAATTTAATAGACAAGTTACTGGTTGAAGTCAAAATAACTTCATAACCAGATGCTCGTTGGGCCGTCATGTGTTGGGTGGTCAAATAAATGAAATCCTCAATAACCTTAGAGAGGCAACTAGCTAAGATTTTTGCAAAAATCTTGGCATCCTGGGAGTGCAAGGGGGAGGTGCAATGTAAAAGGGGCTGTGCATAGTAAAAGGGGGGCTGTATAATGAAAGGGGCTGTGTAATGTGCAGGGGGGCTGTACAATGTAAAGGCGGCCTGTGTATTGTATAGGAGGGCTGCATACTGTAAAGAGGGCTAATTAATATGCAGAGGGGCTGTGGAATGTAAAGGGGCAGTTTAATGTAAAGGGGTCAGTGTAATGTGCAGGGGGGGTCTGTGGAATGTAAAAGATCTGTTTAATGTGCAGGGGGCTGTGAATTTGTGCAGGGGTGCTGCGTAATGTGCAGGGGTGCTGCGTAAGGGAGGTGTGGAATGTAAAGGGGGCTGTGGAATGTGCAGGGGGCTGCGTAATGTAAAAGGGGCTGTATAATGTGCAGGGGGGCTGTGGAATGTAAAGGGGGCTGTTTAATATGCAGGGGGGCTGTGCCATTTATTATTTACTGTTCTAAATACTGTTGTCTGCTGTGTTCAGACTTTGCTACATGCAGGGAGTGTTTTTAAAAAAAAAAAAAATGGAGTTCTTTTGACTGCTTGAATTGTTGGATGAAAACCACGGCCAGTAATCGGAATGCATCGTGGAATTGAATAGTTGACAGGATAATCGTAATCGAATCGTGAGACCATTGAAGATGCTCACCTCTACTGGATACTACTAATGTGGGTGGTAGGGGACAGTCCTTTCGATAATCAGGCTAACAACCTGCCATTCCCCATATTTGAAAACTTTCTTTCTCGTACATCACGGGACACAGAGCGACATAGTCATTACTAATGGGTTATATAGATACCTTCAGGTGCTGGCACTGGCAACTTCCAAAACCGGAAGTACCCTCCCCTATATAAGCCCCTCCCATCCGGGAGCACCTCAGTTTTTTGCCAGTGTCTAAGGTGTTGGCCAAGAAGAAACATGTGTTTTTCACTGAGCTTGCGTACAGGTTCTTTTGGGCCTCAGTAAGCTATTCCGGATCCGACCAAAAAAGCTTCATAGCTAAACGGTCGGTACCCGGGCCTTGCAGAGAAGAGCAAGGTTTTGCCTGTAATGCTTCTCTTAGGAGAGCTGGACCCTGGGATCCAGAGCTCTGGTCATACCCATGACCAAGATGTTTTCTGTGCAGGGTGCTATACAGGTCCAGGGGAGTGGAATCCTTGGGAACCCGGTCCCTGAAGGTTTAATTACAATGCCTGCCGTGATAGGTGAAGTTTGGGCTTCTGTGGACCAAACAAAGTCCTGCGGCGGGGAACAGGTAAGTGGGGGCCCCCAGGAACTTGGTTCTATTGGGGGACCCCCAAGCCTAATTTGTCTTTCTGTCTGTTACCTAACGGTATTCCCGCTAATATCTGTGCATGCCTGTAACTACTAAAAAATGTAATAATTTTAATAGTGGTCAAGAAAAAATAAATAAATATATATATATTTAATATACTAGACTGCGGTACCTGTGTTAATCCACTAGAGGCTGCTGTGGAACGTTTCTTGTCATGTGGACTAGTTTCTTTTCATCAGAGCAAGTCCAGGCAGATGGTGAGTTCTCTTGTGGGAAACTGCTTCCTCTGCCATGTTGCAATGCTCGTCCATCCCCCGGCCTGCGGCAAAAAGGGGCCCTGGCTCTTGTCCCTAGTTTCCCTTTTCAAAATTAGCGCCGAAGGCGCACGTGGCCGTGCGCGTACACGCGCCTCTATATATAGAGGTGAGCCGGGAAAGGGGGCGGAGCCTGGGGGATGACGCTCTGTGCGTGCCGCAGCGCTTCTGCGCATGTGCGGGCGTCCCAGCATGTTAAAAACCACAATTATGTGTTGTGAGCTGGCTATGGAGTGCAGAGACAGAGCTGGCAACATTTAAAAAAAAAAAAAAAAAAAGGCATACAGCAAGCGGTTGATGCAGGCATCCCCATAGAAAGGCACATTAGTAGACACCAACTGTTTTTATAGCAGCATTTGTGCTAGACTATTGTCAGTAAGTGGTGTATTTCGGCTGGAATACCTCAGCTTTGGGCTTAGGAATAATGCCGTCTAAAAACTCCGGGACTAAAAATCCCAGGAAGCATAGGGGGTCTCCATCGGGCTCTGAGGATCTTGGGCATGCTTCGGCTGCACCAGTCTCCCCTGAAGAATCAGAGGTTAGTGACCGTAGAGCACCCTCAGGAGTACCTGGTACTGTGGCTGTCCTCAGTTCACCTGCTCCTGTGTATGTAACAGAGGAGGTTTTTTCCTCAGCTCTGGGAGGGCTGGAAGAGAGATTGTCAGCATTGATCGCTGCTTCCCTGTCACAGGAAAAAAGCGCTCGATCTCCGTCTCCTCCCTCAGAGTGCCTGTTAGCAGAGCAACAGTCCCATACAGGGATCGACCTGCCTGAAGGGGATCAGGATGAGGTCGATTCTGTTGTAGAGGAATCAACAGTGGAAGAGCCATTCTCAGCATCACATGCTGAAAGATTATGGGTTCAGTCCCTGACTAATATGGTCCGATCAGCATTTAAAATGCCCCTTGCGGAGCCATCATCCACTTCTGTCTCCTCGTTGGGGTCGCTAAAAGCTCCCCAGACTGTTTGTTCCTTTCCGATCCATCCTTTACTGGAAGGGCTCATTTACCAGGATTGGGAGCATCCTGATAAAATATTTACTCCTCCCCAAGAGATTTCAAGTGGTCTATCCCATGGAGGATAAGTTCATCAAAAAATGGAGGGTCCCTACAGTGGACGCAGCCATCTCTTGTGTGAATAAATCACTGACATGTCCAGTGGATAATGTCCAAATGTTCAAGGACCCAATAGATAAAAAATTAGAGTCCTTATTAAAATCTGCTTTTTCTACAGCAGGATTGGTGACACAACCAGCAGTGGCAGCTATTGGGGTCTGCCAAGCAGTGAAGGATCAGTTGAAACAGGTCTTAAGGGACTTGCCAGATCAGCAGGCTCTTGCCCTAGCTGATCTACCTAGAGCCTTATGCTTTGCGGTGGACGCTATAAAGGATTCAATCCATCAGGCCTCCCGCCTTACGCTGTCTGTAGTACAGGCTTTTATGGCTCAAAAACTGGTCTGCTGAAGCTCCCTGTAAAAAATTGCTGGTCAGCTTCCCATTTCATGGTGAACGCTTATTCGGGGAAGACCTGGACAAATATATCCAGAGAATTTCCAGCGGTAAAAGTACACTTTTGCCGGTTAAAAACAGAGTTAGAGGTCCCTCTTTTAAGAGGCCTGCTTCTCCAGTCCCTAGGACATCGGCTGTGAAACAGTTCCGACGGCCTCCTCGGTCAAATCCCGGAGGTAAAAATCAGGGACAATTGCAGGGTAACAAGAAGCCCTGGAGCAGGAGAGGTACAAAACCTCCCCCAAAGTCAAATGCATGAAGGGTTGCCCCCACTCAATCGGGTGGGGGGAAGACTTCAGTTGTTCAGAGACCTGGCGGGACACGATCAGAGACAGATGGGTGCTCTCCGCAGTAAATCTGGGATACAAATTGGAGTTAAAAGACTCCCCTCCTTCCCACTTTATAAGGTCAAACGTGCCAAGGGATCCCCAGAAGAGAGGATCCCTCCTGTTGGCACTAGAACCATTATTGCTCCAAGCAGTAATTATAGAGGTTCCCCTGGAAGAATGGGGGTTCGGGTTTTACTCAAACCTCTTTACAGTCCCAAAGCCAAACGGGGACGTGAGGCCCATATTAAATCTAAAAGGGCTAAACAAATTCCTACATATCAGGACTTTCCGGATGGAGTCGATCCGGTCGGTGGCCACTGCCCTACAAGGGGAGGAATGGTTAGCCTCGATCGACATCAAAGATGCTTATTTGCACATTCCCATCTTTCCAGCCCACCAAAAATTTCTACGCTTTGCGGTAGAAGGGCGCCATTTTCAGTTCAGAGCCTTACCCTTCGGTCTGGCCACAGCACCACGAGTGTTCACAAAAATTCTGGCCCCATTATTGGCCAATCTAAGAACACGAGGTGTAACGATAATGGCATATCTAGACGACTTGTTGCTGATAGACCACTCAGTGGAAAAACTAGAAGTGGTTGTTCACGAGACAATCGAGTATCTGGAATATCACGGTTGGATTATCAACCGAGACAAGTCAGCCCTAAAACCAGTCAAAAGTCTGGAATACTTGGGGCTAAGGCTGGATTCAGACCAGAGAAAAATTTTCTTGCCTCAAGAAAAGGGGTC
The DNA here is from genome assembly GCA_029206835.1 of Rana muscosa. Taxonomy (NCBI): domain Eukaryota; kingdom Metazoa; phylum Chordata; class Amphibia; order Anura; family Ranidae; genus Rana; species Rana muscosa. Next base: position 551,106,081 of record CM055116.1, on the reverse strand, counting down.
GTCTTTGAGAGATTTGATCCACTTAGTGGGTTCAAAAAGACAGCCATCCATACGCCTGTGCATGAGGCTGCTGGGAAAAATGGTGGCATCATTCGAAGCAGTACCCTACGGTCAATTCCATTCAAGGAATTTGCAAAGGGCCATACTGTCAGCCTGGAACAAAGTTCAGGCTCTGGACTTACCAATGTCCTTGTCCCCTTCCGTTCGCAAGAGCCTCCGCTGGTGGTTGGTTCCCCAGAATCTGGAAAGAGGGAAATCCTTCAGTCCGATTTCTTGGAAGGTGGTCACTACAGATGCCAGCCTTATGGGCTGGGGAGCAGTACTGGAGCAATGGTCTCTCCAGGGCAGATGGTCGGATGCGGAAAAGGCCCTGCCCATCAATCTCTTAGAGATACGAGCAGCCCGGTATGCCCTAGTAGCATGGATATCCAAACTCCAAGGGTCCCCTGTCAGAATTCAATCAGACAATGCCACAGCAGTGGCATATATCAATCATCAGGGGGGCACCAGGAGTCGTGCAGCCCAGAGGGAAGTAAATTACATCCTGAGATGGGCAGAAAGATATGTCCCAGCCATATCTGCGGTATTCATTCCAGGAGTGGAGAATTGGAAGGCGGACTTTCTAAGTCGCCAACAATTATGCCCAGGGGAATGGTCCCTTCATCCCGAGGTTTTCCGGACAATATGTCAGCGGTGGGGAACACCGGATGTAGATCTGCTAGCATCCAGATTCAACGCAAAAGTGGACAGGTTTGTCTCTTGGACAAGGGATCCCCTAGCTTGCGGCTCGGATGCCCTAGTGTTCCCTTGGGATCAGTTCAAGCTGATATATGCATTCCCACCGCCACAATTGTTACCTCGATTACTCCGCAGAATCAGGGTAGAAAAGAAACCAGTGATTCTGGTGGCTCCAGCGTGGCCCCGAAGAGCATGGTACGCGGAGATTGTAAAGATGTCTGTGGGGAGTCCTTGGACCCTCCCACATCGTCCGGACCTGCTTTCGCAAGGACCGATATACCACCCTTCCTTACCAGCCCTAGGTTTGACGGCCTGGCTATTGAAGCCCACATTCTAAAAAAGAGAGGGCTCTCTAATGCTGTGGTATCTACCATGATCAATGCCAGGAAGCCGGTATCCAGGCAGATCTACTATAGAATCTGGAAGGCGTACATCGCCTGGTGTGAGGCCAAGAAATGGCATCCACGTAAATACGTAATAGGTAGGATTCTGGACTTCCTACAATGGGCTGTAGATAGGAAGCTTGCCTTGAGTACTATCAAGGGTCAGATTTCGGCCTTGTCAATATTTTTTCAAAGGCCCTTGGCTTCGCATTCACTAGTCAAAGCCTTTATACAAGGAGTGATGCGTATTAGTCCTCCGGTTAATATTCCCATATGTCCATGGGATCTAAACTTGGTTCTGTCGGTTCTACAGAAACAACCATTTGAACCATTACAGCATATTTCTTTGGTTTTTCTCACCAGGAAATTGATTTTTCTAGTAGCCATTTGTTCGGCTAAAAGAGTGTCGGAATTAGCAGCTATGTCCTGTAGGGAGCCATATCTGGTTATCCATAAGGACAGAGTAGTGTTACGTCCTCATCCAGCCTTTCTTCCTAAGGTGGTATCGAGGTTTCATTTGAACCAAGATGTGGTTCTTCCTTCTTTTTTCCCCAAACCCACTTCGGTAGAGGAAAAGTTATTGCATTCTTTGGATGTAGTAAGAGCAGTTAAAACTTATCTAAAAGCCACTGCTCAAATTCGCAGAACGGATACTTTGTTTATTCTGCCGGAAGGCCCCAGAAGGGGTCAGGCAGCGTCAAAATCTACTTTAGCCAAGTGGATTCGACAGGTCATTATGCAAGCCTATGGCTTGAGAAGGAGACCGCCTCCGTTCAAAGTTAGGGCGCACTCCACGAGAGCAGTTGGAACTTCATGGGCAGTGCATCACCAGGCCTCCCAGGCTCAAATCTGTAAGGCCGCAACATGGTCTTCAGTACACACGTTTACTAGGTTCTACCAGGTGGACGTTAGAAGTCAGGAGGATGTCGCCTTTGGGCGCAGTGTGTTGCAGGCCGCGAAAGATCCTCATGTCTGATAGCGCTCAGCTTATGTATGGTGTATCCCCCCCCCTCATTGGGCATTGCTTTAGGACATCCCATTAGTAATGACTATGTCGCTCCTGTGTCCCGTGATGTACGAGAAAGAAAATAGGATTTTTATAACAGCTTACCTGTAAAATCCTTTTCTTGGAGTACATCACGGGACACAGAGCTCCCACCCCTCTTTAGGGACACTTATTGCTTTGCTACAAAACTGAGGCGCTCCCGGATGGGAGGGGCTTATATAGGGGAGGGTACTTCCGGTTTTGGAAGTTGCCAGTGCCAGCACCTGAAGGTATCTATATAACCCATTAGTAATGACTGTCGCTCTGTGTCCCGTGATGTACTCCAAGAAAAGGATTTGGCCAAAAGAGCCTTCTTGGTCTGTTCAACTCGGGCTATTGACAGTTCACGCAGCGAACTATGCCACGCTAGGTAATGTTCCTGGGAAGGATCAGCAATATGAGCTGCTTCCGTATACACGGTCTGAATTTCTGACAACAAATGTTCGATGGGAGCTTGTTGTCGGAAATTCTGAGTGTGTGTAGGCTCCAAACATTTGCTGTCGGAAATTTCCGACAACAAAAATTTGAGAGCTGGTTCTCAAATTTTCCAACAACAAAGCTTGTCGGAAATTCCGACCGTGTGTACACATTTGACGCAAAAAAGTCAACGCATGCTCGGAATCAAGCAGAAGAGCCGCACTGGCTATCGAAAATAATTTTTCTCGGCTCGTCGAACGTGTTGTACGTCACCGCGTTCTTTACGTTCGGAATTAAAAAATAAAAAATGTATTGTAATACTTTATTTAATCATAGGACATAGTCAAGGCTTTACAACCAAGCATTCCAGAAAGCATAACATTACAACTAAATTTAAACATCTCACATTTATAACATTTCATTACAACCTGAAAATAGGAAACCACATATTAAGTCATCATCCAGAGTGTCTTCTCTATTTCCCATCACTAATTCTACATGAAAAAAAATGTATTAACTCCTGTCGCTTTCAAAATGCAAAAAGCAGTACCCCACATAAACTGCCCCATCTACATTCCGAGACCCGTCCTAATCCATTTTCTAACAAAAACACCAATAAATAAATAAATAAATAAACAAAAACCAAAGGGGGGAAGGAGAGGGGGAAAAAAAAATAGGTGTATGGAGGTGATCCCATGTGAGCTCGCAGGACGCCAGAAAGAGTGCAAGACAAGTTTGAGCGAACATCCGTCGGAAAAAAATCCACGGTTTTGTTGTCGGAATGTCCGATCGTGTGTACGCGGCATTAAAGTCATCCTCCAGGGAAACTAATGAACGAGCTGCTTCATTTTGGAAACCAGAAATCCAGGAATTATATTCTCCTCTAACCCAAGCCTTAAAAGCATCCCACAATAACGGGGACAGTCTCCATTGAGTACCCAATAGTTGCATAGGGATTGCATTCTCCTATTAGGGATGAGCTTTGTGTTCGAGTCGAACCCATGTTCGACTCAAACATCGGCTGTTCGCCGAACTGCAAAAATTATGGGCCGTTCGCGCCAAATTCGAGTGGGGCGTCACGGCCCATAATTCACTGCGGCATCGCAGTGCATTGCTGGCTGATGATTGGCCAAGCATGCACTATGACCCGCATGCTTTGGCCAATCGCAGCGCAGAAAAAACGGAGAGCCGTAATTGGCCAAAGCCAGGGTGGCTTTGGCCAATTATGGCTCAGGGGGTTTAGTACACGCCCCACACTATACAAGCCCGCCGGCTTGGCAGCCTTGTGTAGTGTGTTGGAGTTTTTTTTAATGAGAGATTACAGAGACAGACAGTGTCATTTATATGGCGTTAGAGCAGACAGGCGAGTCAGTTAGCTGCAGTTAGTGTGTAGAGGACATATATGCATCCTAGGTGTTTGTGAGATTATATATATATATATATATATATATATACATATACACACACACTGTATTCAGTTTAGCTAGATCCATTCCTGTTATTCTCTATACTGTGACAGACAGGCAGGTGATTGTGCTAGCTGCAGACAGTCAGTGTTTCACTTGGTGTACTGTGTGCTTTGCATAGCGTTCACCTAAAGCTTACCTGAATACAGTTAGTGACTAATAGTGGTGTTCTCATAATTAAACCACAGGCAGAGAGCTGCAAATATTTTCAGTTGGTGTACTGTGTCCCTCTCTGGACAGTTTTCACCTAAAACTAACTGAAGACAATTGCTGCTTTCCCCATACTAATACCACAGCAGACAGTTGATTCTGATAGCTGCATTATCAGTACAGATAATATATATATATATATATATATATATATATATATATTATTACATATTACACATCCCACCTTTGTGCAGCTACATCTCGCTGCAGGCCATTAGTATGTCTGGAAGGCAAACAAGGAGAGGCAGACAGTCACGAGGCAATAAAAGAGGGCAAGCAGGCTCTGTGTCTAGAGGCAAAAGTGCTGGTCGTGGACACGGTGCATCCTCATCAGCACATGGCCGTGGAACACGCTTGTCCTTCTTTTCGGCAGCTGGCCATGTTAAGCCGCAACATGCCCAAGACTTGGTAGAGTGGATGACCAATCCGTCCTCATCCTCTCTCACCCAGGCTCAGGGTACTTTGTCTGGCAAAGCAGCTGCCAAAGCGGCCTCTTCCCTCGGCTTAATGGCATCAGTCACTCCTTCCCTAGCCCCACCATGTCCTCTTGAGGAGTCCCCCGATCTGTTTGAGCACGGTGTTGGGTACATGCTCCTGGAGGATGCCCAGCATTTTGAAGGCTCCGATGATGGAACCCAGCTGGAGAGGGGGTAGTAACGTGAGCCCAGAGAGAGGGGGTAGTAACGTGAGCCCAGAGAGAGGGGGTGCCCAACAAGGACAGCTATCTGTCAGTCATGTTCACCCAGCTGCAGTATACTGCCAGATTTGCTCCAGTGATGAGGAGGGAGGGGATGATGAGGCACTGACTACACGTGGGTGCCTGATAGGAGAGAGGAGGAAGAGGCACATCTCCAACGAGGCAGGATGCCCTCCAGGGGTCAGCTTAAGGGCAGCACACCAACTGCATCACACCGCAGAGCTCCGCATGTGCAGTGCACTGCTGTCTCTGCGCGTTATTCCAAAAGTTCTTTGGTGTGGCCCTTTTTTCAGACGTGTGCAACAGATCGCACCATTGCCATTTGCAACATATGTCTAAAGCGTATCTCGCGTGGCCAAAACATCAGCCGCTTGGGCACCACGTGATTGGCCAGACATATGTCAACCTGCCATGCAGTCCGTTGGCAAGTTTACCTAAAAGACCCACTCCAAAGAACAAAGCGCACCTCTCCTTGCTCCTCATCAGCTGGGATCTCCAACCCCACTATACCTTCAGACTTCTCTGAAACCTGCACTGAGGAATGAAGGTGTAGAATTCGTTGTGTCACCGCCAAGTACTTGCGGACAATCTGCTACACGGACGTCCGATTGTACCAGGCAAATTTCCCTGCCCCAGCTGCTGCACCGCCAAAAGAAGTTCGCTCCCAGCCATCCACATGCCCAGCGGTTGAATGCTATCTTGGCTAAATTGCTAGCACTTCAACTGCTGCCTTTTCAGTTGGTAGACTCTGCCTCCTTCCATGAGTTTGTGGAATGTGCGGTTCCTCAGTGGCAGGTTCCCAAATGCCACTTTTTTTCTCACGGAAGGCGATTCCGGCTCTCTACCGACATGTGGAAGGCAATGTCTTGGCCTCGCTGGACAGGGCGGTCAGCGGTAAGGTGCATATTACCGCTGACTCATGGTCCAGCAGGCATGGACAGGGACGTTGCCTATCTTTCACGGCGCGTTGGGTGACTCTGCTGGCAGCTGGGAAGGATGCAGGACAAGGTGGAGTAGTGTTGGAGGTTGTTCCGCCACCACGCCTCCAAAATGTTACTACTGGTGATTCTGACACACCTCTCTCCTCCACCCCCTCCTCTTCTTCTTCCTCCATGGCCTCTACCTGTGCTTTGTCCTCGGAACCAGCGGTGCTCTGTAGGCGTTCAAGGGGCTACGCAAGTACGCAGGAAAAAAGATGCCATGCGGTGCATGAGCTGGTGTGCTTGGGGGACAGGAGCCACACTGGGGCAGAGATTCTGTCAGCTCTGTAGTGGCAGGCTCAGAGGTGATTGACACCACGTCAACTTAAGCCAGGAAAGGTGGTTTCCGACAATGGCACCAACCTCCCCTCCGCCCTCCGACAGGGACAACTGACCCATGTGCCCTGTTTGGCTCACGTCCTTAACTTGGTGGTGCAGAGGTTCTTGGGCAGGTACCTGGGCTTACAGGAGGTCCTGAAGCAGGCCAGGAAACTCTGTGGGCATTTCCGCCGGTCATATAATGCCAGTGCTTGGCTGGCTGACCTGCAAAAGGATTACAACCTGCCCAAGAACTGCCTAATCTGTGACATGCCCACCAGGTGGAACTCTACGTTGGCCATGCTGCAGCGGCTGCACATGCAGCAGAGGGCCATCAATGAGTATCTGTTGCAATATGGCACCAGGACAGTGTCAGGGGAGCTTGGACATTTTCCCCACGCCAGTGGGCCATGATCAGGGATGCATGCACTGTCCTGGCACCATTTAAGGAGGCCACGAGGATGGTGAGCAGTGACAGTGCATGCATCAGTGACACTGTCCCTCTTGTCCACCTGCTGGAGCACACGCTGCGTGGAATAATGGACAGGGCACTTGAAGCAGAACTGTTACGGAGATAGTCCTAACCTCGCTTAAATGCTTACTATAAGTGATTACACCTTTTGTCTATATAAAATGAAATCAAACGATAACGGTGCAAAAAGAGAAAACAATTACATTTATTTTTACAGAAATGATACCACCTCATAGCAAGATGATACCAATGTTACACGATACATAATAGGAACATTGCTCTAACCTAAAATTATATCACCTATGACCAATGTTACATGATAATACCAACAGGAATATTGCTATGACAAACATGATACCAATGTTAAATGATAATATGAACCAGAGAGCAAACGCAAAGTAAGATTAATCTTAAACATGGGAGGGAGAGAGGGAGACAGAGGGAGAGGCAGAGGGAGAGAGAAAGAAAGCTCACTACGTCACCATGTCGTCTCAGATCACCGGCAAAAAAGGACTGACTATTGGGTCTGCATTCAGATAAATACACTCTGGTAAAAACCCCACCCCCCCCTCACCCTCCCTTTCCACATGCTAAGCCCTTGCATTCCCTTAAAGGGTGGGGGGGTGATGTCACCTCCCACCTCCTTTTTGAAGTAACATCGGTCTACAACAAATGGTCAGATAATAGGCTTTTGTCAGATGAAATTCCACAGCTGTGTATGCTGTTGATTCTACTTGTAAAAATATATACACATAGATTCCTTTTAATTAGAGAGTTCTCTTGAAGCTTCTTGTTATAAATATGGATTTGAAAAATCTCCACCACAGTCCCCCCTGAAGTTCATTCTTGAACTTATGAAGTCCCTTAATGATTTTGTACCCACCCACAACGGCCCAGAAGCCCTGACCCTACCACCACTGCGGCCTCTTCCTTTCTTGAACCCGCCGTAACCCATCAAGGTAGACTTGAGACAGTTCTGGTGCCTTTGAGACTTCACATCCGACCCATGAGAGTCTGTACTGCAATGCTTCATCGCCCCGCTGCATTGGAGGAGCAGGATTCAAACATTACTGGCGGGATCCTTGCATATTTAGTCCTGTAGCTTGGAAATATGGTGTTATGATTGTCACGATTGGATCGGACCGCGAGACAGCACTTTTCAGCATGGTGAAGGAAAGTTTCAGAAGAGTCTTATTCGTGGCACGTTTTTCTTAAGAGATGCGTTGCTTCTTCAGGTGGTGGTTGGGCGGGCCTCCGGACAGTCGTGCATGAATACAAAAAAAAAAAGAACAAAAAGGAGAATGTCAGACAGGAGTTATTGGCGGAATGTCAGACAAGAGTAGTGGCGTGGCCACTAAGACTGAATATCTTATGAGGGGTGCAATGTGGACGAGTAAGGTGGGATCCCCACAGGGTACCGAGACCGAGCCACGGCCAGTATCATCCAATGCCCTTGATGGTAGGGATAGTCAACACTGCCTGCTATTGTTAGGTCCCTGGGTTCACCACACCTGCTCACGGGGCTCAGGTTAAAGCAGTGGGCAGATTAGGGGAGGTAAAAGTACATTAAGACATGGGACCTGGATGTCCAGGGATACTTTGTGAAATATGGTATTTGTATGTTTCAGGAACCCATTCTATGGAACCCACTGGACTCTTAAAAAAAATGGAGTCAGGCAGAGACGGTAAACCCTTACAATTCACAACTCATCTCTGATATTCAAACAAAAGTTCCAGAAGATGAATACATTTTATTTTCCAAGATAAAGCAGAATATGAACCAAAGAAAGTAGGAAAGAGAAAAGAGAAAAAAGAATACAATAAGCAACAAAACATACAGGTTCAATGCTGCTTCGACCCAGACCGTTTGTCACCCATTTCCCTTTATGTCAAAGAGCACTGACTCTGCATTCAAAAAAAAAAAAAACAATATATAACTGTCCTGAAACAGTGCCTCGAAAATTAATATATTGTGGCTGTTGCAGCAGCAGCTTGGCAGAAAAAAATAAAAAATAACTAAAAATAAAATAAAGGAGGAAAAAAATAAAAATTGATAACTCTTCTATCCTATTAGTGATCAACAGGTGAACAGGATCACTGTCACTAACCATTTACAAATCGGGTAGAAAAACAAAAAAATAAAAATATTTTAAAAAAGGAGAGGCTAAACCAATGGTTGCCAAAAAAACTTTTTAGAATTTAGTCACCCCGACTGTCCTTTTAATATTACAGATTGAACAGGCTTATCCCTAGAACAAAAACAAGAAAAATATAGTTCTAGGGTCCTCTCTTAAATGCGCAAGCTACTCTAAATCGGTCTCTTAATAGTGACCCGCATTGGGACCGCAACAGGGTGGAGTTTACTAAAGTTTTTTGGCCCCAGAACATCCTGATTTCCATCTCCCTTGTTATCTCCTCCCATGCTCCACCTCAGGACTGCTCCAGAACCTCTGGACCTCCCCACCTTTAAAACCATACGCCCAGCCAGGCGCTCCCCTTTCCACACCTAAATACTCTTTTATTCCAGGAAGCCTACCCCGCCTCCACCTAAAATGTTACCCCAGCCCGCTCCATATCAGATAATTCCCAGCGGCTATTATTTTTGTTCCACCCCCTCCTCTTAGATTATCAACCCCTAGAGAAGGGCCTTTTTATTCACGCCTTGCCCTAACTGTTGGCACCAATTAAATCCTGTTGCCCAAAGTTTAACTACCCATCTTTTAACTCCTCCTTGAATCCCAACGGAAGTTTCACTAAGTGTAAGGGGAGGTCAGGTTTTATAAAAAAACTTTCGGGGCTATAGGGGTGAAACCCGGGGTTCCTTCTATATCCCTCCCAAGGACAAGAGTGTAGGCACAATAGACTCCCCGAGGTAGTGTACCCTGCTGAGTACAATTCAACCTGATGCTGAAAACAGTGTATCATTAGCCATGTGATGTCAGCATCAGTACCCCAGCATCCGGTATTGAGTCTAACACCTACACCATCGAAGCAATGACAAAAACCCACAAAATTCTATCCCAGTGACCATGCCCAGGGTATATCATGCACCCCTACCTATTGTTAGGCATGGAACAAGGGTGTTTCTTGAACCTAACGCCACATCAGTATCCTCTAGGTCAAATAACCAAACTCGCCTATATCCCAAATAATACCCAGGTGCTTCCTTCCCAGCAATGATCTCCCCATCCAGAACACAGCGTGAAATACATTCACCACTGTGTATTGGCCGTGCAAGGGACATTGTGTTCACACCTCTGACAGAGGGAAATATCAACCTGCCCCCAGCTTCCGTACCCTCTGATCACAGGTGGGTTCCTTAGCCACAAATGCAACAAGATAGAATCCCCAGTCAGTAAGCCACTGGTGCCCTCAACTCTACAGACCGAGTCTGCATTTCTGTAACACCTTTCACAATCCAAACCAGTACAGCCCATCCAGGCATTCGACTACCACTTTGGATTAGTGTAGGCGACGTGTTTTGGCACAGTCTCACTGAGTGGTGATGCTAACTCATCAGGCCACTGCCCCTCATAGAGAGATGTGTACAATCAGCTTGATGCTGGTTGACAACTCCACCTGCCCATGTGTGCACACCAGAGCCAATGACATATATCTGCCCTGTACCATCTCACACTCTCTACCAACCTCTCACCATGGTTGATGAAATCTTGAGCCACTTTACACTGTGGTTCTCTTCCCCCCCCCCATATAGTGCTGAACACATCCCTCCTCTCCTGGTTATTCCTCCGAGATAAGCGTCCTGTACTCTGTGTCCGCACATCTCTGGGAGCAAGCCACTGGTACCATGACCGCGCTTGATTCAGTGTGTATTCAGTACATATAGGATAATAGGTTTTCATCAACCATTATAAGATGCTGGAGCGCCATGTGGTGATGGAATACTGTAGATACCTGCACCATATTCAGTGTCCCACCTGTCCCCCAAAAAAAACAAAACAAAAAAAAATTTCCTCCTTTCCATCCCTGTCCGGACTCAAACCCCTCAGAACCAGATGGACTCCAGTGTGTAACCCAGTAGAGTGATAGGATAGTACCCAAATTGACCGTAATATAGGCACAATGTTCCGTCCCTGCCATTAGGGATGAGACTAGTACTAGTTACATTTTGACAACCCTGAACTGAGTTATCCACCACTCCATAGGACTCATAGTCAATTCAGATACTACCCCACCTGCCTGTCTTTATAAGGTGGAACTTGTCACACTGAGTAAGAGTCAGTCAACTCTCCGAGGTTTTTAATTCTGGCCAGTGCAAGTTGAATGTCCTACCCTTTCCCTGATATGTAGCCCAGGACCTCCCAATGTGTTCCTGATTATCTCCAACTCCATAGTGTTTATGGTACCCAGTGACCCGCCTCCCGCTCCAAAGACAGTCGCCATCAAGCCTCTCTTTTTCCTAAGTCATGGGATATGGTCTGGATACCCGGATTGAAAAACACCTGCCACCAGGTACACCCAATCCCTCATATAGACTTCACACCTTCTCCCTCCTCTTTCAATTCGGTATTCAGACAATGTTATACTTCACCCCTACAACACAAGCTGCCTACACTTTTCAGACAGGACTCACATGAATGACAGGAGCCTAGCGCCACACTGGGGCACTCGTCTTCTTGGCCTGCAAGACACAGACAACTAGTTAAGGTACACAAGGACTCTAGGACAGGAAGGACACCTATGGGTGTAAACTGAGGAGAATAAGGCATGCCCACACCTCTATCTGATAATACCTCAGACGTGAGGGCTCTTGGAACAGCCAATCGCTGGTAACACCCCATACAACCTTCCTGCACAATTTTTCCCCAGACTCAACCAAAACTATACAATATGAGGCCAGACCTATACCCTCTCAACTTGTATGCAATCAGGCAGGCCCTCATACCACACATCTGCAGGTAAATCTAAAATAAATGGGAAAACAAAATTGCATAATGTGTATCCAGCTTGAGAAACTGCTGCTACCAGACACACCTGACCAGCAGACTAAGACCAATCCCTTGCAACACTGAGGCGCTGGGGCCACTGAACAGTAGGGGGTACCTGAGCCGACCGGTGTGCCTTGAAACACAGATATTTATTAGGCAATTGGTAACAAATAGCCACATAAACAGTCCCAGCAGGAAACTATGAGAAGGGTTGGTTTGCCCTATTTCAGAGAGATGGGATTGCTTGGTGACACGGTAGGAAAACAGGTTTGAACTACATTTGGGGACACACAGATAGCTAGGGACATTAGCATACCTTAGCTTCAGGCAATGAGCCAAACTCGTACAGCCAGGTATGGTTGGGCGTGTACCTAATTACAATGACAGCGAGGGGGGGTGTAAGCAGTCCTTCTCCTGAACACAAGTTCGCCCAGAGTAACATCAGACCATTCCCCTTTTACCACGAAGTGCAGTACCCCTGGCAGAGATTTATAATGCTCCTTAGCCTCACATATGTGTTAGAGTGCCAATTATCCCCGGCAGTCTTACTCAACTTTTATGCAGACTTCAGTTAATTGGTTCTGCTACTCAGTAGATCAGAACATACAACACACACTGGGTGGTCCAAAACACAACCGAATGGACTGACAACTAGACATTCCAACTAGATAATGGTGGCGACAACCTAAAACATTTTACATGTGAAACCCGACCAACCAGGAAAAAACACTTTTTTATTACGTTGTTCTCTGGAGGCTACGATTTCCTCTTGTTCTGAAAGCCAGAAAACCCAATTATCGACTCTGAGGGATAAAATTCCAATAACAGTTAGTGATAAACATTCCATTTTTCGCAATTTACAAAAAACAATTCCAGTAACAAGACATTAGCATATGAAACACAAATATACATTACATTACTTTACATTACATAACCCGTGCACTTTTTTTAAAATACCAAAAAGTGTTGAGCTCAACTTTTAATTAATATGTATTACATAATACACATTAATACCACGTGGTTTTGGTTTCCCCAAAAAAATTATTCACCATGGTGAGAAAAAAATTAGCAACTTGTACTGTGCTGGAAAAAAACTGTCACTCTTACATTTATCATTCTCCTCCCATTTTCTTCCTCATTACAGACTGACGGAAGAAATGCGTGGTGCAGGAAAAAAGAAACAATGAAATAGCCTATGATACTTTTACCTCCCTTAGGACTCATATTTATCCATATGTACAGCTGTCTACATCCACCTGTTCTCGGAGTACAAACTCCTTGGACCTGAAAAATACTTATAAGCAAAATCATTACTCTATCCTTCATATTTAACCTGCAAAGAATGGTAAACAATAATAATGACATTCCTGTACATTGGTAAATTGTCAATGGCATTCTTTCAAAACCGATTCAAACAAAACCCTCTGTAACCCTTACCTTTCCCGTTCCTACCAAAATACAACAGCCGCGACGCATCGGAGGATCGCCGCGGTAAGTTCGAACATATTCACGTTACTACATACAAACATTCAGATACAAACCACCGTTCCGCCTCTGAGAATCACAAAAGCGTGTACTACACCTCCATCAACACTCATCATTACAGATTTCTGAAGCCACAGCTCAACTACATCCAAGGTACCTTTATTCTGAGGTTTTGGTCCTCCAGCAAAAGTACCTTCCAAAGGAGTACACCTTACTGTACCCTCTGACCAGATATGTCATCCTTTAAGGGGTCTCATGTCCGGAGCCCCAAACCCAGATCTCATGTGCGGTGCAGCTGTCTGACTGGTGGGGAGCCTAATTTTTATTTTTTTTTCCCCAAGCATGGACCGCACATTACCCATGACGATTCGAATCGCTTATGAAGTGTCCCGCGTCCAGGACACCCTTGCGCTTTATTTTTGGAGCGATTATGGTTTACGACTTTATTACCATAATCGACCCCCGGAATCCCGGTTATTTTACACGGCCTGACCGGGGCTGTTAGCGTACTACTCCTCACGTTTATGTTAATCACAGGAATTCCGATTATTTTACACGGCCTGACCTGTCTCACGATAAACGTGTTTGTCAGATGAGCTGCAAAGCACCATGAAATCCTCCACTATTCAAAACAATATTATGGCTTCTTTCTACCTGCATCTAGATGTTACAATAATGGTGATGCCTCCTGTTTGCTCTCCACCCAAAACTGTATTACAGTACAAAACTGGAACGAAATGTCCTGAACTTTTTTAACGGTACCATTTATCAACCAATCATAATACTTCACCACAAAATCCCTTGCTGAATCGTCTTCTGTAACACAAACACATTTTAGTAAAAGCACTTTCACAAAAAACTATTACAGCCTGGCTCAGGTCATTTGCATGTCAATACAATTCGTTTTACATTCTCACAGATCTGGTTGGGAAGAAAGGGGGGTCATTTTGGGCTGTCAGCAGCTGAGAACATAATGTCACAGATCCGCACTACACCTCTCGCATAGTCTCCACACACATTCACACACTTGGTCAAAGATGACCTCTAGACATCACACAAATCAGAATCTTTTCTATCATAACCTGTACTTCTTAAACCCATAACATCTGTTTGGTAAGGTTCCTCCTTGTCCCCCTGTTCATCATTATTCTACCATCCCTGCACAATAAGCATCTCTTTCCCAAGCATTTGGCTTGACCGTACCATTTTTTTTTTCTCAAAATACAATTTCCCAGTCCACCATTCCCAACATTGCATATTTCCCAACTCAAGGCCCCTGTATCAATCCTTTCTTCCTTCGGGGTCAAGTGGTAAGGTTCCCCATGGTTAGACTCCCTCTTTGAAGCGATTTTTTTTTTTTTTTACCCATCCTTTACGGACGAAAGACCTTGAACTGTTTCCCAGAGTTAGCTACTCTCTGACCAATGATTGGGTCGACAGGTACCGCCCCTGTCGCCGTTGCGAACCTTTTTTCACTACTCTGCCAGAACAACCACTGCTCTGACTATAGTCCTTCAAAAAATTAGCCTGGAAATACTTCCCAACTAAATAAATAGTTTAATCTCCCCGTGGACTTCTCCAAGGTATTCCAAAAAAAATAAAATAAAAAAAAATAATGACTATCACAGGGCTTCCCAAGCGTTAAGCTTGATTAGACCCTCTGATTGCTTGTAGTGCAGGAGGCAGTTTTGTTTGCTAACCTGGAACTTCCCATCTAAAACTCTAAACACCTCTCAAGATGTCCGCCAAGCCACCACAAAATGGTGGATGACCACCGCACATCTCATGGACATGACAAAATGGTGGATGATGCCCAATTTTTTTCCCCGCCAAAACCAGCTTGGCACATACCACATGGGTTCCCACACACACAGGAAAACAAAAAATAGTCTCCATCAGATTGCAACACCGAAAAAAAACGCACTACTCCATTCGCACCAAACATCAAAATCTGCCCCAAAAGCTTACAATCCCCCCGTTAGTAGTTTACACAGAAAGATAGATTCGCATACATCCAGATAATTCAGTGTGATTTAGTCTCTGTTTCCACTGATGCAATTCGCCATGCGACCTTGGACACAAAGTCGCATTACAAATCGCTTACCATTGATTTCAATAGCACCCATTCCAATCTATGTGACTCAAAGCTGCAGTGACTCTATCAAAATCGCATTCAACACCACACCACAGTCGCACTAAAGCTGCATTTCAACGTCACATGACATTGGAGTTGCGCCAGTGGAAACGCAGCCCTATACGCACAGGTTTGTTTCAATCCCAAAGATTGGCCTAATCTTAATCAAAGGGTCAACTGAAATTGATTCCAAACAGAGCCCTTATCATTCATACCGATACCCTGCTGTAATTTCATTCTATATACATACATTATTCAAAAATCAGTCTCATCAAAATATTCGCCTAGACACGGGGCACCATCTGTTACGGAGATAGTCCTAACCTCGCTTAAATGCTTACTATAAGTGATTACACCTTTTGTCTATATAAAATGAAATCAAACGATAACGGTGCAAAAAGAGAAAACAATTACATTTATTTTTACAGAAATTATACCACCTCATAGCAAGATGATACCAATGTTACACGATACATAATAGGAACATTGCTCTAACCTAAAATTATATCACCTATGACCAATGTTACATGATAATACCAACAGGAATATTGCTATGACAAACATGATACCAATGTTACATGATAATATGAACCAGAGAGCAAACGCAAAGTAAGATTAATCTTAAACATGGGAGGGAGAGAGAGGGAGAGGCAGAGGGAGAGAGAAAGAAAGCTCACTACGTCACCATGTCGTCTCAGATCACCGGCAAAAAAAGGACTGACTATTGGGTCTGCATTCAGATAAATACACTCTGGTAAAAACCCCACCCCCCCTCACCCTCCCTTTCCACATGCTAAGCCCTTGCATTCCCTTAAAGGGTGGGGGGGTGATGTCACCTCCCACCTCCTTTTGAAGTAACATCGGTCTACAACAAATGGTCAGATAATAGGCTTTTGTCAGATGAAATTCCACAGCTGTGTATGCTGTTGATTCTACTTGTAAAAACATATACAACCATATATACACGTAGATTCCTTTTAATTAGAGAGTTCTCTTGAAGCTTCTTGTTATAAATATGGATTTGAAAAATCTCCACCACAGAACAGAGGCAGGAAGAGGAGGACTTCCTTACTTCTCAAGGCCCCCTTTATCAAGACAGTGTTCCTGCTGGCCCGGCTATTACACAGGAAGAACGAGGAGGAGGAGGATGAGGATTATTGTGTCAGCATGGAGGTGGAGCCTAGCACTCGGCATCAGCAGCAGTCTTCATGGGATCAATTACAGTCCCAAGACACCCATTGACTTGTACGCCGCTGGGAGGAGGTGGCTGCGGATCATGTCATCCTCAGTGACCCAGAGGACCGAATGCCTCAGCAAACCTACGCTGCATAGCCTCCCTGATCCTGCAAAGCCTGCGGAAAGATCCTCGTTTTTGTGCGATCAAGGAGAGGGATCATTACTGGCTGGCAACCCTCCTTGATCCACGTTACAAGGGTAAGGTTGCGGACCTTATCTTGCAGAGGATGAAGCATCTTCGGGAGGCCTTGCAGAAAGGTCTGTGCAACGCGTTCCCAGACTGGGAGGTTACAAATTCCTGGTCCTGGACAACATGTTGCTGAGGCTCCGGTCAGTCAAAGGAGCGGTGGAGAAGGTGGCCATCTGACCAATGCGTTCAGACAATTTTTTAGTACGCAGCCCCAAGGTATGATCGCCAGCATCAGCGTCTGGTTTACATGGTGCAGGAATACCTAGGGGCAAGATCAGACTTGGACACCTTTCCCACCGAAAATCCTCTGGGTTACTGGGTCTTGAGGATGGATCACTGGCCAGAACTTGCACAGTATGCAATGGAGGTATTGGTCTGTCCTGCATCCAGCGTTCTTTCGGAACGCACATTCAGTGCTGCTGGAGGCTTTGTAACCGATCACAGGGTGCACCTTCATAAAAATTAATCAGTCTTGGATCACCACAAGCTACCAAGCACCTGATGCTGATGTAACCGAATAATTTTTTTGGAAATGTCAGATCCCTTCAAGACTGCCTATGCTGATGTTGAGTGACTATCCTGTTATGCTGAGTGACTATCCTCTTCCTCAATGATCATGCTGATAGCTTAAAAGAACATTTTTGGTTCTGGGCACCGCCACCAGTGGCTAAGGCCCAATTTTTCCGCCCCTGTTTAACAGGGGCATGTAATTACAATTTTTGATGCAATGCTTTGCAACAGGGCTCATCGCTGCGCTCCAAGTACAGTATCTGTGAGGGGTTGCAGTGTTGTGGTACCAGTGCCTAAAGGCCCAATTTTTATGCCCCTGTTCAACAGGGGCATGTAATTACAATTCTTGATCTAATATTTAACAGCTGGGCCCATTCCTGCGCCCACCAAGAGTAACTGTGAGGGCTTACAGTGTTGTGGCACCAGCACCACCACCAAAGGCCCAATTTTTCCTACCACTGTTCAACAATGTCATGTAAATACAATTCTTAACCTAATATTTCACAGCTGGGTCCATTCCTGTGCCCACCAAGAGTAAGGCCCATTTCACACAGGACGGATCCGTGAAGATCCGCCCCGTGAACCTCCGCTTGCTCAGCGGGGATCGCTCCGCTGATCCCCGCCGAGCCCCCGCTGAGCTGGATGACAGGGCGGTCCCTGCACACTGTGCAGGGACCGCCCTGTTAGATCTCCGCTCTCCCCTATGGGGGGATCGGATGAACGCAGACCGTCTGTCCGCGTTTATTCGATCCGCTCTGCAGACGGATAGAGAAATAGGATTTTCCTCCGTCTGCAGAATCAGGGGATTGCGGACCTGGATGAGATCGGGTGTCAGCGGATGTTCATCCGCCGACACTCGCGACATAGTTGCCAACATTGCAGAAAAAAAATCTGGGACACTTTTTTGCATGTAGGCGGAGTCTTGCTATAATTAGGGGACGGGGCATGCGTTTATAGGTGTGTCACACTCTAGTAGAAAAATGTGGCGTGGCAAAAAATGGGCATGGTCTATGCAGGTAGTGGCTTAAATGGGCGTGGCTCAAAGGGTGTGTGGTTAGTCTGAGATGAATGAGGGATGGAGGGAGAAAGAAAGGGAGAAAGAAAGAGGGAGGGAAAGAGAGAAAGAAGGAAGGATGGATGGAGGGACAGCAGGCACAGATCCTACACCACAATAGAAATGTGTATTCCAGAGTTTAACAATCAGCAGATAAAGATACTACAAACATTATTTCTATTATTACATTTTAATATAAAATGAAATCATTCAACTCCCCATAATGCCGAATCAGTGTTAGCCCCGAGTGTGTCACCTGCCACGTCGCCTGCCACCAGATGCCATCGGGTGCCCCAGCGGAGTCCTTCCTTACATCAGGCGTCCCCAGCGGAGTCCTTCCTTACATCAGGCGTCCCCAGCGGAGTGCGTCCTTACATCAGGCGTCCCCAGCGGAGTCCCCTCCTTACATCAGGCGTCCCCAGCGGAGTCCCCTCCTTACATCAGGAGTCACCAGCTGCCCCTGTTCAACAGGGGCATGTAAATTACAATTCTTGATCTAATATTTCACAACTGGGCCCATTCCTGCGCCCACCAAGAGTAACTGTGAGGACTTAGTGTTGTGGCACCAGCACCATCACCACTACCAAAGGCCCAATCTTTCCTACCACTGTTCAACAATGGCAGGTAATTACAATTCTTGATATAATAGTTCACAGCAGGGCGTTGCAGAACCCACCAAGAGTAACTGTGAGGGCTCAGTGTTGTGGCAACACCAACACCTAAGGGCCAAATTTCTGCGGAGTATATAGGGCAGGCCCCTACTTTCAAACATCCAACTTACAAACGACTCCTACTTGCAAACGGAAGGAGACAACAGAAAGTGAGAGGAAATCTACCCCTAGGAAGGGAAATTCTCTCCTGTAAGAGTTAATATGGGAAAAAGGTGTCTCCTCTCCACTGATGCTTTAGCACCAATCCTTGTTTCAATAAAAAACCCAAATTTTCAAAAAACATTTGTCATTGGGACGGAAAGTGAGATGAAATGTTCTGAACTGGTGCACACTGCACACTGCACAGACAGCAAAACAAATGTTACAGGGGTGATGACCCTTCCCTATGTTTTTCAAAATGTACCTGTTCCAAATTACAAAACAGATTCTACCAGGGCTGGTGCAAGGATTTTTGACACCCTAGGCGAAACCTTATTTTGCCGCCTCCTTGGCTCCACCCCTGACCCCACCCCCTTTGTCCTCGCCCTGACCTTTTTTATTGACTGCTCAAAAACTTAAAATAAAAATACCTTCAAAGTTGCTGCTTTCTCCACAAACCAAACTTCTCCTGCAATCCCCACTCCCAGCACCCTGCCATTCCTGCTCCCAGCAATCCCCACTCCCAGCAATCTCTACTCCCAGCACCCTGCCATTCTGCAATCCCCACTCACAGCACCCTGCCATTCCTGCTCCCAGCACTCTGCCATTCCTGCTCCCTGCAATCTCCTCTCCCAGCACCCTGCCATTCCTGCTCCCAGCAATCTCCACTCCCAGCACCCTGCCATTCCTGCTCCCAGCAATCTCCACTCCCAGCACCCTGCCATTCCTGCTCCCAGCAATCTCCACTCCCAGCACCCTGCCATTCCTGCTCCCAGCAATCTCCACTCCCAGCACCCTGCCATTCCTGCTCCCAGCAATCTCCACTCCCAGCACCCTGCCATTCCTGCTCCCAGCAATCTCCACTCCCAGCACCCTGCCATTCCTGCTCCCAGCAATCTCCACTCCCAGCACCCTGCCATTCCTGCTCCCAGCAATCTCCACTCCCAGCACCCTGCCATTCCTGCTCCCAGCAATCTCCACTCCCAGCACCCTGCCATTCCTGCTCCCAGCAATCTCCACTCCCAGCACCCTGCCATTCCTGCTCCCAGCAATCTCCACTCCCAGCACCCTGCCATTCCTGCTCCCAGCAATCTCCACTCCCAGCACCCTGCCATTCCTGCTCCCAGCAATCTCCACTCCCAGCACCCTGCCATTCCTGCAACCAGCAATCTCCACTCCCAGCACCCTGCCATTCCTGCTCCCAGCAATATCCACTCCCAGCACCCTGCCATTCCTGCTCCCAGCAATCTCCACTCCCAGCACCCTGCCATTCCTGCTCCCAGCAATCCCCACTCCCAGCATTCTGCTCCCTGCAATCCCCACTCCCAGCATTCTGCTCCCTGCAATCCCCACTCCCAGCACTCTGCCATTCCTGCTCCTTGCAATCTCCACTCCGAGCACCCTGCCATTCCTGCTCCCAGCAATCTCCACTCCGAGCACCCTGCAATTCCTGCTCCCAGCAATCTCCACTCCCAGCACCCTGCCATTCCTGCTCCCAGCAATCTCCACTCCCTGCCATCCCCACTCCCAGCACCCTGCCATTCTGCTCCCTGCCATCCCCACTCCCAGCACCCTGCCATTCTGCTCCCTGCCATCCCCACTCCCAGCACCCTGCCATTCTGCTCCCTGCCATCCCCACTCCCAGCACCCTGCCATTCCTGCTCCCAGCCATCCTCACTCCCAGCACCCTGCCATTCCTGCTCCCTGCCATTCCTGCTCCCAGCAATCCTCACTCCCAGCACCCTGCCATTCCTGCTCCCAGCAATCCCCACTCCCAGCAATCCTCACTCCCAGCACCCTGCCATTCCTACACCCAGCAATCCTCACTCCCAGCACCCCGCCATTCCTGCTCCCAGCAATCCCCACTCCCAGCACCCTGCCATTCCTTAGCCCAGCCTGCTACCTCTGCCCCACTGTGGTCAGGATGTTGAGGGGTGGACAGTCCAGGATTGCATACAGCAGAGCAGGAGGAATTCTCACCAATCTCCCCTCTCTAACCTCCCTCCCAGGCTGGCTGAGTCACACACACACACAAGGCTTATTCGGAGTTACAATGCTGGCCTGCTGCAGTGCCATACAGTCCAATGGCTGCATAAAAAAAAAAAACAGTAATTTTTAGACAATTTGTTTACCTCCATGTCGCTCTGTGCCCCAGAAGGACCGCGCGATCATCCCTGAGGTCGGCCGCTCCGCCCCCCCCCCCCCCCAGTGACAGACGGGATTACCTCTTGGCTGGTCACGCCCCCTTACGAGTGCTGACCAGTGACAATGAAGGAGGCGTGCCAGCTGCTCAGCATCAATCAGAGCCCTGAGCCGCCGCACAGTTCTGCAGCTGGGGGAGTGAGAGGGGGGATCTGTCATGTGATAGTTCCCTCACGGCACCCCTGCACGATTCCTCCCTCTCCTCCTCCGCACCTCCGATACACTCCTGCAGACTTGCCACATAGGGACGGCGGCTCCAGATGTGACATCCACCGGGGATGAGAAGGTGACAGGCCGTGGCTGCGCCCTAGGCAGCTGCCTTGTTCGACTAGTGGTAGCGCCGGCCCTGGATTCTACTTAACAAACCTACAGTCCCTGTCTTGTTTGCACCGCCTGTATACTGCTGTTCAGTGTATATAGGGCCTTTTAAAAATTTGGGTGCGGGGTTCCCCTTAATATCCATATGTAGCGCCCACACCTTTTTAGGGGTGCTATATACCCAAATTTAGGGGGCTGGTCTGAGTTAGTATGTAGCGGGGTCCTCAAATTGATGGGATACACCTGGGGAATAGTGTGACCCAGGTGTATAATTGTGTTAGGGTTCAGACCCCTTTTTGTTTCGTGGAGGATGTAGTATTCTCCTTTGCCTGTGGGTGGCGGGGTACCCACAGGCTTTAGGTAGAATCATCTCCTGCAGTGCTCCCTGTTTTGTCCCTTCCCGGAGATGGTATGGCTGGGGCGGGGAACCCGCCGGGCCGTTGATGGGAGGAGATAAAAGGGGGAGACGCCCTTACCACGAGGTCTTGCGGAGAAGGAGGTCCTCGGAGGAGGAGGGTTGCGGTCCGCACCCAGGCACCTTAGGCCTGGGTGCGGGAGATCCAGGAGTCTGGTCCAGGTGCCCATGGCCTGGTCCGGAGTCATGTTGGCGTCCATCCCAGGCACCTTTAGCCTGGGGTGAGGTACTATCGAGGAGGCCTGGGGCCCAGTACCTTCGACTGGGTCCCGCTAGGGTGGACTGTCCGAGGGTCCCTGAGCGGAGGGACTCGTATCTGAGGTGAGGAGGCCAGAGAGGTTACCCACTGGAGACCCGGAGCAGCACCAACCCGGTGACAGGGGGCCTCTGGGAACTCTCTCTTGGGAGGACACATCCCCCTGATAGGGGCCACAGCGTATCGAAGAGGGCTCCATTGCTGTTCATAGGGGTTGCTGGAAGAGACCCCATCTTTCCTGTTCTGTAACAGCCGGATTGGCTTAGGCGCCGCTGGTCATAGTACAGTGGCATAGAACTTAAACTTTAGGAAGTGCCTCGATCTGCTCGCCCCACCGTTGGCAAGGTTATAGGTCCCAACCAGTTTGCTGCAGAAGAACTGTTTATTGTGCTTTGCTTATTGGAGTGTCAAACAAGTGTTGGACCTTTCTCCGGCGTGTGAACTCCAGTTACTGGAAGCAAAGGGGAGGCTGGTGAGCTTGCAATTACAGACTCAGTGCATTCACAGAACACACCGGCCCGAGGAAACATCAGTAAGTGGCCTTCACCTCCCTACTACAATGGGGAGGACATGGGCCGTGGCGCATCTCACTCTCACAACCCAGGAACCCCTAGACATGAGTCCGGTGTGTAACCGATGAAAAGATGGAGAGAGAGTGAGGCCGCTACAAGTAGTTAGGCTCAGACCGTTCTCATTGATAGGTTGTGCTACTTTATTTCTCCAGGTGGTATACTGGTGTGCAGTTCCCTGTGGCCTGTAGGTGGCACTGCCATGACAGGTCGGGGTTGAACCATCAGTAATAGTGCTGTGCCTTAGAGTGTCCTCTCTCGGCAGCGGTACAGTGGGCGTGGTTGGCCTGCTGTGCATGCTGGGAGAGGATACATAAGGGGCAGACGCCGCCTGGGAGGGGTCGCTCTCTGGAGTTCGCGAGAGGAGTCCAGGTGCGTGGCGCCCGGCCCTCCAGGTCATGGGGCCGCATGCGCATCAGTCCCAGGCACCTTTTAGCCCTGGGGCTGCAACTTCAGCACTGGGCCCAGCACCTTTAGCTGGAGCCCACTTCTGGGAAGAGGAATCCCAGGGTGTCCCTTGCGAGGGAGCCCGCTTCTAAGAAAAGGAGGCCGGGGGAGGACCTTTCTGAAGGACCGGTGAGAGTTCACAGTGAAGGAAGGGGCCCGGTAACTTTCTGGAGGGATTCATCTATCCACCAAGGGCCTAGTAATGTGCTGTTGCTGGCACCTGTCCTTGTATTGTAAAAGCTGAGAAGTTCGGGACATGATAGATTCTGTGGCAGAGGGTCTCCCGATCGTATCTAGGAAAAGAACCGAATTAAGCGTCCGAGCATCACTTCGGCTGCTAAGATCCACTTTTACGGGAGACTATCCGGGTGAGCTGAACCCACTCTGGGATAGAGTGGTGATTGTAGTATCTACTTGTGCCTGGACCTACCTCCCAAAACCTTGCTGTCCTGTCTCTTATCCACCCTTTCCTATCTGCTGAACATTGAGAAAAAATAAACTCAACGTTGGAGTTTAGAGTGGTGTGGACATTGGAATTACTTGGGGGGGGAAAACCAGAGACTTGTCCCTATATCCTAGGAGATGATAACCAACTGATGGAGAACCTGGCTGTGGGACCCAAATACATGACACCGCTCAACCTCTTCAAACAGGAGGGTACGGGCATATAGTACAGTGTGCCCTTTTCCTGCAAGTGAGCCAAAAGGTAGGAAAAAGGGTCCCCGTGTGCTACACATACAACACCCGAAGGGGCTGGGGGGGGGGGGGTACCCATGCCATTTTTCTCAATGATTTTCATCCATATTGCCAGGACCAGACATTACATTAAAGCCGCAAGCAGTTTTAAATGATTTTTTTTTTTTCTTTAGAAATGTCATTTTGTGCAGGGACAGTTCTAAACACGGGAAACACGTGGCACTTCACAGGCATACTATAGAAACCCCCCAGGTATGATATTTAAAGGAATATTTATTTCCCTTTTTTTTCACTTTATGCATCATTAAAATCACTGCTCCTGAAAAAACGGCAATTTTTAAAACTTTTTTGCATTGATACATGTCCCCTGGGGCAGGACCCGGGTCCCCAAACCCTTTTTAATACAATAACATGCATATTAGCTGTTATATTTAACACTTTTGATTTTGAACGTTCGCGTTCATTGTTTTTAATAGGGTTCTAAAGTTTGCGCAAACTTTCGGTCCGTTCGCAGGTTCTGGTGCGAACCGAACCGGGGGGGGGGGGGGGGGTGTTCGGCGGCTCATCCCTATCTCCTATTTGTTGCCCAGAATGTAGACAGATGCCACAACCTTGCCCCAAAGGGGGGGGGAGGACAAATTTAGACAGAGGAGCAAGGTCAGAAATGCCTATGGCAAGAATACAGGCCTGTATGCAAATGTATGCAACTCATTGTGGGAGAGGCATATGCCAAATCAATATAAGACAGGGTCCTATGGGAGGCAGAGTGGCAAGTAAACTTCTTGTTGGTGGGGTGCAAGTGGCGCCAAACCTCTCTAATGCCGCGTACACACGATCACTCTTCTGGAAAAATTAAATGTTTTCTCTTGGACGAGAAAAAACGGCCATGTGTAGGCTTTCCAGCATTTTTCCCGACGAGAAAAATGACAAGAATCATGACGAGTAAAATTAGAACATCCTCTAATTTTTCTCGTTGTGAATCGCAGCATTTTTTTCCGCGGCAGTTTTCCCATAGGGAAACACTGCTAGGGAGCCTACACATGGCCGGTTTTCTCGACTAAGAGAAAACCTGTCATGAAAACCGGCCGTGTGTAGGGGACCAAGCCGGTCCTCCGTTTTTCCAGTCGGGTTTCACGGCCGTGTTTTCACCGCCGTGAAACTCGATTGTGTGTACACGGCATTAGAGTAAATGAAGAGGCTCAATGAATTAGGTCAGGGGAGGAGCGGGAGGTAGTGTGGTCCTGTACACACGACCGGTTTTACCGATGAAAACAGTCCGATCGACTTTTTTCATCGGACAAACCGATCGTGTATGGGCCCCATTGGTATTTTCCCATCGGTGTTAAAAAGAACATGTTTTAAATTTTATCCGATGGGAAAAAAAAAACGAAAGCAAATTACTATCGTCTGTGGGGAACTCCATCGGATAAAAAACCCACGCATGTTCAGAATCAAGTCGACGCAAGCTCAGAAGCATAGAACTTCATTTTTCTTGGCTCGTCGGAGTGTTTTACGTCACGGCGTTTGGGACGATCGTTTTTTTTACTGATGGTGTGTAGGCAAGACTGATGGAAAAATCCATCGGTTTAAAATCCATAGGAAATCCGATCGTGTGTACAGGGCTTAAGTGTGGAGTCTGTCCAATTTGAGCAAGGGACCAGATTAAAGTCACCCAGAAGTAATACAGCATCAGTATCATATTGCACGAGTGGTTACATATTTATATATAGTACCTCCTGATTACACACTGAGGTTGGTAGATATAGACCCCCCAGCACCACCATATGGTCAAAAATACAAGCATGGAGCAGAACATGTCTACCCTCCAGGTCAGTGCGTACAAGTTTGAAACGAAAGGGACTTGTGGACTAAAATAGAGACCCCTCTAGCATAGTTGGAATAGGTTGCATGATAATGTAATCAAACCCAAGGCCTCCTCAGGCTGAGAAATTTCAAACCTAGTTATTGGGTTTCTTGCAAAACAGACATGTAGGCCGTGGTGGCTGGGGGGGGGGGGGGCCGCAAACAAAATAAAAAATCCTGAAAAAAAACATCAATTGCTGCCTCACTGTGCCCATCAAATGCAGCCACTGTGCCCATCAAATAGTGCCACATCAAATGCTGTCACTGTGCCCAAATAGTAACACTGTGACCCCCCCCCCACCTGCTCGCCATCTGCCCGGCACTTACCCCGTCTGTGGCGGCGGGTGACAGTGGCGAGCGGTGAGACCTTGCAGCGGGTCAGACAGCGGCTCCTGTGTCCTCCGTACATCTCCTCCCGATAGGTGTCCAATCTTAGCGCCTGTCGTTTCAGCCAATCAGGTGATGGGTAACAGACCCGCGCACCCGATGAGGCCTCACCCGATGGCTGAGAGGCGGTACAGGGTTAGGAAAGCGAATATGCATTCACTTTTCTAACACACCTGGGTGAACTGCGAGCGCGATACTTTTTTTGCAGTACTTCTGGACTGCAGAGATGAAAGCAAGGATTCATCCACAACAGGGTGCCAGACCCTCATGCATGCGAACTCCCCTGACAGCTCACACACACACACACACACACACACACCCGGCGTAGGAAAGCAGGGAAATGGCATGGGCATACCGCCATGACCTACGAGCCAACCAGCAGCAGCAGCAAGTGCCGTGTGGACCTGGGATCCACTGTAGAACTTCCACCTGGTGCCTAAGGTAAAACCCATGCAAGTCATGACCAGTGTACTCGAGATACCTCCCCACACCTTACCCCAACCAGTTTAACCCTCTTAACCAATCTATAGTCATTTAGACCACACCAGAGTTGGAGTATAAAATGGCCACAACAGCCTTTTTATTAAAACCATATCATGTAAAGAACTCCAATATAAAATATATATTTTCAATAACTTTATTAACACAATTTTACCATTATAACTCCCAGTCTGTTGGTCTCTGACGGCACCCCAAAACTTTTGAACCCCTTTTTACACCAATACACTGCGGCACAAAATTTTTGAACCATACCAGGCCTCCAGCCGTATAACAGCTCGGAAACAACCCCTTCCCGCAGTGCAACCATACCCGTACTCCAGTGGACACCATTCCACTGGAATACACCAGAGGGGCACATACCACCGATGAGCCCCCACCACTTTAATACCATCTGTTTTCTGCCACCGTCAAAGACCAAAGACACCGCCACAGCCTGCAAAGGGTAACCCCTTACCCTTAAGGGCCCCTCCACACCCGCAGGGCACACCGGATCCCATCCTGACTCCCCAATGCCCACAAATCCATCCCACGTCAGAAAGATGCACACCATCCCTCCGTAAATACATGCCCACATTAACCTCCAACTCCATGTGCCTACCACCAGCCCCCCGTTATTGGCAACCAACCTAACCACCAGTTCATTCAACTTGATTCCTGCTTTGTTAATCTGCGCCACTGATCTCGCCAACAGCCACGAGATGTACTTCCTAACGTCAGACTATACCACCAACGTCCCCAGGAAGACCTCTCTAAGCGCCAAGAAATCCGACGTTATGGCCGAGAACAGAGCCCCAATGGCTCTGATCCCCAAGTCCTCCTCCCCCCACATGTAGTACCAAAACGACCGGTGGTCTATCCAACCGGGTGTACCGATCCACTCCTGGCACCACCCTACTCCACTCTATGCCCGGGAAGCCTAATCCTCCCAACGCAAGCCTCCATCCTGTGTATCCCCAACAGCCTGCCCTCTTGCCATGCATCTGCTCTCCTTTTTCCCCCAAACGACATATGAATGCCCTACCGTCCAGATGAGGCGCGTAGAACCTCCATCTGATCTGAAAATACCACAACACAATTCAAAACCCCAGAAAATTACCCCATCATTGCCAATAACCACACTTGCGCACCCCTTCACTTCCCACATCTTTCCACTCACATCCGCTAATAAATGGGGGGCGTACATAAGAACAAAACCACCTGGACTCACATCTCACGATCCATTTTACCGCCGCCAAATCCAACCCGCCCCGGGCAGCCCCGATGCGGAAGGAGTGTGAAGCGATATGCGAGCAGTTGTTCCCAACCGCCCACAGGCCTTTCTGGAAACCCAGCCATGCATTGAAAACGTACTAGAAAACGATCCATCCCCATGCACCAAAAAAGGCCCACCCCCGGCCGTCCTTACTTCCAGAACTTCTTACACCACCCTCACTGAACAGTCCTGATCCCCGGGCAATGAAGACGGCTGTACCGTCACCCCTCACACAGGGAGGGTGGCCCATTTGATCCATCTGTAACCTCCTGACCCGCCACCTCACCCTACCGCCCGATAACTCCACGTCCTGTACCAGTAACCCCTCAGTCCTCCGTTTTTGACGGGCCCACAAGCTCCCCCACCCTAAATGCAACAAAAAACGCTGTATAGAACAACTTAACTCCTTAACAGATGAACACACCCCGGCCAATGCCCCGCAAATCACTTGTGAAAGAGAAACAGAAAACAGGCCTTCCTGCATTCCTATGAGGGTGATCCTTTTGACAACCCTTTAACGCCTCCCTTACCCAGAAAACCGTAGTGAAATCTGCATGCCCTGGAGTTCGAATAGAAAACGCCAAGCCTGCCCGCTTCTTCTCGATCCCTGCCACCGAACCCCTTGCCTCCATGCACCGAGTTACTAAGTAAACTACCAGCAACTCCGTCTCAGACACATCCAGCTAAGCATCCGCCAGCCGTCTGAATGCAGCCCATTCCCTCCAGATTATTTGTATATGCCACCCATGTCGACCCACTTCCCTACTTCCCAATCCGAAAAACGGGGACAGTGAAACAGCTAAAGTGTAGTCCAACCCCGGGATACGCCTAGCATAGAGAAAACGTTCACTTGTAAGCACTCCAGTCGATGACTTGCACCACCCCCAAATCGTCACCGTTCAATATAAACTTCATGTCCTTACACATAGCCTCCCACAGCTCTGTAGCCAATACCGCCGGAAACAGGTCCAGCAATACCAGGTGATGACTGAGCCCCTCTTCCCCCAAAGACTTAGGCCATGCCTCTGCACTCCATTACCCCTGGCAAATGCCCCAAAAAACCCGTGGACTTTGCAGCATCAGTGCCCCATCCTAAATCAAAAATTGGTCACCGGGTCCCACATCCACCCCCATTGCCCGCTGTAAGTTTCCAAGAACGTGTGCCCCACCTTCAAAACATCCCTAAGCTCCTCATTGAGTCAAATGGAATGCGTATTGGCCCGCACCCCCACTGCCGCAGCCGACCATCCTTTAACAAAAACCCACCCATGGGAACAATTTCCCAGGAATTGGATCGCCCGACCCGTCACGGACCCTTTAACAAAAGGAAGCTAAATTGTCAGACATGGCGCCTGAGAAGGAGCATACCATGGGCAGACACCGATTCACATAAAATTACCCCCCAGCAGCACCCCAACCGCCAAAACTGTCCGGGTGAAACGGCAGCCGCCGGAATGCCGACTCAACGTCCGCCTTTGCATGAGTGCCCCCCACTGTGCCCACTTCAGGACCTATCAAGGAATTAACTGACCCCCTGTTTGAGAACAAGAGGTGGTGAATAAGCCGAAGCTTGATCGATTCCTTTTTAAGCCCCACCCCCATCGGTGACACCACCAGATACACGATTGGGCTCTCCCGAAATGGCCCCCCCATACGATCTAAAGCCACCTTGTTAGCCAATGTTTTCTGAAACCACCCCCGGACTAACCAGTGCGGACCCCAAAATTTGCGCCAAGGGCGGCACGACCTCTTGAGCGAACGCAATTTTAAAAAACCCTCCTAGAAACCCGCTCTCAGCAACTCCGCCGACGCCCTAACCAAATATCTACTTTAGAAAAAAAATGCATCCTTACCTCCTGCACCGGTGTCATCCTTCTTGAAGCAAAATCCCCGGGATGCTTTCCGTCTTTGAATCACCGAGACAAGGGGTGCGTCCCCCCGCATGCAGCATTCCTGTTAAAAACGACAGGACCCCACCCAACTTGCCAGGTTCCTTGTTAAACTGACAGTACACCCCACCATGTTTTTCGTTCAGTGGTACAGAGTCATTTGTCCCCCCCGACCGACCCCCTTGAAAAATGGCTTGGTGTCCCAGCCGAGGACATCAAACGCAGCCAAAGGCTGATATCCTTATGCACCCAACAAAGCGTCTGACGAACTGCCCCCCGCTGCCGACTGTTCGTAAAAACGCAGTAAAGCAGTCCCAACATAACCCCCTAGGCCTCTCCCAGCGCATCCATATAACAGCACAGTGCCGATCAATGTTCCCGGGTTTACTCACCTAACACGCTGGCCAAGTTGGCGAATGGCTGCAGCCTCTTGCCAAACCTCCTCGGGACCAATCGACACCTCCTCATCCCCTCATCTTCCTTTCCGGAATCGTCCGGCTTACCTTTTTCCAAATAAATTTTCTCTAGGGGCAGTAATAACAAAATCTCGACATACTCACCTTTCCAATTTTCTCTCACCCCCCCGGTCAGGTGAGCCCCCCCAAGGGCCCTTCAAAGCAAACGCAAACCTCACACTTAGCGGCATCGGCGATACGTACCCTAACCGCTATGGCCGCCACAGCAGGATCCCCTGAGTTCACCCCCACGGCCATACTCACCTGATCACCTCCAACAATGTTCCGTCACAGGCCCCGCAGTGAACACGGGTGCCACCACCTTAACGACCCCTTTACCTGCCCGCCTACCCACAGCGCCACCTGCGGGGGACCCCCTTCACCCACGAACATCGCTGCACCAAATCCCTCAATCTGCAATAGGGCCCCTGCCCCGGGAGAGGCAGGCTGGTTGCCCACTACCCCCGCCACAGCATCCCTGACCACCGGCGTGGCCCCCACACCGTTGGCAACGCCCCCCGACCCCACACCCAACAACTCACACAGTGCATTCGTCAAATCAACAGGAGAAATGATAGTGGTAGACTTACCGGGCTGACAGGGCACGTCCCCCCTCACAGCCGCAGATCTCGCCTCCCCTGGTGCTGCGACTCCTCTGCGATCCTCCTCTACCGATCCCGACCGCTCCCCTTCCGACCTCCGCTCCCAGGCTGGAAGCATGGGCGTGATGAGCCCCCCAGGCGAAACTTGCCTGGAGGCCGCGACTCCCCTTGGCGCCGAATTGAAGTCCCCTCCTGGGGATCCACCACCACCTCCCTGCAGCGCCTGTGCCCTCTTGACGAGCCCCGGGTAGGCCGCGACACCTGATCACTGTTGTCCTGCACGTCCCTCAGCTTACTGCTTCACCCGACACCGCCAGCCTCGTCTGGTAGAGGCCCTGCGGACGTGGCACCGCTTCTCCCCCGCTGAACCTCCCCTACACTGCCGCCTGCACAGAAGGGGGGTCCCAATATCTGAGGTCCTCCGCCGCGAGGGCAAAGCACGGGAGCCATTACAGTCCGTAGCCCCGCCCCCTGCGTACCGTCCGGCTCACCCCCGGCTGAAGCAGGCGCACGCTATTCCAGGGGTGGGCCGACGAGTCAGCCTGTGGGCTCCTGGGTTTTTGTTTTTTGGTTTTTTTTCGGGGGGGGCCGCCACGAATCGCGGGAGAGGGGGGGGGGTGCCGCGAATCGCGGGAGGGGGGGCAGGCACGAATCGTGGGGGGGGGGGGGCGCGTCTGCTGAGGCCCCAGGCCAGATCGGGCCCCAAACAGATGTCCTGTTATGATGGCCCTGAATGAGGGCACCAACCTGGTCTCCCAGACAGTCTGGCACCTTCGTCGCCGCAGCCGCCCGCAACCGAGCGAGGATCAAATCCACGTCCGCCATTTTGTCTAAGGAGAGAAGTCCTCTCCTTTCTGTCCCCACACAAAATGATGCCGAGTGCACCCGCCCCCAGCTATTTAAAGCGCCCCTCCCCTCACATTAAAATTCACCTCTGCCTCCACCCACTCACTTCTTCACCAAATGTTAACCCCGTCCTGTCTGTACTCTCCACCTCGTCATGCACGGCCCTTCATTATTTTCTTTTTTGTCTCTTCATTCCGGGCCTCCCTGATCCACTAGAAACACTGACGACTAACCGTAGGTGCCCTCCCCCCCCCCCCCCCATGCTGCCTGGCGAGCAGGACATGAGCAGAAGAGGCCCGTGAGTGAGGGGAGAAGTAAGTGGGCAGACTCCCCCTGACACAGAGGCCACCCCCCCTGCATGACAGTGAGGCATCCGGAGTGGCCAAGACACATACAGTGATTAAAACGTGGAAACATATGCGGATGCAGAAACATGACACAATGTCCCTCTCTGTGTGATGAAAACATAAGTAACAGTCAGTGGGGAGCGTCCTGTGTGCTATGACCCGATCAAAACACCATGTGGCATACTCACCAACTGTCGGTTGACATGCAGTACATGAAGGCTGCGGCCCAGGTCCTAACTGGCCTAGACCACCATCACCTGTAACACGCTGGCTGGAGCGATCAGGACAGAGATGGTGTGAATGAGCCTGAGGGCACCCCATGGTAAATGATAGGCGTTCACTAACTGCCACCTAGCAGGAACCCTAGCAGCAAGCCACAATGGAGTTTGAAGTTGCTAAAATTGCATCCTGCCCAGCATGAGAAATCTGACATGCGTGCCTACTGGAGGAATTAACAGTAGAGGGTCATGCACTCTGAGCCGTGGCAGGAAGAGGTAATGAATGGAGAACTTGGCTGGTGACACACTTCCAGAGCTTATGTTACTGCAGCGCAGCCTCCTGCTGACCACATGCAACCAAACTACTGAAGCTGAAGAGCTGACAAAACGCATCTATTTTCATGAATGAAAATTGACTAGACTTGCCAGTATGAGTACTGTACTGTGGCGGGTGAGGACACCTGGTGTGGTGGGGGACAGCTGACTGCTGGGACTGACCCGGGATCCATGGCGACGGGGCTAATCCGTGCATAAGTTGAACGCTGCAAGTGCCCCCCCCCCTCCCTGCCCGTACCTACCAGGGACCAATGCAGTGGATGCCCGGCGTGAGCACCGGGAGTGTGAGCGGGTGAACCCCCCCCCCCTAGCCCGGCGTGAGCACCGGTAAAAAAGCGAGCGGGAGGGTGGGCGCGCCCCCCCCCCCTCGAATCCGGCATGAGTACCGGGAGAAGAGAGCGCCCCCACCCCAGGATACCCAGCGCGAGGACCGCAAGAAACGACCGGGCTGCCCCCCTGGATGGCGCCGGGAGGAATACTGAGAATTCAGGCGAGCGGGCAGCCCCACTCGATGTAGCCCGGTGAGAGCATCGGGAGGAGAACCGCCACGAGACTCCAGCAGCCGATGACCGCTCTGCGATGAAACCGGAAGTGACGTGCGTCCGCTGTGACGACCCAGAAACACAGCAGACGCAGGAGAGGAGAGAGGAGGAGGGATAAATAGCCCTCAGACTCCTCCTACAAATTCAGGCTAGCTTGCGGACAGCCTTCCACATGTTGAATATTTATCTGCCCAAGCCAAGGTAGGGGCCCTATTTTTTATGGATTAAGATTGTCAATGGAGATTTAGGGTTGATGCAAGAGTAAAGGAAAGAGGGACAGGAAGTGGAATGAAGAGGAAAATAAAAAATTGGATTTTACCTACATCTTACCTGTAAAATCATTTTCTTGGAGCACATCACAGTACACAGAGCCAGTTTTATACATAACTATTTGGGTTATACGCCAATTATAGGTGAATGGACACTGGTAGATCAATCAAACATGAAGTCCTCCCCTATATAACCCCTCCTACACAGGAAGTACTTCAGTTTTGTAGCAAGCAATAAATTCCCAAAAGAGGGGAGGGACCTCTCTGTGTCCTGTGATGTACTCCAAAAAAAGGATTTTACAGGTAAGATGTAGGAAAAATAAAATTTTCTTTATCGTACATCACAGGACACAGAGCTGATTTTATACATAACTATTTGGGATGTCCTAAAGCAATGCCCTTGAGGAGAGAGAGACAACATCAAAGAAAACTGCCACCAACAAAGGACCTACTCTGCTGTTTGTAATACGCAGATTCCAAAGGCAGTATCTTCTGACATGCACCTGGTAAAAACCCTGTGACTGGATGAACCAAAGACCAAGTAGTGGCCTTGCAAACCTGAGCTACTGACGCCTGATGGTGAACCGCCCAAGATGCGCTCACACACCTGGTGAAGAAGCTTTCCCCAGCAAGCGTGTGATTTTGCCCTTTCAAACCATAGGCCTGAATGCTTACATGGCGGATCCTATGAAAAAAGAGTTGACCTGGATGCTGCCGGCCTTTCCAGAGCTCTTCTGACAGCACAAATCAGGATTCCAGACCTGTGCTGACAATTCAAGTAAATCCTAACCGCCCAAACTACATCCAGAGTATGCAGTAATCTCTCCCTGCCAATTGTGGACTAGGAAAAAGACAGGCAAGACACTGTCCTAATTCCAGTTGAAACTAGAAAACCACTCTAGGCAAGAAAGGTGGATGAGGACACAACATCATCTTAATATGATTCAAGAACAAGAACGGCTCCTTACACGAAAGAGACACCAGCTCTAACATTGTTCTTGCCTTAAGCCCCGTACACACGGTTGGACTTTTGCCAAACAAACTTCGTTTTAAGCAAGTTGGACCAACAATCCGACCGTGTGTACGCTCCATCGGACAAACTTTTTTCGTTTGGTTTTGTTTTCATCGGACAAAAGTTGGGTCTGCAAACGGACAAACTTTTGCCCAACAAAAGTCCGATGGAGCAAAGTCCTACCGTGTGTACAGAAAACCATAGGACTTTTGTCCGATGGACAAAACAACTAATGTTAAAATCAACCAACAATAACAGAAGTTGACCAAAGGGTGGCGGTAAAGAGCAGAAAAACCATGTGATGTTGCAAAAAGTTTTGGGAAAGTTTGCAGAAAAGTCCTGTGGTGTGTATGCTATGGGTGTGCCCGGCCAACTCCGTTCGGACAAAAATCCACGGAAAAGTCAGATGGAAGTCCGACCGTGTGTACGAGGCTTAAGCGATAGTAAATAAAGAAGCCACCCTCCGAGTCAAAAGGACTAATGGAGTTTCTCAAATTGGTTCAAAAGGTGGCTTCTCTAAAGACAACCAAGACCAAATTCAAGTCCCAAAGACACACGGGTTGCCTGACAGGCGGAACGGTCTGCATTACACCCTGCATGAAGTATTAATCAAGGAGTGAGAAACAACAATCTCTGGAAAAAATGGATAGAGATGAAATCTGACCCTTAAATGGTACTTAAGGCCAATCTCATTTCCCCTACTGAAGGGAAAAACTCCCCCTCACATATTTCCACGTGTGCTATTTACTGGCTACACCCCAGGCATAAAATATTTCTGAGTTTTGTGATGGAAACTCCCTAAAGCCAGCTTCCTGGCACTCAACGGTACAGAGATAACAGGACAGACCATTAGGTCTGGCTGGACCGGAAGTGACCCAGGAGCGTCCCCCACACAATTCACTATGTTAGCCAAATTGGCCCAGGAGGGCTTGGTACACTAACACTACAATCAGTGTTACCACCTCCTGGATTCTTCACAAAAAATGCGCCAGTAGTTGAAATTGAGGGAAGGTGTCAATTAGGGAGAACTGGTCATCTACCCCAATTGCCAGTGGGACTCTCGTCCCGGACACAGCCTGTCCAACTTGCTGTAGACTTGCGGAATTCAGTAGATCCACCTTCAGAGTTCCTCATTGTTGGCAAATTACCAAAAAACGTCTCAGGATGCGGGGACCACGTGGTCCCAAGATTAGTTGCTGAATATGTACTGGCGACAGACGGCCCCTGCCTTTCTGCCCCAGACAGAATGTGGTTCCCCTTCCTAAGCCACACGACTCCTGGTGCCACCCCAGTGGTTGATGTATGCCAATGAAGAGGCATTGTCAGATTGAACCTACAACTGGTTCGTCCAATAATCCAGAGCAAGGTGTACTGGCCAAAAGTTTAAAGATATTGATGGGTAGTATTCTCTGCTGTGAAGACCAAATCCACTGAACTGTAACCACTTTCAAACCAGCTGGAGAGACTGGCATCAGTGGTTATTATCTTCCAAACCCCTGAAAGGAAGAATTTCCCCTTCTCCAGATTCCAAACCATCAATTTGAGCGGGACTGTACATAAGGAACGTGCTTCGACCTAGATACAACTTCCTCCTGCAGAATGTATCGAAGGAAAATTTGGAACCGACTGCTTCCTGAGCAAAGCTTATTGAGATATACAGAGATTGACACCCCCTGTGCCTTCAGCAAGTCCAGCATTGGGCTAGGACCTTTTGTGAACCTTCAGGAGGCGTCGCCAGCCCGAAGGGCAGAGTCACAAAATGAAACAAGACGGCTTTCTACTGCAATTGCAGGAACCTTTTGATAAGGAAAAAAACGGCACATGAAGATAGTCATTGATGACTGTGGACCCCGAAATCTACCTCTTGCAGAAGTCTACCTGAACAGACCGAGCCTATCTAAAACAGAAGGATGTCCAGCGGTTTGAGATTTAAGATGGCCCTTATGTCCCCATTTGGTTTTGGGACCGCTGCCAGTCGAGTGTTTTATATTAATAAGCCCATCATTTCTGTTCCAAGAGTCAATGCAAGGCAAAAGACTGACGACTCTGTGGCAGACCCTGAAGGTCCCAAGAGGTGTACCTAACCTCCTAGGTTTCTGCCGGCTAAAGACTGAGCGAGCCACCTCAGAGACTGCCCTAAGATCCTCTGGCCCGAGATACTCTCAAACACAGCCTCAGATGCCTCCCTCCCTCAGGAGGGAAAAGATTGCAGCACCTGGTATTCCCGGGCAGTCTCCCATCCAGCCACTAACCAGGCTTGATACTGCTTAGGCTCCGATAAACCGCGATCAGGCATGTTCAGGGTGATTTGGCCGCAGTCCTTCTGGCAAAAAATAAATGTGTCAGGAAAACCAATGTTTAAACACCACAGTGGCTCAGATGTACCTGACACCACTGCCTATTGAGAGATTTGGACACCGCCAGATCACTGAACCTGAGAGCGGTGCACCTGCCTCCTCCTGCTGCCTCTCCCTTCTGGAGCCATTTTAGCAGGTATAACAGATAAATAATGCAGCAACTATATTAGCCAAAATCTAATAAGCAGACTCCCAGGGATGCAGGCCTAAAACAACGTAGGTATGCAAGTACAGAGGTACCCAGGTATGCCGTTATGTAGGTATATAAGTATTCTTAAAGTCCAAGAGTGCAGCGCTTCAGTGCAATTATAATATATGAACGTGACAGTCCAAAAATCCGGAGTAAAGCTGATAAGGAAACCTCCACCAAAATTCAGTGTGAAAAGAAAGGAAAGGCACACTACACCTCTGTGCAATCAATCTGCTTACCAGAAAGACATGAAAACAGGCGTTGTGATCATATAATGCATGGAGTCAGTAGCAGTATTCACTTTTCAACTTGATAGGTGGTTTAAAAGGGCATAATTGTAATATTTTTTTTTAAGCAGCCTGTGGATGACCACTAAAAAAGCGGTCTCGCCAGACACAGGGAATTAGGTCTCCCAAAAATCCAAGCAGATGTCTGAAGCTGATATATCCGTGTCCCTGCTTTCCACAGGGAGAGTAAAGTCTGTTTTTGAGGGTCTCACCTGGGCCTCACCTGTTGTCAGACTAATTCCTCAGAGATCAGATAGGCTCATTAGCTGAGCCTATGAGCCTATCTGAGCTCTGAGGAATTAGTCTGACAACAGGTGAGACCCTCAGAAACAGACTTTTCTCTCCCTATGGAAAGCAGTGACACTGATATATCAGCTTCAGACATCTGCCTGGGTTTTTGGGAGACCTAATTTCCTGTGTTTGGCGAGACCGCTTTTTTAGTGGCCATTCATTCCGCCCACAGGCTGTTTGAAAAAAAAGATTACAATTATGCCCTTTTAAACCACCTATCAAGTTGAAAAGTGAATACTGCTACGGACTCCATGCATTATATGATTCTCAACGCCTGTTTTCATGTCCTTCTGGTAAGCAGATTGATTGCACAGAGGTGTAGTGTGCCTTTCCTTTCTTTGCACACTGAATTTTGGTGGAGGTTTCCTTATCAGCTTTACTCCGGATTTTTGGACTGTCACGTTCATATATTATAATTGCACTGAAGCGCTGCACTCTTGGACTTTATTATTTGTGTTTGCCTTATCTACAAACTGTGCTGGCTGCTGTTTTTTTCATTATATTATTTTTATCTTTATTTGTTTTTTAAGTTAGCGCAGATATCTGTTCACCCTGCTTTTATATAAGTATTCTTGCCGTTAATGCATTTATGTATGCATTTCGAGGCAAGCACATATGCAAAAATGTGATTTATGCAAAATGTGTTTTACGCAATCATGCGTTTTATACAAACATGTGTTTTATACAAACATGCGTCTTATGCAAAACGTGTTTTACACAAACATAGGTGTAGCGCTAGCCTCACTCTCCCTCTCGGTTTTTTCTCGTTTGAGGGGCTTGTGTCTAGGGGTACCTGGGAGACGAGAGTGCAGGAACACTACGCCAAGCTCTCCCCTCGTATGTGTATGAGGGTTGAGCACAGTCACTTGAATTACCTCCCGGGTCTGTTCACTGCATACGAAGCCTCCAGTTGTTCCATGGAGATGTGTCTGCCAATAATAGAGTCCCACACCAATCAAAAGTCCAACACTCCTTTTATTTCTCTGCTTTCAGGATGAACACAATCAGTTGAACTTTTACTAACAGACAGACAGGGGTATGGATACGAGTAGGCCCAGGTACAAATGAACTCTCCTATTCCTTTGCTAGCGAATAGGCCTGGCGCACGGTCTCTGCCACCGACCGTGAGTTTTGGTCGCTGCCACCGACCGGATGAACTGTTGAGGCCCCTGCCACAGGCCTAATAGCAGGTCTCTGCCACTGACCTGAGTTGAATAGTTGGACCGCTGCCACCGGTCATAGAACATGAACCACCTTCCTTTCTGAACTTGGCCCCTGTTCGGGAAAGATATCCCTCCGGGCGGTCTCCAGAGGGTCACCCGGCACTGGCAATATGCTGCACCAGATCTTCAGATGAATCCCTCCTCCGGTCCCTTACGCCTCTGGATTCAGGTGCCCCACTCCTGGGGCCCCCTAGGACAATCCCTCCCTCGCGGGACCCAGCGGAAGGTACTGGGCCCCATGCCTCCGGCTGAGTACCTTACCCCAGACTGAAGGTGTCTGGGATGGAACACGAACTCCAAGTGTCCAGGCCTAGGCCGCCTGGACACCGACCACGGACAGCAGCCCTCAGGCTGAAGGTGCCTGGGACTCGAACCTCGTGGCGAAGATGTCTGCCCCCTTTATACCCTCTCCCAGCAAGCACAGAGGGTTCCCCGCCCCGCCGTACAACCGCTGCGAGAGGTCACAAAGGGTACGGCACTGCAGCGATGGTTCAACCCCGGCCCAAAGTGACAGCGCCTCCTGCTGGGCTGCAGGGAACTAGACATCACTGATGTCTTCACCAGATTTAAAAGTATATACCCGCTACATAGGTTTTACGCAATGTGTTTCACGCAAACACATGTTGTTTATGCAAACATGCAGGCATGTATCCATGCTGCACCTATGCATCCAATGCAGCCTCTATGCTATTTCATTGCAGCCTAAAAGTAAGCTCCTGCAAACCAAATGCACGCTATTCTGGAGACACCACTCCTTAACCACTTCGGCCCCGGAAGAATTTGCCCCTTAACCACTTGCCGACCGGCTCACGCCGATATACGTCTGCAAAGTGGCATGTTTCCGCAAAACAACGTATGGGTACGTGGTCCCCTTTAAGAGTCGGCAGCCACCCACGATTGCGGGCACGAGAACCAGAACGGGGGTTTGTATTTAAACACACAAATCCCTGTTCTGTCAGTAAGTAAGAACAGCGATAATGTCTCCTCCCCCAGTCAGTCCCATCCCACCCACAGTAAGAAACACTCACAAGGGAACACATTTAACCCCTTGATAGCCCCCTAGTGTTAAGCACTTCCATAATGGTGACATTTACACATTAATCAGTGCATTTTTATAGCACTGATTGCTGTATAAATGTCAATGGTCCCAAAAATGTGTCAAAAGTGTCCGATCTGTTCGCTGCAATGTCGCAGTACCACTAAAAATCGCAGATCACTGCCATTACTAGTAAAAAAAATAATAATAATAAAAATGCCATAAATCTTTCCCATAGTTTGTAGATGCTATAATTTTTGCGCAAACCAAAAATATGTAGAAGAATATATATTGGCCTAAACTGATGAAGAAATTTGTTTTAAAAAACATTTTTGGGGATATTTATTATAGCAAAAAGAAAAAAGCATTGTTTTTTTTTCAGTAAAAGTAAAAAATATTTTTTTTTTTTCAAAATTGTCGCTCTTTTTTTTGCGGCGGACAAATCTGACCCCAAATGACACTTTTTGGGGACCAGTGACATTATTACATTGATCAGTGCTAAAAAAAAAAATGTACTGATCAATGTAAAAATGACACTGGCAGGAAGGGGTTATTACTAGGGGGCGATCAAGGGGTTAAGTGTGTTGCCTGGGGTTGTTCTAACTGTAGGGGGATGGGCTACCAGTGACGACAGAGATCATTGTTTCCGATCACTGGGAACAATAGATCTCTGACACGTCACAAGGAAGAACAGGGAAATGACTTGTTTTTATAGGCAGTTCTCCGTTCTGCCTGTGTACAAGGCAATCGCGGGTTGCCGGCGGAGATCGAGTCTGGCCGACCCGTGGGCACGCTCCCGCAATAGCACCTGCAAAAGCCGCCGTACAGCCAAGGCGATTCACACAGGAGTGCCATACTGTCGCCGTATAACGACAGCGGGCAATCAGAAAGAGGTTAAAGTGCACTGCTACCTGTACAGAGGTGTATCGACTGACAGTTTTACAAGCCCCCCGGAGCAGTAAGCATATATACCTTTTATGCAGTATATAATCATGACTTGTCTTGGTCATGCAGCTCTCCCATAGTAAGTACTCCCACTTTTCATTAGCAGCCATGGGATGCTGTTACATCTCAAGAGGCTTTGCTGAACCTTGAGCCCAGATGGTCCTTAGAAAATGGCCACACTTCTACTTCCTGCCTATACAGGAATGGGCCATACTGAGCAAACCCACACCCTCTAGTGGCTGGAGGAGAAACTGCAGCCCAACACTCCTAAGGTCCCTTTCACAGGGGCGGGGAGGTGCGCTGCCGTAATTTTTACCGCGATATTCGCCCGCTAGCGGGGTAATTTTTACCCCCGCCAGCGGCCGAAAAATGGTTAATCCCACCCACAATGTGCCTCTGCAGAGGCGCATTGCCGGTGGTATTGCCGCGGTTTTCCCTTGCTTTCAATGGGCAGTAGCGGTAAAGGAGCGGTAAACACAACGCTCCTTTGTCACTGCAAATATGCGGCTAGCAGGACTTTTGAAACGGTCCTGCTAGCACACCGCTTCAGTGTGAAAGCCTTCGGGCTTTCACACTGAAGACTGCAGGGCACGATTGTTTCAGGTGGTATAGCAGCGCTATTTTTAGTGCTAAACCGCCTGAAAAACGTGTCAGTGTGAAAGGGGCCTAAGAAGTACACAGAGCATGACCAAACAGCACACTGCCCCCAATGGCCACCGGGAGAAAGACCAGACAGTCCTTCTTTTTTTTTTTTTTTTTTTTTTTTTTTTTTTTTATAAAGAGAAACTGCAACATGCAGACTTACCATTCCTGCTGCAGGACTCTGAACATAACAGGAGTCCAAGTTTCACCCACCAAAGCAAGCTTTGTTATAAAAGACCTTCAGGGACTGGGTCCCCCTTAATCTGGGGTCCACTCACTGCAGGAAAGCACCTTGGTCAGAACAAACACTGGACAACCTCAATATGGTTTTGATGGGACATAAAAAGTTTTAGTTTGTTAGCAGGTCTCTTGTATGAAATTTTATTCTGGAGAAGGCAGAATCTAGATCTCAATAAACACCTCTCCATATTTATGATAGCTCTTATCACTTTCAAATGGTTTCTGGGAAAGTTGGTGAGCCAATCACACAAGCAGGAAGTGATGTTTCTGGGGAGTAGTCAGTACACACTCTGTGTACAGAACAACTCCAGGTAGCCATATTGCAATGCATTCTCAGTACTTTACAGCTGCTGCAGATTGAAAACGAAAAGGACATTTTTAATAACATTCAATTACAATAGGATTAGTGTCACAATTATATGTGCTATATTATTTCTTCTTTATTTGCTATTTTATTTCCCCTTGAAAGTGGAGTTACCCTTTAGGCACTCCTCCCTTTTTCCTGTCCTGGAAAGTTAGCACCTACACTTTTTTTGTAACTTTTAATAAACACAAAAATGATTAACTCTGCGTTATCAGCTAGTTCAGTCTCAACTGATGGCCTATAAAAAAAAGTCTCATTACCAAGGTGTCACACAAGAAACCTCTCATGATGGGTAAAAGCAAAGGGCTCTCTCAAGACCTTTCACAACCTTTATTGTTGCTAAACTTACTAATGGCATTAGTAATGTAGCGCTACCCCCAGTTAAGAGAGCCGCTGGTTTGTTTTCTCGGGCCCTGTATACAGCACCGCCAACCCCCGGCAATCTGACTCGACCCACTCAGGAAGCTATCCCTAGACTAACTGTGCCAATCACTCTCAGGTGTATGGTACTTAACAGTTCCTAAATAGACAAACAACACCCTGAGGCAGGAATATGAATAAGTAATAGCTTTACTATAAAATGGTGGCATAAAAACATGACATGCAACACTTACATGGGTCTGCAGAAACCCTGTACCAACCAATGCTACAGAGGCAGCACTATAAAATGGCGCCACGCAGTATCCACCACACGGAGCTATTATGGCGTGCGCGCCCTAAGACACAGCAACACACAAACTTTATAACTTTCCCCACCTATGTCAGGCCTGACAGTGTATGAAATAGTCCCCTTTCCCTGTGGGAGTAATATTTTCTTCACCGGCCAGCTTTCGTTGGTGCACTTGAAGAAATGAACCAATTGTAATCCAAAAAGGGTGGTAACTTGTAACAACAGTATGCAAACGGGGGGGGGGGGGTAGGCACTTCAACTCTGTCCCAACTACCGGACCCCCAAAGAACACTGGTGAGCGAACAGTGGGCCTAGGCAGTCTATAGGCCTGAATATAACTCAGTCTATGGATATGGGCAGGTGCCCGCTCACCGCTCCTGGCGCGATCCCAGCCTGGGTCTCCCACCGCGTGTGTCCGTCGCACACAGCGTCTGCAACCGATCAGGTCCCCGATCCAACTGGAGTCCTACACTGACGATCCAGGATCCACCCAGGTTCCGCAGGACGGTGAAAGGCTCTTCGGACTTTGGGTAAGGCCTTAGGCTTTAGGTCTTACCCCACAGCAGATCCGCGCAGGATGACTTGATGCTTGACGCGCGTTGTCCCAAGAGAGCGAGCTTCTCCCCGCCCCTCTCTTAAGTAACCTCTCCCATGAGTCTCTGCGGCAGAACCTCCGCCCTGAGGCCGAATGGGGCTCTGGGTACTGTAGTCCCGGAGCCTTAAAGGAGACCCCGCTACAGTCATTTTTTTTAAACTCTACTAAAATAAAGTAGTGCAAAAAAATATAAGCGGCGCTTAAATAGCCCTTCCAAAATACTAGTGAATACCTGTTTTCACAGATCTACAGCATAAACAAAATATTGATATATCACTCTGTGACAGTTGTGACAAAAAAAATATATAGTGTGTGTGTGTGGCGGGGTATTGCTCTTAAAACCCCAAGAGACTACAGTTCCAAGCACGCCTTAAGGCACTCAGGGTGCATTGCCCCGCACAAGGACTGCTGGGGTGGACTTCATAAGGGAGAGGGGGAGCCTGCTTCTTTCTCTTTGGACACCGCCCTCCCAGCAAGAGGATCCCTATGCTGACCTGCTGTGTGTACAAGGCCTGAAGCCTGGGCCTTGTGCCTTTCCAAAGAGCCTTCCGCTCCAAGAGGAACCTGCGGAGCGTCTGATCCTGTTGCTGAGTGCTGCTACCAGGAGGACCGAAGACCCGGGTGTCGTGGACACTGAAGCGAGTCACAGTAACGGACAAGGACTGGTCCGGTTGGGTGAGAGCACCTGCTCAGAGCTACATCACAGTATCTCTAGGCCCATTAACTTTATTCAGGGCCATCACAGTGATTGCAGTTACACTCTGGGGAGACTATCTGCTGAACTGAGTTTTCTTTTTCGTACATCACGGGACACAGAGCGACATAGTCATTACTAATGGGTTATATAGTTACCGTCAGGTGCTGGCACTGGCAACTTCCAAAACCGGAAGTACCCTCCCCTATATAAGCCCCTCCCATCCGGGAGCACCTCAGTTTTTTGCCAGTGTCTAAGGTGTTGGCCAAGAAGAAACATGTGTTTTTCACTGAGCTTGCGTACAGGTTCTTTTGGGCCTCAGTAAGCTATTCCGGATCCGACCAAAAAAGCTTCATAGCTAAACGGTCGGTACCCGGGCCTTGCAGAGAAGAGCAAGGTTCTGCCTGTAATGCTTCTCTTAGGAGAGCTGGACCCTGGGATCCAGAGCTCTGGTCATACCCACGACCAAGATGTTTTCTGTGCAGGGTGCTATACAGGTCCAGGGGAGTGGAATCCTTGGGAACCCGGTCCCTGAAGGTTTGATTACAATGCCTGCCGTGATAGGTGAAGTTTGGGCTTTTGTGGACCAAACAAAGTCCTGCGGCGGGGAACAGGTAAGTGGGGGCCCCCAGGAACTTGGTTCCATTGGGGGACCCCCAAGCCTAATTTGTCTTTCTGTCTGTTACCTAACGGTATTCCCGCTAATATCTGTGCATGCCTGTAACTACTAAAAAAATGTAATAATTTTTAATGGTGGTCAAGAAAAAAAAAAAAAAAAAAGGAATGTTTTTTTATATATGTTTAGTATATTAAACTGCGGTACCTGTGTTTGTCCACTAGAGGCCGCTGTGGAATGTTTTTCTTGTCATATGGACTAGTTTCTTCTCAGAGAACAAAGTCCAGGCAGCTGGTGA
This sequence comes from Rana muscosa, assembly GCA_029206835.1. NCBI lineage: Eukaryota > Metazoa > Chordata > Amphibia > Anura > Ranidae > Rana > Rana muscosa. Next base: position 551,061,118 of record CM055116.1, on the reverse strand, counting down.
GTTCTCCTACAGGAAACTGTTTCCTCTGCCATGTTGCAGTGTTCGTCTATCCCCCGGCCTGCGGCAAAGGGGGCCCTGGCTCCTGTCCCTGGTTTCCATGTTTGAAAATTAGCGCCGAGGCGCACGTGGCCACGCGCGTGCACGCGCCTCTATATATAGAGGTGGCCGGAAAAAGGGGCGGGGCCTGGGGGATGACGCTCTGTGCGCGCCGCAGCGCTTCTGCGCATGTGCGGGCGTCCCAGCAGGTTTTTAAAAAGCCACATTATTGCAGTAAGCTGGCTATGAAGTACAGAGACAGAGCTGGCAACATTTAAAGGCATACAGCAAGCGGTTGATACAGGCATCCCCTAGAAAGGCACATTAGTAGACACCAACTGTTATATAGCAGCAATTGTGCTAGACTATTCTCAGTAAAAGTGGTGTATTACGGCTGGAATACCTCAGCTTTAGGCTTAGGAATATGCCGTCCAGTAGCTCCGGAACTGAATCTTCCAGGAAGCGAAGGGGGTCTCATCGGGCTCTGAGGATCTTGGGCATACTCCTGCTGCACCAGTCTCCCCTGAAGTTCAGAGGTAAGTGACCGTAGAGACCCCGCAGGGGTACTTGGTACTGTGGCTGTCCTCAGTCACCTGCTCCTGTGTATGTAACAGAGGAGGTTTTTTCCTCAGCTCTGGGAGGATTAGAGAGAGATTGTCAAAATTTATCGCTGCCTCCCTGTCAGGGAAAGCACGCCCGATCTCCGTCTCCTCCTTCAGAGTGCCTGTTAGCAGAGCAACAGTCCCATACAGGGATCGACCTGCCTGAAGGGGATCAGGATAAGGTTGATTCTGTTATAGAGGAATCAACAGTGGGGGAACCTTTTCTCAGCATGTCAAGCTGAAAGATTATGGGTTCAGTCTCTGACTAACATGGTCCGATCAGCATTTAAAAATGCACCTTGCGGAACCATCAACCACTACTGTATCCTCGTTGGGGTCGCTAGAAGCCCCCAGACTGTTTGTTCTTTTCCACTTCACCCTTTACTGAAAGGGCTCATTTACCAGGATTGGGAACGTCCTGAGAAAATATTTATTCCCCTAAGAGATTTTCGGTGGTCTATCCCATGGAGGATAAGTTCATCAAAAAAAAAAAAAAGGAAGGTCCCTACAGTGGACGCAGCCATCTCTTGTATGTATAAATCATTGTCCAGTGGATAATGTCCAAATGTTCAAGAACCCAATAGATAAAAGATTGGAGTCCTTATGAAAATCTGCTTGGTGATACAACCAGCAGTAGCAGCTATTGGGGTCTGCTAAGCAGTGAAGGATCAGTTGAAACAGGTCTTGAGGGACTTGACAGATCAGCAGGCTTTGCCCTAGCTGATCTACCTAGAGCCTTAGGCTTTGCGGTTGACGCCATAGAGGATTCAGTCCATCAGGCCTCCCGCCTTACGCTGTCTATAGTACATATGCGTAGGCTCCTATGGCTCAAAAACTGGTCTGCTGAAGCTCCCTGTAAAGAATGGCTGGTTAGCGTCCCATTTCATGGTGAACGCTTATTCAGGGAAAACCTGGACAAATATATCCAGAAAATTTCCAGCGGTAAAAATACGCTCTTGCCGGTTAAAAGCAGAGTTAGAGGTCCCTCTTTAAGAGGCCTGCTTCTCCAGTCCCTGGGGCATCGGCTGTGTAACAGTTCCGACGGCCTCCTCGGTTAAATCCCGGGGGTAAAAAACAGGGACAGTAGCAGGGTAATGAGAAACCCTGGGTCAGGGGAGGTACAAAACCTCCCCCAAAGTTAAATTCATTGAAGCCCCCACTCAGTCGGGTGGGGGGAGGACTCCAGTTGTTCGCAGGAGACCTGGCGGGACACGATCAAGACAGATAGGTGCTCTCCGCAGTAGGTTTGGGATACAGTTTGGAGTTAAGACTCCCCTCCTTCCCATTTTGAGGTCAAACGTGCCAAGGGATCCCCGGAAGAGAGAGTCCCTCCTGTTGGCACTAGAACAACTATTGCTCCAAGGAGTAATTATGGAGGTTCCCCTGGAAGAATGAGGGTTCGGGTTTTACTCAAACCTCTTTACAGTCCCGAAGCAAACGTGGACGGGAGGCCCATATTAATTCTAAAAAGGGCTATACAAATTCCTGTATATCAGGACTTTCCGATGGAGTCGATCCGATCGGTGGCCACTGCCCTACAAGGGGAGGATTGGTTAGCCACGATCGACATCAAAAATGCTTATTTGCACATTCCCATCTTTCCAGTCCACCAAAAATTTCTACGCTTTGCAGTAGAAGGGCGCCATTTTCAGTTCAGAGCCTTACCCTTCGGTTTGGCCACAGCACCAAGAGTGTTCACAAAAATTCTGGCCCTTTATTGGCCAATCTAAGAACACAAGGTGTAATGATAATGGCATATCTGGATGACTTGTTGCTGATAGACCACTCAGTGAAAAAACTAGACGTGGTCGTTCACAAGACGATCAAGTATCTGGAATCTCACGGTTGGATTATCAACCGAGACAAGTCAGCCCTAAAAACCAGTCAAAAGTCTGGAATACTTGGGGCTAAGGTTGGATTCAGGCCAGAGAAAAATATTCTTGCCTCGAGGAAAGGTGTTGTCTTTGAAAGATTTGATCCACTTAGTGGGTACAAAAAAGACAGCCGTCCATACGCCTGTATATGAGGCTGCTGGGAAAAATGGTGGCATCATTCGAAGCAGTACCCTACGGTCAATTCCATTCAAGGAATTTGCAAGGGGCCATACTGTCAGCCTGGAACAAAAAAGTTCAGGCCCTAGACTTACAATGTCCTTGTCCCCTTCCGTTCGCAAGAGCCTCCGTTGGTGGTTGGTTCCCCAGAATCTGGAAAAAAGGAAATCCTTCAGTCCGATTTCTTGGAAGGTGGTCACTACAGATGCCAGCCTTATAGGCTGGGGAGCAGTATTGGAGCAATAGTCTCTCCAGGGCAGATGGTCGGATGCAGAAAAGGCCCTGCCCATCAATCTCTTAGAGATACGAGCAGCCCGTTATGCCCTAGTAGCATGGACATCCAAACTCCAAGGGTCCCCTGTCAGAATTCAATCAGACAATGCCACAGCAGTGGCATATATCAATCATCAGGGGGGCACCAGGAGTCGTGCAGCCCAGAGGGAAGTAAATTACATCCTGAAATGGGCAGAAAAATATGTCCCAGCCATATCTGCGGTATTCATTCCAGGAGTGGAGAATTGGAAGGCGGACTTTCTAAGTCGCCAGCAATTAGGCCCAGAGGAAGGGTCCCTTCACCCCGAGGTTTTCTGGACAATATGTCAGCGGTGGGGAACATCGGATGTAGATCTTCTAGCATCCAGATTCAACGCAAAGGGGGACAGGTTTGTCTCTCGGACAAGGGATCCCCTAGCTTGCGGCTCGGATGCCCTAGTGTTCCCTTGGGATCAGTTCAAGCTGATATATGCATTCACACCGCCACAATGGTTACCTCGATTACTCCGCAGAATCAGGGTAGAAAAGAAACCAGTGATTCTGGTGGCTCCAGCGTGGCCCCGAAGAGCGTGGTACGTGGAGATTGTAAAATGTCAGTGGGGAGTCCTGGGACTTTCCCACATCGTCCGGACCTGCTTTCGCAAGGACCGATATACCACCCTTCCTTACCAGCCCTAGGTTTGACGGCCTGGCTATTGAAGCCCACATTCTAAAAAAGAGAGGGCTCTCTAATTCTGTGGTATCTACCATGATCAATGCCAGGAAGCCGGTATCCAGGCAGATCTACTATAGAATCTGGAAGGCGTACATCGCCTGGTGTGAGGCCAAGAAATGGCATCCACGTAAGTACGTAATAGGTAGGAGTCTGGACTCCCTACAATGGGCTGTAGATAGGAAGCTTGCCTTGAGTACTATCAAGGGTCAGATTTCGGCCTTGTCAATATTTTTTCAAAGGCCCTTGGCTTCGCATTCACTAGTCAAAGCCTTTATACAAGGAGTGATGCGTATTAGTCCTTCGGTTAATATTCCCATATGTCCATGGGATCTAAACTTGGTTCTGTCGGTTCTACAGAAACAACCATTTGAACCATTACAGCATATTTCCTTGGTGCTTCTCACCAGGAAATGGATTTTTCTAGTAGCCATTTGTTCGGCTAAAAGAGTATCGGAATTAGCAGCTATGTCCTGTAGGGAGCCATATCTGGTTATCCATAAGGACAGAGTAGTGTTACGTCCTCATCCAGCCTTTCTTCCTAAGGTGGTATCGAGGTTTCATTTGAACCAAGATGTGGTTCTTCCTTCTTTTTTCCCCAAACCTACTTCGGTGGAGGAAAAGTTATTGCATTCTTTGGATGTAGTAAGAGCAGTTAAAGCTTATCTAAAGCCACTGCTCAGATTCGCAGAACGGATACTTTGTTTATTCTGCCGGAAGGCCCCAGAAAGGGTCAGGCAGCGTCAAAATCTACTTTAGCCAAGTGGATTCGACAGGTCATTATGCAAGCTTATGGCTTGAGAAGGAGACCGCCTCCGTTCAAAGTTAGAGCGCACTCCACGAGAGCAGTTGGAACTTCATGGGCAGTGCATCACCAGGCCTCCCTGGCTCAAATCTGTAAGGCCGCAACGTGGTCTTCAGTTCACACGTTTACTAGGTTCTACCAGGTGGACGTTAGAAGTCAGGAGGATGTCGCCTTTGGGCGCAGTGTGTTGCAGGCCGCAAAAGATCCTCATGTCTGATAGCGCTCAGCTTATATATGGTGTATCCCCCCCCTCATTTGGCATTGCTTTAGGACATCCCATTAGTAATGACTATGTCGCTCTGTGTCCCGTGATGTACGAAAAAGAAAATAGGATTTTTATAACAGCTTACCTGTAAAATCCTTTTCTTGGAGTACATCACGGGACACAGAGCTCCCACCCCTCTTTTGGGGACACTTATTGCTTTGCTACAAAACTGAGGTGCTCCCGGATGGGAGGGGCTTATATAGGGGAGGGTACTTCCGGTTTTGGAAGTTGCCAGTGCCAGCACCTGACGGTAACTATATAACCCATTAGTAATGACTATGTCGCTCTGTGTCCCGTGATGTACTCCAAGAAAAGGATTTTACAGGTAAGCTGTTATAAAAATCCTATTATTAGTCTCCCTGGCATTATAAAGTTACCGATCATCGTTACTTGGTTGGATTACAATTGTTCTTAAAGTGCACCACTGTGTTTGCTAGCAAAGATTTTTTCCACAGAACTATACCCAAATCATAGTCAGGCCTGACTGGGTAGTATAGGACATTGCTGGGCGCCATTTTTTGTTCACGGGGGAGGATAGCTGCAGCGGGGTCTGTTAAACTGTTTATCATATTGCTGAACGTTTTGATATTTTAATAAGTATACCCATATTGCAGGGCTCTGCATGTGACATTGCATACTGTTTATCATTCTAACCTTTACCAACAGTAAAATATTAGAGTTAAGTATATTGGTTGTCAGTGTCATTTACTGTGCTATACCATACTGTGTGCCTTACTGTGGGATTGTGTCATAGAGAATATTAGAGTGATTGCAATTCTATCATCCCCTTTACTAACTGTGCGACGAGAGGTTAGAGCCGATTGCCAGGGGTTGACAGCGGTGCACTACAGGGCCCAAAACAAACAAGGCAGCCCTCTTAACTGGGGGTATCGCTATGTGTGTGTGTGTGTGTGTGTGTGTGTGTGTGTGTGTGTGTGTGTGTGTGTGTGTGTGTATATGTGTATATATATATATATATATATATTTATATTCGCACAAAGTCCATAAAATTAATTCAATCCAAATGGGGCAGGGCGGCGCCAGCGGAGACAGGCATGCCCTGCTGAAGCTCCGTGACTCTCAGGACTCCACAGCCGAATAAAGTGCCCGTTCAGCTCGGTTCCCGGTGGAACCAGGTGTGGGAACAGCTGGTGAGACAAGAGTCTATGTTTAGAAGGGGTGCCCGCTTGAACAGGAAAACATCTAATTTCAAAGTCAGTCAGCCCAGAGCAGCATTGAAAATGGCACCTCCCCCTTCTCCTCACACAAGCACCTCACAAACTGCTAAACAAAGACAGCAGAAACAGCGGTCCCAGGCTGCTCTTGTGGAGAATGACCCAGATAATGATAATGACTATGAATATACTGACCCAGTACAGGTCACCAACACAGATACCATTAACCCAAACATATTAAAGCAATTTGAAAAGATGCTTCAGAAGGCACTTAAGAAAACTTCAGACCACATCACAAGCAGTTTGTCAAAGGAAATTAGGGAATTAGGTCAGCGCACTTCTGACCTAGAAGATAGAGTAGATCACATGGAAATTGATGTACAGTCCCACCTGCATGAACTAGAGGATTTAAAAGCAGAAAATCTCATCCTAAACTCGCGTTTAGAAGACTGAGAATAGGGCCCGTCGTTCAAACTTGCGCATTCGTGGAATTCCTGAGGCAATTATTGATCTCCAGTCCACAGTAACTGCCCTATTTCAGGAGCTGCAGCCATCAATCACTATTGACCGCCTGGAGATAGACAGAATTCATAGGGCTCTGATTCCTCTCAAAGCTACAGGACCACCGCGCGACATTATAGTGAAACTTCACTATTTCCGTACAAAAGAACAGCTTCTTGCCGCAGCCCGTATAAAAGACTCTCTCTTATATTCCAAGGCAATCCATATCAAATTTTTACTGACTTGTCTCCAACTACGGTTGCTAAAAGACGGGCACTGAAACCCCTCCTTCAGATCCTACAGCAAAACCAAATATTATATCAATGGGGTTTTCCATTTTCCATACGGTTTACAAATCTAAGTTCAAAATATAGATGTAAATCTGCTGACGAATTGCAAAAGGTACTACAGGACCTTCACCTATTGGACAGATCATTCTCCTTGTCAGATACTTTACACAAGCAAACTGCATCCTACAAAGCAAATGAAACTTCTAACTCCAAAAGCAATGGAAATCATCACAGTCCTACACGCTTTCGCTTCAACTCGCCTGACAGGAATCCTGCAGACACTATGGACTGAGAAACAACTTTTTCATGTTTTATTTTGGAACTTCTCTCCACGGGAGCTCTGAGATTGCTCAATTTTCCTTCCCCCCCCCCCCCCCCCTTTTTTTTGTGAAGGCCTATCGGCCATTATCAGCACTATTACTTATAGTTCATCCCTATTTAAGCAAGTTCGCTGTTACATAATTTTTTTTTCTCTTGAATCTACCCTACACCACATATAATTATTATTATTTTTTTTATATATAGACGGGTGCTAAAAGTTTTTTCTTAATTTTTTCTTTTTTTCAATAAATGATTAAGTGGCTGTTGCAGTCCTGAGAGCTAGTTACTGCTCTCCCCACTACTCTGCCCTGGGTTTTTCCTCCTATCTGTTTTTGGAGGGGCTTCCTTGGATAGATTTTTGGCCTCTGGGTTTGTATTTTCTACTCGCCCAGTACGCCGTATTTTTAATTATTCTCTGCATACTTGATTTATCATTAAATGCTTATATGATTCTTCTTCCTATCTTTTCTTTTTCCATCTTTTCTATCTTTTCTTCTAGAACTCAGCTCCTCCCCGGGGTAAGTATATTTAAATATTTTGCATATATATTGCATGTTTATATTGATTTCTTGATATGTGAATGGCCCCCTTAAATGTCTTATCTTTGAATGTGCAAGGCCTCAACATACCTCAAAAGCGCACAAAAGCATTTAGCTCACTAGCTTCAACAAAGGAACATGTAATTTGTCTCCAAAAGACCCACTTTACTAAAAATTCCGCTCCTAAATATTTTGTCTCTCTATACCCTCAGGTTTTTACAGCCTCGGCTGACACAAAGCAGCGTGGTGTACTGATAGCGTTTCATCGCACAACTCCCTTCTCACTTCAGACAGAGATCAAAGATCCTGAAGGGCGGTATCTCATACTTACTGGGCATATAACTGACTCTCCAGTTACTGTGGTGTCATACTACGCCCCAAATAAAACCCCTTCATCCTTCCTCTCTCTCACTTGTTACAGGTAGTTGAAACTCAAACTGGCACGCTACTAATTTGTGGAGATTCGAATCAAGTCCTTTATCCATTTTTAGACAAATCCCCTATTCCTAGCACACCTATCTCCCGTAAAAGCACATTTCAACAATTACTCCAGCAACATCACTTATTAGATACCTGGCGAGAAGCAAACCCAGCTAAGCGACAATTTACTTTCTACTCACATCCTCACAATTCACTCTCCCGAATAGACCACATACTTATAAATGTACCTATGGCCCCTGAACTTCTCTCTTCCTCCATTATACCCTTCACATGGACTGATCATAGTGCAGTTTTAACCTCATTCACCTCTGCAATTCCAAAAGCACAAGACCCCACTTGGCAGATAAATAACTTCATGCTATCCCACCCATCCCACTATGCAGATTTAGAGACAGCCTTTAAAAGATTATATTTCTTTTAATAAAACCTCTGATATCTCTCCTCTGACATTGTGGGAGGCTCATAAATCAGTGCTCCGTGGAGCATGTATTCAAAAAGCCTCATACCTCAAAAAGGAAAAATGGCTGCTCCAACATAAAAACTGGAGGCAGAATTTAATTCAACCCATGCACTCTTTCAGGCAAACCCTAATCCTACTACGAAATCACACCTGGATAGAGCACGTCTAGACCTTGACCTTTTTCTTTCAAACTCTGCTGTTAAAACGCTAAGTAAATAGAGGCATTCATTCTATCTTAAAGCCAATAAACCTACGACACTCCTTGCCCGGGCCCTTAAAAAATCAATGCACTCCTCCAAACCGATACGTCTAAAATTGTCCCACGACACCTACACCAGTAACCCAGTAAAAATTCTTCACACTTTCCAAAAACATCTTGCCACATTATACAATAAAGAAGAACCCCTAAATCAGGCCTCTGCAGATTCCTTTTTTTCCCACATCACACTTCCATCTATTCTATTCCCTTGGTCAACCGGGATAGCCTTGAAAGCCCTATAACCACTGATGAAATTAACATGGCAATAAAATCTCTTAAGCTAAATAAACGTCCAGGCCCAGACGGCTTTTCAGCCATGTATTATAAGAAATTTGCACATATATTAACCCCACTATTGACCGAAGCCTTCAATTCTATACTCTCTGGGCATTCCTTCCTACCTGAAACACTGACAGCTATTATTTCCATGATCCCTAAACCAAATTCAGATGAATCCGCTCCCTCCAATTACAGACCCATCTCTCTACTTAATTTGGACATAAAGCTTTTAGCAAAAGTTTTGGCAACACGTTTAAATAATATAATATAATAGGATCTTTAATCCACAAGGACCAAGTAGGCTTTATCCCAAAACGCCAATCTGGTGATGCGGTACGTAGAGTGGCCTTACTTACCCATATTGCCCAAAAAAGACGGATACCTCTTTGCCTGTTATCCCTAGACATCAAAAAGGCTTTTTGATACTGTATCATGGCCCTACCTCCAATTTGTCCTACAACGCTGGGGATTTGGCCCCCACTTCCTTAGTTGGATCTCGTCACTGTATAACCACCCCAAAGCCTATGTGAAATATGCAGGTTATAAATCCAACCTATTTAACATCCTTCGAGGAACCCGTCAAGGTTGTCCTCTTTCCCCAATTCTATTTTCCCTTCTCATTGAACCCTTAGCTCAATCTATCCGTTCTGATCCATCTATTAAAGGCCTTGAGATAGCTGGACATCAGCATAAAATTTGCTTATTTGCTGACGACATTTTACTTTTTATGTCCTCTCCCCATATCTCTGCTCCTAACTTAATACAGAAGTTAGACCAATTTGCCCGTATTTCAGGTTTGCACGTCAATCTGCAAGAAGCCTCAGCACTCAATATCTCCTTATCTTCCTCAGAATTACAACAAGCACAGGTATCCCTTCCCTTTTCCTGGTCCACTACGCGTCTACCCTACCTGGGAATCAACCTCACGTCTCATATTACAGGACTCTTCTCAGCCAATTACCCACCTATATTACGCCATATCACCTCTTTGTTAACACATTGGTCTTCTCTTCCTATATCGTGGATAGGTAAAATGAATATTATTAAAATGTCTATACTTCCCAAAATTCTGTACTTTTTTCGAGTTTTACCCATCTCTCTACCGGCATACTTCTTAAGAATACTACAAAGTAGAATAACAAAATATGTTTGGGGTACATCTAAACCCCATTTACCTAAACATACTCTTTACCTCCCTAAATGTAAAGGTGGTCTGGGATTTCCTAATTTATCTACCTACTACGCTGCCCAACTAGCACAATTAACCAAATACCATGCAACCTCGGAAATTCCTCTTTGGGTAACTCTAGAATCAATAGATTGCGATCCTTATTTTATCTCCAATCTTTTATGGCTGAGACCTTCTGATCATAAAAGAATCACTAACCCAGTTACCAAAAACTCATTAACTATTTGGAACAGATTTAAAATAACAAATGAGCTACAATCTCCTCACACTCCACTTTTATCATTTATTAAAAATCCCCTTTTTTATCCTGCCTGGAAATTCCCCAAATCTTTTAAAGCCTGGACTAACTCTAAATTAATCCATCTTCATGACCTGCTGAACCAGACTACCTTTATACCGTTCTCAGATTTATGTGAAAAACATGGTCTTCCAAACTCTGAGCTTTTTAGATATCTGCAGATTAAAAACTTTTTTACACCCTGTATCCAAAGCAGAACCAAACTTAATAAATTATCACACTTCGAAACCAAATGTAAAAATGATCCCCATGCAATTGGACTGATCTCTAACCTCTATGCTCAACTCATCACTAAACCTGTTTCTGACCCTCCTTCTGTAGCTAAATGGGAGGCAGATCTCAATCTTAATCTTGAAATATCTGATTGGGCTGCAATCTGGAATAATACAAAATCCTCCTCACAAAACATAACAGCTTTGGAAACTAATTACAAAGTACTCACCCGCTGGTATTTGGTCCCTTCCAGAGTTGCAAAATTTGCCCCCAATTACTCCTCATTATGTTTTCGTGGCTGTGGTGATCTTGGCTCCTATCTACACACTTGGTGGGATTGTCCGGTAGTTCAAAAGTTCTGGAGTGATATATTTCTCATACACTCAGCCTTGTTTGCAATATCCATCCCTCCAGTACCTTCAATAGCACTCTTAAATCTCAAACCGGCAACACTCACCTATAAACAATTTAAACTTTTATTGCAGATCACAACAGCTGCGAAACAGACGGAGAACTGACAATTTGGTATTAAATGAAACCAAGCATAGAATTAACCAAGCTATGGTCCATGCCAAAATGGAAGCCATAATTCAAGATAAAATAAATTCCTTTAAAGATATTTGGCAACCATGGATAACTCAGTTTTTGCCACCAAACTTTGATGACACCTTGTTGATGCCTTGATGTTTTACACTCTCTCGCAGTAACTATCTATAAGCAAATGGCTATTGATGCATTTATCCCCGGGGATTCTTCCTGTCCCTTCCTCTTCTCCTTCTCTTCATCCTGCTCTTCCCCTTCTTTTTTTCTCAACTTGTTTATATGGTTGTTTGTTTTTTTTTGTGTTTTTTTATTTTTATTTTTCATGTGTGTGTGTGTGTGTGTGTGTGTGTGTGTGTGTATGTGTGTGTGTATATATATATATATATATAGTGAGGGGGTTAACTCGGTAGCGGGTGTGTGTGACCCCCTGGTTGGGCTCCCCACACAAAAACAGGGCCAGCAGACGGAGGTTGTGGTTTTCAAAATCAAAAGGTGTGGTTTATTTCTCTATGTACAGTGACAAAAACACAGCAAAGCCAAAAAGAAACAAACAAAATAAATCCTGGTCAGTTTGACCTCTGACTAAACATGCAGGTTTCCTAAACTAACAACTGGGATCAGCCTGGTGCTGTCCTAGTCCCTAAGTCCCTGGTTTAGTAAAAGTCCAAACAAATAGCCACACAGGCTTTGCCTCACCGCACAGGGGTTCACTCTCCCTAGACAGTCCACACAGGTCTGGTTCCAGGCATGAGCTAACACCTAATGAATCTGGGAGTTCTTATAGAGGCCTAAATGAGCTGACAAGCTTCAGCTGGCCTCATCAACTCCCTGTCTGTACGACGCCCCACACTCTCCCTGGAGGTATGAGTCATCCATGAGCCCACTAGCCTTATACAACTCTCCACCTAGTTGTATAAGTCGGCGTAAAGCCTGAATCTGGGCGAAATATATCTACCCCCCTGGATGCAACCAGGTGACTTTACCTTCCTGCTGTCACATACCCCCCCTCTTGTTTTAACCTCGGGGTTGGAACACCAGCAATCAGGCATTCATGTACTCGAGACAAAGCATCCACATTCCCCATTTGAACGCCAGGGCGATGCTTTACTGTGAAGTTGAATTCCTGGAGGGCCAGGAACCACCTATTCACTCTTCTATTTGTTTCCTTGTTTTGAGCCATCCACTTTAACGGAGCGTGATCCGTAACCATGTCAAAGTGCCTACCTAGTGGACTTGATTATAGGACCTACCAAATCCATTGCGATTCTCTCAAACGGGACCTCAATGATGGGTAGAGGGACCAGCGGGCTACGGAAATGTGGCATCGGGGCCGACCTCTGACACACAGGGCAGGAGGAACAATAATTTTCTATGTCCTTCATCACCCCAGGCCAATAGAATCTCTGTAATACCCTCTCTCGGGTTTTCTCTGTCCCCAGATGACCTCCAAGAATGTGCCCATGGGCCAACTCCAACACCAACTTCCTGTAAGGTTTGGGCACCACCAGCTGCTCAACGGTTTCTTCTGCCCTTTTTGCCACCCGATACAGTAGGTCCTTCTCTACGCTGAAGTATGGGTAAGTGCAGGTATTATCTGGGTTCACTAACTCGCCATCTATTTCCACTACGTTTTCCCGTGCCTTTATTAGGGCGGGGTCTTTTAACTGTTCTGTGGCAAAATTTTCCCTGTGAACCTCCAGATCAGAAAACTCCACAGACGGTAGGTTTTCGTCTGAGGAGGTGGGCTCCTCTCCAGTTTCTTGAGTCTCCCCTGCAAATACTGACAAGGGAAATTCTGGAGAGTCCTCACCACTCTCAGAGGAGTTCTGGCTATCACATTCCTGGTACATAGGGGCACCAGTGGGGGGCTCAGGATCATCCCACAGTTCCCAGAACTTCGGAAAATCCCTTCCCACAATGGCGTCATGCGGTAACTGAGATACTAAGCCCACTGGATGAGAGAGGGTACCTTTGGGGGTCTCGAAACACACTGTAGTCACTGGATACTCTCGGGTGTCCCCATGCACACAAATAACAGCTACCTTGCTATTCCCAGAGACCTCTGTTTTAACTAATTCAGCCTTTATCAGGGTCACAAGGCTACCTGAATCCAGTAATACCACAACATTTCTACCATTAACACACATTTTGCATAAATGTTTCTCAGTTCCTCGAATGGCAGTGCATGCGACTGTCGCACACAGCGACTGACGTCTGCCCGTCAGAAAGTCACACTGCATGGGTTCCTCCACAACCGGGCAATTGGCTGCAATATGTCCCGCTTGCCGGCAGCGGTAGCAAACGATCCTTCTTGCGGCCTCTTGAGCCGCTGATTTCCCAGGCTGTTCTCGCCAAACTTGGGGTAGAGCTCCCACCCTCTCACTCTCTCCACCCTCACCCCTTGGAATCCTCTTATCCGCCCCTGGGGATGGTCTGGTCTTAGGGTGGAAAGTCCGAGTGTCTCTGGAAGAGGCCGTCAGGTTCTCTGTAGCCAAGTATTTCTCTACACGATCCACAAGACCACCGGCCGTCTCTGGGTCTCCATGGCTTACCCACTTTTGGATGGCAGTAGGAAGAGCTCTCAAAAACCGATCCATTACAACACGTTCCACAATCTCTGGTGCGGACAAAGTCTCTGGCTGTAGCCACTTCCTGCTCAGGTGAATGAGATCATACATTTGAGACCTGGGGGGTTTTCCAAGCTGGAAAGTCCAGTTATGCACACGCTGAGCCCGGACAGCCAGGGTGACACCCAGCCTTGCCAATATTTCAGCTTTTAGCATCACATAGTCTTTTGCTTGGTCAGGCTCTAGGTCATAGTAAGCCTTCTGCGATTCACCAGTTAACAGAGGAGCCACCAGTCCAGCCCACTGCTCCTCAGGCCACTTTTCTCTTTCAGCAGTCCTTTCAAATGTGGTCAAAAATACCTCTGGATCATCCTCTCCAGTCATTTTTGTCAATAAACGACTCACCCCAAAGGACGCGGTATTAGTGGGACGGCTTTCCTCACTGGTCTGCGGACGTTGCTGCATTACTGCTTCCATTTGTTGTAGTCTCTGCTCTTGCTTCTGTAACAGGTCTATGAAGCGGGCCTCAGATTGCTGCTGGGCTTGTTGATGAGCTTGCTGCTGGGCTGCAAGGCTCCTTTGCAAACCTGCATTTGTCTGCTGTTGATTGGCATTTGCTAGAGCCAGCTGTTTCAGTATCTCCTCCATGCTGGCTTAAAAAAAACTGCCACTGGTTCTCCACCAACTGTGAGGGGGTTAACTCGGTAGCGGGTGTGTGTGACCCCCTGGTTGGGCTCCCCACACAAAAACAGGGCCAGCAGACGGAGGTTGTGGTTTTCAAAATCAAAAGGTGTGGTTTATTTCTCTATGTACAGTGACAAAAACACAGCAAAGCCAAAAAGAAACAAACAAAATAAATCCTGGTCAGTTTGACCTCTGACTAAACATGCAGGTTTCCTAAACTAACAACTGGGATCAGCCTGGTGCTGTCCTAGTCCCTAAGTCCCTGGTTTAGTAAAAGTCCAAACAAATAGCCACACAGGCTTTGCCTCACCGCACAGGGGTTCACTCTCCCTAGACAGTCCACACAGGTCTGGTTCCAGGCATGAGCTAACACCTAATGAATCTGGGAGTTCTTATAGAGGCCTAAATGAGCTGACAAGCTTCAGCTGGCCTCATCAACTCCCTGTCTGTACGACGCCCCACACTCTCCCTAGAGGTATGAGTCATCCATGAGCCCACTAGCCTTATACAACTCTCCACCTAGTTGTATAAGTCGGCGTAAAGCCTGAATCTGGGCGAAATATATCTACCCCCCTGGATGCAACCAGGTGACTTTACCTTCCTGCTGTCACAATATATATATATATATATATATATATATATATATATATATATATATATATATATATGTGTTCAACAAGTATACCTACATATGCTCCTCTCAATTTTTTTTAGGCACAGATTCTTGATTTTTAAGAGTTATATAGTAGCGATCATTCTGTCTCATACCTTTTTGAGGCTTTAATACATTTCTTTATCCTCCTTGGGTGTTTACCTTTAAGGCTTCAATTGTATTTCTCATTCTGAGTCTACACTTTATTTAGACTAAGTGAAGTAACTCACTCTGATTATTGAGTGAAGCAATTGTCTCTTGATCCATGATATATATATGATTTCATATGCTAATTTTGAACATATTGTAGTGATTACTGTGATTGTTGCTTTATTTATTTTTTTATTATTATTTCTCTGTAATTTGATAAAATTCAATAAACAAATTTGAACAAGAAAATTAATTCAATCCTTGATTATGTGTAGTAATTTTCTATTCATCCACCACACCCGAGTGCCAGTGATTCCTCTCCCGTCAGATAAAACACTCATCAACTCAATATGCCTTATGCCTTGTACACACGATAGGAATCTCCGATGGAAAATTATAATCAAAAGTCCATTGTGGGCAGATAAATAGACACAGTCCTTATTAATAATGAGTGAAAACAGTGTTTAATTTGGGTCTTCTAACATCCAACACCGTGCTTCCTATAAAGTGCAGCGTGCATATTCAAAAGTGCTTCACCCGAAGTGCCAAATAAATGTGCTCACCAGATTTCCAAGGCCATAAATGACCATCAGGCATATAGGAGAATCTATGCTCTGGATCCTTTCCTCTCAACAAGCCTTTCGCAGGCTATGATCAATCCTTGACCGAACACCCCATCAATCCAAAAAATCAGAAATAATGCTCTTCATAAACTTGAATGCAAACCTTCTCAAGCCCCTTTAGTGTTGCTGCAATCTGCAAAGTTTAAGGCTCCAGCGTATTGAGCCATAAGGAAGCAGAGATAGTGTAATAACGTCTTATTTATTGTAAGAAAACACTTACAGGGTTAAAATCATGTGCCAGGCACAGCAGGGTGAAGATGCAGCTTGCGGGAAGACAGGGGCCGCTCCTGTCACTAGCAAGTGATACAAGGCTGACGGCTTGCGTCTTGGCTGGTTCACTTGGACAGAAAGCTACTGTTAGGCGTGCTGTGCACCAGTCTCTCTATGCATTTCACTCTCGTGCGCGCCTCATCAAGAAAATGGCGCGGCCGCCATGATACCGGAGCCTATGTAAAGTCAAAAACCATGCTATTGGCTAACATCACCAGAAAAATGGCGTCTCCGCCATAATATCGAAGTCCATGCTGTACCCAACGCCATAATGTACAATCAGAGATAAAGGGGATAACGAAAGTAGACAGAAAATGCACGCCGCCTTCCCCCACAGCTGCAATATTAAACATTTAGTCAGATGACTGTCAATACAAACAATCATATTAAAACACATGAAACAATTTTATAAAAATAGCTGATACACTATATTATATGCATAATCAAATTATTTTCACTATGAATAGACCTATATATGATGTATTACTATTAATAACATAAATATAGGCAAAATCAGAATAAAACAAAATTACAACTTAAATCTAAATTGCCGTATAGAACCAGCAGAGGCAAACTCCCACAGAATTCCCCATTGGGCATAAATCCTGCTCACAACTCCATCCTGTGGCCAGAATCCATTGTGTAGTCCGTGACTGATAGCAACCACAACAACCCCGCTATATGGATGGGTGCCATCACTCAAAAACCCATTCTCTCAGAACAGCAATCTGCCTTGTTTACATAGGCGGACCACCGTTCTGCCTCTCTAGGCAATGATGGCCGGCGAACATGAACCCGCTGATTGGCTCCAGCTGTATCCAATCACAGCAGGAGCAGGTCCCTGGCAGTACAGGTACGTGATTTCGTGCTGAAGGGCCGCCCTGCTGCAGTACATGTACGTGGGGAGGTCCGTAAGCGGTTAAAGCGGTTCTAAAGGCAGATGGTTTTATATCTTAATGCATTCTTTGCATTAAGATAAAAAACCTTCAGTGTGCAGCAGCCCCCCTAATACTTGCCTAAACCCCATCTCGATCCAGCGATGTTGCACAAGAGCTTTGGCTGTCTGATTGGCTGAGACACAGCAGCAGATGCCATTGCGGTGTCTCAGCCACTGCTGTCAATCAAAGTCAGTGAGCTAATGAGGAGAGAGAGGAGGCGGGGCCGAGCCGCATGCACTGTGTTTGAATTGACAAACAGAGCAACGGCTCTGCTCAGGTGCCCCCATAGCAAGCTGCTTGCTTGGCAAGAGAGAGGGGCCAGGAGCGCCGGAGGGGGACCCGAGAAGAGGAGGATCTGGGCAGCTCTGTGCAAAACCACTGCACAGAGCAGATACGATGGTATTGATGGTCTTCCGGTAAAGTTTTTTAAAAGGAAATGCCAAAAGAAAAATCAAAATGCAGTACATATATGTACCGTATATACTCGAGTATAAGCCGAGGCACCCAATTTTACCACAAAAAAACTGGGAAAACTTATTGACTCGAGTATAAGCCTAGGGGGGGAAATGCAGCGGCTACTGGTACGGTAAATTTCAAAACTAAAAATAGTTACCAATAAAATTACGATAATTGAGGCATCAGTAGATTAAATGTTGCTGAAATATTTATTTCAAAGACAAACCGTAAACTAGCTCTGTAAGTGCAAAAGGGGGTCAACAAAAAACAATAAAACAATATGGTAGCTCAATCGGCAACCAAGTTAAAAGCTAAAACACAAGTTAAAATCCTTTAAAAATGGATTCCTCCTCATCTGTATGTCCAAAGAGAGCTTCAGCGTTAGCTGGTGAGGTTATCAGCGTAGACATTGTCATCACTGAGTTCGCAGTCATCACCATCACTGCTGTCGTTCTCATACAAAGCGTTGTCTTCACTGCCATCCATAGCATTACTAATGCCACATTTCTTGAAGGCGCGTTGCACCATGTCCTCTGGAATCTCTTCCCATGCATCACAAACCCACTTCGCTATCAATTCTATGTCGGGCTTCACCAGATTTCCAACTTTTGTCAGTCGGGCTTGGCCAGATGACATCCATTCATGCCACATCTTTCGCACACGGTCTTTGAAAGGTTTATTTAAACACACATCTAGGGGCTGCAATACAGATGTAAGCCCACCTGGAATAATGGGCAAAGTAACTTGAGAAGACTTTGCCAATTTTTTTATGGCATCAGATGTGTGGGCTCTGAACATATCCCAAACTAGCAATGATGTTTTTTTCTTTAAGGCTGTTCCTGGTCGTCCGTTCCAAATTTCTTCCAGCCATTTTTTTGTTCCGTCTTCATCCATCCAGCCCTTAATATGTGCGCGCACTGTAATTCGCGGTGGGAATTTATTTTAAAAATAATGACAGGCCGCAGCTTAGTTCCATTAGCCAAACATGACAGAACGACTGTGAAATGTTTTTTTTTTTTTCTGTGGTTCTGAGAAAAATCGTTTTTTCTCCCAAACTTGCCACGGTTCTGTTGCTTGGAAGATCAAAGGTCATAGGTGTTTCATCCATATTCCCAATATCTCCCATGTCATAGTTATGGATCCTTCTTTGTTTTATGATGAATGAATGGAATGACATCACTTTTTCATCAAGGTCTTTTGGCAACTTCTGCGAAATCTTTGTTCTTTGCCGCAAACATAAGGCAAACCTATTCATAAAGCGGGTACACCATCCTGCTGACGCAACAAAATTTTCAATGCCTGGTGCTTTGAATTTGTCCGCTTTAGCCGTTTGAAGGGCACGTAAGCGAATACCCATGCGTGTTACGCAGTAACCATTTTGACGACACTCCATAACCCTTTCATGCAATTTAGTCTCTAGAACTTCATATGAAGTCGTCAAACCACGTCGAGCTTTTTTTGCCTTTTGGAATCTTTTCCAAGTCGGCTTTCATTTTCCGCCACTCCCTCACTTGTTTTTCGTCAACACAAAATTCCCTACTTGCAATGCTGTTATTGCTTTCTTCTGCTCTGGACACAACCTTAAGTTTGAAACCAGCTTCATATGACCTCCGTTTTTGTTTTGGTCCAGGACTAGAAGTACCGGCATTGGAATCCATGTCTAACAGGATAAAAAAAAAGGATTTGTCCCCATCGGAGCCTTTGCACCGCTCTCCCACAATCTCCCCATCAGTGTCTTATCAGCGTGTCCCCATCAGTGTTTTGTCTGTGTCCCCATCAGTGTTTTGTCTGTGTCCCCATCAGTGTTTTGTCTGTGTCCCCATCAGTGTTTTGTCAGTGTCCCCATCAGTGAAAAATCAGATTTTTCACTGATGGGGACACGCGGATTTTTTCACTGATGGGGACACGCGGATTTTTTCACTGATGGGGACACGCGGATTTTTTCACTGATGGGGACACGCGGATTTTTTCACTGATGGGGACACGCGGATTTTTTCACTGATGGGGACACGCGGATTTTTTCACTGATGGGGACACGCGGATTTTTTCACTGATGGGGACACGCGGATTTTTTCACTGATGGGGACACGCGGATTTTTTCACTGATGGGGACACTCTGATTTTTTCACTGATGGGGACACTCAGTGAAAAATAAGAGTGTCCCCATCAGTGAAAAAATAAGTATCCCCATCAGTGTGCAAACATCACTTGTGTATTACTATTGCATTTGCTTGCCTTATTAGAGCGGACTTCCGCTCTCTTCCATCTCCCGGCTCCCGCCCACTGCAGGAGGATCTGTAATACATACAGCGGGCGGGAACCAGTAATTCAAAGCTCTGTTGAGGGGGGGGGACACTTCTCGGCCGGACACCTGGAGGCTGCTAGGACATGGCAGTCCCAGCAGCCAATCGTAGCGCACGGCGTCAGCGTCATGGGCGGGAGTAACGGCAGCGCCTCTGCTAACAAGATTTCAAACAAGCGCAGGAGCGTGAATAATACACGGACGGACGGACGGACGGGCGGGCAGGCGAGTGCTAGCTGCGGGCCGAGATACGGAGACCCCACACACACCGGACTCACAAGTAAGTGACATGACAAGCAGCATGACTCGAGTATAAGCCGAGGGGGGCATTTTCAGCCCAAAAAAAAGGCTGAAAACCTCGGCTTATACTCGAGTATATACGGTATATAGGCAGAAAACCATAGAGTAATACAATACCATCATTCCCAATAAGTTTTCACATGTTACTTGTATTATTATTGAGTAGGGATGAGCCGAACACCCCCCCGGTTCGGTTTGCACCAGAACCTGCGAACGGACCGTTAAAGTCTATGGAACTCGAACGTTCGGAATCAAAAGTGCTCATTTTTAAGGCTAATATGCACGTTATTGTCCTGAAAAGGGTTTGGGGACCCGGGTCCTGCCCCAGGAGACATGTATCAATGCAAAAAAAAACATTTTAAAAACGGCGTTTTTTTTTGGGAGCAGGGTTTTTATTGATGCTTAAAGTGGAAAAAAATTGTGAAATATCATACCTGGGGGGTGTCTATAGTATGCCTGTGAAGTGGCACGTGTTTCCCGTGTTTAGAACTGTCCCTGCACAAAATGACATTTCTAAAGGAAAAAGTCATTTAAAACTGCTTGCGGCTTTAATGTAATGTCTGGTCCCGGCAATATGGATGAAAATCATTGAGAAAAATGGCATGGGTACCCCCCCCCCAGCCCATTTGGGTCTTGTATGGATATTAAGGGGAACCCTGCACCCAAATTAAAAAAAGGAAAGGCATGGGGCCCCCAGGCCCTATATACTCTGAACAGCAGTATACAGGCAAACAAGACCGGGACTGTAGGTTTGTTATGTAGAATCTGTTTGTAATTTTGAACTGGTACATTTTTAAAGTGTAGCTCCAGCCAAAAAATCTATTAACCCTTCCCTATTGTTTCCAAAAAGCTTATCACCCCTGTAACATTTGTTTTGCTGTCTGTGCACCTGTTCAGAACATTTCACCTCCCTTTCTGTCCCAATGTCAAATGTTTTTTGAAAATTTGGTTTTTTTAGTGAAACAAGGATTGGTGATAAAGCATCAGTGGAGAGGAGACACGTTTTTCCCATATTAACTCTTACAGGAGAGAATTTCCCTTCCTAGAGGTAGATTTCCTCTCACTTCCTGTTGTGTCCTTTCGTTTTCAAGTAGGAGTCGTTTGTAAGTTGGATGTTTGAAAGTAGGGGCCTGCCGTATATACTCTGCAGAAATTTGGCCCTTAGGTGTTGGTGTTGCCACAACACTGTAAGCCCCTACAGTTACTCCTGGTGGGCGCTGGAACGCCCTGTTGTGAACTGTATCAAGAATTGTAATTACATGCCATTGTTGAACAGTGGTAGAAAAATTGGGCCTTTGGTGGTGGTGCTGGTGCCACAACACTAAGTCCTCAGTTACTCTTGGTGGGCGCAGGAATGGACCCTGCTGTGAAATATTAGATCAAGAATTGTAATTACATGCCCCTGTTGAACAGGTGCAGAAAAATTGGGCCTCAGGCACTGGTGCCACAACACTGCAACCCCTCACAGATACTCTAGTTGGAGCCCAGGAATGAGCCCTGCTGCAAAGTATTGCATCAGGTGCTTGGTAGCTGGTGGTGATCCAAGACTGATTCATTTTTATGAAGGTCAGTCGATCGACCGAGACAGTGGACAGGCGCACCCTGTGATCGGTTACAAAGCCCCCAGCAGCACTGAATGTGCGTTCCGAAAGAACGCTGGATGCAGGACAGGACAGTAGCTCAATTGCATACTGTGCAAGCGCTGGCCAGTGATCCATCCTCAAGACCCAGTAACCCAGAGGATTTTCGGTGGGAAAGGTGTCAAAGTCTGATCTTGCCCCTAGGTATTCCTGCACCATGTAAACCAGACGCTGGCGATGGTTGCTGGAACCGATCATACCTTGGGGCTGCGGACTAAAAAAATTGTCTGAACGCAGCGGTCAGACGGCCACCTTCTCCACAGCTCCTTCTTTGACTGGCCGAAGCCTCAGCAACACGTTGTCCAGGACCAGGAATTTGTAACCTCCCAGTCTCTGGGAACGCATTGCACAGACCTTTCTGCAAGGCCTCCCGAAGATGTTTCATCCTCTGCTCCCTCTGCGACGGCAAGATAAGGTCTGCAACCTTACCCTTATAACGTGGATCAAGGAGGGTTGCCAGCCAGTAATGATCCCTCTCCTTGATAGCACGAATATGAGGATCCTTCCGCAGGCTTTGCAGGATCAGGGGGGCCATGCAGCGTAGGTTTGCTGAGCCATTCGGTCCAGAGTTCTCTGGGTCACTCAGGACGACATGATCCGCAGCCACCTCCTCCCAGCCACGTACAAGGCCATGGGTGTCTTGGGACTGTAATTGATCCCTTGAAGACTGCTGCTGAGTGCTAGGCTCCACCTCCATGCTGACACAATCCTCCTCCCTCCTCCTTCCTCGTCGTAATAAGAGGGCCAGCAGTAACACTGTCTAGATATAGGGGGCCTTGAGAGGTAAGGAAGTCCTCCTCTTCCTCCCTCTGTTCTGCCTCAAGTGCCCTGTCCATTATTCCACGCAGCGTGTGCTCCAACAGGTGGACAAGAGGGACAGTGTCACTGATGCATGCACTGTCACTGCTCACCATCCTCTTGGCCTCCTCAAATGGTGACAGCACAGTGCATGCATCCCTGATCATGACCCACTGGTGTGGCAAAAAAAACAAACAAGCTCCCCTGTTCTGGTGCCATATTGGCACAGATACTCATTGATGGCCCTCTGCTGCGTGTGCAGCCGCTGCAGCATGGCCAACATTGAGTTCCACCTGGTGGGCATGTCACAGATTAGGTGGTTCTTGTGCAGGTTAAATTCCTTTTGCAGGGCAGCCTGCCGAGCACTGGCATTATATGACCGGCGGAAATGCACACAGACTTTCCTGGCCTGCCTCAGGACATCCTGTAAGCCCGGGTACCTGGCCTAGAACCGCTGCACCACCAAGTTAAGGATGTGAGCCACACAGGGCACATGGGTCAGGTGTCTGTCGAAGGGCAGAGAGGAGGTTGGTGCCATTGTCGGAAACCACCATTCCTGGCTTAAGCTGGCGTGGCGTCAACCACCTCTGAGCCTGCCCCTGCAGAGCTGACAGAATCTCTGCCCCAGTGTGGCTACTGTCCCCCAAGCACACCAGCTCAAGCACCGCATGGCATCTCTTTGCCTGCGTACTTGCATAGCCCCTTGATCGCCTACGGAGCACCGCTGGTTCCGAGGACAAAGCACAGGAAGAGGCCATGGAGGAAGAAAAGGAGGGGTGGAGGAGAGAGGTGTGTTAGTATCGCCAGTAGTGGCATTTTAGAGGCGTGGTGGCGGAACAACCTCCAACACTACTGCACCTTGTCCTGCATCCTTACCAGCTGCCAGCAGAGTCACCCATTGCGCTGTGAAAGATAGGTAACGTCCCTGTCCATGCCTGCTGGACCATGAGTCAGCGGTAATATGCACCTGACCGCCCTGTCCAGCGAGGCCAAGACATTGCCTTCCACAAGCTAGTAGAGAGCCGGAATCGCCTTCCATGAAAAAAAGTGGCGTTTGGGAACCTGCCACTGAGGAACCGCACATTCCACAAACAAAGGGGGCAGAGTCTACCAACTGAAAAGGCAGCAGATGAAGTGCTAGCAATTTAGCCAAGCTAGCATTCAACCACTGGGCATGTAGATGGCTGGGAGCGAACTTCTTTCGGCGTTGCAGCAGCTGGGGCAGGGAAATTTGCCCGGTACAATCTGACATCAGTGTACCGATGGCAGATTGCCCGCAAGTACTTGGCTGTGACACACCTAATTCTACACCTTCATTCCTCTCAGTGCAGGTTTCAGAGAGGACTGAAGGTATAGTGGGGTTGGAGATCCCAGCTGATGAGGAGCAAGGCGAGGTCAGCTTTGTTCTTTGGTGTGGGTCTTTTAGGTGTGCTTGCCAACGAACTGCATGGCAGGTCGACATACAGTCAGGTCCATAAATATTGGGACATCGACACAATTCTAATCTTTTTGGCTCTATACACCACCACAATGGATTTGAAATGAAACAAACAAGGTGTGCTTTAACTGCAGACTTTCAGCTTTAATTTGAGGGTATTTACATCCAAATCAGGTGAACGGTGTAGGAATTACAACAGTTTGTATATGTGCCTCCCACTTTTTAAGGGACCAAAAGTAATGGGACAGATAAACAATCATCAATCAAACTTTCACTTTTTAATACTTGGTTGCAAATCCTTTGCAGTCAATTACAGCCTGAAGTGTGGAACGCATAGACATCACCAGACGCTGGGTTTCATCCCTGGTGATGCTCTGCCAGGCCTCTACTGCAACTGTCTTCAGTTCCTGCTTGTTCTTGGGGCATTTTCCCTTCAGTTTTGTCTTCAGCAAGTGAAATGCATGCTTAATCGAATTCAGGTCAGGTGATTGACTTGGCCATTGCATAACATTCCACTTCTTCTTTCCCTTAAACTCTTTGGTTGCTTTCGCAGTATGCTTCGGGTCATTGTCCATCTGCACTGGGAAGCGCCGTCCGATGTGTTCTGAAGCATTTGGCTGAATATGAGCAGATAATATTCCCCGAAAAACTTCAGAATTCATCCTGCTGCTTTTTGTCAGCAGTCACATCATCAATAAATACAAGACAACCAGTTCCATTGGCAGCCATACATGCCCACGCCATGACACTACCACCACCATGCTTCACTGATGAGGTGGTATGCTTTGGATCATGAGCAGTTCCTTTCCTTCTCCATACTCTTCTCATCACTCTGGTACAAGTTGATCTTGATATTGGAACTTGTTACTTTGAACTTGTTGCTTGGTAATTTTAGTCAGGTGTCTCTCTTGAAGACAGATCAATCCCACCTCATACATTTCCAACATGTACTTTCCCTCATGCTGTGGTGACCTGGGGGAGAGGCCAGCTCCTTTTTCTTACTCTCTGCCCCCTCCCACTCCACTTCTCCCCCAATCCATATCCTTCTACTATCCTGTACCCTGTTTCCCAAGTCATGTCAGCCCTCCACTTATTTATTTTCTTTTGCTCTGGGCTTTTCTTGACTATTGTATAACAGATGTACGTTACTGCTTAAACCCCCTATTTGCTCCAACTTCTTACCCATAAACCTTAATAACGAGACTACAGTGAAATTGAAGTAAAACCTAGGCCATAGCAGCCTTATTTATTAAACAAATACTTTTCAAATTAACATCAACATAAACATCTGTTACAAAAAAAAAACATCAGTCCATCCTAGCGTTTGTCTTTGCAGGAACCTCAATTACCATCTGTGCAAAACCATTTCATCTAAACCTCCGTTAGCTGAAATACCACCATCACGACCCATACCACCGATAGGTCCTAAACTCTTCCTTCCGAGGTATCTTCCTTCACCCGCAAAGACCAACACCCGCCACAGCGCCCAAAGGAAACACCTTACCCTTGGGTGCCCCTCCACACCCTCAGAGCTCTCTGTATGCAATCCTGCAGCCCCAGTGCCCACATATCAATCCCCACTGCATTTAGGTGCACACCATCGCCCCAAAGGTATCTCCAGGTATCCACCTCCAACTCCAAGTGCCTTATCACCAACCCGTTCCTCACCACAAATCTACTCACGTCCCGAAAAAAATTTTTTCGAGCCCTGTTGATAATCTCCAAAGACCTAGCCGTTCTCCATGTGGTCCGAGCTACAATGTCAGACCACACAATGATCATGTCCGGAAATTCCATGCGGAGCCGCAAAAAATCAAACTTGATGTCCTGCGTGATATCCAACATTGACCTTACCCCTAAATCATTGCCACCCACGTGTAAAATTAAAACGTCAGCCGGCCTATCCAAACGTGCAAAACGATGCACCTCTGGAACCATCCTACTCCATAGCATCCCCGGAACTCCCAGCCAGCGAACTTCCAGTCTCGGAAACCCCAATTGCTGACCTTCTGGCCTAACATCCGCCCTCTTGGCCCCCCAAAACACAAAAGAATGGCCCAGTATCCAGACCAGGCCTTGCACCGAACCTGAAAGAAAAGAAAGACAAACAAACCACCATGACCTCCAGCAAGCCCAACAACCATCACAGCCATATACACTCCCCCCCCCCCCCCCCAAGCCCTCGGTTAGTCCAACCCTACTGGCAGATGGCGGCGAATGTACAGCCCAAACCTACGAGACTCCCACCTACCAATGCGCTTAACCGCCTCATCATCTATCCCACACCTGGCTGCCTCCGTCGCCGCCCCTATCCTGAAGGAGTGAGAAGAAAATTCCTTTTCATCCAAACCTAAAACCTGTAAACATTTCCGGAAAACGGAAATAAATTGGAATCTGGACAAAGGGGACCCATCCGCATGCATTAAGAAAGGCCCCGCAGCTCCAAAAACCCTTTTTCAGCCCCCACCAGACACAGCGGCAAGCCAGGCAAGGCGAAGACCCGCACAATTTTGCCCTTGCCCACCTGATCCATCTTGGATCTCCGCAACACCAACGATACCACATCATCCCTGCACATTACCTCGTGGTCCCAAATCCCGCCTTTCACTTTTTTGGAAGGGCGGACCAGCTCACCAATCTTAAAGGCCCCAAAGAATGCCAACGAGAACGCCACCCTAAATAATGAAGCCTCATAGTCCGATGAACACAAACCCATTAACTGTGCCAAAATCCTTTCAAGGATATCAAACGACACAGGGCGCCTAGAGTCCCTACGCTGACTAGACCGCCGATATCCTTTGAGCGCCTGCCGCACCCAAAAGTCTTTTGTAAAATCTGGGCAGCCCTGCCACTTAAATAAAAACGCTAAACCCGCCAGTTTTTTCCCCCCAAGACAGACCCTGACACCCCAGTTTCCAAGTTCCTGGAAATACAATACCATCAACCGCACCTCCGGGCCCACTGTATCCACTCCGAGTCATGTGAACTAACGCCTGCCATTCTTGCCATACCTTCCTATACGCAGTCCACTTAGCCTCAATCACCGACTTCCTGATCCATCCGGAGATGACTCCAATGGAATCTTCCACAGCCAGTTGGAACAGGGTACCCCGAGTTGCTCTGGCGCCAACTCCCGGAATCTGTCCCACTGAAAGCGAGAACGCATTAGCTATGACATTCTCCACTCCCGGAAGATGGACTGCATAAACAAAAACATTCAGCTGCAGGCATCGCAACACTAAGTGTTGCAATAGCCGAACTACCAGGGTAGATGACGCAGTGACTTTATTGATCACCTGCACCACCCCCAGGTTATCTTGTGATACCGCACCTTTAGATCCCTGAAAAATGCTCCCCACAACTCCACCGCCAATACCACCGGAAACAACTCCAGTAGCACCAGATTCTTTGTGAAACCCTTGTCGATCCAAGACCGAGGCCATGGCCCTGCGCTTCACCTGCCCTGAAAGAAAGCCCCAAAACCTGTAGAGCCGGCCGCATCCGTGTACAGCTCCAAATCAAGATTGCTAACTGGGCCAGACATCCACAGCGCCCTCCCGTTAAACGACTCCAGGAAGGAGTGCCACACTAGCAAATCCTCCCCGTGTGCCCTGACCAAGCGCACAAAGTGCGTCGGCGACCTGATCCCCGCCATACTAACGACAGCCACCGGCTAAATACTCTCCCTATCAGCAGTATGCGACACGCAAAGTTTAGCTTACCTAACCGCGACTGCAACGCCTGCAGCTGAACCTTGCGCAAGCCCAGCATACCCTTAATCTCAGCCTTGTCCTCTGGCAAGCGGCATTCCATGGCACCAGAGTCCAGGACAATGCCCAGAAACGTAATTACCGTGCTTGGTCCCTCCGTCTTCTCAGGTGCCGGAGGGATGCCAAACCGATCCACGACATGCTCCAACGTAGACAGGAGCACTGTGCAGATCTTGGATGTTGCCGGGCCCACGCAC
Organism: Rana muscosa; assembly: GCA_029206835.1. Lineage (NCBI taxonomy): Eukaryota > Metazoa > Chordata > Amphibia > Anura > Ranidae > Rana > Rana muscosa. Next base: position 551,033,081 of record CM055116.1, on the reverse strand, counting down.
AGGAAGTCATTCCAGGAATGAGCTGAACTGCTCAAACAGTGCATAGGAGATGGAGCAACCCATCGGAAGCCATTGATCGACATAGAACTCACTGTTCCACTGACAACTGTCAGCGAAGTTTGGCTGTGTGCAGAGCAGACAGCCATTTCTTCTTGTGCTCATAATCACAGATTTCATCTTAATGTAATAATGCTTCTTAAGCTAAAATTCACTCACCTCCCATTCATTCAAATGAAGAGACATCATCACCAGACTGTTAGGTTCATCTCGGCATCACAGTAAAACACCCCCTGCCGATGCCCTCAAAGGCTATTTTTATTAAACTCCCTGCAGGAAGTGATGTCACAACGTGACCTCCTCCATAGGAAGTGAGGACACAGCATCTGACCTCCATGGGAGTGGTCATCACAGGATCTCCTCTTCACACAGGAAATGTCCGTACAAGGATATCCCTTCCAACAGGGTTATTTAAATACATACAATACATGAATACACTGATGGCTAAAGTCTTATGGGCGTGTCCGGCCAGGGAAAGCGTGTATGCTCTTAGCAAGCGAAGCCGCATGGCTTTTAAACATGGACGCTTTCCCTGACTCTGAAAACACTCACAAGATCTCATATTACCGCTGATAGGGATCCTTATTCTACACTATTCCATAGACTAACGCATATTCAGATTATACTATTATTGCTTGTGGGAGGCTATCTGCAGGTGCGCGCTACGAATCTCGACCATGCTGATCAACACACCACCGAGACAAGAGCGCACTGTAACGGCACCCCAAACGCCGTTTAAGATCTCTTCCCTCTCCTGGACACACATTCGCTGCCGATCCTCCAGTCAGACGACCACTTCCCATAGGAATTAATCCTTCCAAAAGAACGAGACGCACTCTGTATCTTTCCAGAATAGACTGACTCTTTATTGCAAAAGTACTACAACTCTTATACACAGAGAGAAGCTTCTGACCCTCCTCCCATCATACACCTCTGACCAGACCCAATTTACATTTCAGTTTAAATGGTTATGCATGACCTTTTGTGTTTAGCTTTTGTCTCCCATTATCAAGAGACTTTACACAATAGAAACCTAACGAACTCTCAATACACATCTCACAATGAAAGGATTTGTAGCCTGTCTGTCTGCCAGAGTACAATACCTATAATTACAGACTTAATTACCACAAGCCACACTAGACATTAGAATGTAAATCACCCCCACCTCATCACAGCAATGATTACACAACCCCCACACACAGTATACATCCAAACTATATCCACTGTATATACAGCATTGAATCATAGTGGGGTTTTCATTCACCCTGTGCCCCTAATGGAGACACAGGGTGGTTTACACATAAGAGGCATTGGGGAAGCTGAAGCAAGGGTATCTCATACTTTCTAGGAGATTCTGGGTTCCCCAGGCCCTCCCGTTACACGCACATCTGCCTATAACCGATGATGTAGTTGCAGAGCGAGCATATCCCCTCCTCAACGATCGTCCGTGCTAATGCACAGAGGGCCCCTCGTCGGCAGACATATTCCCACGCTGCAAACATCACACTCCAACCTCAAGACGTTTTCCACTACCAGACAGGATTCAACCAGCCTCAAACTGCCCCAGTCAGCTCTTTAGAGCGGGTTGCGGAAGTACTAACACTGGGTGACACTATGTCAATACATATTAAATACATCTTCATAACATTTTCCACAACACAACCCAGCAACAGAAAGCTGTCCGGGTGAACCGGCAACAGCCAAAAAGCAGATTCAACATTGGCTTTTGCCATCAATGCTCCCTGACCGTAATGACGAACACAGAACACCACCGCATCGAAGGAAGTATAACTCACCGTACATTCCTCGGGGTCAATGACATCATTGACCAACCACCCTTTTGGGAAGGACAGGTGGTGTATCAGCCTAAATTTATTGGGCTCCTTCTTTGGCACGACCCCCAAAGGGGAAACCACCAAATCAACTAACGGTGAGGATGGGAAAGGATATGCAAACTAATGCAACTTCCTTACGCAGTTTCTCAGAAATTACCTCTGAATGTTGCATGGCCGATCGTAAATTACGGGACACTGGGGGAATCCCCTCCAAAGCATACAGTATATGAAACCCCTCCGAAAAAAACCCTGTCTAACAACTGGGCTGCCTTCCTATCTGGATACCTACCGAGAAACGGGCGCATCCTTTCCACCATCACCGGCGTCCTCCCTCTTGTTCGCAGACTCTCCGGAATTACCTTTTCCGTGCTTGAAACATCTGAACAGAGTGTGTGCCCCTCCACAACCGGAACACTCATGCTTGTAGCGGCACGCCCCTCCAAACTTGCAGGTATCCTCATTGTACTGCCAACAGACCCCCTTTTTCTTACCGGCCAGTTGTCCAGGGGACGAAGGTCCACCGGCCCCTCCTTGAAAAAACTGACCCGGGGCCCGCGCCGAAGTCATGCGGCGCATCCACAGACTGATGTCCTTGTGATCCCACCTCAATGACGGACGTATCGCCCTCTGCTGCCGGAACTGCTCGTCATACCGTAGCCATGCTGTGCCCCTGAAGACTCTGTAAGCTTCCCCTCCCGCCTCCAGGTAACAAGAGGGCTGAACAGTGTTCAGGGTTCTTTTTCCCCTATCACACTCGCCATGATGGCAAACGCTTGCAACCAGTTGGTAAACGTCCACAGAATCAGCCGATACCTCTGCTTCTCTTCATCCTCCTTCTTGGACTCCTCCAGCTTAACCCTGTCAAGGTTGAACTTGCCCTTGCATCGACCTGGGCGTTAGGGACACCCCATCCCCCCCGCTGGCAGGACCTACGCAACCTTCTCAAATCTGCTGAACAAATCTTTTAGCCCCGCCAGGAAACCGAGTAAGCCTGAATAACTGCCAACCGCAGCACCCCGCACTGCACCAGCCCTGGGAGAATCACCTTGAGAGCCCCCCTGTCCTGCCGCCATCCCAGCACGTGCACTAGGACCACCCCCGTGGACCACATCCACCATCTCATTGTCCGACTCACCCTCTGACCTGGCGTCGCATCCTCGCCGGATGATGGCCCTCCAGGCGCAATGTCCCGCCTCCGCACTCCAGACCCGCCCGCGGACTTCCTCGTATCTTTCCCTGGACCGGGGGTTTGCCTCAGCCCTGCAGGCATCCATCAGGCACGGTGTCACCATCTCCTGCTCCGTCACTCTGTCCTGGGGGTCGCCGGCCGAGGCATTGAAGAGCCAGGCAACCTCAACAGCTGCGCTCCCCTGCTGAGGCTCCGCCGCCGCTGACATGGCCGCCCGGAAGTGCCGGAACGGCCGCCCGCCGAGCCCCATCGCTGAGGGGTATTCCTCCCGGGACCCCCCACGAGCAAGGCTGAACGCTTCGCGGGGGCCCGAGGGGGACTCCCTGGAAGACGCTGGGCTCTGGGGGAGGGGTCGGGTGAAAAGCGCTTCGGAGGCCGAGACCTCCGAGCTCGTGCGGACTCCCTCCACCCTTTACCTGCCTCCACGGACTGCCTAGCCAGCATCGGCCCCAGGGTCTTCTGCAGCCAACCCACGCCCCATGGTGCCTCCTCCGCCAGCAGCTGTGCCACAATCTGCTCCACCATTGACATGGCTCTGTCTCCCTGAACTTTCCCTCACGCTGTGGTGACCTGGGGGAGGGGCCAGCTCCTTTTACTTACTCTCTGCCCCCTCCCACTCCACTTCTCCCCCAATCCATATCCTTCTACTATCCTGTACCCTGTTTCCCCAGTCATGTCAGCCCTCCACTCATTTCTTTCTTTTGTCCTGGGCTTTTTTCAAATGAAAATGATTCTTTTAACTGAACATGTGTTAATGTGCTTTATAATGCATGCAAATTCAGCCTAAAAGTTCAACTACAAATAGTCTATTAAAAGTGATTGTATTCATGCAACGACAAAGCAGCAGCTGTGACACCTTGTCAGTACCAACAGAGACATTCGCTGCAGGGAGGGCTTTGTCTTATGGTAAAATTAAAGCAGAGTTCCACCCTAAAATGGAACTTCCGCTTTTCGGAATCCTCCCCCCCCCCCCTCCGGTGTCACATTTGGCACCTTTCAGGGGGGAGGGGGGAGCAGATACCTGTATAATGCAGGTATTTGCTCCTACTTCCGGGCATAGATAGCTGCAGTATCCGCAGATATCTATGCCATATCTGGCCCCTCCTCCATCCCCCCCCCCTCGCTGTCTTCTGGGAGACACAGGTCCCAGAAGACAGCAGAGACCATTCAGATCGCACAACGCGACTCGCGCACTAGGGAACCAGGAAGTGACGCCGCAAGGCTTCACTTCCGGATTCCCTTAACGAAGATGGCAGCACCCGAGAGCCGAGGGACAGGTTGGCTTCGGGTGCCGACATTGCGGGCGCCCTGGACAGGTAAGTGATCATATATTTTTTTTTACGTTCAAAAAAGGTTTTATTTGGCAATATGTACATACAGGTTAAATATGCATGATGCATAAATTGAATTATGACATTAGATACAGAAAAAAAAATGGTCATGAATAAGGCAATAAACAGATGTCAAGTCAGATACATAAATACCTATGTGTCATTGGACATTTGGTAATGTGTGCGTATTATCTCTGGGCACTCCAGGGGCCATTAGGTGTAAGTGGTAGACGTATTCAACCAGCGATCCCATATTTTATTGTACTTGGTAGGGCATTCTCTATTAATATATAGACATTTTATGGTAAGGGAGACTACTATTGACCTCAGTTTTCCATTCGGCCAGGGTGGAAGGGGCTGTTCTCATCCATTTCCTAGCGACCACCTTGCTAGCCAGAAAGAGTGTTTCTTGTAAAAATATTATCGTAAATTTATCTAAGTAAGAATCAGGGAATATCCCTAACGGACATGGCTTTGGGTTCAAAGTAAGGGGTGATCCCATGGTGTCATAAAGGAAGTCTACCACTTGCTTCCAGAATTCCAGGATCTGAGGACTGGACCTAAGGAGATGGAAGAATGAGCCCCCATCCTGCAGACACATAGGGCAAGAACTGGGATGAACCCTCTAAAAATCTGGATACCCGGAAGGGTGTGGGGTTATGACCTATGTAGGATATATATATATCTGTGTTAGTCTATCGGACAGTTTGGGGGATACTGCCTTACAAGTGTCCAAGGCCTCGCTCCATTCCTCATCCTCCATGTCCCCCACCTCCCTTTCCCAATGTGGTTTAATGGCATAGGCCAGTTTTGTGGAATTGGGAGTAAGCAGCATGTTGTAAAAAGAGGATATACGTTTTTGAGGATCTGTACTTTTAACTATGGCTATGATAGAGTTAGGAGAGGGTTGCGGGGCCGCCTCTGGAAATTGTGCAGACAGAGCATGACGGACCTGGAGGTATCTGAAGAGCATGGTATCTGGGAGTGTGAATGCTTCCTGAAGAGTGCGGAAGGCTTTAATTTCTCCATCCGAGAGGAGATGGTGCAGATAATATATCCCTCGTGTGCTCCAGATCTCTGAATCAGGAATCTGGGACAATTCAGGCAAGTTTTTATTGTGCCACAGCGGGGTGTAATCATTAAAGGGCGTTTATCTCTAATTTGTCCATAGCAATAACCCAGACCCTCCTGTAATGGTACAAGAGAGATTTCCTCTTTGCTACTTGAGTGCCCCGAGCGCCCACTGCTATCGCGCTGATAGGGTCCGCCGTGTGTTGCGCCCAACGTGGACAGAGGAGAGTACTAAACCTCTCACTATCAGTTTTATCAACGTGGAATAGTTGGGACAATTGAGATGCTATATAGTAAAGGTTTAGATCGGGCATAGCAGTCCCACCCAGATCTGTGGGGTTTTTGAGAGAGTGCCAGGCCAATTTGTGCCTGTTGCTGCCCCAAACAAAAGGTCTAAGTAAACTCTCAAAACATTTAAAGTGTTTAAGGGGGATGTATACTGGAGAATGCCAAAGTTTATATAAGATTTTTGGGGAGTAGAATCATTTTTATCAAGTTGATACGACCCCAGATGCCTAAAGGTAAGCGGGACCAGATTTGTATTTTAGATTTAATTAATGTGTACAGAGGTTCAATATTGAGGACAATATAATCTGTTGGTGACCTAGAAATATGAACCCCAAGGTATTTCATAACACTCACTCTGAGAAGAGGCAGTTGCGTCCGTTCTTTAGAGGGCGAGAAGTGATCAATTGGGGGGACCGGAGATTTACCCCCAATTAATCCTGAGCATGACCCGAACTGTTCGATTGTGGCCAGTGCTAGTTGAAGGGAGGGGCCCGAATCTGCCAGATACAACAGAGTGTCATCCGCATACAAGCTAATGTTTTTAGTCAATGTTCCCTGAGTCAAACCCTGTATCCCCAGATTACCACGGATGGAGATGGCCAACGGTTCCGCAACAAGGGCGCATAATAAAGGGGAGAGCGGGCAGCCCTGACGCGTACCTCTAGTGAGGTCAAACGCCTCGGATGGCCAGCCATTGGCCACCACCCTAGCCAAGAGCTCCTTGTAGAGGAGTCAAACCCATCTAATGAATCTAGTGCCAAAGCCATAACCCTCAAGGCATCTCCAAAGATATCCCCACTCCACGGAGTCGAACGCCTTAGCAGTGTCAAGGGTCACCACCACACGCTCGCCTACATTGTCATGGGTGGCCTGAAGATTAATAAAGTTTTCTGAGAGTAAAAGAAGTGTTGCGCCCTGCGATAAATCCCGCCTGATCTTTATGTATCAGGGACAAAATAACTTGATTTAGACGGTTGGCCAGGACCTTCGCTAGGATTTTAATATCAATGTGAAGTAAAGATATGGGTCTATATGATTCTGGGTAGCCTGGGTCCTTCCCTGGTTTGGGTATTTGAACTCTAATTGCTTCTTTCATGGACGGGGGCAGTACCATGTTGTCAAATAGATAGTTATAAAGGGATAAAAGTTTGGGGGTGAGTATTGTGCATAAAACTCGATGGGCAGGCAATCCGAACCCGGAGCTTTAGATCTGGCAAAGCTTGCTATGGCCTCAGATATTTCATCAGTAGTAAGGGGTGCTAATAGTGCAGACAGCTGTTCTTCTGACAATTGTGGAAACAGGACCTCCCCCCCCCCCCAGGAAGTCCTGCATCTGAACCTCATCCGGGGGTGCTCTAGATGTGTACAACTCTGCAAAAAACTTGTGGAACTGAGAGGTGACACTCTGGGGGTTCGTAATACGCCCCCCCTCCCGTCCATGTAGGGATATGACCACAGGGGGTCTGTCCTCGCTATGTACCATGTATGCTAGCAGTTTACCCGCCTTTTCCCCATGCTCAAAAAACTTCTGTTTAGAAAAAAAAAGAGCTTGCGGCGAGCTTTCTCATACTGTAATTGATTAACTAGCCGGGTTTGCAGCTTCAGAAGATCAGCCTGCGCAGGAGAGGGGTCTAACGCATGTTGGTGTTGGTCAACTCGGCTACGGCCTTCTCAAAGGCCTCCACCGAGTCACTCTTTATCTTATTGATTGTGGACTTGAGGGTTGACTGTGCATGGAGTTTAAATGACTCCCACACCACCAGAGGGGAGGCAGAGGGATCATTATCTAAAAAGTATTGTTGGAACTCACTCAGAAGGGTATCATCCTCTGGCAGCAGAGAGAGCCAAAAGGGATTAAGTCGCCAGCAGTTAGGTGGTTTATTGACAGGAACCCCAATGGTAACCCAATATGGGCAGTAGGGGTGCAACGGATCAAAAAACTCAGTTCGGATCGTTTCTCGGATCAGAGTCACGGATCGGATCATTTTTTGGATCAGCGCAAAAAAAAAGAACTTTAAAGCCCTCGCTTTGCACAACCGAAATATGGCCTCATGTCTGCACCTATAAACACACCGATGGCATTTGTGATGGCTTTAGCCCGGTCTGATTGTGCAACAAGGGGCTGCTTAAATGCCGCGTGGATAATCGGTTGTTGAGCAGCTTTCGTTTTCACTCCTGTCTGTGAAACACCGGGGTGATGTCGCTTCAAATGCGTGTCCATGCTTGAAGTGTTTCCACTGTCATATGGCTTTCTTGTGCCACAGTGCCTACACACCGTCATGGTTTTATTCACTAACCTCTTTCCTCCTTCATTATATTTGATAGGGAAGCCAAAATGCTCCCATACAGGGGATTTAAATGACGCGGGGCGTTCAAGCTCCTTCGTTCCTCCGCTCGCCATGACCTGGCTGTGTGTGGACTGAACATGCGCACAACTTTTTCTCACCTCGTCTTTCAGGACAGCACCTGGAGAGAGCGCAGCTCCACCCCTTTTCCCAGGAAACACTGCAGTCAGTTTTCTTTAAAGACCGGACACTTCCACCATGGCCTCAGTTGTAGTGTTTCCTCCGCCATGGTGGAAGCGCTGCAGGGAACCAGGGGTATGCTGCGCTCTCTCCAGGTGGAGACAGTATGGGGCATACCTGTTAGGCTTTTCTTTGTTTGTTCCAGGCTAGCCCAGCACCCCCCCTTTACGTGAGGGGGATACTGCGGTACCTTCTCCCCTTCATACCCGGCGAGGGTTCAGGCTACGGGGGGTCCCGCTCTCATCAGACCGGCACTGGGGGCATGGAAGGAGGGATGGCGTGCTTCTCAGGGAGGAGCAGCGCCTCCCTTTTGTTTTTTTCTATTTCCCCCATATCTTCCGGGTCCCGGATGGCGAGCGCGTCATTCCGGCCGAGGGCGGGACTTCCTGCGGTGCGACGCGGCTTCCGGTTCCGGCCGCTGGAACGCAGGGGGAGGAGGCGGCTTTCGGCTGGTGTCATTTCCGGTCTTCACAGCGGTGAAGAGACTGCGAAAATCAAAAAAGGAGCTGTCGGACGCCACTTCAACCTCAGCAATGGAAGAGGAACAAGCGGCAGTGGTGGGAGCAGGGGCCACTCACACCAGCCAGACCCAGGTAAGCAGGGACAGAGGTCCCTGTATATATACTTTATGGGGTCTTGTGTATTTCCCTCCCCCCCTTTGCTACCCTGGGGGGGAAAGCAAAGGAGCCTGTACCACTCTCTCTAGAAACTGTTACTAGAGAGTTGGTTAACTGTTGTTATGGTGGCTCAGGGGGTGAGTCACTAGGTAAGCTGGTTTTATAAATGTAAGGGCTAAAGTGTTAGTTCCTTCCTCTTTTTTATTTTCCAGCTGATTTAGAAGGTTTGGTTACTTAAAAATGTTTTAAATATAGTATGGTGTTGGTGTATTTCAGCTTAAAGCCAAGGACAAAACCAAACACTCCTCCCCTCTTCCTAAGAGGAGATGTCCGTCTTGCAAGGACACGCTTAGGGAAACATGGCCTAAGGCGTTATGCAAGACATGTATTGCAGAGTTGTTGAAAGAGGAAACTGCCTCAGCCGCAGCTGCTGCTCAACCAGGGGAGCTATTAAGCTCCTTCCGAAAGGAACTAGCGGACACTTTCCAGTCATTCCGCTCCTTTTTGGATAGACGTCCGGCGGCCCAGCCAAACAGGAAAGGCAGTTCACCATCCTGTTCCCATCCTAGTACTCCTGCACCCAGAGGGGTCAGCGATTCAGAGGATGAAGAGATGGATGTTGCCACAGGTTCGGATGAAGAAGAGGACGAAGAAAAGGAAATTTCTTCTTCCCGCTATAGGTTATCCCTGGAGGAAGTGGACGACCTATTAAGGACAATACACACAACCCTTAATATCGAAGAGGATAAGACTCAATTATCCTTACATGATAAAATGTTTCAAGGCATGGGAAAAGTAAAGCAGCGGGTATTCCCAGTTCACAAATACATCTCCGAGACGGTAAAAAGAGAATGGAAGGACCCAGAGAGGGCACCTTTCTTCTCCAAATCCCTCAAAAGAAGATTCCCTTTTGAGGATGATAGCCAGCAGGTTTGGAATAAGAAACCAAAGCTTGACGCAGCTTTTTCACAGGTTTCAAGAAATACAGACTTGGCCTTTGAGGATATGGGCACCCTAAAAGACGTCATGGACAAGAGGGCAGACTCCCTACTAAAGAAGGCATGGGACTCGACTCTAGCCAATTTAAAGCCAGCAATGGCATCAACTGTGGTGGCAAGAAACCTAGAACACTGTCTGGAACAATTAAAATCCCATATTGAAGCAGGAACTTCCCGTAAGGACCTGCTAGACACACTGCCTATACTTCAGAAGGCGGTAGGGTACATGGCTGATGCTTCTGCTGAATCTATCAAAATGTCAGCAAGATCAGCAGCCTTGGTCAACTCAGCTCGCAGAGCCTTATGGGTTAAGACCTGGTCAGGGGATATAGCCTCAAAGGCGAAGTTATGTGGTTTGCCTTTTGAAGGTGATTTAGTTTTTGGCCCTGATCTCGAAGCCGTACTTAATAGAACGGCTGATAACAAGAAGGCCTTCCCAATAAAGAAGAAAGTGGTTCCTCAGGGTAAAACTAACTTTCGTGCTTTTTGGCAAACCGAGGTTAAAAAAGACACGGGCTATAAAAGACCTTGGAGGTCCCAGAGAGGGAGGGGAAAGTCAGGGGTACTATTCCGCCCTCCCGGCCAAGCCACAAACACCCAGTGATAGTCCCCCCGTCGGTGAGAGGAAGGTTACAGGCCTTTCTTCCACAATGGAAGACAGCGACATCCAGTCCTTTTCGTCCTCAAAATAATATCAGAGGGCTACAGACTGGAATTCTCGCAACCCCCTCCAAACCGTTTTTATGTAACCCAGGCTCCTCGAGATCTGGAGAAGTCTATAGGGATGTCATCTTTACTGAAAGAACTTATCCAACAAGAGGTAATTATAGCTGTTCCCCCCCGAAGAGGAAGGGATAGGGTGCTATTCACACATCTTCCTAGTGAAAAAGATGTCAGGAAAATTCCGGTTGATCTTGAACCTGAAGATACTAAACAGATCCATCAGATACAAAAAGTTCAGGATGGACACAATTTTCTCAGTGAAACATCTCCTGACGCCAGGTTGTTTTATGGCGTCCATAGACCTGAGAGATGCGTACCTGCATGTTCCTATAGCGCCAGTATCACAGAAGTATCTGCGATTAGCAGTAAAGATGGGAGACTCGATCTCACACCTGCAGTTCAGAGCCCTCCCTTTCGGACTGTCATCCTCACCAAGGATTTTTACAAAGGTCATTGCAGAGGCTCTAGCACCCCTCAGACTAAGGGGGATATCAATAGTGCCTTACCTGGACGACCTCCTGATATTTCTCAAGACAAGCGAGTTATTGGCAAAGGATCTAAAAGACGAAAAGACATCTCGAGAGTCTCGGATGGATCATAAATCAAGAAAAATCAAAGATGATTCCTTCCCAGACGATAACATTTCTGGGATATACAATAAATTCCATACAGGAAAGGCTTTTTCTCCCGGAGGAAAAAATAGAGAAACTCCAGAGGGCAGTAAAGGGGACTCAAACAAATCTGCCAATGACAATCAGAGCAGCCATGTCAGTCCTAGGCCTACTCACAGCCTCAATACCAGCGGTACAATGGGCACGCCTCCATGCTAGAGAGCTCCAGCAGACAATCCTCAGGAATTGGTCCTACGGAGAGTCGCTGGAAAAATTGATAAAGATACCCCCTCAGGTTCAGAGAAAGCTGTGGTGGTGGAGGAACCAAGCAAATTTAGACAAAGGTCTGCTTTGGACTTTCCCTGTGCAACACAGATTGACAACGGATGCAAGCTTCTGGGGGTGGGGTGCTCCTCTGGATGGACAGATGGCCCAAGGTACATGGACAAACAGGGAGTCCCGGAGATCCTCCAATTGGAGAGAATTGAGGGCCATTCTACTGGGTCTATGGGCGTTCAGGAAACAAGTCCTGGGCCACCATATTCAGGTGCTAGCGGACAATGCCACAGCAGTGGCCTATATAACAAGGCAGGGAGGCACGAGGAGCAGAGTGTTACTATCCTCAGCCCTCCAGATTTTGTCCTGGGCAGAATCCAATCTAGCCTCCTTGACGGCGGTACACCTAAAGGGAGATCTGAACCAAATAGCAGACTTCCTAAGCCGAGAAAGGGTACTGGAATCAGAATGGAGTCTGAATCCACTAGTATTCCAGAAAATAACAGGAAGATGGGGAGTCCCCCAAATAGACTTGTTCGCATCCCACGCCAATGCGAAGGTGGAAACATACTTCTCCCTAAACAGGCAAGATCAAGCGGAGGGACTAGTTGCACTAGCACAACCGTGGACCTTCCACTTGTGCTACGCTTTTCCCCCCTTCCAAATGATCCCACTGGTCCTCAAAAAGTTACAGAAGGAGTCTACAACATTAATCCTAGTAGCCCCATTCTGGGCCAAAAGGACTTGGTTTTCAACCATTCAGAGGATGATGGTGGAACCCCATTGGTTTCTTCCCTTACAGGAGGACCTTTTAACACAGGGGCCCCTACAACATCCCAATATCAAGTACCTCAGTCTAGCTGCCTGGCTACTGAGGAGCAAATCCTAAAAAATAAGGGCTTGTCCAATAAGCTAATTTCAACATTATTGGACAGCCGAAAAAAGGTTACCCGAGCAATTTATTTCAAAACATGGAAATGTTTTAATACCTGGTGCAGAGAAAAAATCTGTTCACCAAAGGAGATTATCTCGGTATTAGAATTTCTCCATGAAGGAATGGAGAAAGGGTTGGCGATTAGCACCCTAAAGGTGCAAGTGGCCGCCTTATCGGTGTTCCTGGAGAGACAACTATCTCAGGACCCCCTTATCGTTAGATTTTTTAAGGCACTGACCAGAGTTAGGCCAGTACCCTTTAAGTTTTTCCCAAAATGGAACTTATCTCTGGTGCTACAGGGTCTGACAAAAAGACCCTTTGAACCTCCAGAGGAAGCAACTATTAGATTTTGGTCCCTTAAAGTAGCACTCTTAGTGGCAGTTACCTCAGCTAGGAGAGTGAGTGATCTACAGGCCCTGTCAATCATAGAACCTTTCCTTTCTATATTTCCAGACCGGGTAGTGCTGAGAACTGACCCTGGCTTCCTACCAAAAGTGGCAACGGTATTCCACAGGTCACAGGAAATAGTTCTCCCTTCCTTCTGTCCTACACCAGTGGGCACGAAAGAAGAAACCTTTCACAGCTTAGATGTAAGGAGGTGCATACTGCATTATCTAAAGATAACAAGTGAATTCAGAAGATCGAATTCCCTGTTTATTTTGTTTTCTGGCCCACGTAAAGGTTATGGTGTGTCCAAGAATACCATAGGTAGGTGGCTACGAATAGCTATCAGCGAAGCCTATAGAGCTTCAGGGATAGAACCTCCCACAGGAGTAGGGGCTCATTCAACCCAGGCAGTAGCAACATCCTGGGCAGAACGAGCAGTAGCTTCTCCGGGAAGAATCTGCAAGGCGGCTACGTGGACAAGCTTCTCCACCTTCACCCGCCATTACAGGTTGGATTTACTTTCTGCATCTGAGCAATCATTTGGCAGAAAAGTCCTACAGGCGGTGGTCCCACCCTAGAGTAAGTACTCTTTTATCATCTCCAGGTGCTGTCCTGAAAGACGAGGTGAGAAAACCTCAGTTAAACTTACCGGTAACAGTATTTCTACGAGTCTTTCAGGACAGCACCGATGACCCGCCCTAAAGTAATGAGAAGATGTGGTGTTATTGCTATGTTCTGCTTATCTAATTTCAGCATGGCTGGAGGTACTCTTAAACAACTGAGGCCATGGTGGAAGTGTCCGGTCTTTAAAGAAAACTGACTGCAGTGTTTCCTGGGAAAAGGGGTGGAGCTGCGCTCTCTCCAGGTGCTGTCCTGAAAGACTCATAGAAATACCGTTACCGGTAAGTCTAACTGAGGTTTTTTTTTTCCAGAAATCAATCCACGGATCACGTGTGTGCCGAACCGAAGATATTGATCAGAACGGATCACGGATCAATGACAATCCGTTGCACCACTAATGGGCAGTGGTCTGAAAGGAGTCTCGGGCCAAATGTTGTGGTCTGTAGCCTTGGGAGTAGTGATTGAGAGAGGAGGATAAAATCAATGCGCGACATAGTATCATGTGTAGATGAAAAACAGGAGTACGCCCCGACTTGTGGGTTCAGGTGTCTCCAGGTGTCGACTAGGTTAAAATTGGAGAGAAGCCTGGAAAAACGTGTGGTGGGAAGGGGCACTACATGTGAGCCTGAGGGCCGTAGTCTATCTAGATTGGGGTTGAGCGTTTCATTAAAGTCCCCCAGCCAGACTGCCTGGACCGTGGGGTGTCGGGACATGTACGTGAAACCTTCCACAATAATGGTGGCACTAAACGGAGGTGGGACATAAAATGCTAGTAGTAGGGATGAGCTTCGTGTTCGAGTCGAACATACGTTCGACTCGAACATCGGCTGTTCGATCGTTCGACGAAGATCGAACGATTTGGGCCGTTCGCGCCAAATTCGAGTGACGCGAACGGCCCACAATGCACTACGCCATCGCAGTGTCATCCAGGCGCTGTGATTGGCCAAGCATGCACTGTGACCCCGCATGCTTGGCCAATCACAGCGCCGGCAGCGAGGAGAGCAATGATTGGCCACAGGCAGGATGCCTGTGGCCAATTATTGCTGAGGGTGTTTAGTACACGCCCCACACTATAAAAGGCCGCCAGCACGGCGGCCTAGTGTAGTGTGTTCCGGAGCAGGGATAGAGCAGCATAGGCAGGGACAGTGACTTTTATTTCTTTCTTGCTTAACCTGGATTCCTTTAGTTTAGGGAAAGAGAAGGATAGGTAGGGAGAGTGTCAGTGTGTTTTGTGCTTGTGCTATAGTGTGCTTAAAAAAAACATTTTTTCTAGGGACAGAAAACTGTAGGTAGGGAGAGTGTCAGTTTCTTTCACTGTGCAAGTCCTTGTTTCTAGGGACCTGGAAGGACAGTGAGTGAATTCTCCTTGTGCTATATTGTGCTTAAAAAAAACATTTTTTCTAGGGACAGAAAACTGTAGGTAGGGAGAGTGTCAGTTTCTTTCACTGTGCAAGTCCTTGTTTCTAGGGACCTGGAAGGACAGTGAGTGAATTCTCCTTGTGCTATATTGTGCTTAAAAACATTTTTTCTAGGGACAGAAAACTGTAGGTAGGGAGAGTGTCAGTTTCTTTCACTGTGCAAGTCCTTGTTTCCAGGGACCTGGAAGGACAGTGAGTGAATTCTCCTTGTGCTATATTGTGCTTAAAAAAAACATTTTTTCTAGGGACAGAAAACTGTAGGTAGGGAGAGTGTCAGTTTCTTTCACTGTGCAAGTCCTTGTTTCTAGGGACCTGGAAGGACAGTGAGTGAATTCTCCTTGTGCTATATTGTGCTTAAAAACATTTTTTCTAGGGACAGAAAACTGTAGGTAGGGAGAGTGTCAGTTTCTTTCACTGTGCAAGTCCTTGTTTCAAGGGACAGAGAAGGACACCTGAAGGTAGCCCTTATTGCTTTTTTCCCATCTCCCTGCAGGCCATCTATTAGAATGTCTGGAAGGCAAACAAGGAGAAGCAGACAGTCAGGAGGCAATAAAAGAGGGCAAGCAGGCTCTGTGTCTGGGGGCAACAGTGCTGGTCGTGGACGCGGTGCATTGTCATCAGCACATGGCCATGGGACACGCTTGTCCTTCTTTTCGGCAGCTGGACATGTTGAGCAACATCATGCCGAAGACTTGGTAGAGTGGATGACCAAGCCCTCCTCCTCCTCCTCATCCTCTCTCACCCAGGCTCAGGGTACTGGCAAAGCAGCTGCCAAAGCGTCCTCTTCCCTGGTATCAATGTCAGACTCATCATCAGTCACTCCTTCCCTAGACCCACCATGTCCTCCTCCTGAGGAGTCCCCCGAACTGTTTGAGCACAGTGTTGGGTACATGCTCCAGGAGGATGCCCAGCGTTTCGAAGGGTCTGATGATAAAACCCAGCTACAGGAAGGCAGTAGGGTGAGAGCAGACAGAGGGGATGCTCAAGAAGGACACCAATCTGGCAGTCATGTTCCAGCAGCTGCAGCATACTGCCAGATTGGCTCCAGTGATGAGGAGGGAGGGGATGATGAGGTCACTGACTCCACCTGGGTGCCTAATAGGAGAGAGGAGGAGGAGGAGGATGAGGAGGAGGCACATCTCCAACGAGGCAGGATGCCCTTTGGTGGCCAGCGTAAGGGCAGTACACTGACGGAATCACACCGCAGAGCTCCGCCTGTGCAGGGCGCTGCCTCTGCCCGTCATTCAAAAAGTTCCTTGGTGTGGGCCTTTTTTGAGGCTAGTGCATCAGATCGCACAGCTGCTGTTTGCAACATATGTCTCAAGCGTATATCGCGTGGCCAAAACATCAGCCGCTTGGGTACCACATGCCTGACCAGACATATGTTGACCTGCCATGCAGCTCGTTGGCAAGCCTACCTCAAAGACCCACACCAAAGAACAAAGCGGACCTCTCCTTGCACCGCATCAGCTGGGATCTCCAACCCCACTATAACTTCAGTCCTCTCAGAAACATGCACTGAGAGGAATGAAGGTGTAGAATTAGGTGTGTCACAGCCAAGTACTTGCGGCCACTCTGCTAGCAGTACACCGACGTCCGATTCTAGCAGGCAAATTTCCCTGCCCCAGCTGCTGGACCGTCGAAAGAAGTTCACTCCCAGCCATCCACATGCCCAGCGGTTGAATGCTAGCTTGGCTAAATTGCTAGCGCTTCAACTGCTGCCTTTTCAGTTGGTAGACTCGGCCCCCTTCCGTGAGTTTGTGCAATGTGCGGTTCCTCAGTGGCAGGTTCCCAAACGCCACTTTTTCTCACGGAAGGCTATTCCGGCTCTCTACCGGCATGTGGAAGGCAATGTCTTGGCCTCGCTGGACAGGGCGGTCAGCGGTAAGGTGCATATTACCGCTGACTCATGGTCCAGCAGGCATGGACAGGGACGTTACCTTTCTTTCACGGCCCATTGGGTCACTCTTTTGGCAGCTGGGAAGGATGCAGGACAAGGTGCAGTAGTGTTGGAGGTTGTCCCACCGCCACGCCTCCAAAATGCTACTACTGGTTGTGACACACCTCTCTCCTCCACCCCCTCCTCTTCTTCTTCCTCCATGGCCTCTTCCTGTGGTTTGTCCTATGAACCAGCGGTGCTCCGTAGCCGTTCACGGGGCTACGCAAGTACGCAGGCAAAAAGATGCCATGCCGTGCTTGCGCTGGTGTGTTTGGGGGACAGAAGCCACACTGGGGCAGAGGTCCTGTCTGCTCTGCAGGGCCAGGCCGAGAGGTGGTTGACGCCACGCCAGCTTAAGCCAGGAATGGTGGTTTGCGACAATGGCACCAACCTCCTCTCCGCCCTCCGACAGGGACAACTGACCCATGTGCCCTGTGTGGCTCACGTCCTTAACCTGGTGGTGCAGCGGTTCTTGGGCAGGTACCCGGGCTTACAGGATGTCCTGAGGCAGGCCAGGAAAGTCTGTGTGCATTTCCGCAGATCTTATAATGCCAGTGCTCGCCTGGCTGAGCTGCAAAAGGAGTTGAACCTGCCCAAGAACCGCCTTATATGTGACATGCCCACCAGGTGGAACTCAACGTTGGCCATGCTGCAGCGGCTGCACACGCAGCAGAGGGCCATCAATGAGTACCTGTGCGACTACGGCACCAGGACAGGGTCAGGGGAGCTTGGTTTTTTTTCTCCACGCCAGTGGGGCATGATCAGGGATGCATGCACTGTCCTGGCACCATTTGAGGAGGCCACGAGGATGGTGACAGTGCATGCATCAGTGACACTGTACCTCTTGTCCACCTGTTGGAGCACACGCTGCGTGGAATAATGGACAGGGCACTTGAGGCAGAACAGAGGCAGGAAGAGGAGGACTTCCTTGCCTCTCAAGGCCCCCTTTACCCAGACAGTGTTCCTTCTGTCCCACCCATCGCACAGGAAGAGGAAGAGGAGGAGGAGGAGGAGGATTGTGTCAGCATGGAGGTGGAGGCTGGCTCTCAGCAGCAGTCTTTTAGGGATGATTTACAGTCCCAAGAAACCAGTGGACTTGTACGTGGCTGGGAGGAGTCTGCAAAGTCTGCGGAAGGATCCTCGTATTCTTCGGATCAAGGAGAGGGACCATTACTGGCTGGCCACTCTCCTTGATCCACGGTACAAGGGTAAGGTTGCGGACCTTATGTTACCGTCGCAGAGGGAGCAGAGGATGAGACAACTCCGGGAGGCCTTGCAGAAAGGTCTGTGCAACGCGTTCCCAGAGACTGGGAGGTTACAAACTCCTGGTCCAGGACAACGAGTTGCTGAGGCTTCGGCCAGTCAAAGAAGGAGCAGTGGGGAAGGTGGCCGTCTGACCGATGCGTTCAGACAATTCTTTAGTCCGCAGCCCCAAAGTATGATTGGTTCCAGCAACCATCGCCAGCGTTTGATAAACATGGTGCAGGAATATGTAGGGGCAAGGTCAGACTTGGACACCTTCCCCACCGAAAATCCTCTGGCTTACTGGGTCTTGAGGATGGATCACTGGCCAGAGCTTGCACAGTATGCAATTGAGCTACTGGCCTGTCCTGCATCCAGCGTTCTTTCGGAACGCACATTCAGTGCTGCTGGAGGATTTGTCACGGATCACAGGGTGCGCCTGTCCATCGACTCGGTTGATCGACTGACTTTCATCAAGATGAACCAGTCTTGGATCACCACCAGCTACCACACACCTGATGCTGATATAACAGACTAATTGATTTTAACATGTCACGTCCCTTCAAGACTGATGCTGATGCTGAGTGCCTGTGCTGTTATGTTGACTGGCTATCCTCCTCCTCCGAGTCCTCAATGATACGATTGATGATGATAGCTTGGAAGATCATTTTTGTTTATGGGTGCCGCCACCAGTGGCTAAGGCCCAATTTTTCAGACCCTGTTCAACAGGGGCGTGTCATTACAATTTTTGAAGCAATACTTTGCAACAGGGCTCATTGCTGTGCTCCAAGTACAGTATCTGTGAGGGGTTGTAGTGTTGTGCCACCAGTGCCTAAGGCCCAATTTTTCAGCCCCTGTTCAACAGGGGCATGCAATTACAATTCTTGATGTAATAATTCACAGCAGGGCCCATTCCTGCACCCACCAAGAGTAAGTCTGAGGGCTTACAGTGTTGTGGCAACGCCACCACCACCACCACCACGAAAGGCCCAATTTTTCAGCCCCTGTTCAAAAGGGGCATGTAATTACAATTCTTGATCTAATAATTCACAGCAGGGCCCATTGCTGCACCCACCAAGAGTAACTGTCAGGGCTTACAGTGTTGTGGCACCAGCACCACCATCAAAGCCCCAATTTTTACTACCACTGTTCAACAATTATATGTAATTAAAATTCCTGATATAATAGTTGACAGCAGGGCGTTCCAGCACCAACCAAGAGTAACTGTGAGTGCTTAGTGTTGTGCCAACACCAACAACTAAGGGGCCTATTTCTGCAGAGTATATACGGCAGGTCCCTACTTTCAAACATCCAACTTACAAACGACTCCTACTTGCAAACGAAAGAAGACAACAGGAAGTGAGAGGAAATCTACCCCTAGGAAGGAAAATTCTCTCCTGTAAGAATAAATATGGGAGAAAGGTGTCTCCTCTGTACTGATGCTTTATCAGCAATCCTTGTTTCAAGAAAACCACCACATTTCAAAAACAGTTGTCATTGGGACGGAAAGTGAGGTGAAATGTTCTGAACAGGGGCACAGACAGCAAAACAAATGTTACAGGGGTGATAACCCTTACCTATGTTTCCCAAAAAGTTTAAAAATAGATTTTTGGGCTGGAGCTACACTTCAACAATGTACCTGTTCAAAATTACAAACACATTCTACATAAGAACAAACCTACAGTCCCTGTCTTGTATGCACCGCCTGTATACGGCTGTTCAGAGTATATAGGGCCTTTTTTTATTTTATGTGCGGGGTTCCCCTTAATATCCATACAAGACCCAAAGGGGCTGGTAATGGGCTGGGGTAGGGGGGGGGTCATGGGGTAGCTATGCCATTTTTCTTAAAGATTTTCATCCATATTACTGGGACCAGACATTACATTAAAGCCGCAAGAAGTTTTAAATGGCTTTTTTTTCCTTTAGAAGTGTCATTTTGTGCAGGGACAGTTCTAAACACGGGAAACACGTGGCACTTCACAGGCATACTTTAGACACCCCCCAGGTACGATATTTAAAGGAATATTTGACTTTTTTTTTCACTTTATGCATCATTAAAATGACTGCTCCCGAAAAACGACCATTTTTAAAACTTCTTTTTGCATTGATACATGTCCCCTGGTGCAGAACCCGGGTTCCCAAACCCTTTTTAGGACAATAACATGCATAATAGTTGTTATAATTAGCACTTTAGAATTCGAACGTTCGCATCCATTGTATTTAATAGGGTTCTAATGTTCGTACGAACTTTCGGTCCGTTCGCGGGTTCTGGTGCGAACCGAACCCGGGGGTGTTCGGCTCATCACTAGCTAGTAGTAGGAAGGGTTCTCCATAGATTTTGACATGTAAAAAGACATACCGCACCTGTGGGTCGGAGGAGACCTCACACAATTCAAAATGCATTGACATGGCCACCAAAATCAAGACTCCGCGAGCATGGGACGTGTGGGTGGAATAAAAGGCACTCCCAACCCATGGTCTACGGAGTGCCAACTGGAGCCACCCCTCCACATGAGTCTCAACTACCACCATAACATCTGCCCACTGCTTCTTAAGGAAGGTGAGGGCTGCCGACCATTTAACTTTGTCGCAAATTTTATACTAGTCATAGTCCAGGGAACGACATATATGCTGGAGTCTGTGCATGCATACATCACATTGGTTGAATAGTACATTAAGAAAACTAGCAGAACCCAAAGACCACATGTTATATTGTAAATTCGACTGTGCAAATTAATCAGTAAAAACAATAACAGACCATGTCCATTGCAAACCTATATAGAACGTAATATTGCCAAACCAGAAAATACAAACCCCCACCCCGCCCAACACCCTCCCAAACTGGTGCGGGCATCAACCCAAAACATTGTGTAACCATCCCTCGGGTTATAAGGGCTGGAGACCGGAACATGAGGGCATAGAGCAGGCACTTGATGCTTATGCGGTAGGTACAAAAAATAAAAACGGAAGAAAAGAAAGGGGGAAAAAACATGACTGCTGTGATGGTGACAGAGCCCATAGCAAACAATTAGCAGGGCACCAGGTCCAGCCCTCAATGTATATTCCTGCGTCCCGAGGGAAGATCGAGCGAATGCATGCTGCACTGTGCACGAGACCGGTAGGTCAACAGTGAAACTGGAGTCCCATAGAAAAAAGAAAATAGTTTTTAAAGGAGCAACTAGAAGTTTGAAAAATCAGAATTAATAAGAGTAAACAGACCCCACACAAGGGTAACTGAGTGCCCGGGGGGCAGCGCTGTAAGGTCCCTCTCTGCGATCTTGGTATGTCTCAGGGGATATGGTTCCACAGAATACAGCAGCTGGATGGCACAGGGGTGAGCCGTGGAATAAAGGGGTTCAGGGGCAATGTCAGGTAGAAGATTCCACAGTAATAAGAATTGCACAGTAGTCACGTGAAACGGGAAGGGGGGGGGGGGGACAAGGTGGCTGGAAAAACACTGTGCCATTGTAAACTCCCAGGCAGAGGAGCTCGGCGGGACAAACATGGTGATCAGCGTGCCGCATCTCTTGGAGCTTCCCTGCATTCCAGCTAGGCAAAAGCCTCCTCAGGATCCTCAAAGAAGATAGTTCGATCATCAGCCTCCACTCGCAGCTTAGCCGGGAATAGCATGGAGTATTTCAGATGTTTGACCCGCAGTCTGCATGTCACCTCCATGAAGCTCTGTCTGCGGCGTTGGACGTCACGAGAAGTCGGGGAAAATTGCCACTCTTCCATTGCCATGGGGGATTTTGCCCTTCTCTCTGGCTAGACATAGGGCTGTATCTCGGTCCTTCTAATTGAGGAATTTGGCAATGAAGGTGCGATGGGCACCCTGCGGAAGAGGCCTAGCTGGAATGCCATGAGCCCTCTCGACCGCCAAGTTGGCGGAAAACGCCTCCCTGCCGTAGGTGCTAGTAAGGAGGTGCTCCAAAAAAGTGGTCGGGTCCTTACCCTCTGCTCCCTCTGGAAGACCGATGAAGCGGAGGTTGCACCTCCTCAATCTGTTCTCCATATCATCCTGCTTGGCTAACAATTGATTAATCTGGAGTTGCATACGATCGGCTCCCGTTTGCAAAGGCGGGATGGCGTCCTCCACTAGGCCCAACCGAGTCTCCGCTGTTGTGACTGTCACAGAGCTTCTGGAAATCCCGGCGGATTAATGAGATATCCACCTTTATCTCCTCGATCTGGGCTGTCAGTGAGGTCCGACAGAAAAGTAATGGCTTCAAGGAGTCTAGCAGTGTCTGCACTGGCCTGAGGCTGGGCCTCACACGTGGCGCCGCCATCTTCTCCTGCTTCCTTTCTGTCCATTCTGCGGTATTGGGCAAATCTAGCTGCGGCTGCCTTCTGGGCTTTGGTCAGAGACATAGCGCGATAATGCTACAAAACCTTCCCGAGCAATGCAGAGGTAATTAGGATGATGTAGGGTCGTAGGATAAGTTGGGTTCCAGGATTAATGGACGGATCTCCTTCTCAGAACAACCTACTCCATACTGCATCAGGCCACGCCCCAAGTGTCCATATTTTAAAAGTCAGCAGCTGCAGTATTTGTAGCTGCTGACTTTAAAAAAAATAAAAAATTGGCGGAACTCCGCTTTAAGCTACAGCCCTCAGGTGTCTATTGCAACACTGACAAGCCTAAATTTAGAAGTAATGCCAGGGCTGATCCTAGGGTCACAGACGCCTGGGTGCAGAAATATTTCTGGCGCCCCCACATGGGCACGATCATCTTACTAACCCCTTATCATTACAAATGTCTCTATTGCAACGACTCAAACACAGAAATGCTCCCCTAAGGCGTCTTTGCTACCCTGGGATCCTCCCACGATCTCTTAACAATAAACATAATACAGGAAAAGAAGCAGAGTACTCTAATGGGAACTGGATGGGGGGGGGGGGAGTTCTCTCTAATGGACACAGAGATGGCCTCTGTTAGAGAGTCTGTTAGAGCCCCCTCCAGGCCCCATTAGAGACTACAATGGGGTCCAATTGTACCTGGAGGGGGGTCTTTCTCTAATAGAGGCCTTCTTGGTGTCCATCAGAGAGTCTCTGATAGAGCCCCCTCCAGGCCCCATGAGAGACTATGTTAGAGTGTCACTAAACATTAGCCCAGAGATAGTCAGAGACTGCAGATATACTACAGAATGCAACCTTCCAATGCAACCTTATCAGTGCCCATCCAATGTAACCTTATCAGCAGGGATGAGCCGAACACCCCCCTGTTCGGTTCGCACCAGAACCTGCGAACAGACAGAATGTTCGTGTGAACTTTAGAACCCTATTAAATACAATGGACTCGAACGTTCGAAATCTAAAGTGCTAATTATAAAGGCTAATATGCAATTTATTGTCCTAAAAAGTGTTTGGGGACAATTATCAATGCAAAAAAAGGTTTAAAAAATAGACGTTTTTACAGGAGCGGTGATTTTAATAATGCTTAAAATGAAAAAATAAAAGTGAAATTTTCCTTTAAATTTCGTACCTAGGGGGTGTGTATGATATGCATGTAAAGTCGCGCATGTTTCCCGTGCTTAGAACTGTCCCTGCACAAAGTGTCCTTTTTGAAGGAAAAAAAGTCATTTAAAACTCACTCACGGCTATTAATGAATTGTCGGCTTTTATCAATACATAGAAAAGTCATTGATAAAAAAAAAAAAAAGCGTGTGGGTTCCCCCAAATTCAATTACCAGGCCCCTCAGGTCTGGAATGGATATTAAGGGGAACCCCGCCGCAAATTAAAAAAAAAATGGCGTGGAGTCCCCCCAAAAATCCATACCAGACCCTTATCCGAGCACGCAACCTGGCCGGCCGCAGGGGAAGAGGGGGGGACGAGAGAGCGGGCCCCCTCCCTCCTGAACCGTACCAGGCCACATGCCCTCAACATGGGGAGGATGTCCCCATGTTGATGGGGACAAGGGCCTCATCCCCACAACCCTTGCCCGGTGGTTGTGGGGGTCTGCGGGCAGGGGGCTTATCGGAATCTGGAAGACCCCTTTAACAAAGGGGACCCCCAGATCCCGCCCCCCCCTATGTGAATTGGTAAGGGGTACATTGTACCCCTACCATTTCACGAAGAAAGTGTCAAAAAATGTAAATTAAAACGCACAAACACCTTGGAAAAGTCCTTTTATTTAAAAAAAAAACAAAAAACATTCCAGCGATGAAATCCAGTGTCCCGCGGCGATCCCGATGTCCAGCGCTGTCCGTCATTGGTTGTGCCTGAGCGGACCTGATGGGGAACTTCCTCCGCAGTGTTTTAAATGTATAGACCCGCCCCTTCTCGAGCTCCCCATCAGGTCCGCTCAGCTAATGACTAGGTGTAAGGCGGAGGACCTGATGCGGAACATGAGAAGGGGCGGGTCTATACGTGTATTACACAGCGAACGAAGTTCCCAATCAGGTCCGCCCCCCTCGGTATGTCAGCCCCCGCCTACGTCATTGGCCTGAGCGGGAAACTTCCTTCACTGTGTAAATTTAAATTACACAGTGAAGGAAGTTCCCCGCTCAGGCCAATGACGTAGGCGGGGTCGGACATACCGAGGGGGCGGACCTGATGGGGAACTTCGTTCGCTGTGTAATACATGAATAGACCTGCTCCTTCTCGCGTTTCGCATCTGGTCCGCTGAGCGGACCTGATGGGGAACTTTAGAAGGGGCGGGTCTATACATTTAAAACACTGCGGAGGAAGTTCCCCATCAGGTCCGCTCAGGCACAACCAATGACGGACAGCGCTGGACATCGGGATCACCGCGGGACACTGGATTTCATCGCTGGAATGTTTTTTTTAATTTTTTTTTTTTTAATAAAGGACTTTTCCAAGGTGTTTGTGTGTTTTTATTTACATTTTTTGACACTTTCTTCGTGAAATGGTAGGGGTACAATGTACCCCTTACCAATTCACATAGGGGGGGGCCGGGATCTGGGGGTCCCCTTTGTTAAAGGGGTCTTCCAGATTCCGATAAGCCTCCCGCCCGCAGACCCCAACAACCACCGGGCAAGGGTTGTGGGGATGAGGCCCTTGTCCCCATCAACATGGGGACATCCTCCCCATGTTGAGGGCATGTGGCCTGGTAGGTTCAGGAGGGAGGGGGGCCGCTCTCTCGTCCCCCCCTCTTCCCCTGGGATAAGGGTCTGGTATGGATTTTTGGGGGGACTCCATGCCATTTTTTTTAAATTTGGGGTGGAGTTCCCCTTAAAATCCATGCCAGATCTGAAGGGCCTGGTATGGATATTTAGGGGGAACCGCACGCCATTTTTTTTTAAATTTGCGGTGGGGTTCCCCTTAATATCCATTCCAGACCTGAAGGGCCTGGTAATTGAATTTGGGGGAACCCCCACGCTTTTTTTTTTTCATCAATGACTTTTCTATGTATTGATAAAAGCCGACAATTCATTAATAGCCGCGAGTGAGTTTTAAATGACTTTTTTTTTCCTTAAAAAATGACACTTTGTGCAGGGACAGTTCTAAGCACGGGAAACATGCGCGACTTTGCATGCATATCATACACACCCCCCAGGTATGAAATTTAAAGGAATGTTTCACTTTAAGCATTATTAAAATCACTGCTCCTAAAAAAACGGCCGTTTTTAAAACTTTTTTTTTGCATTGATACATGTCCCCTGGGGCAGGACCCAGGTCCCCAAACACTTTTTAGGACAATAACTTGCATATAAGCCTTTATAATTGGCACTTTAGATTTCTCCCATAGACTTTTCAAATTTGCCGCGAACACCCCAAATTGTTCGTTGTTCGGCGAACGGGCGAACAGGCAATGTTCGAGTCGAACATGAGTTCGACTCGAACTCAAAGGTCATCCCTACTTATCAGTGCCCATGAAATGCAGCCTCACCAGTGCCCATGAAATGCAGCCTCACCAGTGCCCATGAAATGCAGCCTCACCAGTGCCCATGAAATGCAGCCTCACCAGTGCCCATGAAATGCAGCCTACCAGTGCCTGGATGGATCACACAGAGCGGTGATCTTCTGTTGTGTCACGGAGCTTGAATTTGAGTTGCCCCGGGTGGCCGCTGTAACAAAGTCCCGCCTCCTAGAAAGGCTCCTATGATATACGTCACACTGATTCAATTTCCTGGCATTGGATCAGCGTACTGTCTATTAGGGATGGGCCCGGTGTTCGATTCGAACCCACGATCGAATCGAACATCGGGCGTTCGCCCGCTCGGACGCCTGTAGCCAATTATAGCTCAGGGGCTTTAGTACACGCCCCACTGTATAAAAGGCCGCCGCGCCGTCGGCCTAGTGCACTGTCTTCCGGCTTGATTCTGATATAGGCAGACTGCTGATGCTGATTCATTATCATTACTACTGAATACTGATCATTTGATTGCATCACTGATTCATTCTGCTGATTGCACTGCTGCTGAGTGGTGACATTATCTGCTGCTGAGTCTACCTGCTGTGATTCTGGGGATTAGTCTGGTGTGTGCGTGCTGTTAGTACAGCATTGCAGTATCACCTTCTGTCCTATTGTGATCTAAGGCAGGCAGGCATTTATAGGAGCTAGTGTGTGTGTGTGTGTGTGTGTGTGTGTGTGTGTGTGCTGTGTTAGTACAACACACATAAAACCACCTCAGTCACTCTATCTGCTATAAGGCCCAGTTGTCATCGAAGGCAGCCAGGCATCTCCAAGAGCTAGCGTGTGTGTGCGCTCTGTTAGTACAGCACACATAAAACCACCTCAGCCTCTCTATCTGCCGTAAGGCCCAGTTGTTGTCATCTAAGGCAGCCATCTGCAGGAGTTAGTGTGTGTGTGTGCTGTGTGACTCCAGCACAATATACACTACCCACTACAATGCCTGGAAGACCGCCAAGGAGAGGCAGACAGTCCCGAGGCAAGAACACAGGGCAAGCAGGCTCTGTTTCTAGAGACAACAGTGCTGGTCGTGGACGTGGTCGTGCATCGTCATCAGCACGTGGCCATGGGACACGCTTGTCCTTGTTTTCGGCAGCTGGACATGTTGAGCCGCATCATGCCGAAGTCTTGGTAGAATGGAAGACCAAGCCCTCCTCATCCTCCTCATCCTCTCTCACCCAGGCTCAGGGTACTGGCAAAGCAGCTGCCAACGCGTACTCAATGGCATCATCAGGCACCCCTTCCCTAGACCCACCATGTCCTCCTGAGGAGTCCCCTGAACTGTTTGAGCACAGTGTTGGGTACATGCTCCAGGAGGATGCCCAACGTTTTGAAGGCTCGGATGATGATACCCAGCTAGAGGAAGGCAGTAGCGTGAGCGCAGAGAGAGGGGATGCTCAAGGACAGCAATCTGGCAGTCATGTTCCACCAGCTGCAGCTCACTGCCAGGTTTATTCCAGTGGTGAAGAGGGAGGGGATGATGAGGTCACTGAGTCCACGTGGGTGCCTGAAGGGAGAGAGGAGGAGGAGGAGGCGGCGGCGGCACATGTCCAACGAGGCAGGATGCCCTCCGGAGGCCAGCTAGAGGCCAGCACACCAACTGAATCACACCGCAGAGCTCCGCCTGTGCAGGGCGCTGCCTCTGCATGTTATCACAAAAGTTCTTTGGTGTGGGCCTTTTTTGAGACAAGTGCATCAGATCGCACCACTGCTATTTGCAACATATGTCTCAAGCGTATCTCGCGTGGCCAAAACATCAGCCGCTTGGGCACCACAAGCATGACCAGACATATGTCGACCTGCCATGCAGCTCGTTGGCAAGCGCACATTAAAGACCCACACCAAAGAACAAAGCGGACCTCTCCTTGCTCCTCATCAGCTGGGATCTCCAACCCCACTATATCTTCAGTCCTCTCTGAAAGCTGCTCTGAGAGGAATGAAGGTGTAGAATTAGGTGTGTCACAGCCAAGTACTTGCGGGCACTCTGTTAGCAGTACACCGACGTCCGATTCTACCAGGCAAATTTCCCTGCCCCAGCTGCTGGACCGTCGAAAGAAGTTTACTCCCAGCCATCCACATGCCCAGCGGTTGAATGCTAGCTTGGCTAAATTGCTAGCACTTCAACTGCTGCCTTTTCAGTTGGTAGACTCGGCCCCCTTCCATGAGTTTGTTCAATGTGCGGTTCCTCAGTGGCAGGTTCCCAAACGCCACTTTTTCTCACGGAAGGCGATTCCGGCTCTCTACCGGCATGTGGAAGGCAATGTCCATGCCTCGCTGGACAGGGCGGTAAGGTGCATATTACCGCTGACTCATGGTCCAGCAGGCATGGACAGGGACGTTACCTGTCTTTCACGGCCCATTGGGTCACTCTATTGGCAGCTGGGAGGGATGCAGGACAAGGTGCAGTAGTGTTGGAGGTTGTTCCGCCACCACGCCTCCAAAATGCTACTACTGGTTGTGACACACCTCTCTCCTCCACCCCCTCCTCCTCTTCTTCCTCCATGGCCTCTTCAAGTGCTCTGTCCTCGGAACCAGCGGTGCTCCGTAGGCGTACAAGGGGCTACGCGAGTACGCAGGCAAAAAGATGCCATGCCGTGCTTGCGCTGGTGTGTTTGGGAGACAGGAGCCACACTGGGGCAGAGGTTCTGGCAGCTCTGCAGGGGCAGGCCGAGAGGTGGTTGACGCCACGCCACGCCAGCTTAAGCCAGGAATGGTGGTTTCTGACAATGACACCAACCTCCTCTCCGCCCTGCGACAGGGGCAGCTGACCCATGTGCCCTGTATGGCTCACGTCCTCAACCTGGTGGTGCAGCGGTTCTTGGGCAGGTACCCAGGCTTACAGGATGTCCTGAGGCAGGCCAGGAAAGTCTGTGTGCATTTCCGCCGATCGTATAATGCCAGTGCTCGGCTGGCTGAGCTGCAAAAGGAGTTGAACCTGCCCAAGAACCGCCTTATATGTGACATGCCCACCAGGTGGAACTCAACGTTGGCCATGCTGCAGTGACTGCACACGCAGCAGAGGGCCATCAATGAGTACCCGTGCGACTACGGCACCAGGACAGGGTCAGGGGAGCTTGGATTTTTTTCCCCACGCCAGTGGAGCATGATCAGGGATGCATGCACTGTCCTGTCACCATTTGAGGAGGCCACAAGGATGGTGAGCAGTGACAGTGCATGCATCAGTGACACTGTACCTCTTGTCCACCTGTTGGAGCATACGCTGCGTGGGATAATGGACAGGGCACTTGAGGCAGAACAGAGGCAGGAAGAGGAGGACTTCCTTGCCTCTCAAGGCCCCCTTTATCCAGACAGTGTTCCTTCTCTCCCACCCATCACACAGGAAGAGGAGGAGGAGGAGGATTGTGTGAGCATGGAGGTGGAGCCTGGCACTCAGCATCAGCAGCAACAGTGTCAAGGTCACCTGTGGCCAGGTGACAGATGCACACCGTAGGGGGACAGGAGTGCACCGCAAGGTAGTGAACCCTATGGCTGACTGCTGCGGATAGGAAACTGGGTGGTTGTGGAAAGCGGGACCAGAGGAGCACAACCGGGATCCTAACGGAAGCTAGAGCCAAGATTCCCCAGGGCGCGGAGTCTAAGACCCAGCAGGTCTTCTCCAGGGCCTCTAGTGGTGAGGATGTTATGCTGCAGGCTGGGACCAGGTCACGGCCCCTGGAGTTTCCTAGCTCACGCCCCGTAGGTTAAGGGGAAAAAGAGGAGGAAGCAGCAGCACAAGATATGAGAGAACCGAATAACAAGCTGAAGGTCAGGGGCCACAAGCAGACAAGGATAACGAAAGAACGAGCCGAAGGTCAAGGGTCACGAGCAGACAGGGATAGTCGGGGACAAGCCAAATATGTAACAGAGAGACAGACGTAGCACACGGCAGGCAGGAACCCAAACACACAATGCCTAACAAACACGTTGATCAGCAAAGCAGGCTTGCAGTGCACAGGTTAATATAGTGTTCTGTGATAGGGCCTGGGGTGGAGTCTGGCTGGGAGGAGATTATAAAGGAAGCCAGGTGAAAGGGCTCAGGCCTCTAAGATGAACACATGGGAAGGAAGGTAAGCTGACAGACAAACACTACTGCATATCCATGACAAACAGTCTTTTAGGGATGATGTACAGTCCCAACAAACCAGTGGACTTGTACGTGGCTGGGAGGAGGTGGCTGGCGATCATGTCGTCCTCAGTGACCCAGAAGACTCCGGACCGAATTCCTCAGCTAACCTACGTTGCATGGCCTCCCTGATTCTGCAAAGCCTGCGGAAGGATCCTCGTATTCTTCGGATCAAGGAGAGGGACCATTACTGGCTGGCCACTCTCCTTGATCCACGGTACAAGGGTAAGGTTGTGGATCTTATCTTGCCGTCGCAGAGGGAGCAGAGGATGAGACATCTCAGGGAGGCCTTGCAGAAAGGTCTGTGCAACGCGCTCCCAGAGACTGGGAGGTTACAAACTCCTGGTCCTGGACGACGAGTTGCTGAGGCTTCGGTCAGTAGCAGAAGGAGCGGTGGGGAAGGTGGCCGTCTGACCAATGCTTTCAGACAATTTTTTAGTCCGCAGCCCCAAGGTATGATCGGTTCCAGCAACCATCGCCAGCGTCTGATATACATGGTGCAGGAATACCTAGGGGCAAGGTCAGACTTGGACACCTTTCCCACCGAAAATCCTCTGGCTTACTGGGTCTTGAGGATGGATCACTGGCCAGAGCTTGCACAGTATGCAATTGAGCTACTGGCCTGTCCTGCATCCAGCGTTCTTTCCGAACGCACATTCAGTGCTGCTGGAGGCTTTGTCACCGATCACAGGGTGCGCCTGTCCACCGACTCGGTTGATCGACTGACCTTCATAAAGATGAATCAGTCTTGGATCACCACCAGCTACCAGGCACCTGAAGCGGATATAACTGAATAATTTATAATGTCACATCCCTTCAAGACTGCCTATGCTGATGCTGAGTGACTGTCCTGTTATGTTCACTGACTATCCTCTTCCTCCTCCTCAATGATCCATTCCTTGATAGCTTGGAAGAACATTTTTGTTTCTGGGTGCCACCACACCAGTGGCTAAGGCCCAATTTTTCAGCCCCTGTTTAACAGGGGCGTGTAATTACAATTTTTTATGCAATGCTTTGCAACAGGACTCATTGCTGTGCTCAGAGTACAGTATCTGTGAGGGGTTGCAGTGTTGTGGCGCCAGCACCAGTGCCTAAGGCACAATTTTTCAGCCCCTGTTGAACAGGGGTGTGTAATTACAAATCTTGATCTAATAGTTCACAGCAGGGCCCATTCCTGCGCCCACCAAGAGTAACTGTGAGGGCTTACAGTCTTGTGGCAACACCGTCCACCACCACCACCAAAGGCCCAATTTTTCTGCCCTGTTCAACAGGTGCATGCAATTACAAATCTTGATCTAATAATTCACAGCAGGGCCAATTCCTGTGCCCACCAAGAGTAACTGTGAGGGCTTACAGTGTTGTGGCTACACCAACATCTAATGGGGCAAATTTCTGCAGAGTATATACGGCAGGCCCCTACTTTCAAACATCCAACTTACAAACGACTCCTACTTGCAAACGGAAGGAGAAAACAGGAAGTGAGAGGAAATCTACCCCTAGGAAGGGAAATTCTATCCTGTTAGATTTAATTTGGGAAAAAGGTATCTCCTCTCTACTGATGCTTTATCACCAATCCTTGTTTCAATAAACCCCACTTTTCCAAAAACATTTGTCATTGGGACGGAAAGTGAGGTGAAATGTTCTGAACAGGTGCACAGACAGCAAAACAAATGTTACAGGGGTGATAACCCTTCCCTATGTTCTCCAAAAAGCTTAAAAATAGATTTTTTTTGGATGGAGCTACACTTAAAAATGTACCTGTTCAGATTCTAATTAAGAACAAACCTACAGTCCCTGTCTTGTTTGAACCGCCTGTATACTGCTGTTCAGAGTATATAGGGTTGTAGGTATAGGTTTTATTTTGGGTGCGGGGTTCCCCTTAATATCCATACAAGACCCAAAGGGGCTGGGGGTAGCCATGCCATTTTTCTCAAGGATTTTCAGCCATATTGCCAGGACAAGACATGACATTAAAGCCGCAAGCGGTTTTAAATGGCTTCTTTTTTTCCTTTACAAATGTCATTTTGTGCAGGGACGGTTCTAAACACGGGAAACACATGCCACTTCACAGGCATACTTTAGACACCCCCCAGGTACCATATTTAAAGGAATATTTCACTTTTTTTTTTTTTTTCACTTTATGCATCATTAAAATGACTGCTCCCGAAAAAACTTTACCCCGGGGGTGTTCGGCCCATCCCTACTGTCTATCACAGGAGCCTGTCTAGGAGGCAGAACTTTGTTACAGGGGCAGCCGAACAGTTCAGATCCAAGCTCTGTGTCACAGCGGGTGATCCCCGCTCTGCGTGACACACAAGGAGAGGAGGAGGGAGGGGAGGACACCTCTCTGACACCCCTCCAATGTGTGGCACCAGTGCTGGACTGCCCCCCCTGTTGGTACGCCTCTGTTTGGCACCCCCCTCTCTGCCTCAGCTCGCGGTGCCTCCACACAGCAGTGGCCAGGCATGCCTTCAATTACTTGAAGAGCAGGAGAAACCTCTATTAAACACTGCCATCAAACTTTTCTGCCATCGCCCAATTTTAACTCTCCCAAACCTAAGGGCGGTTGCTCTATTTTTTTTTTCAGGAGTACTGTGGCTTTTGTCTCTGCTCTTAGGCCTGTTGGCACTGGCATCAGCCAAATTTTCGCACACTAATTTTAAAGCAGAGCTTCACCCAAAAGGGTGTCATAGAAATTTGGCTGTACGCAGAGCACACAGCCAGATATCTTGTCTAATAGTAACACATTTCGTCTTAATGATATAATGCATCTTAAGCTAAAATTCACTCACCATTCATTCGATTCCCATTCATTCGAATCAAGAGACATCATCACCAGACTGTTAGGCTCATCTCGGCATCACAGCATCAACTGACTGCCGACGCCCTCAAAGGCTCTTTTATTAAACTCCCAGCCGGATGTGATGTTACAACATGTGACCTCCTCCATAGGAAGTGAGCTCACAGGGTGTGTGCTCCACCCAGCAGATGACCATATAAGGATATGTTAAATACAGCTAATACAATACAATACAATACAATACATGAAGAACCAATCACAGACATGTATACATTCAAATAGACTAGCAGTGATGTGCACTGCTTCCAATGACAGGAACCATATGAAAACTATGGCTCAATGGGCCACAATTGTCATAGTTATGCTATAGTTCTTGTTGACGCAGATCTGTCCGCTCGGAGTCATTTAATGTCAACGCCAAGAAGTGGCCAGTCCCTTGGCGAGGCATAAAACAAACGTCCCTAAAAGAGCAAACATCGCTGTGTCCACAGCAAGATTTTCACGCCACCGGTCTTCCACCAACGTCTGTATGTGCGACACTGGGGGACATCTGACAACATACATGAATAAAATTTTCCACAACAAGGGTAAGTTCTGCTTTAAGCATTCCTCCCCCTCCTATGCCACATTTGACGTGTCATTATTTTTGATAGGTACCCGCTCCCACTTCTGGTCAGACCGCCTAGGCAATCCGACCGTAACGCCTCCTCTCCCCCTCCCTGCAATCTTCTGGGACACGTTACAGGTCCCAGAAAATTGCCCGACCATTAAGGAGGCGCATGCGCAGTGCACACCCGGCTGTGAAGCCGTAGCTATTACAGTGTCAGGTGTCCACAGTTGTAATGCCAGCGAGGAAGCGAATCGAGGGTTCGGGCGGCCACATCGCTAGCTCGTGAAACAGATGAGTGTGTGTTTATTAAAAGTCAGCAGCTACACCTTTTGTAGCTGCTGACTTTTAATAAACACATAAAAAGACTGGAACTCCGCTTTAAAGGCTGTATTTTTTATTTTTTGCATGTCATTGTAATCCTGACATGCAGATAACTGTTTAGGCACTTCTTAATATAGGGTGACAATGATAATACTCTGTCCCTGTCTTCACTATTCTCCTGCCTAACAGTCACCCTGTCACATTCTGTGACAATGGAGGCTAAAGCGGCTCTGCTTTGCATATTGCACAAACGTGGTCCATTGTTGTGAAACATTGGTGAACATTAGGAAAGCTGCCCTAATAAATACTATGAAGCTTTCACTTTGAGGCCTCGTCAAGAAACTACAAGAAAACTGCTGACAGAGCTTTCTTGCCGAGAAAACCGGCCGTGTGTACGAGGATTTCAGGTTTCTCGTCAAGAAAACTGCCCAGAATCTCGACGAGAAAAATAGAGAACCTGCTCTCCATTTTCTCGTTGGGATTCTTGACGGCCTGTTTCCCGACGAGAAACCCGAGCGTGTGTATACTTACCTGTCGCCGTGGAAACCCGTGCATGCTTGAAATGACTTTGACGCATGCGCGGTAGCTTCCTAGGCATAGGTAGGGTGTAGCAAGATGGCGGCGACGGCATCGAATGTGACGAGCGCATGCTCGTCATAGTCTATGATGTCACCGCGTTCGTGCCATTCAAAAGAACGGTGGTTCTTTTGAATCATACGTGTGTACACTCGGCCGGGACAAGATTATCGTCAGGAAAAACAACGTTTTTTTTCCTGACCAGATTCTCGGCCGTGTGTACTAGGCTTAAGGCTCCATTCACATCTCTGCGTTCCGAATCGCCACGATTTTTCCCGAGATTCGCAATAGCGGCAAAATCGCAAGACGCCCGTGCATTCCCCGTCAATTTCAATAGCACCCCAAACGTGGCACGAGTACATGAGCTTCTTTTGGGCGAAGGGCATTTCGCGCTTCTATTTGCGCAATTTTACCGTGATCGTCGCCCCCTATGCCAAGATGTCAACAGAGCCTAAGGCACATATACAGAAATTGAAAGCAGTGCTGAGATGTAACAAAGAATGAAATAAGGTGAAAATATAAAAAAAAAAAAAAAAAAAAGGGAACTGTTTAAGAAAAACAGCATGTTCATGCTGAGTTAACTTATTCACACTGTGAACATTTCACTGGTTTGCTATGTTTAACCACTTAACGACCGCTCACTGTATATATACGTCGGCAGAATGGCACCGACAGGCACAATCACGTAGAGTGTACGTGATTGCCTTTGTATAGTGGGGGGTCCAATCGGACCCCCCTTCTGTACAGTGAGCGGTGGCTAAGTGTCCGGGAGCGTTCCGGGATGAGGGGGCAGCCATTCGTTTCTGTCCACCCCCTCGCGATCGCTCCCGGCGAATGGAAATGCCCCCTCTGTCTGTGTCAGACAGAGGGAGCAGGAGGAAGTGATGTCATCTCTGGTGCGGCGCTCACATATACCGAGCGCCGTACAAGAGAAGACATCAGGTCAGTGCACACAACACTACACTGACACCAGGACACATAGGGACATAAATCGCCCCCCCAGGCCCCCCCAGACACCCCAGATCACCCCCCAGATCACCCCCCAGCCCCCAGTCACAGTGTCACTGATTGCAGTGACCATTTATTTAGTGATCACTGCAATCAGTGACATTTGTGACTGTAAAAGTGTCACCAAAGTTTAGTCTTAGGTCCAGTGTAGCCCCCTAACCCTCCCTAATAAAGGTTTAACCCCCTGATCACCCCCCAGATAACCCTTTCACCCCCTATCACCACTGTCGCTTAGCGATCATTTTTCTGATCGCTGTCTTAGCGTCAGTGATGCCGATCGGCAGCCAGTAATTTTTTTTAGGTTCGCCGCAGGTTTTTATAGCGTCAGGTACCCCAATATATTATCTAATAAAGGTTTAACCCCCTTGATCGCCCCCCAGGTAACCCTTTCACCCCCTATCACCACTATCACTAAGCGATCGTTTTTCTAAACGCTGTCTTAGTGTCTGTGATGCAGATCGGTAGCCGGTAATTTTTTTTAGGTTCGCCGCAGGTTTTTATAGCGTCAGGTACCCCAATATATTATCTAATAAAGGTTTAACCCCCTTGATCGCCCCCCCAGGTAACCCTTTCACCCCCATCACCACTGTCGCTAAGCAATCGTTTTTCTAAACGCTGTCTTAGTGACGGTGATGCAGATCGGTAGCTGGTAATTTTTTTTAGGTTCGCCGCAGGTTTTTATAGCGTCAGGTACCCCCATATATTATCTAATAAAGGTTTTAACCCCCTGATTGCCCCTAGTTAACCCTTTCACCAGTGATCACCATATAAGTGTTACGGGTGACGCTGGTTAGTTAGTTTGCTTTTTATAGTGTCAGGGCACCCGCCGTGTATATAACCCAATAAAGGTTTAACCCCCTGATCGCCCGGCGGGTGATATCAATTAGGTTTTAGCGTCAGAGAGGGTCTGAGTCACATCCCAGGCAGCGTCAGGTTAGTGCCAGTAACGCTAACACCCACGCGTGAAGCATACACCCCCCTTAGTGGTATAGTATCTGAACAGATCAATATCTGATCTGATCAGATCTATATTAGCGTCCCCAGCAGTTTAGGGTTCCCAAAAACGCAGTGTTAGCGGGATCAGCCCAGATACCTGCTGGCACCTGCGTTTTGCCCCTCCGTCCAGCCCAGGCCACCCAAGTGCAGTATCGATCGATCACTGTCACTTACAAAACAAAAACGCACATAACTGCAGCATTCGCAGAGACAGGCCTGATCCCTGCGACTCCAGTGCTGTAGGAGGTGATTTCACCACCACAGTTAAAAAAAAAAAAGCAAATATGCCGAAGCATTGGGGCAGCAGGGGCGGAGGAGCGATTTTGCTCCTAATGCCGCGTACATACGGTCGAAATTCCGACGGAGGCTTGCCCGTGGAAAAGTCCGACCATGTGTGTGCGGCATAACTTTTTTGCGGGAGGATGCCCCCATGCTTCGGCATATATAAATGGTGCGTGTATGCCCATCATTGGAAGTGGGTGGATGAAGGGCGGTATTCTAATGGTGGGCATACCCACCGATCAATCTCTTTTTTCGTTCAGCCAACTGGCTGCATGAAATAAAAAGATTACAATACATGTCCAACAAGGACCAGCAACGTACTGGTATGTTGCTGGACTTTGAATGTTTATACCAGAATGATGCCTGCGGGTTTAGGTATCATCTTGGTATCATTCTTTTCAGCCTGCGGCCGGCTTTCATGTAAAAGCAATCCTAGCGGCTAATTAGCCTCTGGACTGCTTTTACAAGCAGTGGGAGGGAATGCCCCCCCCGGATATAAAAAGCGCCATTGGGAAATTTGGAAAGCATTTTATCACACCGATCTTGGTGTGGTCAGATGCTTTGAGGGCAGAGGAAAAATCTAGGGTCTAGAAGACCCCAGTTTTTTCAAAAAAAGAGTACCTGTCACTACCTATTGCTATCATAGGGGATATTTACATTCCCTGAGATAACAATAAAAATGATAAAAAAAAAAAATACTTGGAAGGAACAATTTAAAAATAAAATAAAAAAGCAAAATTAATAATAAAAAAAAAAGAAAAAAAAAAAGCACCCCTGTCCTGCCCTGCTCTTGCCCAATGGCGAACGCAAGCGTCGGTCTGGCGTCATATGTAAACAGCAATTGCACCATGCATGTGAGGTATCACCGCGAAGGTCAGATCGAGGGCAATCATTTTAGCTGTAGACCTCCTCTGTAAATCTACTGGGGTAACCTGTAAAGGCTTTTAAAGGCTTTTAAAAATGTATGTAGTTTGTTGCCAATGCGCGTTTGTGCGAAATTTTAAAGCATGTCGTGTTTGGTATCTATGTACTCGGCCTAAGATCATCTTTTTTATTTCATCAAACATTTGGGCAATATAGTGTGTTTTAGTGCATTAAAATTAAAAAAGTGTATTTTTTAACCCAAAAAATGCGTTTGAAAAATCGCTGCGCAAATACTGTGTAGAAAAAAAAATGCAACACCCACCATTTTAATCTGTAGGGCCTTTGCTTTAAAAATATATATAATGTTTGGGGGTTCAACATAATTTTCTTGCAAAAAAAAAAAAATGTTTTCATGTAAACAAAAAGTGTCAAAAAGGGCTTTGTCTTCAAGTGGTTAGAAGAGTGGATGTAAGCTTCCTAATGTTGTGTATAAAATGCTAGAACAGTTCAAAACCCCCCCCAAATGACCCCATTTTGGAAAGTAGACACCCCAAGCTATATACTGAGAGGCATGTCGAGTCCATGGAATATTTTATATGTTGACACAAGTTGCGGAAAAACTACAATTTTTTTTTTTTTGCACAAAGTTGTCACTAAATGACATATTGCTCAAACATGCCATGGGCATATGTGGAATTACACCCCAAAATACATTCTGTTGCTTCTCCTGAGTACGGGGATACCACATGTGTGAGACTTTTTGGGAGCCTAGCCATGTACGGGACCCCAAAAACCAATCACCGCCTTCAGGCTTTCTAAGGGTGTAAATTTTTGATTTCACTTCTCACTGCCTATCACAGTTTCGGAGGCCATGGAATGCCCAGATAGCACAAAACCCCCCCAAATGACCCCATTTTGGAAAGTAGACACCCCAAGCTATTTGCTGAGAGGTATTGAGTATTTTGCAGATCTCGCTTTTTGTCACAAAGTTTTGAAAATTGAAAAAAAAAAAAAATATATATATATATATTTTCTTTCTTCATTTTCAAAAACAAATGAGAGCTGTAAAATACTCGCCATTCCTCTCAGCAAATAGCTTGGGGTG
The DNA here is from genome assembly GCA_029206835.1 of Rana muscosa. Classification (NCBI taxonomy): domain Eukaryota; kingdom Metazoa; phylum Chordata; class Amphibia; order Anura; family Ranidae; genus Rana; species Rana muscosa. The sequence goes on along the minus strand of CM055116.1, from coordinate 550,994,460 downwards.
TCTATATTCCAAAATGGGGTCATTTGTGCGATTTTGGCATTTTATGGCCTTCGAAACTGTGATAGGTAGTGAGGAGTGAAATCAAAAATTTGTGCCTAGAAATCCTGAAGGCGGTGCTTGGTTTTCGGGGTCCCGTACGCGGCTAGGCTTCTAAAAAGTCCCACACATGTGGTATCCCCGTACTCAGGAGAAGCAGAAAAATGTATTTTGGGGTGTAATTCCACATATAACCATGGCATGTGTGAGCAATATATCATTTAGTGACAACTTTTTGTAATTGTTTTTTTTTTTTTTTTGTCATTATTCAATCACTTGGGACAAAAAAAAAATATATTCAATGGGCTCAACAGGCCTCTCAGCAATTTCCTTGGGGTGTCTACTTTCTAAAATGGGGTAATTTGGGGGGTTTTGTGCTATTTTGGCATTTTATGGCCTTCGAAACTGTGATAGGTAGTGAGGAGTGAAATCAAAAATTTGCGCCCTTAGAAATCCTGAAGGTGGTGCTTGGTTTCCGGGGTCCCGTACGCGGCTAGGCTCCCAAAAAGTCCCACACATGTGGTATCCCCGTACTCAGGAGAAGCAGCAAAATGTATTTTGGGGTGAAATTCCACATATAACCATGGCATGTGTGAGCAATATATCATTTAGTGACAACTTTTTGTAATTTTTTTTTTTTTTTTTTTTTTTAGTCATTATTCAATCACTTGGGACAAAAAAATAAAAAATTCAATGGGCTCAACATGTCTCTCAGCAATTTCCTTGGGGTGTCTACTTTCCAAAATGGGGTCATTTGGGGGGGGGGGGGGGGTTTGTACTGCCCTGTCATTTTAGCACCTCAAGAAATGAGATAGGCAGTCATAAATTTAAAGCTGTGTAAATTTCAGAAAATGTACCCTAGTTTGTAAACTCTATAACTTTTGCGCAAACCAATAAATATACGCTTATTGACATTTTTTTTACTAAAAACATGTGGCTGGATACATTTTGGCCTAAATGTATGACTACAATTGAGTTTATTCGATTTTTCTTATAACAAAAAGTAGAAAATATCATTTTTTTTCAAAATTTTTGGTCTTTTTCCATTTATATCGCAAAAAATAAAAATCGCAGAGGCAATCAAATACCATTAAAAGAAAGCTCTATTTGTGGGAAGAAAAGGACGCAAATTTCGTTTGGGTACAACATTGCATGTCCGCACAATTTACAGTTAAAGCAGCGCAGTGCAAAATTCTGAATTCACCTCTGGTCCTCTAGCTACCAAATGGTCCGGCGCTTAAGTGGTTAATACCCATTTTTTTCCTGCCTTTTGACCCTTTGTTTTATGATCTGTGTTAGACAAGCAAACACTTTGGGAGTAAAGTCCAGGAGCAATTATGTCATTATTTGATAGCAAGAAAGAAGAGATCTGAGTGCATGCAGTGAACTCATCAAATAATTAAATAGGACAATAAAAAGCAGGTTAATGTTAAAGTGTAGTTCCGGCCGAAATTACACTTTTTAAATAAAAATACCTCTATAATACACAAGCTTAATGTATTCTAGTAAAGTTAGCCTGTAAACTGAGGTCCGTTTTGTTAGGTTATTACAGCATTTTGAACGTTTATAAACTAGAAATAGACTGTGGCCATCTTAAGTGTGGCCATCTGAAGCCAGACTGTATTTCTTCCTAGATTTCATGATTGCAGATCTCACACATGCTCAGTGCTGCACAAGCAGTGTAATAGTTTTCAGGTCAGGTTTCCATAATAACGACAGTGTCAGAGGAAGTTGACACTTTTCTATGCAAACCTCTCCTCCCCCCTGCAGGAAACAGTAAATATACAGCATGTTCAAGAAATATATAGTGTGTGTGTGTGTGTGTGTGTGTGTGTGTGTATACACACACACACACACACACAGCGGCTACTTTTTTCTGTACAGCTTTTCATTTAGAAAAATACTAATCTCAGCAAAAAAAAAATCATTTATATATCTAGATTGCATCGCCCCAGCACATTGCATCACCCCCAGAACATTGAATCGCATGGCCCACAGCACATCGAATCACCCGCAGCACATTGAATCGCATCACATTGCATCACCCCCAGAACATCGAATTGCATCACCCCCAGAACATCGAATCGCATCACCCCCAGAACATCGAATCGCATCACCCACAGCACATAGCATCACCCCCAGCACATCGAATCGCATGGCCCACAGCACAGCGAATCGCATCGCCCACAGCACATTGCATCGCCGCCAGCACATCGAATAGCATCACCCCCAGCACATCGAATCGCATGGCCCACAGCACATCGAATCGCATGGCCCACAGCACATCAAATCGCATCACACACACACAGCACATCGAATCGCATGGCGAACGAGATGAAGAGCGAGCGAGATGAAGAGCGAGAGATGAAGAGCAAGTGAGAGAGAGAGATGAAGAGTGAGCAAGAGAGAGATGAAGAGCGAGAGAGATGAAGAGCGAGCGAGAGAGTAAATGAGGGTGACGGGGGAGAGGCGTATAAAGAGAAAAATCCATCTGCCCCATCACACTGCAAGCATCACTTCACGCTGCCCCAAGCGCATCACATCACTCCCAGCGCATCGAATGGACCACCAGTGCAAAACATGTCCCCCATCACATGTGCCAAAAACACATGTCCCAAAAACACATGTCCCACTGCACAGCACACGTCCCACCGCACAGCACAAGTCCCACAATACATGTCCCATCGCACAGCACATATACCTCCGCACATTGCCACCATCACGTTGCCGCTGCGCCCATCACACTGCTGCTTTAGACCCCCACGATTAGCCCCAACACTTACCGCATTCAAATAGAGATTTTCTCCACAAGAAAACCACTTAGCCTCCGCCGACGATGTCAATCCTTTGGATGTTAGATAAAGACTGGCAAACAAAGGCAGGCTTCCCTTATTTTAGAAGGCGCCGGGCGTTGCCGAAAATCACGTAATTTCCTGTTTAGAAATAACGCGATGCTACGGCTCAGGGCCTCCTGGGATTCATGACAAACATCTCCCAGGAGGCCTAGCGATCAGGATCAGTGGATGAGAGGAGGCTGCTGTGGCCGTGGCCGGAAAAATAAACAGATCACAATTAAACAGCGAGTTTAAAAAAAAAAAAAAAAAAAAAGAAGTTTTAATATGCAAATTATTCTTAAAGCGGTTGTATACCGTATAACTTTTTTTTTTTTTTCAACCTGCAAGGCAAAGGCATAATGAGCTAGTATGACTAGCATACTAGCTCATTATCAATCACTTACCTTAGATCAAAGCCCCCGCAGCGGTCCTCCGACACGTCTTCCGTCGCCGCCATGATACCCGGAGTGACTTCCGGGTATCGACGCTCCGGCGCTGTGATTGGCCGGAGCGGCGATGACTTCACTCCCGCGCATGCGCGAGGACCGGCACGATCCCTGCGCATGCGCAAATTCTGGCAGTGTCCGGCGGGCTCCCATTCAAGAGCCGCCGCGCTCAGTGCGCCTGCGCCATTATCTACGGCGTGCATGCGCCGTAGATATCGGTACAGTCTTTTTTGCAAATATCTCAGAGACCGTGTAGGTCTCGGAGATATTGCAAGCACCTACAGGTAAGCCTTAATGTAGGCTTACCTGTAGGTGCATGTAATATTTTTGGGTATACAACCGCTTTAAGGGGACAGAACTAGAGAGGATGCAACCAAGTTGTAAAAGAGGGTGGAACTCCACTTTAAATCATATCATGAATGCTATTTGTCTTCATTATATTGATACAATTGAATCTGACTTCTATTTGTAAATTGTCTGACTGACTATCTAAACACAGTCCTTGCAAAACTGAAAGAATTATTGCATGTGCCATTGCAAAACTTATTCTTAAAAAGGTTAGCTGCCTGGTTGACAGGTGTCATAAAAAGTAAAGGAATCTCTTATCTCTCGATATATATGGGTCAGTGATTCAGAAAGAAGTGAAACCAAAGGATCAGCATGATAGATGGGCAACAGTCCTTTTCAGAAAAAGAGGACAGAAATGGTACCCTGATTCATAACAAGTATATGTCATGGATATGCATTAATGTCTGTCTGCCATCTTACCTTCCTCCTCATGTGTTCATCTAGAGACCAGACCTCCTTCACCTGGCTTCCTTTATAATCTCCTCCCAGCCTGACTCCACCCCAGGCCCTATCACTGAACACTATATTAACCTGTGCACTGCAAGCCTGCTTTGCTGATCAACGTGTTTGTTAGGCATTGTGTGTTTGGGTTCCTGCCTGCCGTGTGCTACGTCTGTCTCTCTGTTACGTTATTGGCTTGTCCCCGACCATCCCTGTCTGCTCGTGACCCTTGACCTTCGGCTCGTTCTTCGTTATCCTTGTCTGCTTGTGGCCCCTGACCTTCGGCTTGTTATTCGGTTCTCTCTATCGTGTGCTGCTGCTTCCCCTTATCCTACGGGGCGTGAGCTAGGAAACTCCAGGGGCCGCGACCTGGTCCCAGCCTGCAGCGTAACATCCTCACCACTAGAGGCCCTGGAGAAGACCAGCTGGGTCTTAGACTCCGCGCCCTGGGGAATCTTGGCTCTCGCTTCCGTTGGGATCCCGGTTGTGCTCCTCTGGTCCCGCTTTCCACAACCACCCAGTTTCCTATCCACAGAAGCCAGCCATAGGGTTCACTACCTCGCGGTGCACTCCTGTCCCCCTACGGTGTGCATCTGTCACCTGGCCACAGGTGACCCTGACAGTTTGATCAGCCATGAACCCGGCTGACATCCCGCTTCCCGCGGATGATCCATTGCAGGGCATAGTTCGCAGACTTGAGACCCAGGAATCAAATCAGACCCAGGTGATGCGATTCCTCCAGGATCTGGCTTCTCGATTCGAGCAGCTTCAGGTCTCCTTGGGAACCCCGAATCCGCAACCCCAAGTACAACCAGCGGCTGTACCTATCGCACCAGTCGCAGCCTCACACTCACTAAGATTGCCAGCTCCGTTCCGTTTCTCTGGGGACTCCAAGGCCTGCAGGGGGTTTCTCAGCCAATGCACTATTCATTTTGAGCTTCAGCCTCAAAGCTTCCTATCTGACCGGGCTAAGGTAGCCTATATCATTTCCCTCCTCTCCGGTGAAGCTTTGGCCTGGGCTGCCCCCCTGTGGGAGAGGAACGATCCGGTGGTTTCCAGTCTGTCCGAATTCTTGAAGCTCTTTCGTAATATCTTCGAAGAGCCGGCTCGGGCTTCTTCAGCGGCTAGTGCTGTCTTACGTCTTCGCCAAGAATCTAGTTCAGTGGGGCAATATGCTCTTCAGTTCCGTATCCACACAGCTGAATTGAGCTGGAATAATGAGGCCCTGGTCGCTACCTTTTTACATGGCCTCTCTGACCGAGTGAAAGACGAATTAGCGGGAAGAGCCATTCCCGTCGGTCTGGACGATGTAATTTCATTATGCAACCAGATCGACATTCGTTTTCAAGAGAGGTCCTTAGAAAAAAGACGCCAGCACTCTCTGGGTCCTAGCCAGTCTGAGCTCCCCTCCCTTCATTCTGTGGAGCATCCTCTACCTGCTGAAGAACCTATGCAGCTGGGCCGGACCAGACTAACCCCCGAAGAACGTGCTAGGCGCAGAACTCTGGGCTTGTGCCTCTATTGTGGGGGCAAGGGTCATTTTCGTGACTCCTGCTCGCTTCGTCCGGGAAACGCTCGGGTCTAATACATTTGGAAGGTGGAGTATTGGACCCAGAAACATCACCTTCTCGCCTGCTCTTGCCGGTGTCCCTTCATGTAGGCACTTCTCCTCAGTCAACCCTTGCATACCTGGATTCCGGGGCTGCCGGCAATTTCATGGATTGGAGAACTGCTTCTTCTATGAAGCTTACCCTTTCACCTCTCACTACCCCATTGGTAGTCTCGGCAATTGATGGCACTGTTCTCCCAGGGGGCCCTATTCGCTTCCAGACGCTACCCATTAGGATGTCGGTAGGGATTCTCCACCAGGAGTGGATATCCTTTCTTATTCTACCCAAGGCCTCTACCCCAGTTGTATTGGGCCTCCCTTGGCTACAGCTCCACTCTCCACATGTGGACTGGGTCTCTGGGCAGATCCTGGCCTGGGGTTCCTCATGTTTCTCGTCGTGTCTTCTCAAGGTGACCCCCAAGGAGAGTCTTCCGGTTGCTGCCACTTCTGTTTCTTCTGATCTTCCCGCCGCATACAGCGATTACCGGGATGTGTTCTGTAAAAAATCAGCTGAGGTGCTTCCTCCCCACAGGTCTTTTGACTGTGCTATTGATCTTGTCCCCGGAGCAACTCTACCCAGGGGTCGTACCTACCCTCTGTCCATCCCAGAGACCCAGGCCATGTCGGAGTATGTAGCAGAGAATCTGGAGAGAGGGTTCATCCGGAAATCCTCATCGCCTGCAGGGGCAGGGTTCTTTTTTGTTGCCAAAAAGGATGGTACCTTAAGACCCTGCATCGATTATCGGGGTTTAAATGCGGTTACTATTAAAAATCGATACCCCTTACCCTTAATATCTGAGCTATTCGATAGGTTGAAGGGTGCCTCCATTTTCACCAAGTTGGATCTCAGAGGCGCGTACAATCTCATTCGAATACGGGAGGGTGACGAATGGAAGACTGCATTTAACACTAGAGACGGGCATTACGAATATCTGGTGATGCCTTTTGGTCTGTGTAATGCTCCAGCCGTGTTTCAAAACTTTGTCAATGAAATCTTCAGAGATCTGCTGTACCAGTTTGTTGTCATCTATCTGGATGACATTCTGATCTTTTCTGAAAATCTGCTCGTCCACAGAAACCATGTCCGCACTGTACTTCAACGTCTTAGAGAGAACAATCTCTATGCCAAGCTGGAGAAATGTTCCTTTGAATGTTCTGAGGTCCTGTTTTTGGGGTGCTTTGTCTCATGTTCGGGGCTTCGTATGGACCCTGGGAAGGTCTTGGCTATCACCAACTGGCCTCTTCCTGCTAGCCTCAAGGCCACACAGCGCTTTCTTGGCTTCACTAATTATTATAGGCAGTTCATAAGGAATTACTCTTCCATTGCCGCGCCTATTATCGCTTTGACCAAGAAGGGTGTGAATGCCAGAGACTGGCCTCCCGAAGCTGTCTCTGCATTTCACAACCTGAAACAGGCCTTTGTTTCTGGCCCCCTCTTGAGGAGACCAAATCCTGGGAATGCATTTTTTATTGAAGTGGACGCTTCCTCAATGGGGGTGGGAGCTGTGCTTCTTCAAATCTTTGAGAAGAGACGCCAACCATGTGCGTTCTTCTCCAAAAAAATTTCTCAGGCAGAGAGGAATTATGCCATCGGTGATCGGGAACTTCTCGCTATTAAATTGGCGTTAGAGGAGTGGCGTCATCTCTTGGAGGGTTCCCCTCACTCCATAACGATCTTTACCGATCACAAGAATTTACAGTATCTACAGAATGCTAAACGTCTGAATCCTAGACAGGCCAGGTGGAGTCTCTTCTTTGCCCGTTTTAATTTCACGATTACCTACAAACCTGGTTCCTGCAACGGTCGGGCTGATGCGCTCTCTAGGTCATTTGACACTTTGGACGAGGAGTCCGCCCCTGAACCTGAGCCGATCATTCCCACCTCATGCATTGTTGCCCACTCTACCACCCTGAAGTCTAAAATTCCGCCTGGTAAGACCTTTGTCCCCACTGAGCTAAGAGCTAAGATCCTTCGTTGGGGACATGATTCCAAGGTGGCAGGGCATTCTGGATTCCTCCGATCCTTCCTACTCATCAGTCGTCACTACTGGTGGCCTAATCTCCGCTCAGACGTCAAAGACTACGTTAAAGCTTGTCATGTCTGTGCTCAGTCCAAATCCTCCACACAAGCTCCTGCTGGTCTCCTCATGCCCTTGCCTATTCCTAAGGAACCCTGGGCCCATATTGCCATGGATTTTATCACCGATCTCCCACTGTCTGAGAATAATACAGTCATTTGGGTGGTAATCGATCGATTCTCCAAGATGGCTCATTTTGTTCCTCTTCCTGGTCTTCCTTCTGCCCCTGCCTTGGTTCCCATTTTCATTCGAGAAATTCTCCGCCTACATGGGGTCCCTTCTCATATTGTTTCCGACAGGGGAGTCCAATTCACGTCTCGTTTTTGGAGAGCCTTTTGCAAATCCCTCAATATTGTCTTGGATTTTTCTTCTTCTTACCATCCCCAATCCAATGGACAGACTGAGAGGGTTAATCAGGAGTTAGAGGTCTTTCTTCGCACCTTTGTGTCTTCTCACCATGACGATTGGTCCTCTCTACTCCCGTGGGCAGAATTCTCCCATAACAATCATGTGAATACCAGTTCGCAGAAGACACCCTTTTTCACAGTTTATGGAAAACACCCTCAACTTCCTCTTCCTATGATCTGTTCTCCAGACATTCCAGCTTTGGCTTCGGTTCAGGAGTCTCTCAATTCCGTTTGGGGTCACGTTCATGATTCCCTCCGGGCAGCTGCTGAAAAATTCAAAGACTTTGCAGACCGCCGCAGGCGTAAACCGCCTTCTCTTCAGCCAGGGGACAAAGTCTGGCTCTCTACCAGGAACATCAAGCTCCGAGTTCCTTCTCTGAAGTTTGCTCCACGATTCATCGGTCCATACACGGTAACTGCTAAACTGAATCCGGTTTGTTTCAAACTCCAGATTCCTAAGAGCCTTAAAATCACTAACTCCTTTCATGTTGCTCTTCTAAAGCCTTTAGTCCTCAATAAATTCTCTCGTCCTCTTCCTACCGTGGCGCCTGTCTCGGAGGATAATCAGGAGTACGAGATCAGTCAAATTCTGGACTCCCGACTCTGTAAAGGCGTTCTTCAGTACCTCGTTCATTGGAAAGGGTTTGGTCCTGAGGAGAGGTCTTGGATCACTGCATCTGAGGTCTTTGCACCTCGTCTGTTAAAGGAGTTTCATCTGAAGTTTCCCTCTAAACCTGGGCCCAGGCGGGGAAGGGGGAGGCCTCGTAAGAGGGAGGGTACTGTCATGGATATGCATTAATGTCTGTCTGCCATCTTACCTTCCTCCTCATGTGTTCATCTAGAGACCAGACCTCCTTCACCTGGCTTCCTTTATAATCTCCTCCCAGCCTGACTCCACCCCAGGCCCTATCACTGAACACTATATTAACCTGTGCACTGCAAGCCTGCTTTGCTGATCAACGTGTTTGTTAGGCATTGTGTGTTTGGGTTCCTGCCTGCCGTGTGCTACGTCTGTCTCTCTGTTACGTTATTGGCTTGTCCCCGACCATCCCTGTCTGCTCGTGACCCTTGACCTTCGGCTCGTTCTTCGTTATCCTTGTCTGCTTGTGGCCCCTGACCTTCGGCTTGTTATTCGGTTCTCTCTATCGTGTGCTGCTGCTTCCCCTTATCCTACGGGGCGTGAGCTAGGAAACTCCAGGGGCCGCGACCTGGTCCCAGCCTGCAGCGTAACATCCTCACCACTAGAGGCCCTGGAGAAGACCAGCTGGGTCTTAGACTCCGCGCCCTGGGGAATCTTGGCTCTCGCTTCCGTTGGGATCCCGGTTGTGCTCCTCTGGTCCCGCTTTCCACAACCACCCAGTTTCCTATCCACAGAAGCCAGCCATAGGGTTCACTACCTCGCGGTGCACTCCTGTCCCCCTACGGTGTGCATCTGTCACCTGGCCACAGGTGACCCTGACAGTATATTTAAAAAGACACAGTTACATGAAAACTATTTTGGCTTCTTGGCACAAAGATGCCTAAAAATGCCATGTTTAGGCATACAGACATTTTTTTTTTTTTGCTGATCTAAATGCAACTCGTTGTTTTTTTTAATGGACCTGTACACACAGACATGTAAAAATGCGCTGCATATAGATCATTAAAAAAATAAAATAATAAATCGGCATTGTTGGACAGTATTTCACGTGCAGGTGCAGTCTATTTTCTCCACTGTAGGTGGCGCTTGATCACGGCGGCATTGCAGTTGGAGGGAATGTCAGAGGAACATAATTCCTCTAGGCTTTCCTGGGTCACCGGGGAAGCTATTCGATTTAATGCTGTAACCCCATGTTACTCTGGTGGCCATCTTGGGTCAGGCAGAGCCTATTTAAATCAGATCTCCACCCCTCTGCTGCTACATTTGGCACCTTTCAGGGGGGAAGGGTACCCATCCCCATTTCCAGGTGACCTCACAAAAAGTGCTCCGTGCACTCACCTGCCGGTATGGACCCCCTAGGTGTATACCAAGGCAGGTCAGCAAGGCTTCTGTTTACTGCTGTGTCATCTGGAGGTGTGTAGACCACATCACAGACATAACTTGACTTCCTTCTCATTGTCACCCTTCCCGTTGCTCTTCATCCTCCATGTGTTATCTTTAAAGATACCTCCCTCCTGCTTACTGCCCGGAGTTCTGGAACATGTTGTTTACTGAACCAGAAAGAACTACATTCATTGTAGTTCTTTCTGGTTGACATTGACTTTTCAGCAGTGGCAGCTGGTGTTTTTTTTTGGGGGGGTGGCAAACAACCCCCCCGGCCGCCGATGGAGCGGCACTAGCACACCTGCCCCTACCCCCGGCGGTGGCACTGCAGTAACACCCCCAGCAAACCACCCCCCAAAGCAGTGGTCGGGTCTTTATGGAGTGCAGAGTTGATGCGGCCATCTTTCAGCGAGGTCACTCCTGTCCTTAAGCGTGGCAGGCTTGGGAAAGCTGCTCCGGTGTCCTCTCCTGGAGCAGCTTACACGGTGCATCTCCTCTCTGCTCCTCCCGGCGCTAGGCTACCAATAGGATCACCTGACGTTTTTGGCCATTCGGGAAATGGGCCGGGTGGGATCGGAGCGCATCCTCTGCAACCCAAGCCCACCCTATTTTGAAGCCTATTAGAGCCTCTGGCTCTAATTGGGTGCTTAAAAAAAAAACAGGTCACTATAATTCATGCGCCCCGTGCCCTGAAAGGGGCCAGACGCATGAATAGGGGGTTGCCGCGGCTGGCGTGGATAGATTGATGCTATGCATCAATCTGTCCATTGCATATAGGGGGGTGTATACAAAAAAAGGGGGAAGCGCATAGGGCATATATGTACAAAAAGTACACTATAAGAATCCTAACCTAAACTGTAAACCCAATGTGGGCGGGGTCTCACTAGTCAAAAAAGTCATATAAGAAAACAAAAAAGGGGAGGGTTTCCAGCCAAATTAATGGGGGAACCGAAGACCAAAATGAGAGACTCCAAAGTCAGAAGGTAGGTACAAAAGATAAAAGTTTAATCAAATATTGGAAAGTAAGCAATGAAAACATTCGTCATGGACAGAATGTAATGGGCACACACTGACAAAAAAACATGGAATGTAAGTAATACCATCCATGTAAACCACAAGCAAAAATAGACAACTACAGGACAAAAATCACACCATATAAAACAAGACAAATGTCCGGACGCCTGATGTCTCTGTGTAGGTAGCCTGCTGCAAAAATTCGCAAGTAAAAGCCATAAAAATATGTATAAACTAAGCAGGAAAACCACACAGAGAACCCAGGAAGGCTATAGTCCGTGGGCAAAAGGAAGGAAGGGAAGAGGGGGGGGGAGGGGAGGGAAGGAAAATCAAGGGACTGCAGGAGAACAACAGGTGAGGGAAGGTTCCCTGTATAATGGAAATCCACAGGGGCAAGGGAATGAGGATCCAAGCAACGTATCCACTGGCACGGTAGCTGATGATGGAGAGGTATTCCAAATGCAGCAGCACATTGTGTGGAGATGGTCAGCAAAAATTCTCATGTGGAGAGAAATAAGTATAGATAACCAAAGGACAGCGAAAAATAACGCGCTGTATGGTTGCAGACACTGCAAGTCAATAATGTGTAGCACAAAGTCAGGTGAATATATCAGAAGCTCATGATAAAGCATATGATACCCAATAATAAGGGGACCTGAACATGGAGGCAATGCTGATCAAATCGGTTTAGTGTGAAATAACCATATCCACTGACACGTAAAGCTAGTCATAAAGGAATGATCCCAATGATGTACCACACTGCAAGGAGGTGCCAAGCATATATGTAGATGTGGAGAGTGGTAAATACTGGTGACAAAACAGGAAAAGTCAAAAATAACACACCAGTAGTGAAGGAGCCTCGTCAGAGGGATGGTGCCGATCAGTTCCGTTCCATATGCAGTGGCCGCATGCAGAGGGGGCTTGCTTGAAGTGCAGAGGATAGATGGATACCGTCAGGGTGGATACGTCCCAAAGGAGAGCCGCAATAGTGATGTATAGTGCGGCAGTACACTACCGCTCTGTTCCCGCTATAGGAGAATGCAGTCCTTCCGTGTTCGCCGCGTCCACCACGGGCTAGCTTCCGGGATGTTAGACAAGGGCGTCACATGACGTAAGGGAGTGACGTCAATGCGTTTCGCAAGGGGGGATTCCGCGTAGCTTCATCTGGACGTACGGGAGGTTCCCTGGTGGTTCCCTTTTATGGCACAGCGCCACCCAGAGTAACCGCCCAGAAGGAAATTAATTAAAGGAACAGAAAATGTGATACAAGGTCCCGTGCTTGGTGAAAAAGGTTTCATTCATACAGGGCATTTGGTTAGTTATCATGAAACAATGCTATAAACATATGCACCATCTGTGCAAGATATAAGACTAAAGGAAATTAGACATTGAAGGGAAGAAACAGGGGAGAGGGGGAGATGACATAAAACATGCAGGATCACAGGGCAAAACATAGCAGTGACTGTGGAGCCATATTCATAACTCCAACAAAGGACAAAGACATGGACCCCGTAAGCCTTAAACCATAAACCAAAAGTAGCAGACTATTTTTATGTATATATTAAGTCTAAAGTATGATACAAAAATATAATACAAAGAGGTAAAAAGCAGAACATCCACCAATGATGGTGGGAGTGTGTATAAAAATGTTATTATATATTAATTGAGGATTAGGCCATATCTGCTAATTAAGTATGCTAAACACAGAGAGGAAAGCTTAATCGGAAATGAACTAACAGATATAGGTATAGGAGGAAATGTGACTGGCGAGCGAAGAGTGGCTAAATCGCCCATAGCTAAATGCATAGTAGATTATAAAGCAGTTATGGTGTAATGCGTGGAACCCTTATAACCCGAGCGTGGTTAAGTACATACTAGGTTTCAAGAAATACCTGTAAGTTGAACTCGGTATTTAATCCAACCGGCGTAAGAGAACGCAAATGGTAAATCCACCATTTCTCCTTCTGCAGGAGAATGCGATTGAAATCGCCTCGTCTGGGTGGCAATTTAAGTATGTAAATCCCTTTGACTGACATGCCGTCTAATTTACCATTATGCTTCAAGGAGAAATGTTTAGCCAGGGGTTTTTCGGGGTCTTTGGCCTTGATCTCCCGAATATGCTCCCCTATCCTGACCCTGAGTGGACGTTTGGTCTTACCAATATATATCTTGTTACAAGGACAGGTTATCCTGTAAATAACACGATTGGTAGCACAGTTGATCAAATCCCTAATTGTGAATTCTTTAACCCCGGTGGCATCGCGAAATGTTTCGCACCTGTCCACGAATGGGCACATCTGACAGTGTCCACACGAGAACATACCCCTGGTTCTGGGGTGATCAGTCAGCCACGTAGGATCACAATCCCTAGTATATTCGGATTGGGTGAGCAAATCACCCAGATTTCTTGCTCTACGAGCCACCATGTTGGGGGCAGGTCCGACCAATTCAGCTAGCCCTGGGGTACTGGTTAGAATACCCCAGTGCTTCTGGAGGACATCACGGACAGCCTCCCATTGGGCCCCAAATTGGGTGATTACCCTAATAGGTCCCTGCATTTCCATGTTATTTCGTGCCCTTGTGGTTCTGGCAGTGGACGTGACCAGTAGGTCGGAACGGCTACGTAATGCCACTTTCTTCTTGGCCCTTTTGAGCTGATTGTGGGCATAGCCACGTTCCCTAAATCTCCTGTATAGCTCTTTACTCTCCTCCCTGTATTCCATGGGTTCGGTACAGTTGCGCTTGACGCGCAAAAACTGTCCAATGGGTATGCTATTCTTAAGCCAGGTGGGATGGTGGCTGTCCTCCTGTAAGAGGGTGTTGGCCGAGGTGTCCTTCCTATACGTGCAAGTGGAGATGGACTTACCACAAATTGAGATCCACAAATGTAAAAAATAAATTTTGTTTTGATCAAAAGTATAAGTTTAGACGGATGTTGAAGTCATTGATATTCAAAAAGCACAAAAATTCATGGAGGTCAGGGAGTGTGCGGGTCCAAATAAGGAGGATGTCATCGATGTATCTTAGCCACGTAAAAACGTGGCCAAGATACATCGGCGACTTAAAGACCACCTCCTCCTCCCATAGCCCCAGATGTAAACAGGCATATGCTGGAGCCCAGGATGCCCCCATAGATGTACCCCTAATCTGTCTATAATATTTTGACAAAAATTGGAAACCATTATTATCCAGTGCAAAGCAAAGGAGTTCCAAGATGAATTCATTTTGGTGAGAGCACTCGGGGTAGCATTGCTGTAAAAAGGCTTCCACAGCATGTAAGCCACATCTGTGTGGTATGGAAGTGTAGAGAGACTCTACGTCTACTCCCACCAGCCATGCACCAATGGGGATATGAAGGTCCTTAGTCTTAATAATAACATCTCTTGTGTCTTGGACGAAAGATGGTAATTCGTGGACCATGTCCTTGAGAAGGCCATCGAGATAACGGACCATCTTGTCCATAGGGCCTTTTATGGTAGACACAATAGGTCGACGGGGCGGATTATTTGAGATTTTTATGGATTTTGGGTATAATCATAGGTGTGCGCAGCCTATTGCATTAGGGTGTGCACCCTAAAGCTCAAACACGTGTGTGTGTGCCCCTACATATATATGATCACAGCACATTGATATCCCTTGCAGCACAGTTAAAGAAGAGCGTAAACACTTCTCCTATGCCGCATACACACGATCGATTTTTTTCGACGGTAAAAACACCGTCGAGAAAATCGACGTGAAAAACGAGGAACAGCTTGTTCCCCCCCCCACACACGGCCGTTTTAAATGACATTTTTTTTTTTGGTCGAAAAAACGACCGTGTGTGGGCTCCCCGGCAGTGTTTCCCTATGGGAAAACTGCCGCGGAAAAAAAACGATGGGAATCACGACGAGAAAAATTAGAGCATGTTCTAATTTTTCTCGTCGTGATTAATGCCGTTTTTTCCCGTCGAGAAAATTGACAAAAAGCCCACAGACGGTCGTTTTTCTCGTCCAAAAGAAAAAATGTATTTTTTCTTGACGGGAAAAATGATCGTGTGTACGCGGCATTATGGCATAGCCAGCAAGAGAGAGATCTTTCTCATCTTCCTGCTGCCACACAGAGTGATAATACTAATGCGCATGGAGTGATTAGGGTGTGCCCAGGCACACTCGGCACACCCTGTGCGCACGCCTATGCATATAATGTACATAATAGGCACATTAAATTCATCTATCCACAGGTAATCAAATTCCCTTTTAGTAAGTAGGCCGCTTTCAAGGGCTAGTTTGTACTTGTTATTGAGTGTCTTGACCAACGAGGGGAAGGGGTTAGACTCAAGTAATTGATAGGTCTCCCTATCCCCAAGTTGTCGTTGGACTTCACCCTCGTAAAGGTCGGAACTATGCAACACCACATTCCCACCTTTATCGCTTTTTTTGATGACCAAGTCCTTTGCCTCCTTTAATTCCTTTAATGCCAATCGGTCGCGTTTCGATAAATTATCAGAATAGTTTTTTGACCAGTCCATTTTACTCAGGTCATTTTTGATCAGTTCCTGGAAAAGGCTCACGTATTTATTTCTATTGAGAGATGGCATTTTTTTGGACTTGATCAAATTAGCATTTCGTCTAGTGACTATTTCGGAATCCTCAGTTTTCGTTTTTGTCCAAAAGGGCAGTTAACGTTTCAAGGGCCTCCATATCATTAGCATTGAGGGGAGGGAGGGGAGGAAGAGGATTTTCATCCTGAGTACTGCAGCTATGAATGTATAGAGAGCGGAGAAATAGGGTGATGTCCTTAAAGACGGTAAATTCGTCCATCCCGTCAGAGGGAGAGAAGGACAGACCTCTGCTAAGCAGATTGATATGTTGGGTCGTCAATCTAAAATTAGATAGATTGATAACCTTCATATCATCAATCACTGGTGGAAGAGCAGATCTCACCGTCGCTGACTTCTCGTGGTCGTCCCTCCCTGGCCCCTTTTGCCTTGTGTGTTTTTGGCTACTATTGGGGTGGGTATTTGGGGGTGAGATTGGTTGCCTGTTTCCCCTTCTCCCTCCACCCCAGGGACTAAAAGTGACACATCTATTTGCCTCTCCCTCAGTGTCAAGACCCTTGGAGCGGGATCTAGAACGGAAACCGCCCTGTCTGGACCTACTTCTTCCACGTGGTTTAGTGAGGTCAAAAATTTCCCCCTTCTCCCAATCGTTCAAGTCCCATCTAAATTTAGACTGTTTTGTGACTTTAAGATTGCGCTGAACCTTCTCTATTTCCTTTTTGAGAAAATCATTTTGCTGTGAAAATTCGTCAGTCCTTGAAGGGATCAAGTCCCAGAGTACTTACCTCAATGAGTTTAGACAGCTCGACCAGCTGTATCCTTTCCTCCTCAATAATTAGACCTATCACTGCAAGACCATGGTCTATGCATAATGATTTCCATTTCTCTAAAAATCTGTCATTATGGAGATGTTCTGCTGGTATAACCTTGTCCGGAAGGCCCCGTGGGATAATCTTATGCTGAATATAAGATTCCAAAAAAGAAACGTCCCACTTTCTATTATTGTTTAATGAGAAGTTTTTTATGTTCTTTAAAATCGGATTTTTTACTCACCGTAAAATCCTTTTCTCTGAGTCCATGGACCGACACAGCTTCTCTATTGACAAAGTGGGTATTATCCGCTAATTAGGAGTGACTAGGCAGAAAAACTTGTAAAAAGTGTTGCATCACACCTTCTACAGTACCGCCCAGGGGGCGGACCCTCTGGGTATACCCTCTGTCTGCATCTTCGCAGATCAGTTCATCAAAAAGCAGTACAAACTTAAAAGGAGGGGTGGGTGCTGTGTCGGTCCATGGGCTCAGAGAAAAGGATTTTACGGTGAGTAAAAAATCCTATTTACTCTTTCGTCCATGGACCGACACAGCTTCTCTATTGACAAAGTGGGATGTCCCAAAGCAGTGTCAGAGAAAAAATGAGGGGTGGTAACAGCATAAAAATAAACTTCACCCCAAACACAAAACAGCACTCCTCCAACGGAGGAGTTGCAACTCTAAACAGCCGCTTGCAAAACCTTGCGGCCAAAAGAGGCATCCGAAGATGCACCTACATCAATTTTGTAGAATTTTGTGAAAGTGTGAGCGGACGACCAAGTCGCCGCTTTACATAATTGGGAAACAGACGCTTGATGTCGGAAAGCCCAAGAGGCACCTATTGCCCTGGTCGAATGCGCCGTGACAGGAAAGGGGGGCGCCTGACCCTTTAAGGCGTAAGCCTGGATTACTATCTGTCGGATCCACCTAGAGATGGTGGCCGATGAGACTGCTTGGCCCTTCTTGGGACCAGCCACCGAAACAAACAGTGAGTCTGACTTCCGGAACAGGGAAGTAGCAGATAGGTATACTCTCAAAGCTCGGACAACGTCCAAGGAATGCAACGCCGACTCCTTAGGATTCGACGGCTGAGGACACAAGGATGGAAGTACAATGTCTTCGTTGAGATGAAAAGCCGAAACGACTTTCGAAAGAAAGGAAGGCTGCGGCCGCAGCACCACCTTATCCTTGTGGAAAATCAAATAGGGAGCCTTGCAGGACAAGGCTGCCAGCTCAGAGACTCGTCTAACTGACGTAACAGCCACCAAAAGGACCACTTTCTGAGAAAGTGTCAACAGGGGAATATCTCTAATATTCTCAAACGGTGCCTTCTGAAGCACCGAGAGGACCAGGTTCAAGTCCCACGGAGGTAACGGGGGACGGACCGGAGGGGCCACATGTCGGACCCCCTGCACAAATGTACTCACGAGAGAGTGAGTCGCCAGGGGTCGCTGAAAAAAGACAGCCAGGGCAGATATCTGTCCCTTAAATCGTACTTAGGGCAAGCCCTTGGTCCACCCCATGCTGTAAAAACAGCAGGATTCTGGAAACCAAATAGGTACGCGGATGCCATTTCATTTCCTCACACATGGAGATGTAGGCCCTCCAAGTGCGGTGATAGACCTTCCTAGAGGACGGTTTTCGAGCACTTCTCATAGTAGAGATTACTGAGTCTGACAGGCCCCGGTCTCTCAGTACCTGGTTCTCAACAGCCATGCCGTTAAAGCCAATGACTGTAAAGCAGGATGGAATATGGGACCTTGCGATAGCAGGTCCTTCCGTAGTGGTAGGCGCCAGGGGACGTCTGCTACCAGACGTACTAGATCGGCGTACCAAGGACGCTGAGGCCAATCTGGAGCGATTAGGATCATTGGAATTCCCTCTGCCTCCACTCTGCGGAGCAGAAGAGGAAGAAGCCTTAAGGGAGGGAAGGCATAGATTAGCCGATACTGACCCCACGATTCTACCAACGCGTCCGTTGCGTCTGCCCATGGGTCTCTTGACCGGGCCACAAATCTCAATACCTTCCGATTGAGTCGGGAAGCCAGAAGATCTACGTCTGGTGTGCCCCATCTTTGGCAGAGGAGTTGGAACACCTCCGGGTGTAAGGACCCTTCTCCCTGGTCCAGCATCTGGCGGCTCAGGTAGTCCGCCTGCCAGTTTTCAACACCCGGAATGTACACGGCCGACAGTGCCGGTACGCTCCTCTCTGCCCACTTCAGGATGCGAGCGATCTCCGATGCTGCAGCTGAGCTTCTTGTTCCTCCTTGATGATTGACATATGCCACTGCTGTGGCGTTGTCTGACTGGATCCTGACTGGACGCCCTTGCAGCCTCTGAGACCATTTGAAGAGGCACAGCCTGATCGCCCGGATTACCAGGACATTGATCGGCAGGAGGGCTTCCTCTGGGGTCCAGCGACCTTGCGCCGACTGAACACCCCGACTCCCCCCCCCAACCTGTAAGGCTGGCATCCGTCGTGATCACTATCCAGTAAACCGGAAGAAATGACTTCCCGGCCATTAGAGCCGGTGCTGTCAGCCACCATACCAGGGATCTCCTGACTATGTGGCTCACTCGGATTTGATAATCCAGAGATGATGGACATCTGTTCCATCTGGACAGAACTTCCCTCTGTAACACTCGAGTGTGGTATTGAGCATATGGAACCGCCTCGAAGGAGGCTACCCTGAGGCCCAACACTCGCATGCAAAAAACGGAGTGACGACCAATTCCTGGAAGTCAGCTGCCGTACTGCAGCCCGGAGGGTCTGCAACTTCTCCACAGGGAGGAATACCTTTGCCTCTGAAGAATCCAGAATCAACCCCAGGTACCCTAGGCGTTGAGTGGGCACCAATACTGACTTTTGCGTGTTTAGTATCCAACCACAGTCTCGAAGAGTCTGACAGGTAATGGACACGCTTACCTCTAATTCTGAGCTTGAAGGGGCCTTCAGCAGAAGGTCGTATAAGTAGCCTGTGATAGCGATACCCCGCTGTCTTAGAAGTGCCAGAATCGGAGCGAGCACCTTGGTGAACGTCCTGGGTGCTGAGGCAAGGCCCAACGGGAGGGCCACAAACTGGTAGTGGTCCTTCCCGAAAGCAAATCGCAGAAACCTCTGGTGTCTGGAGTATATGGGGACATGCAGGTATGCGTCCTTGATGTCCAAGGAGGCCAGAAAGTCCCCCGGATGGAGAGCCGTGACTACAGATCGAACCGACTCCATCCGAAAACTTTGTACCTTCACAAAGCAATTGAGGGCTCTGAGATCCAAGCTTGGACGAACCCCCTCCTTCTTCGGCACAATGAACAGATTTGAGTAAAAAACCCCGTTCCAGTTCTGGAACTGGAATAACTACCCCGCGTTCCAGTAGACCCTGGACCGCCCCATACAGGGCCTCCCGACGGGTCGGTAGTAGCTGGAGATTGGAGGTGTTGAATCTGTCCGGTGGACAAGAGAGAAACTCTATCTTGTAGCCTGAGGAGATTACTTCGCAAACCCACCTGTCGGAGATTAGTGCTGTCCACTGAGTCGCGAATTTGCGAAGACGTCTCCCCACCCGAGAGCTGGGTGGGGGTGGACCTTCATGCGGACGTAAATTTGTCCGCAGGCTTATTGGGTATGCGAGACCAGGGACGCTTTTGTCCTTGGGCAGGTGCTTTATCGGCCTGGGGTCTTTTCCCTGTCGCCCTAGGGGGACGAAAAAAACCACTTGCGTGCAGTAAAGGAGGGCCCTTGCCCTTGGCGTGGCCCCTTACTCTTGCTAATTTGGGGAAGCAAAGTGCTTTTACTTCCTGTGGCATCCTTGATGATGTCATCCAGAGAAGCCCCAAAAAGTCTGTCGCCCTTAAAAGGCAGATCCAACAGGGCTTTCTTGGAAGTCTGGTCCACAGACCAGCCTTTTAGCCAGATCAGGCGGCGCATTGCTACTGCATAAACCGAAGTTTTAGACAGCAGGGGAATAGTATTCATGTCTGACTTGCAGACAAACCTAAGGCCCTGGACCAACAGGTCGGCCAATGTTATCTCATCAGGAGGAGCATCTCGCTCCTTAACCCCTGGAGTAGCAATCTTGCCCATTCAGTAAGTGTGTGAGACACTAGGGCCCCCGCCAATGCCGGGCGTACTGCCGAGCCTACCACTGAGTATAGGTAGCAAGCGAGTGCTTCAGCCTTCTTATCCACAGGGTCCTTGAAAACAGGAGCCCCTTCTACAGGAATTGTGGTGGCTCTATTAAGTCTGGACACCGGAGGGTCCACTATAGGGGGGAGAGGTCCATTTCTTCAGAAAACTCTCCTCAAAAGGGGTACCGTACCGCAAACCTCTTTGGGGCTGTAAAGACCCTCAGTGGGTTCTCCCATTCCTTGTATAAGAGTTTATCAAAAGACACACAAGGGAACACCTTAGCAGTGCGGGCAGGTCTATGAAACCCAAGTGGACCGGAGTCTCTGCTGCTTCTGCAGTATTTTCCAATTTTAGCATATCCCGCACTGCAGTAATAAGGTCAGATACCAAAGCCGTCTCGCGTACTGACCTGGACTTTGAGTCATTCTCACTGTCCGGACACGGTCTGCAGTCTCTGATGCGTCAGAATCTGGTCCCCGAGCCGTAGCTGGACCTGCACCAGAATTATCCCCAGAAGCTTGCAGGGGATGGGGCGTTTACTACCCCCTGTATTCCCGTGTGCTGCTTCCACCCTGGCAGCAAACGCCTCTAGGATTGCAGTCATAGCGTTCATAGACACCTCAGGGGCACCAGCTGCTAAATCTGGTGTTTCAGGGGAGAAGACGTCTGGCTCAGATGCCATGCTGACCACACGCTGACACTCACAAGGCTCCAGGCAAGATATCAATAGGCCACCCTCCTGTGCTGCAGAGAGGCCGGGTCACCCAGAGGACTCACCACCCTGGATAGGTACTGCTATGCTGCGCCTGTGATGCTGTCCCGCTGCTGCTGTGTCAGTCTGCTTCTTTTATCAGCACTTCCTGTGTGAATTTTCGAGCCAGTTTAATGCACCCTAGAGGCCAGAGGCTCTCGGAAAATGGTTGCCAAAAGCGTCTGTATGGAAGATAATGTGGGCTCTAAGAAAATGGCCGCCGACAGAAGATAGAGGTCAAGCAGCCATAGCCCACAAAAAGATGGCCGCCGAACGGCAATATCTGCATACAGGGTGGACAAACATGGCCGCCGATCAGCTGATAGGGGCCAGTGGGTGTGGCCGAATCACAGGAAGATGGCCGCCGGGCAGTCACAAGAGGCCAAACTTGGCATGGACCACCTCAAAATGGCCGCCGACAGCATGGAGGAGGAAGGACACAAACACAGGTAAGAAAAAAATGACATTTCTTTTAAATGTTAGTTACAGCCAGCCCTGCTCCAGTGGGACCCCCTAGGTGACCCCCAGCACCCAGCAACCTTTAGCTAGAAGCCCAGGGAGGAGGGAAAGGCAGGGAGAGAGGGAAGAAAGGGGCCACAACCACTTACTTGATCTCTCCAGGAATGTCCAGCTAAATCACCCAGCCGAGGCAGGGGAGTTTTACTTACCTATCCTGCATGTATTCTGCTGGAAGACATTCCAAACAGATCATCGTCCGCACACGGAAGGTGACTGTTGGCCAGGCATGCTGTGATTGGACCCAGAAGGGACGATCATATGTATGCCCTGGAGCATGACGCTCACCGGACAGGCTGCTGCGACTCGGCCGTAAGGTCAGCCAAAGCTGAGCGGTCCGATGCAAGCCTTGGAGCGTAAGCTCACCGGCCAGGCTGCTGCGACTCGGCCGTAAGGTCAGCCGAAGCTGAGCGGTCCGATGCAGGCCCTGGAGCGTACGCTCACCGGCCACCCGTGGAGCGACGGGCATGTCGTGGAAAACCCAGCGCGTAGCTAGGGTCGGCACACGCTCGATGGCTGAAACTGGGGAGACTACAAGGATCGAGGATCCAGCCTGTCACCCAGTCGGCAGTTGATCGAAGATCGCAGGAAACAACAAATGTAGCAAAAAAAAAATATATATCTTTTTTCCCCGGACCAATGGGCCCGAAGGGAGCCATGTCCTACTCCTTGCTAGACAGAAAAAAACTGATCTGCGAAGATGCAGACTGAGAGGGTATACCCAGAGGGTCCGCCCCCTGGGCGGTACTGTAGAAGGTGTGATGCAACACTTTTTACAAGTTTTTCTGCCTAGTCACTCCTAATTAACGGATAATACCCACTTTGTCAATAGAGAAGCTGTGTCGGTCCATGGACGAAAGAGTAAACAAGTTTTTACTTCCTCATCGTCATTTAAGGCGATGGGGGTATCCTTAGAAAAGGCACCCCTGATTTCCTCATCTATATCGTCTCCGAGCACAAATGCCATAAGATGATATAAAAATCAAAAATAAATTAACAACAACAAACAAAAACAAAAATCACCAAGAACAAAGAAAATTAAATAGTGGTTTTCAAAAATGGAGAGTGTCAGTGTATAAGTCGAGCGATAAAGCCCTAGCAAAAATGGACCACAAGGGTCAAGGCACTAATGTATACAAAAAAAGGGGGAAGCGCATAGGGCATATATGTACAAAAAGTACACTATAAGAATCCTAACCTAAACTGTAAACCCAATGTGGGCGGGGGCTCACTAGTCAAAAAAGTCATATAAGAAAACAAAAAAGGGGGAGGGTTTCCAGCCAAATTAATGGGGGAACCGAAGACCAAAATGAGAGACTCCAAAGTCAGAAGGTAGGTACAAAAGCTAAAAGTTTTTAATCAAATATTGGAAAGTAAGCAATGATAACATTCGTCATGGACAGAATGTAATGGGCACACACTGACAAAAAAACATGGAATGTAAGTAATACCATCCATGTAAACCACAAACAAAAATAGACCACTACAGGACAAAAATCACACCACATAAAACAATGACAAAAAACGTCCGGACGCCTGATGTCATAAAAATATGTATAAACTAAGCAGGAAAACCACACAGAAAACCCAGGAAGGATATAGCCTGTGGGCAAAGGGAAGGAAGGGAAGGGGGAGGGGGGGGGGAGGGAAGGGAAGGAAAAACAAGGGACTGCAGGAGAACAACAGGTGAGGGAAGGTTCCCTGTATAATGGAAATCCACAGGGGCAAGGGAATGAGGATTCAAGCAACGTATCCACTGGCACGGTAGCTGATGATGGAGAGAGGGGTGGCATGGAGAGAGGGGGGCGGTGTCCGGGCGCCCCTAATGGATGGGCCGCCACTGCTTTTCAGAGCCTATTTAAGTCCTTGTCTCCCAGGCTTGGCAAGCATTTCGCATAAGTGTAGTGTAGGGACAGGTCACTCGTCTGACTGGGACAGTGATTAGCAGCAGAGAGAGATTCCAGACGAGAAGGGAAAGAATAGGGACAAGCCATTGTTCCTGGAGAACTTCCCATTTTGCCACTGACCGGCCAGACTACATTCCGCCCCTCAAGACAAATGTTGTAAGCACATGCGAGACCTGCTCTGCTACACATCGCTGTTGCATTCTGTGAGTGTTCACGTGTCAGGTGTACTCCTATTTAATAATCTCACCCTATCTAATTCCCTATCCAAGGTGGCCTTCTCAAATCCTCCAAAGAGCAATTTTGCCTAAGCCTTATGAATTGCCTTCTAGGTATATTGCACAACCACATCCAGTGGTGACAACTATCTAGGGGTATACAGGCATTGTGGTCTGTCAGCTTAAAGTAATTGCGAATTTGGAAACACTCACCTTCCTTAAAAATCAAGTCAAGAAAAATCATACGATCCAAATCAATATTCCACATGAGGGTAATGTTCTTAGTTTTCTCATTAAGTTTCTGCATAAACACCTCCAAGCTAGCCATGTCACCTTCCTATATCATAATCAAATCATCAATGTACCATTTATAGCAGACCAACTAGAAGGGGCAGTCCTTAAATACAACTTCTTTCTCCCAGTGGGCCATATATAAATTGGCCACACTGGTAGCGAAGTGAGCGACCATCGATCAAATCAAATATAATTCTTCAGTAAACAGAAATTTTACCTATAAAAAAGTTTTTATGTTTCCTAGACAGATTGGAGTCAGCTAAGACTTGACTAGTGTAGTCCAGAGGTACCCAACCTTACCTCTTACTGTTATAACACTTCTACTCCAACCCCCCATATCTTATTTTCTAAAATGATGAGACCACACCTTACATTTGGAGTAGAATGGCCATAACAGCCTATTTATTAAAACACTGTAAAAAAAAAACTCCAAACTCAAATATATAATAAAATATATATATAAAATATATAACATCTGTAAACAACTTGAATAACACAGTCTGTTGGTCTTTTGACGGCCCCCCCGAAATCCAACACATATACCACCAATACACTGTGGACCCCAGTGGCGGTGCGTCCATAGAGGGCGCCGGAGCGCGGCCCCCTCTCGCTCCCGCACCGCCACTGAAAGACAATACACAGATTCATGCATTGCATGAATCTGTGTATTGTCACCGCTGCCGCGCTGCCCACTATACATATGGCCGGCCTCCTGGTGAGTGCCGGCCATATGAATTAGAGCGGCGGCCGGCGGTGGGTGGAACTTGGAAGTGCCTATCAGAGCCAGCGGCTCTGATAGGCTCTCCGAATACAGCTCTCAGGCTGTATTCGGCTTCCAAAAACTCCTCCCAGGTACGCACGGGGGTGCGTTCCTGGAAGAAGACTGTGTGGAGGTTTCAGCCAATCAGGTTCACCGGATCTGGTTACCGGTAACCTGATTGGCTGAAGCGAAATCGAGGCCGGGAGAACACATCGAGGACGGCGCGGACTGAGGAAGGTAAGTGCAGGGCTGGGGGGACAGGCTGCATATGGGGGACAAACTGGCTGAATATGGGGGACAAACTGGCTGAATATGGGGGACAAACTGGCTGTATATGGGGGACAAACTGGCTGTATATGGGGGACAAACTGGCTGTATATGGGGGACAAACTGGCTGTATATGGGGGGAACTGGCTGAATATGGGGGACAAACTGGCTGAATATGGGGGACAAACTGGCTGAATATGGGGGACAAACTGGCTGCATTTGGGGGGAACTGGCTGTATATGGGGGACAAACTGGCTGAATATGGGGGGAACTGGCTGTATATGGGGCACAAACTGGCTGAATATGGGGGGAATTGGCTGAATATGGGGGACAAACTGGCTGAATATGGGACAAACTGGCTGAATATGGGGGACAAACTGGCTGAATATGGGGGACAAACTGGCTGAATATGGGGGACAAACTGGCTGTATATGGGGGACAAACTGGCTGAATATGGGGGACAAACTGGCTGAATATGGGGGACAAACTGGCTGAATATGGGGGACAAACTGGCTGCATTTGGGGGGAACTGGCTGTATATGGGGGGAACTGGCTGAATATGGGGAACAAACTGGCTGTATATGGGGCACAAACTGGCTGTATATGGGGCACAAACTGGCTGAATATGGGGGACAAACTGGCTGAATATGGGGGACAAACTGGCTAAATATGGGGGACAAACTGGCTGAATATGGGGGACAAACTGGCTGAATATGGGGGGAACTGGCTATATATATGGGGGCACACTGGCTATATATATGGGGGCACACTGGCTGTATATATGGGGTCACACTGGCTGTATGTATGGGGGCACACTGGCTGTATATATGGGGGCACACTGGCTGTATATATGGGGGCACACTGGCTGTATATGGGGGCACACTGGCTGTATATATGGGGGCACACTGGTTATATATATATGGGGGCACACTGGCTGTATATGGAAACAAACTGGCTGTATTTGAGGGGGCAAACTGGTGG
Source organism: Rana muscosa (assembly GCA_029206835.1). Classification (NCBI taxonomy): domain Eukaryota; kingdom Metazoa; phylum Chordata; class Amphibia; order Anura; family Ranidae; genus Rana; species Rana muscosa. Next base: position 550,968,060 of record CM055116.1, on the reverse strand, counting down.
CGTTTGGGCACAGTGGCTGCGTTTAATGGGCACAGTGGCGGCAATTGATTTTTTTTTTTCAGTTTGTTTGCGCCCCCCCCAAAAATTTTGAGCACCAGCCGCCACTGGCGGACCCATATAACACACTAGGCCTCCAGCCGTAGAATCCGCTCGGAGACAACCCCCGCCCGCAGTGCAACCATTACGGTATTCCATCAACCTTTCAGCTGGAATACACCGGAAGGGCACATACTACTGATGAGCCCCCCACCCCTTTTCATCACATTTGTTACTGCCACCGTCAAAGACCAACAGAAACACTGCCACAGCCCGCAAGGATGACACCTCGACCTTAAGGGCCCCTCCACACCCGCAGGGCCCGCTGGATCCCATCCAGCAAACCCAACGCCCAAAGATCTATCCCCACTTCTGAGAGATTCACCCCATCACTCCTCAAATACAGGCCCAAATTTGACTCCAGCTCCACATGCCTAATGACCAAGCCCCCATGTCGAGCCACAAACCTCCCCACCACCCAATTTACACGGACCCTGGTCTTGTTAAGTCTCGCCACGGACCTTGCCCTGCGCCACTTCGTCCTAGCCACAATGTCAGACCACAGCAGCAAAGTAGAAGGAAAGGCCGTGCAAAGTTTCACTTTGTCCATTTTGACATCCGCGATCAGATACCTGATCTTACGGACACCCAAATCATTACCCCCTGCATGTATGATCAAAACATCTGGCAATCTATCTAGCCGTGCATAACGTTCCACTTCGGTCAAAACCCTACCCCACATCATGCCTGGTACCCCGTCGGGAAAAATGACATTTTTTTTTTTCGCCGAGAAAAACAATCGTCTGTGGGCTTTATGCCGTTTTTCTCGTTGAGAAAAACGACGAGAAAAATTAGAACATGTTCTAAATTTTCTCATCGTTTTTTCCATCATTTTTTTCCGCGGCAGTTTTCCCATAGGGAGACACTGCCGCGGAGCCCACAGACGGTCGTTTTTCTCGACAAAGAAAAAAATGACGGGAAAAACGGTCGTGTGTGGGAGAAAATGCCGTTCCCTCGTTTTTCATTTAATTTCATGTCGTGATTCACGGCGGTGTTTTCACCGCCGTGAATCACGATCGTGTGTACGCGGCATGAGACCAGATAGCACCCAGTTGACAGTAACAGTAATACCCAAATCACAACAGCACAGCATGTGAGTCCAGCCACCCACGCATGCATGTGGTTGCCAGCCAATGTTTCTTTTCTTTTTTTTAAACCAGCATATCAATCGACTACCAAATGTGGCCGTATGTAAGAACGCAATCTCCGTGATTCCCACCTACCAATCCTCCTCACTGCCGCCTCATCCAACCCACACCCGGCAGCTTAAGTAGCCGCCCCGATGCGGAAGGAGTGAGAAGCGTAAGCGGCACAATCCAACCCAGCCCTCTTTAGACATTTTCTAAACACTGATACAAATTGGAACCGTGACAAATAGGACCCATCCTCATGCCGCAACAGCGGCCCCACACCCACAGGTCTAATCCCTAAAAACTCCCTTACTGCTGCCACAGGGCACACCCTGGACCCGGTAATGAAAAACGGCAACACATCCACCCCTTTTCCCTCATGGGCGGATCCAAAGTCTTTTCTCAGGAGGGGCACTGCCAAAAAATGTTTTTTTTTGTGGGAAATTTATCGGGGAAATGGTTGGTGTCGGCGCTTCAATCATCCCGGCACCATGGTTGTTATGGTGTCAGGATGATTGAAGCGCATTATTTCTATTATTACATTGTAATATGAAATTAAATAGTTCAATGCAGAATCAGTGGGAGCCCCGAGTGTGTCACTTGCCACCGTCGCCTGCAATTAGTGGGAGCCCTGAGCGTGTCACTTGCCACACCTTGTGGATTGTCACTTCCCACATCACCTGCCACACCTTGCGGATTGTCACTAACCACACCTTGCGGATTGTCACTTGCCACGTCACCTGCCACACCTTGCGGATTGTCACTAGCCACACCTTGCGGATTGTCACTTGCCACGTCACCTGCCACACCTTGCTGATTGTCACTTGCCTGCCACCAGATGCAGATTGTCACTTGCCACGTCGCCTGCCACACCTTGCGGATTGTCACTAACTTGCCTGCTAAGGTGTAGTTTTGGTTGTCTCTTGCTGTATCCCAGACTCCCAGAGTCAGGCAGCAGAGAGATAATGTAATCTCTCTGCTGCCTGCACAGTGAGGGCGGAAGTCACTGCAGGAATACAGGGCAGGCACGGACGGTGAGAGATGATCTCATCTCTGTGCTCCCCCCGCTCCCGGATAGCTGATTGGCCAGCTGCCACACTGAGCCTGCTCTCTCACTCTCACCTGCGCTGCCAACACACTGAGCAGCATGGTCTGCCCACGAACCGCGCCGCCCCCCGACAACCAACCACGGCGCAAGCGGAGCCGCCCGCTTTCTTACCCGTCTGTGGAGCCGCACGCTATCGCACCTGCCCGCAGAGCGGCCTGACGTGACTCACTGACGTCACTCGTTGCTAGACGCCAATCGGCCCAGGCGTTAGCAACGAGTGCAGGGAAGAGGCTCCACCCACCTCCTCCTCCGCTCCTGGTATCGTGTCAGTGCACCACGTAACTACATTAGACGAGTCTCTCGCTCGGTGCCGCTGATCGGCTGATGTGAGAAACTGAGAGAGAGACTCAGAGAGGCAGCGGCAGCCGCAGAACACGTACTGTATATACTCGAGTATAAGCCGACCCGAATATAAGCTGAGGCACCTAATTTTACCCCAAAAAACTGGAAAAACTTATTGACTCAAGTATAAGCCTAGGGTGTCCTAGGCTTATACTTGCCTCACTTTGCCTCACTGTGCCCATGCCTCACTGTGCCCATGCCTAGACTGATGTTTAACATGGAAGTCTATAGAAGGAGTGCCCGGGTTTGAAAAATCGGTTCTCCCCGGCCGTAGGTCTCCCAGACACCAAACTTTGCACATTTGTAGGGGAGACATGGGGCTACATGTGTGCCAAGATTGGGGTCCAGAAGACCTACAACCAGCCGGTACCGGGTCCGCAAAATTACTGGAGAAATTACCGTTTAACATTGGAGTCTATGGAAGGGGTGCCCGGTTTTAAAAAATCAGTGCTCCCCGGCCGTAGGTCCCAAATACACTAAACTTTGCACACTTGTAGAGAAGATATGGGGCTACATGTGTGCCAAGTTTGGGGTCCATTGGACCTACGGTCGGCCGGTACCGGGTCCTCAAAGTTCGGGAGATCAGGCGCAAAAAAAAAACAGAGCAAGCAAGTGAGTGTGACAGATGGTCTCGGGGGGGAGCAATTGCCCTGTTGCCCCCCCCCTGGATCCGCCCCTGTTTTCCCTTCTGGTCAGTTTTGGACCTACGCAACCTCAAACACACCCTGTCCTCCACCCTCACATCTTGATCCAACAGCCCACCAGCCAGCCGCCTAGAAGGGCTAACCAGTTCTCCAATGCGAAATGCCCTGTAAAATGCTAACGAAAAGGCCACTGTAAAGAGTAGACATTCGTACCGCCCCGTACACACCCCTTCCAAGGACTCACATATGGACAGGAGATTAGAAAAAGTGACCGGCCTCCGAGCATCTCTTATTTTGTGAACTTTACGATACCCTTTTACTGCCTGTTTAACCCAGAAATCCTTTGTACAATCCTCCACCCGATTAATTTAAAGAAAAAGGACAGGCCCGCCAGCTTCTTTTCAATAGCCAATCTGACATCCCACGTTCCATGTTTCTGTAAACTAAGTACACAATGTTGTGGAATTTCAGGCTGCTGTTTACAGAGCACACAGCCTATAATTCCTGTGCTATCTAAGCACACATCAGTTTTCATCTTTTTAAAGTAATGCTATCTTTAAGTTTTGTGACAGCAGGAAGGTAAAGTCACCTGGTTGCATCCAGGGGGGTAGATATATTTCGCCCAGATTCAGGCTTTACGCCGACTTATACAACTAGGTGGAGAGTTGTATAAGGCTAGTGGGCTCATGGATGACTCATACCTCTAGGGAGAGTGTGGGGCGTCGTGCAGACAGGGAGTTGATGAGACCAGCTGAAGCTTGTCAGCTCATTTAGGCCTCTATAAGAACTCCCAGCTTCATTAGATGTTAGCTCATGCCTGGAACCAGACCTGTGTGGACTGTCTAGGGAGAGTGAACCCCTGTGCGGTGAGACAAAGCCTGTGTGGCTATTTGATTGGACATTTAAAACCAGGGACTTAGGGACTAGGACAGCACTAGGCTGATCCCAGTTGTTAGTTAGGAACCCTGTATGTTTAGTCAGAGGTCAACTTGACCAGGATTTATTTTGGTTATGTTTCTTTTGCTTTGCTGTGTTTTGTCACTGTAAATAGAAAATAAACCGCACCTTTTTGATTTTGAAAACCACAACCTCCGTTTGCTGGGCCTGTTTTGTGTGGGGAGCCCATCCCAGGGGTCACACACACCCGCTGCCGAGCTAACCCCCTCACAGTTTGCTAAAGTCCACTCACCGTTCATTCCCATTCATCCAAGAAAGGCAGCACCACAAAAGCTTATCTTCTCATCAGGCCATTCCAGCAAAGACTGTTCAGCCGACGCTTAATCATAGGCTTTTATTAAACTCAAAAGATCTCAAGACAGGAGGTGATTGGTTGCAGCAACCAGTCACCTCCCCCCATGGGCGGGAACATCACAGGATGTTCCTTCCACATGAGAATAACAATACCTGGACGTTCCTTCCAACAGGAGATGTCATACATGAATACAATAACATATGATGGCTAAAGTTACCGTTGATAGGAATTCTTATTCTGCGCTATTCCATAGAATAACGCATATTAAGATTATACTATTATTGAATGGGGGAGGGAGGCTATCTGCAGATGCACGCTACGAATTCTAACCAATGTTGATCAGACATAGCAGAGACAAGAGTGCCCATCCGCCTATAACCAATGATGTCATTGCAGAGCGAGCATATCCCCTCCTTAACGATCGTCCATGCTAATGCACAGAGGGCCCCCGTTGGCGGACATATCCGCACCCTGCAAACATCACACTCAAAACGTTTTCCCCTATCAGACGGGATTCAACCAGCCTCAGACTACCCCAATCAGCTCTTTTAGAGCGGGTTGCGGAAGTACTAACACTGGGTGACACTATGACAATACATATTAAATACATCTCCATAAAAATCTCCACAACAGTCCTCCCTTTTTTGTCATATGCACCCCATGTGTCCCTCGATGAGAGTTGATCTGCTTCTTACACCTGGAAATGAATCAGTTCTTATGCCCCGTACACACGATTGTTTTTCATGCCGTTAAAAATGCCATTTTTAAAAATGGCCATTAAAAATGATCGTGTGTAGGCTCCAGAGCATTTTTAACGACGTGAAAAACGGGCATTAAAAATTCCGGACATGCTCTCTTTTTTAACGTCGTTTTTCATGTCGTTTTTTTTAACGACGTGAAAAACGATAGTGTGTATGCTTTCACGACGTGAAAAAAAACGCGCATGCTCAGAATCAAGTATGAGACGGGAGCGCTCGTTCTGGTAAAACTAGCGTTCGTAATGGAGATAGCACATTCATTACACAGTAACGGACTGAAAAGCGCGAATCGTCGCTCAACAAACTTTACTAACATGAAGGGTGGCGCCATTCGAACGGAACTTCCCCTTTATAGTGCCGTCGTACGTGTTGAACCTCACTGCGCTTTGCTTGATCGTTTTTTTTAATGATGGTGTGTACGCAAGGCAGGCTTGAGAGGAAACATGAAAAAAAAACGAGGAGAAAAACGTCGGTTTAAAAAATGACATTAAAAACGATCGTGTGTACGGGGCATTAGTCCATAAAAAGGAAAACACGGCTTGACATGTAGACTCTACTCTTCAGGGGCATGACTTATAAAGGAGGACACGACATGGTGAGCTGTAGTAATCGCCGATCCGTCTGTGATTCTCTGTCTTGTATGTGGGTCCGGCTTCGGGGCGTCTCATCAAGGAAACTCTGGTCACGCGTCAAATCAGGCAACAGGAGCCTCTCGTCACGACATAGAAAGAATAGAAATAAAAACGACATGAGTATATATATTCCCACTTCCTTTAACCACGATCCGCTGTAAAATAAAAAATTAGATCCCCAAAGATTCCCAGACCCTTAAAAAGGACTCCCAACCTTCACTTAGCTACAGCTCTGGCTTCAACAATTACATGAAGAACCCTATCCTTAACGGATGAGAATTGTTCAATTGTATCCCAAGCCCGAGCCGCCCCCACCTTGTACATGCAGGACCCCATGCCCAGACCTGGTCGGGGTTGGTGAACAAATCCCTTCTAGCTGTCCCTGCCATTCTTAATTTCCTGCGCCATCAGATCCTCGTGATCGGCCGCGACCTAAAATGTTGGGACAGCTTCACCATCGCGCATGAACCTCTTGCTTGGGGGGAATTACCTTTATAAGCTACAGATCCACATAAACACCAAACTAAAGTTCAAACACACTTGTGGGCTGCCTAGATACCCAAACCGACAAGAGACAGAGCCATTAAAACTAAAACCAATTTTACCCTCTAAAAAATACATCGTTAGATTCCATTGACAAGTGTCTGTCTGGAGTCTTCACTAGTTTGTCAAAACTCCTCATACCCATAATAACATCATAAATGGCATGTACCGCTGTCATTGCTGGGGACTAAAACTCCTCATACCCATAATAACATCATAAATGACATGTACCTCTGTCATCGCTGGGGACTAAAACTCGGTGAAGACTCAGAACAGACGGTCCTGTTCGCTTTCTGAGCTAGTCAGGACATACACTTTAAATAATAACTTGGGATGCTTTTCACCATTACCCTCACTAAAATTTACTAAACAACAAAAATATAAATAAACAAAGATACTCCTCATTCTTTGGTGTGGTTGAGCCGCTTCTTGCAGTGGCTGGCGTGGTCTCATCCCTCAAGCTTCTTTACAACGACCCAGTCACCTGGTTGGAAAGAATGTAAACTGATTATTAAGTCAGGGTCCAGGAGGGACTCGTGAAAACCTTTTGGTGGACATTTTGAAGTTCATGTTACAATGATCGCACCCACCCCATCAGCCGAGAATATAAGTGACAGCTAATGAGGAGAGTACGACCCTGATTTTGATTGACCTCCAAACAACCCTCATATGACAATAACCCAGACATCGGGACTGTGGTCACTGCATAACCTGTGCGTGGCTTACAATACCTGAAACCATTGACAAGGTTCTTAGCCTCTGGGATGGGAACCTACTTCACCAGACTGCTGCTTGCCGATTCAAATTCTATTAAAGAAAGACAGTCTTGGCACAAACTTGGTTAGAATTACAGAGGTTATTATTAGTTTGACAAAAAAAAACTGTCACTCTTACATTTATCATTCTCCCCCCTTTTCTTCCTCATTACAGACTGAAGGAAGAAATGCGTGGTGCAGGAAAAAATAAACAATGAAATAGCCTGTGATACTTTTACCTCCCTTAGATTTATCCATATGTACAGCTGTCTACATACACCTGTTCTCTATGTACAAACTCCTTGGACCTGAAAAATACTTATAAGCAAAATCATTACTCTATTCTTCATATTTAACCTGCAAAGAATGGTAAAACAATAATGACATTCCTGTACATTGGTAAATTGTCAATGACATTCTTTCAAAACCGATTCAAACAAAACCCTCTGTAACCCTTACTTTTCCCGTTCCTACAAAAATACAACAGCCGCGACGCATCGGAGGATCGCCGCGGTAAGTTCGAACATATTCACGTTACTACATACAAACATTCCGATACAAACGTGGGGGAAATACTTCCCAGTTTCCAAAACCACAAATGAAAAAAAACAAAAACAGCCAGAATTCTACCTTCACTCTTTCAGCAATAGGAAAAAATACAATGGGACAACCATGAGAGCAGCTCGAGAACCTTCCATGTACCAGCCATACAAGGTTCAAACAAACGGGCATGAGCCACCGTTCCTCATCATTACAGATTTCTGAAGCCGCAGCTCAACTACATCCAGTCCAGAGGGATACCCAAAATAGTATCCTTGGACCACCTATGTTAATCTTTTTGGGGTTCAAAGGCCTTTGCCCCAAAACTAGGCTTTGTGCACTGTGTGACCGTCTGACTATGGGAAGCCTCCATTCTTTCCCTTTGCACAGACCTCCTTGTGTCCATGGCGATTCGAATCGGCTTATCGTCTTATGCCCCGTACACACGATCGTTTTTAATGTCATTTTTTAAACCGACGTTTTTCTCCTCGTTTTTTTTCATGTTTCCTCTCAAGCCTGCCTTGCGTACACACCATCATTAAAAAAAACGATCAAGCAAAGCGCAGTGACGTTCAACACGTACGACGGCACTATAAAGGGGAAGTTCCGTTCGAATGACGCCACCCTTTGGGACGCTTTTGCTAATTCTGTGTTTCCGCGTGTTAGTAAAAGTTTGGTGAGAGACGATTCGCGCTTTTCAGTCTTCGTGCTTTGAAGATCGTTTTCGGGAGTTCAGTTTGCGCCTGTGGGTTCGTATCTGTTTAGCACTGCTTGTAGTGGGTTCGTATCTGTTTATTCAGTGCGGCCTGCTCTGCACGTTCGTGTTTTTCAGCTTGTTCTTCATAGGCCTTGCTGTTCTTCCGTGCGTTCTTCTAGTTCGTTCTGTTCAGCCGACCGTTATCTAGCCATGTTGCGGCTACGTACTCGTCGTAGAGTTCGTGCTGTAGTTGGTGCAGGGGTTCATGCTGTATCCCGACTCCATGCCATGAGCAGGGTCAGGAGGAGTTCATGGACCAAGAATTGGTTGCTCCAGCGGCACCAATTCTGTCACATGCCTTTGTTGCGGGAGATCAGGGAGAATAATCCTGATGATTTCAGGAATTTCCTCAGGATGTCTGACCCCGTATTTCAGCAGCTGTTGGCTTTGGTGTCCCCCTATATTACCAGGCAGGACATCGTTATGCGGGAAGCCATCAGTGCTGAGCAGAGGCTCATCGCCACGTTGCGATACCTGGCTACTGGGAGAAGCCTGCAGGACCTTAAGTTCTCCACAGGCATATCCCCCCAGGCTCTGGGGATCATTATACCAGAGACTTGTTCTGCCATCCTTCAAGTTTTGCAGGAGGACTATATTAAGGTAAGTGTTCTTCAAAAATTCACATTGTATGGTTTTTATTTTTGGATATTTTTAATTTGCTTTATTTGCAGTCCCTAATTCACATGATTCTTAGCTGCAGGGAATGTCCCCTTTCTCCCCATGTTTTATTATTTAAAGTTTGGGGTTTGAGGCCTACCTGTAAATTTGGCTTACCTAACCTCTCCAGCATGCTATCCTGGGGCCATACCTACCTTGCCTAGTCATTTCCATGTTTTTTATTATATGTTCCATCGTAGTGCTTTACTCAAAACGCACCCTAAATTTTGCCTAGGAATGTTTCATTTTTGTTAACTTCAATACAGAGTGCTACAGCCTTCATGTGTGATATTCCCAACTCATCTTCAACCCCCCCCCCCCCCATAATGTGTTTATTTTTTATTTTTTTTCTTGCTTCCAATTTTTTATGTTTTGAACAGTTTCTACCAATGTTGGCCATGAATGTGTGTATGAAATCAGCTTTCAATGTTTCTGGCTCCAAGTATTAATTTGTTATTTCTTTAATTCCACAGTTCCCTTCTTCGCCACATGAATGGCAGAATGTGGCTTCCGAGTTTGCCCAGCGATGGAACTTTCCAAACTGTGGAGGAGCCATCGACGGCAAACATGTTCGGGTCGTCCCACCACCCCATTCGGGATCCTTTTATTATAATTATAAGGGGTTCCACAGCGTCGTGATGATGGCAGTGGTGTCGGCCACCTACGAGTTCCTCTATGTGGACGTTGGCAAGAATGGCAGGATGTCTGATGGAGGAGTTTTTGCCCAGACGGAGTTTGGAGAACGGCTCCTTTTGGATCTGCTGGCCTTGCCACCAGCGGAGCAGAATGTGGAGGGACTACCTTTTGTGTTTGTGGCGGATGAGGCGTTTGGCCTGGGACCCCATTTGATGAGGCCATTCCCGCAACGCACCCTCACCCCTGAGAGGAGGGTTTTCAATTATCGGCTGGCCAGAGCCAGAAGGGTGGTAGAAAATGCGTTTGGGATCATGGCCAGCCGATTTCGCCTCTTCCTTACCTCCATCCACCTTGCCCCATACAAATGGAACCATGTGGTTATGACGTGCTGTGTGCTGCATAATTTCCTAAGGGTGCATTCAACGAGTTATATATCTTTGAGTGGGCCTGAGGCCTCTTTAATCAATGCAGAAACTTTGGTGGCCCTGGAACCTGGCCGTCCTGGCTTGGCCCCCCCAACCGGACGTGAGGTCCGTAACCAATATGTGGACTATTTTATGGGTAGGGGGGCCATTGAAATGCCAGACAATCTATAATAATTTTAGACCAAAAAAATAAAACTTTTTCTTGAGTAAAGATTGGTTTGTATTTTTTATTGTATAATGTTTGATGTTTCTGGTAGGTTTACCTAGTGCACTTGTTTTGCCATGTGGATTAAACAATCTTTTAATTAGCCTTCATTGTCAGTGTAAACACCAAACATTGATTAGTTCACTCAGCACCACATTTACATAATGAAGCCACAATGATTTGTTATGTAAAAATACCTTTATTTTTTTGTTTAGGTGGGCAACTTCCTTAGAAATGTGGATGTTCCCTTAATTTCGGGTGTATTAAAACGCATGACCAGCCATGCATAAACAAACTATATTTGTCCAAATTTTGAAAAAGCTAAACATGTGCTAGTCATTAAAGGGTAAAATAAAAAAAAAAAACATAGAAAACTCTGCAAGTAAAACGTTATTTGGTGTAAAAACATTAGACACGCCCAAGCACAGCCATGATATTTTGGAGCCTTTCCTCCACCCGCTTTGTATTTGCCCTGATCTCTAGCAAGTCTCCCTTAATTTTTTCGAGGTCACGACAGCAGACCATCAGGTATTGGATCAGGATCTGGGCACTGTGATGTGTCAACTTATTGGGGTCTTCGGCCAGAACTGCACCTAAATGTAAAAAGAAATATGTAGGATAGAATATGTAGGCCTACATCTATTTAACATGCATGTGTCTGGTTTCTCTCTGACCTGTGGTGGTGCCACTTTCCACTTCCACAACATCACATTCCTCTCCATCCTGGGGTTCTGGGGGTATTGTTGTAGGTATTGCAATTCTCGTCTCATCTGAGGTAGCTTTTCGAATCCCTAGGGAGATTGAAATAAAAGGAATAGTTTCATTAGTAGCGACTCAATTTTGCTAAAATTAGAAACATGAAAAAAAACTTTGTAATCATTCTTTTGAAGCATGCTCCATTTTAAATTTTACCCCCTGTGCCCACCGGGACAAATGATTGGATACGTAGCCCAAAACAGAGCATATACATTTTGTACACAAATTTGAAACCTTGTAACACCCCAAAGTATCTACACTGGATCACCTGTGTGTGACTCCCTCAAGCTTTTGGGCTTTAGGCCCACACTTGTACTACTGCGTTCAGATGTTTCATCAGCTGCTGAGCATTCACTCCCTTTAACATTACCATGCATATCGTTTTTTCAAATGAACAAATGTCCTTTGGATTAGCACACCAAAAATAAGTGTGGCCCAAATTTACTCCCCCAAATAAACCAAAATACATGGGTGTTCACACTGGATGATCCTAAAACATCGTTTGAGGAACTGTACGGAGAAAGAGGTTTAATACGTCCGTTTACTGTGCGGAAGAACCTGAAAGATGGTATCTTTCAGTGTACTATATGAAAGTCAAAAATACACGACAGAATACAAGAAAATAATATGTACCATGGAAACTCAAAAAAAAAAACTTACTTTTTAATATAACTTTCTTGATTCTTTTATATTGGTCGGCCTCCCGCAACTTCAGATCTGACCATCGTTTTCTGAGCTGTTCCTTCGTTCTGCACACCCCGAATTTTTTGTGGAGACTTTTGACCACTTTGCCCATAATTCTGGACTTGACCAGATTAGGCCTTTTATACGGACCATGCTTGGCATCATAATCCTCCTTCTTTAAAATGGCGACCATCTCCACCATTTCCTCGAATGACATGTTGGATGCCTTATATCTCCTGGGTCTTGATTTGGGCTCCTCTGTAATTTCATCCTCTGTAGAGGTAATCTCAGCCACCTGTGTCTCCGCCATGTTTTGTTCAGCACTACGAGCGAGAAGGGGCGGGGAAAGTACAATATCGAACGTCAGGGGCGGGGAAAGCGTGCGGAGTTTCACGCATGCGCTGTGTATATCAAGTGAAGATCCATGTCTGGGAAATACGTTCATTTGTCGGGAGAGGGAGTTAGCAACGAACGTCGTGACCAAGGTACCCAACAATTTTACTTTTTGAGGTTCATCAGACGAGGAGATTTGTGTGCTCAAAATATGTAGACAATGCACAGTTGAGGAATGTTGCCTGAAATATATATATTTTTTGGTTTCTCGCTTTTACAGATATCATGAATACTTTTAAAAACCCAGACTTCATGGGGGAGTTCATCGACAAATGGCAAGAGCTCCCTATATTATGGCAAACAAAAAGTGGCGGTAATAAAAATAAAGACGCCAGGAAAGCAGCACTGGAGAGCCTGCTTGCATTTGTGCAAACAAAGATACCCACAACAACTCTCCAAGATGTCAAAAACAAAATTGCGACCATCAGAGGGACATACAGGACCCAGAGGACTATGGTCCTGAGGTCCCAGAGGTCAGGTGCACCAGCAGATAAGGTTTATAAACCCAGTCTGTGGTACTACAGTAAGCTTGCTTTTCTGGATGACCAGCTGGAAGTGCGGGAATCTCTCTCCACCCTTCCCCCCAGAGGTCAATCCAGCCTTCCTTGTACCCAACCCTCCAGCCTTCCCTGCAGCCAGTCCTCCAGCCTTCCTGTCAACCCTGCTGTGGCTTCCTCTGAGGATCAAGATCAGGGCCTTGAGGAGGCAGATTTGGAGATATGGAGCCAGGTAAAGTATTGATATCTATATTTATATCGTACAAAATTGTAGAATTTAAATAGATGTTAGTATTGTTAAAGGTATGTACACTTCTACCAATAAAGTTTGTGAAGAGCAAGATACAGTAGTGGCCTAATTTTATGTGCACAAGACAACAAAACCAGGATGCGGAATCAATGAAAATGACATAACTTTTGGCATTGATTTCAACAATGTCTAGAGGTGAACAATGTCTGTGAATGATGATGTGGCAAAATAAATAATGTCCCTTTCTTTTTTTACAGCCAGAGCAGAGCCAGGAAGAGGGTGATGTTGGGGATCAGGAGGAGGCAGGGCCCAGTGGCACCCAGGAGGAGGCTGGGCCCAGTGGCACCCAGGAGGAGGCTTGGCCCAGCACAAGAGCCCAGATGCCTCCCCTGGTAGTTAAACCACGAGGGCCAAGGAGAGGTAGGCAGGTGGAGGAGGAAACCAGGGCCTTCCTCAGAGAGGCAACAGCGGCCCTCAGAGAGGCACCCTCTGTTGATGAGGGATTTGCCGCAGTCCTCGCCCACAAACTAGGGCAAATGGAGTTGCAGCAAAAAAATTTCAGTGAGACCCTGCTATTGAAAGTCATCAATAAGGGCGTGCTGGGGGAACTCACTAGGTACACGGACATAACGGAGGTTGTCCCTACTCCTCCACCTCCTCCTCCTCCTCCTCCTACTACTCCTCCTGCCACAACCTCTCCTCCTGATCCCCAGCCTCCAAGGAAGAAACCAACCAAGGCTGCAGAGAAGGCTGGAGAGAAGGCTACAAGGAAGAGGAGAAAATAATGCCTGCTGTAGTACCACAGACTGGGGACATATAGGACTTATCTGCTGTGGCTCCTGACCTCTGGGAGCTCAAGACAAGATTGGGCTCATTTTTTTGGGGGATCTAATCTCTATTTTGGTTTGGACATCTTGTATGGTTGTTGTGGGGTCAAAGGGATGCACAAATGCAAGCAGGCTCTCCAGTGCTGCCTTCCACTTTAATTTGTTAATGTTCTGAAATAAAAAAAATTTGAGTGCCCTTAAAATACTTGACTATGTGATTTGTATTTCAAAAGAGAGCTTGCTAGGGAGCAGGCAGGGACATCTCAAATTATATTATTGTTATTATCAGGGGACACAAACCTCCCTGAGGCCAAATGAGACACATTTGGAAGGTTGTTGTGGTAACTTTACACAAGAATAATTTAAGCCAAAATAATAAAAAAAAGGCCACCAAAAAAAAAAAAAAAAAGTAAAATTAAATTTAAAGAAAAAAGGAGAATTACATTATTTTATTATTATTAGTATTATTTAGGAGGGAGGTGCGGCTTATAAATAATATTTTATAATCATTAGAGCAATTTGGAATTACTTTAGAAACAAGTTTGGCATAACTCTCAATGTCATTATCAAAAGAGGGTAATTTTAAAGCATTATCAAAAGAAGAACGGAATGCGCAGCATTAAAACGATGCTATTAATTCCACCGTGACGAATGTGCCATCTCCATTTCCAACATTAGCTTTACCAAAACGAGCGCTCCCGTCTCATAGTTGCTTCGGAGCATGCGCGTTTTTTTTCACGTCGTGAAAGCATACACACTATCGTTTTTCACGTCGTTAAAAAAAACGACATGAAAAACGACGTGAAAAAAGAGAGCATGTCCGGAATTTTTAATGGCCGTTTTTCACGTCGTTAAAAATGCTCTGGAGCCTACACACGATCATTTTTAATGGCCATTTTTTAAAATGGCATTTTTAACGGCATGAAAAACGATCGTGTGTATGGGGCATTAAACCTGCGTCCAGGTTAAACCGTTGCACCCATTTTCGGAGATCACCGCCCGGTGTCTTCTTATACGGTGAATTGCAGAACTACAACCACTATATGGTCTAGTCCTCCAACTAGAAACCCTAACCGAGGCGTCAACTTTATGGCTTGTAACAACCACAGATCAACCCCCGAATTAGGACTCTACCCCTCACAGTGCATGCATACACCCATACACTGCGTTGTCAGACTAAACCTCACAGAACACTTACGCCAGTTTACCACCTGCAGAACAACGTGGCTTCTCTCTGTATCTAGATGATAAAATAATGGTGATACCCCCTGTTTTTCTCTCTACCCAAAACTGTATTACAGTACAAAACTTCACAAAACTGGAACAAAATATAAAAGACTTAACGCAAAAATGCTTTCCATTTTCCTTCCAGACACAAATCTCATTGCTCACCTTTAAAAACCCCAAGCTCCTCCCACTAACTTTCTGCTGATATATAAATGCTGAAAAGAAACTTCCGGTTATGCTCAGCTCTTAAAAAAAAAAAACTGGTTTATTTACATATCAATTGTTCAGGAAGAGGGAGGGGGAGGGGGGAGCCCAGCCACATTGCTGTGTCTATCAAGACTCCAAAAAAATTCATGGCTACACATTATATATTTCAACCATTTAAAACCTTGTCAAGGAAATGATGGAGTAAACCCCCTTTGCAAATGGGAGGGAATCCCCCCTGACCCACATTCCCTGGAAGTCAGACCATAAGTTGGGACTCAAAATACAAACTCCTGCCAAAAGATGGCTATACAGTACAAGTTCCAAAAAAATGAATTGCTCTCTGGGAAACTCCCAAATATTTAAACATAAAAACACATCATTGTACAAAAACTCTGTTAGTCTTACAATCTATCAAAATTCAGTGTAAAGTGACGTTTTTCTTAAAACCAAAATCCAATGCAAAAAAAACCGCCGCGCATATACTGCTAAGTCAGCTGACCCTCCAATAGCTTACATTCACTTAAATGAAAACAGAGAAATCCCCAACCTAACATGTGCATGGAGTTTGCATGTCCTCCCTGTGTCTGCGTTGGCCTCCTCCCACACTCCAACTGCTGGTAGGCCAGCCAGATCCCATCCATAAATAGGCCCCAGCATGTGCGTGTGTCCGCAAGCACGTTGTGGCCCCTCGGGGTAAAACCGCGCTATTTTAAGATACCACTCAACTCAAAAGGCGATGCTTAGAACAACAATTTAAACCAGCAAATTCATTAAACAAAAACCAGTCTCTCAGTATGTCCCCCTGGTGTCTCACTACTCTTCCCAGCAGTGCACAGGTCAAACTGTAAACGCATAAAACATAAGAAAACTGCGCCGATCAACAAATGCCAATACAGCATATTCAGGGGCTGTGTTTGCTAAACTGGAACTTCCTATCTCAAACTGTAAACGTCTCTCAAAATGGCCGACAAGCCAGGACTACAAAATGGTGGATGACCCACCACAGCACCTCATGGACAACAAAAATTGTGCCATTGACGCATGCAATTTTTCCCGCCAAAACCAGCATCTCTTTAAAAGAAAATCAAAAATGTTTTTCTCCACAAAGACTGACTACACCATTGAAACTTTTCTAAATTATCATCAAAATCCACTGAAAAAGGTGTCCGCTACACTCTACAAGGACCACATGTACACTTACAAACTTAGCCTCCCTTTTGCCAACTAAACAGCACATTCAATAAATGTGAGTTACATGAATAATATTAAAACATATTCATTTCTCTAAGTTCATATACTCTGAGATATTCACCACTTTTCTCTACCTAAAGTTCACACACACAGTGGCCTCAGCTTCCATAACAAGCCATTGCAGAGACATACTATGTCTGCCTTCTAGCAATGCCTGGCCACTTGGATATGCGGCGGGAACTTTCAACTCAAAAACCAAACACTTTCGTTAAAATATTTTTACACTTATGGGGACATGTGTCTTTGTCCCCTATAAAGGCAAAAATCACAATTTATCCATTTCTATTTTTCATAGAAATCACAAACACCACACACATACAGTATATTGTTGCTTGTAACATTTGCTTAGAGTGTCTTTCCCTCAGGGCACAGCCCCTGCAACACAAAACAGTGGGCAAGCCCTTCCCCCATTCAAGCACATGGCAGCCAAACAAACAATCTACTTACAAACTTCTCAGTGCACTAAATACCACATCTATATCTTCATTTCATACACAATATACAGTTTATATTTCTCGCTTAGATACACTCTTACAGCCCACAGTTTCCATCAGATCATCTCTCAGGGCCCTCCCACTACAAAACTCCTGCATGCTATTTACAGAAAGTCACCAACTTTCACCATTGTAACTGAGATGCTTCCTGCCCCTCCCCCACTAAACCTCATGGCTCAAGGACCAGAACAATGCAGCAGCCATTGCTGGCAGCCAACTGCTCAATACATCGCACAAACAATCTAATCACACAGGCACATGCAGGCATACCCACACACAATCAAATTCACAGGCATACGATCCATGACAAAATCACACACACACATGCGATTCGCAGACATACACACGCACACATACACACGCTGCAAACTTGAAACATTATTTCAAAAACACAAATTTTTTTTTTTGTTCGTTTCAAAGTACAGCCTCTTTACACATCACATCGCAGGTCCACTCTCCCCCCTCTGCTGATCTGATGCTCAAAGAGGCCGCAATTGGTCCCAACCGTGAGTCGCCATTAACTGTTGTGGAATTTCAGGCTGCTGTTTACAGAGCACACAGCCTATAATTCCTGTGCTATCTAAGCACACATCAGTTTTCATCTTTTTGAAGTAATGCTATCTTTAAGTTTGCTAAAGTCCACTAACCGTTCATTCCCATTCATCCAAGAAAGGCAGCACCACAAAAGCTTATCTTCTCATCAGGCCATTCCAGCAAAGACTGTTCAGCCGACGCCTAATCATAGGCTTTTATTAAACTCAAAAGATCTCAAGACAGGAGGTGATTGGTTGCAGCAACCAGTCACCTCCCCCCATGGGCGGGAACATCACAGGATGTTCCTTCCACATGAGAATAACAATACCTGGACGTTCCTTCCAACAGGAGATGTCATACATGAATACAATAACATATGATGGCTAAAGTTACCGTTGATAGGAATTCTTATTCTGCGCTATTCCATAGAATAACGCATATTAAGATTATACTATTTTTGAATGGGGGAGGGAGGCTATCTGCAGATGCACGCTACGAATTCCAACCAAATGTTGATCACCACAACAACAACCATCAACCTCACCTCAGACATATGGCTTCCGACCCCAGACTCCTTACCTAACACCAACCATTCTTTCCATACCTTAGCGTAAGCTGTCCATGTGGACTCGCTCACCGACTGCCGGATCCATCCCGCGGCGATTCCAATGCCAGCTCCCAAATCCAGGCCGGGCAAGGAACCCCTTCTGCCTCCGCTTCCAGAGCCAGTTCTCTGAACTTGTCCCACTGAAATTGAGACAATGAGTCAGCTAGCGTGTTGTCGATGTCCGGGAGATGAACAGCATAGATGAAAATGTTCAACTGCAAGCACCTCATCACCAAGTGCCGCAGCAGCCATATAACTGGGTGTGACGACGCGGATATGCGGTTTACCACTTGGACCATGCCCATGTTGTCACAATTCAGCTGGAGTTTCAGGTTGCGGCATGACTCACCCCACAGTTCCAGAGACAAGACCACTGGAAAGAGCTCCAGTAATACCAGGTTGCGAAGGAACCCCGCTTCCACCCAGGACTGTGGCCAAGGTTCTGCGCTCCACCGCCCTTGAAAGAACGCTCCATAGCCCTGGACCCCGCCGACCAATTCCACATCGAAATTACTCACGGGTCGGACATCCACACCGATCTGCCGTTGTAAGAGGCCAGGAACTCATACTATAACTTCAAATCCTCCCTGTGCTCCTTAGTCAGCCGAATAAAGTGAGTCGAGGCCTTAACCCCTGCTGTAGCCGCCGACAGCCGCCGGCAAAAAAACCCTACCCATGGGGATAATCCTACAAGCAAAATTGAACTTAACTAGCAGTGACTGCAAAGTCCTCAACTGCACCTTCCGCAAACCCCGAATCTCCCGAACCTCCCTCTGCAAAGACTCCAACTTTTCCCTGGGCAAGCGACACTCCATTGCTACTGAATCACTATGCCCAAAAAACAAATCTCCATTGTGGGGCCTTCCGTTTTGTCAGCCGCTAACGGCACACCAAAACATCCTGCAATGTGCTGCAACGTGGATAGGAGAATCGCGCACACACACCAGAGGTAGGCAACCCCACACAGAGAAAGTCATCCAAGTAGTGTATGACAGAATCCAGGCCTGACACGTCCCGAACCACCCACTCCAAGAAAGAGCTGAAAGTTTCAAACATCGCACAGGAAATGGAGAAACCCATAGGCAAGCACCGATCCACATAAAATTGTTCCTGCCAGCAGCATCCCAGCAGCTGAAAGCTGTCCTGATGAACCGGCAGCAACCGGAATGCGGATTTAATGTCCGACTTCGCCATCAGTGCCCCCTGTCCATAGCGCCCAACCCACCCGACAGCTGCGTCAAATGAAGTATAAGACACCGTGCACGCGTCAGGATCAATAAAATTATTGACCGAACCCCCTTTTGGGAAAGATAAGTGCTGAATAACACAATTTGTTTGGTTCCTTCTTAGGCACCACCCCCAGTGGAGACACCACCAGGTCCGGCAAAGGTGGGACCGCGAACGGCCCTCCCATGCGACCCAGTGCCACCTCTTTGGCCAATTTGTCCCCCACCACCCCCGGATGCTGTAAGGCAGATTTTAAATTCCGCGCCACCGGCGGGACCACCGCCAATGAACACGGTATCCTGAAACCGTCCCGAAACCCAGAGGCAAGCAGCATGGCTGCTGCCCTATCCAGGTGTCTACTTAGGAAAGGCTGCATCCTTTCCCACTTCACCAGAGTCATCCCTTTTGAGCAGGTTCGCTGGCACGCTTACCCTTCTTAAAGCACTTAGACAAGGGGTGGGATCCCCACACCCTGAACACTCATGCTTAAATCTGCAAGACTCCCCGAACTTGCAGGAGTTCTCATTGAATTGCCAACAAACCCCCCATTTCTTGAAGAAACTGAGTGGGGGCCCTCGCCGACGACATAAGCCGCATCCAAAGGCTGAGGTCTTTATGATCCCAGCAAAGCGATGGCCTAACCGCCCTGTGCTGCCTGAACTGTTAAACATATCTCAACCAGGCCGACTCCCCATAAACCCTGTGGGCCTCCCCAATGTCATCCATGTAACAGAACAATGTTCAGGGTTCTTCTCCCCTATGACACTCGCCATAATGGCGAACGCCTGCAGCCAGTTCACAAACGTTCGCCTCTTTTCGTCATTCTCCTTCTTGGAATCATCAGGCTTGACCCTGTCCAAGTTAAACTTTTCTAATGGCAAAAGTGAAAAGATCTCCACATACTCACCCTTGCAAATCTTATCTCTTACCGCCTGCTTCAAGTGTGCTCCCAGTGGACCCTCAAAGCACATGTACACCTCACATTTTGCTGCGTCCGCAATACGTACCACATCTGCCCACACAGCAGCCTCTGAGGCCCCCCTGATCCCCCTGCCTTCTCGGTACTTGACACAGCCCCCGAGAGTCCAGCCGGAGGCCCCGGAGGGGGGAGAGAATGCCCTTGCTATCCCGGCCACAGCCGACACCACCGCCATCCCCCGTGGCCACACTCGCTGCCGGTGCCCTTGGGGCCACTTGAGGAGATTGTCCCTGCCCCACTGCAAAACGGCCCACCAAATCCTGCTGGCCCCCCCACAAATCCCTCAGCTGAGCCTCTGACCCCGAACTGGCGGGTACCCTGCCCGCCACCTGTGGGCCAGCCGCATGCGGCGGCGGCACTGCCGCCCCAGCTGCCCCCCCTTTTCCTACACCCAACAAATCAGACGAGGAAATGTTAGAATTGTAAGTGGACTTACCGGGCTGACCAGGAGCACCCCCAACAGCCGTTACATGCGAAAAGGGGGATTAGGGGTTGCACGGACCTCCCTCGCTGGTTCGCGGTCCTGGGACTCCTCCTCCTCCGACACTGACAGCTCGTCCTCAGACCTGTCGTCGCTGTGGTCCTGGAAGCCGTAGATTCACTCAGCAGTGTGGGCCGCCCCTTGCCGCGGTACCACGCGGGCCGCCTGGTACACCATTTTCCACCCGATCTCCGCCATCTTCATTCACGTCCCGCCATCCCGATAGGCCACGCCCACCCGCGGAACCGCCGGCCCTGCCTGGAAAAGGCCCAACGGCTGTGCTGGCACTTCTCCCTCACCGAGCCTCCCCCTAATGGCTCCCGGGGCAGGGGGGGGCAATGCATCTAAAGACCCGCGAATCGCATGACGGCCTGTGGCCCCGCCCACCGAGCTAGGCCGGCGGCGTGGAGTCCGCCCGAGCCCTGCACTGGCAGACAGCTGGATTCTTTTTTTCGGGGGGAGCGGATTGTTCCCCCGGGGGTCTCCTAGTATGGCGCACAGCTCTGGATGAGGGGCCCGGGGAAAAGCGCGCCGAAGGCCGCGACCTCCGCCCGCGTGGGCCCACCTCACCTCCCAGTCCTGATCCGCACGCCTGGTCCTCTTAAGCCCGCGACCTGGCTGTGTAGCAACTCAGATTCCTTGCTCGCTGCTGCCGCCCTTAATCGTGTCCAGATGAAATCCACGTTAGCCATTGTGGAGGAGCAGTGAAAAACTGCTTCCTCCAATTTCTTCCCCAGCTTACTGCTCCTTTCCTGGTCCGCCTCTCTTAAATAATGCCACTCCCCCTCGGTCTTTTCCTCTCTGATCACCTCCCCACTCAGCTTACATGTTAACCCTTGCTTGTGTAGCACACCCATTCTTTTGCCCCTGCTACCTTAACCTGCGGGGGGTAGGACACACCATGCCACAAGCCCGTGTCCTCCTTATCAGAGGTCAGGCGGTGTTTACAGATTTGGGTCCTGCAGCGAGTTACCTCTTTCCACTGGTTCTCGTCCCCAGATTATAGGGAAAAGTCTATATTCTTCCCCAAGAAGGCCAATGTCCACACGACTTTAACTCCAACAAAGAGTTTATTTTCCTTTTTGTTTCAGTTAACGGGAAATTGAAGAGAGAAAGAAACTAGCGGAGATAGGAGGCAGATTCAGGCACACAACACCCGACTCACTCGTCACCACTCGATCCCGAGTGGGTTTAGCTCACCCGGATAGATTCCTCTCACAGTCTAGCAGCCGGAGTGGAGCTCGAACAGTACTATCACTTTGTCCCCTCCAGGGACGGGTTCAGGAGATCCTCTATAGCAGCAGAATGCTGTTATTCCTGAATCCAGAACTTCCCTTAACCTTCTGTAGGATTTAGAGAACAGACGATGCCAATGGGCACTCTACAGGGTTAACTTTGTTGAGCAAGGAATCCTTCCCTCTGACAGGTCACCGGGCCTTTCCCGAGACAGCAATCTATCACTTGTCTCCTCTGTGGGACCGATCCTCCCCTGGCTTCCTCTCAGTCAGAGCGGGTACCCTCACCTGGGCACCCTGGGACTCCAATGTGCTGATTGTAGACCCAGTCAATGGTACTGTGGGTCTACCTGGAACGTCACAGCCTAAGGTGCCTGAGACTCTTCGGCCAGTCCACACACCCCCAAGGGGCTCACTCCCCCGGGCACTCCTCCGGGTACTCCTCGGGCACTCCTCCCTAAAAATGGCGTCTGCCCCTTTATATACCCTCTCCCGGCGTGCACAGCAGGCGAGGCCCCGCCCACTGCACGGCAGCCGAGAGAGGACATCCAATACCGCCACTGTCACCTGAAGTTCGACCCTAGGCCTAGGCAACAGTGCCACCCACAGGCCAAAGGGGAACCGTACACCAGACAACACCACAGCAGATCAGAGTCCAGCATTAAATTAGAAAGCCTGGGCCAAACTATGGCCCAGGCTGTCCCTTAAATTTGGGCATAGCGACCCCCTAAATTTAGGGGTCTGCTACACTTGTATACCCTAAACACACTGTCATGCCCGGCCCTGCACTACTTTCTTTTGTCTTTTCCGTTCCTGTGAGAGCATCTTCATGAGCAATAATAGTGTACAAAGTGCTCACATCTGCCGTGATCAAGATACTGGATGGAGTACTAGTAAGAGTATCTAAAACTTGAATAATATGTTTGGTGTCTTTAAGAAAAGCATCAGTTTTTATTACCAAAGGCTGAAGAAAAAGTCGATATATTGCCCCAACTGAGCAGTGACCGAATCTATCCCATTGACTATCAGTCTGCCCGGAGGATTTACAATACTCTTATGAATCTTTGGCAAGAAATAAATGATCGGAGTCCTACAGAATAAAGGATCAAGATAGGCTGCCTCCTTGTTATTCAAAATCTCCTTTTTCTTACCCTTATTGATAAGAGTATGCAGTTCATCGTTAAAGAGGAACTGCAGTCTGCTCACATATTTTGTAATAAAAACATCTTTGCCATTCTGAAGCTTCTCTCCAACCACTTTGCATATTATTTTATATATATACTGTGATTCTGTACTTGCCAAATATGCTGCAGAAATCTCCCTCCACTGAGACTGGGTGCAACCATTTTAACTGTGGGCAGCTGAAGCTGCTGTCTGTTTACTTCCTGGATTTACACAGAGGCACACCTCCAGCTCTGCAGCTCTCATTGGCCCTCTTAAGACTAATCCCCCCCTCCCTTCCTGGAAAAATCTCACAAGAGGGAGAGAGAGAGCTGTGCATGATGTCATAAGCCTAGGCTTTTTACCAGACAAGAAACAGGAAGTGGGCTGTATAAGGCATTTACTGGCAGAAAAAATGTTTTACTATCCAAAGTTAAAACAACAAGGGCAGAGGATTTAATAGATGGAAAGATTGGATCCCTACTTATTACCCGATAAGTTTCCCAGTCACTAAGCAAGCGATTTAATTTATTCTTGGTAGTAAGCTTTACGTAAAACCACCAACCCCCGTTTATCCGCGGGGCAAATAATAATTTCCTTCTTATTTTCTAAAGATTCCTTGCCATTTCTTACATACTGAGGATCTATCACCTTTTTTACCTTAAGGGCATCTATATCATTGAGAAAAATATTTTTATAAAAACATCAAGATGCTTGTTGTCACTATTAAGGGGGTTAAAGGTGGACTTATTCTGCAAATTCAAATGGACACCTTCAAGCATGTATAGGGTTAGACAGAAAATATTTCTTAATGATAAAATTACACATATACCTTTTGTATATTAATATATGTGTAGCGCCCTGCTCCTGTTAATTAGGCGCTATATGTAAATTTAAGTTATCTGAGCAGTAGTTTGGCTCAGACTGGATGCAAAGCGATTTGAGGCAATTTAGTTCGCATTTGCAGCGCTAGACAAGTTACACACTCACTCAGAATGATTTTGCTAAATTGCTGGTTTCTGTTCCAGTCCAGCTGTGTTGCGCGTTTTCCACTTGACTGTAGGTGTTGCTGTCACCACAGGTCAAGGTTGGAAATGCAGCAGGCTGGGTGTATTGAGTACGTCTTTACCCAGAAACAGCCCAGTGGGAGTGGTTTACCCGCTGTGCATTCTGGGAGAGGGTACTTAAGAGACAGACACAGTTTTTCGGGTCTCTCTGACCTGATGACCCTCCTGGCCTAAGGTGTGTCAAAGCAGCTTTTCTGCCTCGGGGCCTGCTGGCCCGAGGCTTTGTTACTGATAGCAGGCCCAGGAGCTTCTGGGGCCTGCTGGTCCAGGGGTGGTCCCATGGCAGTCTTGTCAGAAGAAGCCGAGCAATTGCAGAAACCAGGGGAGGACTTTTCTCAGGGAGGACCAAGCTAAAGGGCCGGTATCTCAGGAAGAGCCTGGAGACTCAATTGGGGGACGCATCCTGACCAAATCTACCTCAGTGCTGCCGGCTGGCTGAAAGAAACTGGTACTGTGTAGCTGTGTCCTTTGAACTGTGCAAAGTGTGTGGTTATGCCGTCCTGTGGCAGAGGACTGTACAACGACTCCATTACATTCACCAAGTCTGTGGCAGAGACTTTTGACAGAGCACCGCACCCAACACTGTATCCTGGACTAGGTCAACAAGGCCCAGGCCTAGGGCAGCACTTTGCAGGGGGGGCAGCAAGGATAGAGTCCCCGCCGGCTTGCGCTACACTATTAGTGTAGCACCAGTCTTATGGGGCGGACTGGGCAGAGAGGCAAATAAGTCTAGCTCCCCCATAAAGCGGCCGCACTGCTTCCGTTATGCGGGCGGCCGGCATTCCGCAACTGTGGGGGGAGCGGTGCTTCTAATTTTGACTGTCTCATCCTGGACCACAAACCTTCCTCACTGTGCCATATGTTTTCTTCTGCACCATTGGCATGGTTATATCTTCTTAGTCCTCTCCATAAAATTATCAGAAATTTGTGCTTAAAGTAGAACTATAGGCAACACTTTTTTTTTCATTTTGGATAGAGTATAGGAAGGTTATAGCCCCTGTCAGTTTATTTTTTACCATCCCTGTCCCATTGCAGAGATTTCCCTTCACTTCCTGCCCCATAGCCAAACAGGAAGGGAGAGGAAAATGCATATTAAGACTCCATTGCCTGCCCCCCCCCCCCCCGGCCCTCAGAACTAGTGTCCCCACTCAAAAATTTCAGGGCAGGTTTTTAAACAGCAAGGGGTGTGGCCTTGACAGGAAGGGGTGGGTTATATTTAAATTAGGGGGTGGAGGAGTTTAGTCAGGCCTAGGGCAGCACAAAATCTAAATATACTACTGACCGCACCGGCTGCTAGGTCAGTGAGAGAGGCCTATCCGGTGGTTGCTAGATCCAGTGTGGAAGCTGTTTGTCCTCTGGATCAAAGAAGTACCCGTGATCCGCAAAGCAAGGTACCTGAATCTCCCTTAACCCTCCATCCCTCCAACTGTTGTTCTTTAATAAAACCATTGAAAAGAGACTAAGTGTTTGGTGCAGACATTTGTGAACAACGCTTCAATGGGACCCCTATGGCGGATATGGTGAACAGACGGGTAACGGCAAGTCCCAAAATATAACCAGCAGCTCCTACGGGGGTAGTGCTACATATGTTAGGAATTTTATTTAAATTCTGTATTGGGGCAAACTTAAGGCCCCTATCCAGAACACGCGTTTCATCCTCAGAGGGATACCACTCAGGTTATAAATACCTGTTTCTAATGGGGGTCTTTTGCCTTTTGAAATCTCCTACCCACTCTCCTTCCTTCTTCTTTGATGTTCCTTTCCACTATGTGTCTGTTGGGGGGGTGGACCCACCTCGACACTCCTTGAATCAGTGTCTGCTGAGGTGGCCCCAAGGGGCTCTCTGTACCGCTAAATAATCTCTCCCCTGATTCGTATCACAATTCTGTTGGGGGGGAAAGTCTGTTATAAGTAGGGATCGGGCCACCTTGAGGGTATTGAGATCTACCCCTAGATGTATTACCCCTGGAAGGGCCATTCTGATATTGCCATGGTCTTGCCCCATTAAGGAGAAATCCTTGGTTTGGGTTCCTTCTATATGGTGGAAACCACCACCTCTATAGCTATTCCCTCTGCGTCCTCTATTAGTAGGGGCTCTATTGTAGATGCCTGCCCAGGTTGTAGGAAAACCTCCACCTGGTGGACAATCACAGGTAACACTATGGATCACTCCCGGAGTGGGAAAAGGGGAATTAACAGCATTGAAATTATTAAGAGGGAGTGTGTTAGAGGCGGGTAACTGCTCTCCATTATTACTCTGCCATTTATAAATCTTACCTTTTCTCAAAATCATCAACATCCCTCCACAAACATTTTTTTGGGCAAGGTCACCAGACAGTTTAACAAGCTCCTGATTATTCTTACATGGTTAAATTTGGTCTTTTATATCCTTAAAGGGGCTGTAAAGGTTTGTTTTTTATTTTCTAAAAAGGTTCCTTTAAGCTAGTGCATTGTTGGTTCACTTACCCTTTCCTTAGATTTCCCTTCTAAATATTTTTTTTCTTTGTTTTCTTTGTCTGAATTTCTCACTTCCTGTTCCTCCTCAGTAAGCTGTTGAGTAAGCTGTTCTGGCTGACTAAACACTACTCGGATGATGGTGTGAAGTTTAGTGAGGAGAAACAGGAAGTGAGAAATTCAGACAAAAAAACAAACATTTAGAAGGTAAATCAAAGGAAAAGGTAAGTGAAGCAACAATGCACTTGCTTAACCACTTCGCATCTAAGGACGTCTGTGGGACGTCCTTGACTTTCAGCCGGGATATCTGAATGATGCCTGCAGCTACAGGCATCATTCAGATATTGTTTTTTAGAGCCGGCGATTCTGTGTACCGTAAGAATGATCATAGCGGCTGTTCCGCCGCTTGATCGTTCTTACAGGCGGCGAGAGGGGACGTCCCCCCCCTCCCGCCACCCTCCGATGCTTCTACCGACTCACCTGAGCGATCGGTGAGTCGGTGACAGGATCCGCCGGCCCCGGCTTCTAACCATAGAGATTTCCGGCGGACCAGATGGTCGCCGGAGTCTCTATGATCGTTCGGAGGCCGGGCGCGATGTTATGACGTCACGCCCGGCCTCTGCATTAAAAAAAAAACGGCGCCGCTTCGGCTAGGAAGCGGTGATCGTTTTTTTTTGTTTTGTTTTTAAATTTCAGGCTTCTCAGCCTAGAGGTGAGATGTGGGGTCTTATTGACCCCATATCTCACTGTAAAGAGGACCTGTCATGCTTATTCCTATTACAAGGGATGTTTACATTCCTTGTAATAGGAATAAAAGTGATCTTTTTTCTTTTTTTTTTTTTTCTAACTGTCAAAGTATAAAGTTAAAAGTAAAATGAACAATAAATAATAAAATAAATAAAAAAATGTAAAGCGCCCCTGTCCCCGGTAGCTCGTACGCAGAAGCGAACGCATACGCAAGTCCCGCCCACATATTAAAACGGTGTTCAGAACACACGTGCGGTATCGTAGCGAACGTTAGAGCGAGAGCAATAATTCTAGCCCTAGACCTCCTCTGTAACTCAAAACATGTGACCAGTAAAAAAAATTAAAGCGTCGCCCATGAGGATGTTTAAGTACCGAAGTTTGGCGCCATTCCACGAGCGTGTACAATTTTGAAGGGTGACATGTTAGGTATCTATTTACTCGGCGTAACTTCATCTTTCACATTATGCAAAAAAATTGGGCTAACTTTAATGTTTTAATATTTTTTAATTCATGAAACCGTTTTTATTCCAAAAAAAATGCGTTTGAAAAATTATTGCGCAAATACCGTGCAAGATAAAAAGTTGTAATGACCGCCATTGTATTCTCTAGGGTCTTTGCTAAAAAAACAAATATAGTGTTTGGGGGTTATATGTAATTTTCTAGCAAAAAAAATTAGGCTTTTTACATGTAGGAGCGAAGTGTCAGAATTGGCCCGGATGCGAAGTGGTTAAAGGAACCCCTTTAATCTGTGCCTCAAGCATCTTCATCTTTCTTTGCTTCCGAAGAAGCAAGAATTCCATCAACTCTGAACCTTTGGTGAAAAATTCACTCCGTTCTTTCATAGATTCATCATCAATCAAACTATCATTAGGTGGTAAATTCCATCAATGACGTCTGGGGGCAAGTTCAGATGATACGTATTGTTCAAAGGACACTATGTCCCACCAAACCTTTTTTTATTGTCTCAATGATATGCCCCAGTTTCTTAAAAGAATGTAAAAGGTCATCAGTTTGATCAGTGAATACCTCACCCAATTTTACCTCACGTTTTTCCAGATACTGAAGTACTTTCATGTTTGCAGCTACAGTAAGGTGAATTGGATATGAAACAACTAAAAACAAATACAAATAATCAGGGCAAACAGACCTAATAATAAATTGCAGAGCCGATGTAAGTGTTTTAACATAATTTTATTAAATGATTACATAGCAGAAAGCGCTATATTCTCTCCATTCGTCTTTACGTACCGGTATTGTTACCATCATGGAGGAACCATTCTGCCCAGATCCATATTGGCCATAAGGAGATTTTCCGACCCCGATAGGGTAATGCTTGTTTGACCATCCTGTTGGTTCAGGGGTCATATATGTAAGGTGAGCACAGTATATGACACCTGTATGTTTGCCTTAATGCGCAGCTTTGCACCATCTGGGGTCCTCACTTCCTATACTTCTGAACTTTTATTTATTTCCACATAATTATTTTGTAATT
This sequence comes from Rana muscosa, assembly GCA_029206835.1. Lineage (NCBI taxonomy): Eukaryota > Metazoa > Chordata > Amphibia > Anura > Ranidae > Rana > Rana muscosa. The sequence goes on along the minus strand of CM055116.1, from coordinate 550,939,010 downwards.
ATACGAGTTAAATTGTTTTGGTTACATTTGCTCTGCACTATCCTACTGTGTATGATTGGTTCCAACATGAACTAAGACAGCTGGGTTACACTCAGCCGCCCCCAGTAATTTATCAACCCAGTCCACCACAGGCCAAATCCTGGCACCATGGAGACCATTGGGCAGTGGCGTAACTAGAGACTTCAAAAAAAGTCTGATTTTGATACTTAATTTTTTTACACTGTACGACAAAGTAATTTTTTTTCTAAATTTCAACTTGAGGGGGGGTGGCAGCGGTGGTACTTGAGGGGTACTGGTTAAATTGGAAACACTCAAGTGCCCAACACCTGTGAGCAGTACTTTGTGAAATAAAATTTATTATTATTATTATTATTTTTTCTTCACAAAGTACTGCCCACAGGTGTTTGAATATAGGGCAACTATACTATGTTTTTTTATCCTGATGCTTATTGCTGTGATGTTTAGAATATGTTGTTTAAACACCTGATTTAGCATTTAGTGCACTTGAGTGTTTCTAATTTAACCAGTAAGGGTTAATACCACCCGTTGAGGGGTGACACGAGTTTGGATCACTTTTCAGGTTAATTCCTAAACTCTTAGCAACCAAGTTTTGCTACACATCCCTTGTTGACTTGCCCCCAGGAAGAGCGACTCGATCATTGATTCGCTCTTCATAGGTGGCATGTAGCAACGGGTTTCACTTGACACAACAATTGAAGATGCCATTATCACTTTGGAAGGTTCACTATCAATTTGGATACAACCACCCTTGTGGAGGTGGATCTCACTTAATTAGCACTTAAGTATTTCTCTACCCACACCACCATTCAGGTGGAAGGCAGCGCCACACACCCCAACACCACATATTTTTTAAAATTATCCACCACCACCTGTGCCTCTTACTGATCCCATCCCCTGACCACTGATCTCATCCCTATCCCCCCCATCACCTCTGTTGTAGAAGTAATGGGGGGGGGGATAGGGATGAGATCAGTGGTGGGTGGATGGGATCAGTAAGGAGGCACAGGTGGTGATGGGAGAGGATGGCACCACCACTGCCACCTCCCACCAGTACCACCGCTACAAGCCCCCGTCAAGTACCCCCGCTACCACCCCCCCCTCAATTACCACAGCTACCACTCCCCCTCGAGTACCACCACTACAAGCCCCCCTCAATTACCACCGCCACCACCCCCCTCAAGTACCACCGCCACCACCCCCCCTCAAGTACCACCGCTACCACCCCCCTTAAGTACCAGCGGTGGTTCTTGAGTGGGGGTTGTTGTGGTGCCATCCTCTCTTTGTTTTAGAAGTAATGGGGGGGGATAGGGATGAGATCAGTGGTGGGGGGGGATGGGATCAGTAAGAGGCACAGGTGGTGGTGGGAGAGGATAGCACCATCACTGCCACCCCCCTCAAGTGGTACTTGAGGGTGGGTGGCAGCGGTGGTACTTGAGGGTGGGCGGCAGCGGTGGTGCCATCCTCTCCCACCAACACCTGTGCCTCTTACTGATCCAATCCCCCCACCACTGATCTCATCCCTATCCCCCCCATCACCTCTGTTGTAGAAGTAATTGGCGGGATAGGGATGATGAGATGAGATCAATGGTGGGGCCGTGGGGGATGGGATCAGTAAGAGGCACACAGGTGGTGAACGGAGGTTGGCAATGGCATCGATTGCTGAGCTCTGTCACTTCTTGATTGACCTACCGGCAATCAATCGATTCCGGGGCCCGGGAATTCCGATCTGTTCCGTGGGTCAGGGTCTGACTGAGTCTGAGTCACTTTCTGTGCCAGGCCTTCAGTTCTTCTCCCGCCAGGATGCCTTGCCTCATGCCTGGGTAGACGCCGCTGGGTAGGTACTCCACGCAGAGGGGAAAGCTCCTCCCCCTTCTCTCATTTGGTGAAACTGGTCTGCTGACTTAATTTTTCAGAGTCCGCCCCGCCTCCCTACATCGCTGTGTTTCTGGATAGGCAGGGGCGGTCCACAGTCTAAGTCAGTGAGTGAGTGTGCTCTGTGCTTCAGCCAGCCACAGCCAGTGCTCTGCATTCCTTCCTCTGTCTTCCCTCAGCCGAACTAACAGCACGCAGTGCGCACCGCACCAGTGACAATCAGGTGGGCGGCGGCCGGCGGGCCATTCACACGGGCGGCGGTCGGGCTCCTCTCACAGACAGGTGGCGGGCCCCTGGGACTTGGCGGAATTACAGGGCCCAGTCGCAACTGCGACCATGAAAATTCCACCACTGCCATTGGGTTGAGGCAATCTTGGCAACCAATTATTTTATTTTATCAGTCCTTCTGATTATATAATCCCCTATTACTACCAACTGCCTAGGGCTACCTGCATTACCCTCACCACCTCTAATAAAATGGCTGCTGTTAGGGGTAGCAGGGACATCTAGAGCTGCCACCTCTGAGTCTACCACCTTCACATCTTCACCTAACGTGGGAAATTTGTTTTGGTGCTCAAACACAGGGTTGGCCCTCCTTTTCTGTGAGCCCCTACAACTCCATTAACCCATGCTCCTACCCGATAAACCTGACTCACCCCTCCACAACAACCCCATTAACCATCTACTCAGTGAACAGAAGGATCATTTCAAGTTTGTTTTTTCCGCTAAGTGTTGCAATTTGCTCCTCCGGATCTCTAATGTGAGCTTCCAGGAGGGTGGCCTGCTCACATCTCTTGCAGCAGTATTCATGCAGGAGCCGTTGCTTCATTATTGTATGAACGTGGCACCAGTGGCGGCTGGTGCTCAAAATTTTTGGGGGGCGCAAACAAACTGGAAAAAAAAACAAAACCCATCAATTGCCGCCACTGTGCCCATTAAACGCAGCCACTGTGCCCAAATGCCACCAGTTTGCCCCCTCAAATGCAGCCAGTTTGCCCCCTCAAATGCAGCCAGTTTGCCCCATATACAGCCAGTTTGTCTACATATACAGCCAGTTTGTCCACATATACAGCCAGTTTGTCCTTAATGTAAGATTAGGGGTTGTTAGCGCTCGTGGTGGATGCGTTTTTCCAGTGATTCAGGCCAGTCAGGAACTCTGTTTAAGGGCATGGTAGCCCATTTTTATTTAAAAGCACAAAAGTTCACAAATACATCTGTAGCATTCACAGGGGGGGTTCCACCATTCCTGTATCTTGCATACTCAACAGTTTAGCCTCTTAGCTTTACCTTCTTGCTATCCGGCTGTTTCAGACCTTTAGCCTAGGCCTTAGGTCTGATCCTCAGACCCAAACAGTTTCCAAGAGTTAAGCTGTCTCCTTGCTTACCCCTGGTCAGCACCTTTGTTGCTGAATCACCAACGATGTCTGCCTCCTGCAGCCATGCCTATTCTGGCTGCACCCATGCAGCGAAGATAGCCTCTGACTCCAGAGGGATGGGAGAGTTCACCTGACTCTCCAAGCACAGACTTCCTGTCTGTTGGGTGGGGACCTGATCCATAGTCAGGTCAGAACTAAATAGCCGAACACACAGCTGTGCAATCAGCATGTCTTTCTCTACAAACTCTGGTGTAAACCAACACTCTTTAAGGTCGCACAGAGTCGCACCGTTACACCAAATACAGCCAGTTTCCCCCCAAATACAGCCAGTTTGTTCCCTCAGCCCTGCACTTACCTTCCTCGGGTCAGCACCGTCCTTCTTCCGTCCTCTGTCTTCTCCCGCCCTCGATGTCGCTTCAGCCAATCAGGTTACCGGTAACCAGACCCGGTGAACCTGATTGACAGGCGTTTCAGCCAGTGTTAACCAAGGAACGCACCCCCAGTGCGTCCTCTGGTTAACCATTTGTAAGCCGATTACAGCCCTCAGGCTGTAATCGGGAAGCCTATCTGAGCCGCTGGCTCTGATAGGCACTTCCAAACACCAACCAGCCGCTGTTATTCAGATGGCCGGCCTTTAACAGGGGGCCAGCCATCTGAATAGTGGGCGGCAGCAATACATAGGTTCATGCAATGCATGAACCTATGTATTGTTGTGAGTGACGGGCGCAGGAGCGAGAGGGGGCGGCGCTCCTGCACCCACTATGGACTGCAATTACACAATTACTTGCAGGAAATGTAAGATGTTACTTACAGGCTAGAGGACTCCTTCTTGAATCTCCTGTTATCAACTAGAGCAAAAATATTTGCTCTAAATGAAAAAAATAATAAACCACTGGGCAAGACTATTTATTTTTTTAAATTTAACTTGGGAAATGTTCTCTACACGCTATGTATGCAGCTTAAAAACATTGGTCTTTCCTGACGGCTCTATGTCAACACAGCTGGGCATAGGCACCGTTCCCCCCATGCTTCCAGGACCTAACTGATATAAATTTGTGCCCACCTATAGCCTCTGCATTTTTTTTTTCCTCCTATGTGCATGACCTAGGTGTGCGCCTCTGGCTGGCTGGTCTACAGGGCTGGCCGTCCATCCATGCGCGTGTCCCTGGTGTCTTGGCTAAATGACCCACTGCTGGTCCTCGGGGCAGGTTTTATCACGGCTAACAGCCTTGTCTGGGGTGCGCTGGGTCCATATGAAGTGGGCAGTGGTGTCGGCAGAGTTTCCCCTAGGTACGCGCACTTGTGCTGTGCCGGTGTTTACAGTTGGATGGCGGAGGTTGGGTGAGCTAAATTTAAAAATGCTTTGTATCCAAATGCATGCTGCATTGCTGGGTGTTGTTGTGCCTTGCTCCCTGCAGCCACTATGCATTCCCTCAGCTCCTCCATAGGGAGTAATCTGCATAACAGGTGCACAAAGTAATACTTTGTCTGTTTACACATGGCATTAACACGCTGGTGGCTTCTCATGTTTGCTTTACTATTGTGCCATTGTGCCAACCCCCTCAAAAGACCAGTATTCCCAGAGAAGGTAGAGGAGTCTCCGATCGCGGGGGGGGGGGGCTCTTACCTGCTGCTGCTGCTCCTCTTCTTCTCTTCATGTTTCCTGCTGTGCGGGAAACATGATAGTCTCGCGGGAGTGCGGGAAGGAGGAGCCTCTGCGGGTAAAACCCGCACAATCCGTGCCAGTTGGGAGGTATGAACAAGTGCCCAGTATACTCAAAAGGAGTTATTTCCAGTTACCCCGTGAGGGGGTTATATGCTCTGGCAATAAGCAGTCTCATAGCTTTCCCAGCTTTCCCAAGCAAAACATCCCTCTTCAGGCTCTAGAGGTTAAAGAGGAAGACGAGGATGGGCATGACAGTATGTATCCTACCGGCTCAAGCAGCCAGGGATAGAGATGACACCTGATAGGATGACACATTTAATAAGCACGTTCTTAATACACTCTAAAGGAGTCGTTTCTGCTCACCGTTTGAAAGGGTTATCTGCTTTGGCAATGAGAACCTGACTACTAACCATACCAGGCAAAACAGCCCGTTTTTCGGATGGACATGACTGCATGAATACTGCTTTGTTCAAACCATGGATAAGACACCTAACAGATTGTCACACGAGACTAATATGCTCTAAGGCTCCATTCACACTAATGCGTTTTTTGGTGCATTTTGCAGAAATGCATGGAAATTTTTTAACATGGGTTCCTATGGAACATGTTCACATCAATGCATTTTTGTACCTCTGCATTTTTGGAAAGGGTCGGGGACTTTTTTTCATGCAAAAAGCAGCGTTTTGCATGTAATAGAAGTCAATGGACCTGCATCAAAAACGCAAGTACAAAGTTTTTGATGCGTTTTTACCGCGATTTGCGTTTTTTTTTATGGAAATGTATAAAAATAAAAATTAATTTATAAAAATTAATAAAAAAAAACAAAAAAAAACGCAAAACTCAAATCGCGGTAAAAACGCATGTTGAAAAACGCGGCAAGCACCGCAAAAACGCTCAAAAGCAACATGCATTAGTGTGAATCGAGCCTAAGGCCTGGTTCGCACCTGTGCATTTTGCAGATTTGCACTAGACACACAGAACGTGTTCCATAGGAAACCATGTTAAATGGACTGGTGCGGGTCCGCGGGATGCGAGGAGCGCTGGAAGTGCATGGGTGTGAATCGGGTCTAAGGCTAGGTTCACACCTATGCGTTGCGTTTTTGAGCTTGGAGTCTTTGCCAAGTTCGCAATCAGTTGTTCAGCGGTTCCATTGCGTTTTTAGCCGCGGACTTGCTGACCTGGGAAGTCTCGCCGCTGTTATCATGAGGGGGAACTCCACGCCAAATTTTAAATAAAAAACCGGCATGGGTTCCCCTCCAGGAGAATATCAGGCCCTTAGGTCTGGTATGGACTTTAACGGGAATACCTACGCCAAAAAAAACGGCGCGGGGGTCCCACCCAAAGTCCATAGCAGACCCTTATCCGAGCACGCAACCTGGCAGGCCGCAGGAAAAGAGGGGGGGACGAGAGAGCGGCCCACCCTCCCTCCTGAACCGTACCAGGCCGCATGCCCTCAAAATGGGGGGGTGGGTGCTTTGGGGCAGGGGGGGCGCACTGCGGCCCCCCCCACCCCAAAGCACCCTGCCCCCATGTTGATGAGGACAGGGCCTCTTCCCGACAACCCTGGCCGTTGGTTGTCGGGGTATGCGGGTGGGGGGCTTATCGGAATCCAGGAGCCCCCTTTAATAAGGGGGCCCCAAGATCCCGGCCCCCACCCTATGTGAATGAGTATGGAGTACATCGTACCCTTACCCATTCACCTGGTGGGAAAAAAAATGGCAATAAAAACACTACACAGGTTTTTTAAGTCATTAGTCAGCTCCGGGGGTCTTCTTCCGACTTCGGGGGGGGGGTCTCCGGTGTCATCTCCGCGCTCTCCGGTTCTTTCTTCCTTCTGCCGGATGCGGTGTAAGCCCCAACCAATTTGCATAGGTGTGAACGGGGCCTCAAGAAGTGTTTTCACCCTGTAAAAGGGTTATCTTTTCTATCAGTGAGCAGTCTCCTAGCCTTCCAGGCAAACAATCTTCTTCAGACTCTTTAAAAAAAAAAAAAGAGACGGATGGTCATGACAGTATAAGCCCTGCTGGTTCAAGCAGCCAAAGATAAAGATGTCCACAACTGCCACATTGTCACATTCATTGAACACGTGGTGAATACATTCTAAAGGAGTTGCTTTCACTCACTCTGTGAAGGGGTCATATACTGTATTGGCCAATGAGCAGTCTCAGAACCTCCTCAAGCAAATTAACCTTTGTCAAATTCTTCCCAAGAAGATGTTATTGAACATGACTGTATAATTCATACTTTGTTCAGGCAGACAGTGATTAAGATGATGGTGACCAAGTTGTCACAAATAATTAAGCATGTGGTTAAGACTCTCTAAAGCAATCATGTCCAAAGTCCCGCGTTCCAGTTTCAAATGGCCCCACTGGTAATTTGGCTATATATATCTTTTGTGGCCCCAATGAATCCCTGAACGGGGCCACAAAAGATATATACCCGTATTTATGTGTATATATATATGTGCCTCGGAGGGGACAGGGAGGGAGCGGGACGAGCGCAGACAGAATACATACAGTGAGAATTTCTTGTTTACACAACGGCCTCTGTAATAGGAAGTCCTGTCTCCTGGGCTGCCATTGGATGACTGTTCTGTCTATCATAGGAGGCGTGACTTTGTATTAAAGAGGCTGCAGAGATAACCGGAGATTCTCCTGTATGTAATCTGTTGGAGCTCGTCCCACCCCCTCACTGTCCCATCCGAGGCTGCAGATGGGCATCGATCAGGCTGCACTGATGGCAATGGTAAGGCTATATTCATGCAATGGTGAGGCTGCATTCATATCACATGTGAGGCTACATTCATGCAATGGTAAGGCTGCATTTATATAGTTAGTCAGGTTAAAAAAAAGACACAAGTCCATCTAGTTCAACCATACAAAGGTAACCATACAGATTTATGCAAAGGTATGGCTGCATTCATGCAATGGTGAGGCTGCATTCATGCATTGGTGAGGCTGCATTCATGCATTGGTGAGATTGGTGAGGCTGCATTTTAGGCTGCATTCGTGGCAATGGTAAGGCTGCATTCATGGCAATGGTGAGGTTGCATTTGAGGCTGCATTCATGGCAATGGTGAGGCTGCATTCATGGCAATGGTGAGGCTGCAGATGGGCACTGACCATTATTTTGCTTCACAGTTCTTTATTTAAATTTAATTGTTTTTCCTGAAACTTCCCTCTTAAAGTGATAAATACGGTATATCCAAATAACACACCCGAGCTCATCTCTTTACCACACCCAGCCACAAAGGCAAGAAAATTCTTGTTGGGTAGCGTATTAGTGCTCAGATGAACACACTTAGACCGAATTTTAATGGTTCTAAAAATGTCAGGCAAAATTGTCGGCCCTTACGCATGTTCACTTCATCAAATCCGGCCCTGTTTGAATGACAGTTGAGTTTGGTAGAGGCATCCTGGCTTCTGTTTTTAGCCAGAGATGAGGAGTGTGTAGCATTATCTCTCCCCTGTGTGACTAGTTAGTTCCCAGCTGTGCTGACATGGAGCCGTCAGGAAACGGAAAATGGAATGACAAATGCTTACCATAATTTTTCTTTTCCTGACGAGCTCCATGGAAGCACAGATCCCACCCAGCCATTGTAGCTCTGGCTGTCAGTTTAGGGTCGTTGTCCTGCTGGAAGGTGAACCTCTGCCCCAGTCTCAAGTCTTTTGCAGACTCTAACAGTTTTTTTTCTAAGATTTCCCTGTATTTGGCTTCATCCATCTTCCAATCAACTCTTACCAGCTTCCCTTGTCCCTGCTAAAGAAAAGCATCCCCACAACATGATGCTGCCACCACCATGTTTCACAGTGGGGATGGTGTGTTCAGGGTGATGTGCAGTATTAGTTTTCCGCCATACATAGCATTTTGCTTTTAGGCTAGAAAGTAAAATTTTGGTTTCATCTGACCAGAGCACCTTCTTCCACATGGTTGCTGTGTCCGCCCACATGGCTTCTCGCAAACTGCAAACAAGACTTCTTATGGCTTTCTTTCAACAATAGCTTCTTGCCACTCTTCCATAAAGGCCATATTTGTGGCGTACAATCTAAATATAAAAAGAACGGTGATAAACCATGATGATTCAACTTCAAACAAGATGATAAAAGTGACCTAATACATGCTTATATACCAAAGTCTCTTTCCCAAATGTCAGAATAGTGAACAAAAACAATAAATTGATAATAATTGAATTGAATTAAATGATAAAAGTCTCTTCTCCCAAATTTCTGTAGTGATGGTTGATAAACACCCAAAGTGGGAAAAGTGATGGTAGTGTAGCAAAAGGGTCCTCCACCAATAATGTGCTGCCGCTTACCAGAAAGTAAGATCTCTTGTTAGGGAGATCATACACGCTTGGGGCTATTTCCCCAGCCCTAGGTCTTTATATTTTGGTGCCAAAACCTCTTCAGTGATGATAAACACCAAAAAAGGAAAAGTGATGGTATTGTGACAAAAAGAATCCTCCACCAATGATTTGCTGCCGCTTACCAGAAGATGAGATCTCTTTTTAGGGAGATCGTATGCGCTTGGGGCTATTTCCCCAGCCCTGGGTCTTTACACTCTGGTGCTGGACAAACCGCAAAGTTCATAGAAGCATCCGTGTTCATGTAAACAGAAGAGGGGATGCCACCATAGCGTAATTCCATAAAATTATTTATTAAAAGATAAAAGACTTGCACTTACAGTTATGTAGATAATGTTAGGCAGTTTCAAAAGATATATTCGAGCCGGCCAGCTCTCGATCGCAGCCCGTGACTTCCGGGACTGGCAGTACGCGATGACATCAGCACGCCGCTTCACCCTACGCCGTTTCGTCATGCACATATAATTTAAAGAGATCATTTTTAGTATATGCGCAGCTTATTGCTTTAGAAATTTGTTATACTGTGTGTGTCTCACATATAAAGTTGCAGCAATACGTTATACACCATTAGGACTAGCGCAGTAATTCACCATTTACACATATTTGTGGCGTGCATGACTAATAGTTGTTCTGTGGACAGATTCTCCCACCTGAGCTGTGGATCTCTGCATATCCTCCAGAGTTACCATGGGCCTCTTGGCTGCTTCTCTGATTATTGATCTCTTTGTCCGGCCTGTCAGTTTAGGTGGACGGACATGTCTTGGTAGGTTTGCAGTAGTGCTAGACTCTTTCTTTCCATTTTCGGATGATAGATTGAACAGTGCTCCGTGAGATGTTCAAAGCTTGGGATACTTTTTTATAACCTAACCCTGTTTTTTTTAATACTCTATTTTATTTCAAAAAGATATATATTTTAAAACATCTATATGTATTCCAAAAGTTAAAAAAAAATTCTTTCACATTGTCAACATCTAGTTTTAAAATTCTACATAACTTTATCCCTGACCTGTCTGGTGTGTTCCTTGGCCTTCATGATGCTGTTTGTTTACTAAGATTCTCTAACAAACCTCAGAGGGCTTCGCAGAACAGCTGTATTTATACTGAGATTAAATTACACGCAGGTGGACTCTATTTACTAATTAGGTGATTTCTGAAGGCAATTGGTTCCACTAGATTTTAGTTAGGGGTACCAGAGTAAAGGGGGCTGAATACAAATGCATGCCACACCTTTCAGATATTTATTTGTAAAAAAAATTGAAAACCATTTATCATTTTCCATTTCACTTCACAATTGATGTATGTGACACTTTGTGTTGGTCTATCACATAAAATCCCAATAAAATAAATTTAAGTTTTTGGTTGTAACATGACAAAATGTGGAAAATTTCAAGGGGTATGAATACTTTTTCAAGGCACTATATTTTTGCTGCATTGTCATAGGACTGGATATGACAATCTTTATCATCAATGCTGTGTTTGTCCAAAAATTGTAGAATCATGTTTTTATCTCTTTTCCATGATATCAGTTAAAAGCTATAAAAAAATCTCCCTTGGGTCATTTGGTAAAATGTAATGAAAGTTATCTGATTAGAGTGTTGATTCCCAAACCAAACCAAAGTGCTTGCAAGTTTTTCACATACCAATTGATTTGATTTGTGGTGCTTTCTTGGTACACATCTAGAAACCTATCAGTGTTTGACATTTAGTACTAAGATGCTCTGATGGGGTTTTTCGCCTTTCTCTGGATCAACTGTGGGTATAGAATTGGGTATATTGGATTGTACGATATTTTTTATTTTATTTACTTTATGGTTGAACTAGATGGACTTTTTTCAACCTGACTAACTATGTAACTATAATGCCTATATAATTTACCTTTTTCTGTGAGACAAATCTTATCCTTGAAGCACAGGGGAAGTCCTCTCTTAGCCAGAAACTGTATTATATTGAGAGATCATTTTAGGCTGGCCTTGCAGACAGGTAACAGGCTGCTGTCTGCCTTACTGACAGGTAATAGGTTGCTGACTGGCATCAAACTGACTGACCGGTAACGGGTTGCTGTCTGGCTGGAGACTTCCTTACTTACAGGTAACAGGTTGTTGAATACCCGAAGCCTGCCTTACCGATGGAAAACAGGCTGCTGAGTGGTAATAGTGCTGAGTGACAACAAACTTACTGACGGGTACTAACTAGCTAGAGTCTGCCTCACTGACTGGAAGTCACCTTTATGCCTTGTACACACGGCCTGACTTTTGACCGGGAAAAACTCAGTTGGAATTCCGACGGAGTAAAAGAGAACATGTTCTCTAAGGCCCCTTTCACACTGGGGCGGGCAGGAGCGGTGGCGGTATAGCAGCGCGATTTTCAGCGCTGCTATACCGTCGTTCTTACCGCGGTATGCGGTCGCTAGGGGGGTGAATTTAACCCCCGCTAGCGGCCGAAAAAGGGTTAATACCGCCCGCAAACCGCGGCTATTGCTATTGCTATTGATTTCAATGGGCAGCCACGGTAAAGGAGCGGTGAACACACCGCTCCTTTACCGCTGTAAAAAAGCGGCTAACAGGACTTTTGGAGCGGTCCTGCTAGCGCACCGCTTCAGTGTGAAAGCCTTCGGGGCTTTCACATTGAAGGCTACAGGCAGGAATTTTTCATGCGGTATAATAGCGCTATTATTAGCACTAAACCGCATGAAAAAAGCCCGAGTGTGAAAGGGGCCTAAGTCCGTCGGAATTTCCAAAAAGTCAGATGGGGCATACACACGGTTGGAATATCCGATGAAAAGCTCCCATCGGAATTTTTCCATGGGAAATTCTGGCCGTGTGTACACGGAATTACTGACAGGGAACAGGTTGTTGACTAGCTTCAGCCTTACTGACCTGTAACAGGTTGCTGTAACAGGCTGTTAGTCAAACTTCTTGCTGTTACTTGTGGAGCTATGCCTGAAATTTCCTGCGCTGTTCTTCAGACTTTTAAAGTGATTGTAAACCAATCGATGACTTTTTTTTTTTTTTAAATAACATTTTTGAGACAATCAATAAAAACTGTTAACAGTACACAGATACAAAAGGAGTCAGAAAAAACTAATGCAGGAACACAACAATGTGCAGTATATACGCAGTAGTGTTAGGGGGGCTAAGCCGTTTGCATAAACAATGCAAAATATAATCCAACTCCTTTAGCAACATTGCCAATAGACAGGGCCACCATCAGGGGGGTACAGACATTACCGCCTAAAATCTGTGTAAGGGGCCCCAAAATTTGTGATGGCAGCCCCGCCAATAGAGCATAACATAGTGGGCAGTATCCTAGATAGTCTGCATATCCAGAAAAAATTTAATAAAGAAAGAGAAGAAGAAAAAGAAAAGGGGAAAGGAAGAAAGTAGACGGAATAAAATAGAAGAGGGCATTAGATTACCGCGTTGGCTCCTGTACCGGCTCATGGCAACCTCCCGGAGATGCCACCTCTCCCAGACCCCGTTGTAATCGTCCAGCCTGTCCTGCATTCTGGCCATCATCTTCTCCATTAGTTCCACATCCTTGACCCTGGAGTACAGGGCCTCTTGGGATGGGGGTGAGTTTTTCTTCTAATTAAGGGCAATTAGGCATCGAGCTGCTGTTAGAATGTGCCTGAGCAATTTCTTACATGGTTTGGCTATTTTTGGCTGGGAGAGGCCAAACAAGAAAAATTTAGGTGTCGGGGGTATCGGCACCTCAAAGAGGCGGGTTAGTAATTGTTGTGACAATCTCCAGAAAGGGCTGTGAGAGGACAAGACCAATAAATGTGAAAGAGAGAGCCTCTGTCTCGTTGGCAGCGCCAACATCGGTCAGGGGTGGAGGGGTAAATTTTATGGAGTACAGCTGGGGTCTGGTACCAAAAAAAGAGAATCTTATACGCATTTTCTTTATAGAGGGTACATAGGGAACTCTTGGCAGCCTGCCTCCAGACTGCCTGCCAAGCCTCCACTGGGAGTTCCTCTCCAAACTCTCTCTCCCAACGTAGCATGTATGCATGTTTGCCTAGTATTGCCTGGTATTGCGTAAGCGTTTAGGATCTGGTATATGTCTGAAATCAGTCCTCTACGAGTGCGCCCCTCTAGTATAATGCGTTCAAATGGAGATAGTGGGGAGAATTGCAGGTGGGCAAAATGTCTGATCTGCATATAACTGTAGAACACCTATCGTGGCAAGTCATGTTTGGTTTGGAGCTCCGAGAATGGCAACAGTTTACGGGATCTAGGGTCCACTAAATGTCCAAATGGAATAAATTCCGTGAGGCCCAGGGCCAATTCATCTGGTGGGTTAGGGTAGCCGGCACTTTGGGATTGCAAAGAAAGAAGTTCATCAGTGAGCATTAATTACTTTTTTTTAATTAACAAACATGTCATATTTACTGCCTCTTCTGGGGTCTCCTGCTGGTGTTCCTGGCTCCTCCCCTGATGAGTTCCCACCATAGAAAGCTGCTTGCTATGGGGTCACTCGTGCAAGCTCGCTCCCAAACCGACTCTGTGTGTCCATAGGTAGATTCAGCCCCACCTCCCTCCTCACTGGCTGCGAATGACAACAGCGGGAACCAATTACTGTCTCTAAGCCTTTGAGGAGGAAGAGAGCCGCTACCCTTGTGCACAGTGCTGGATCAAGATCATGCTCGGGTAAGTATAAGAGGGGGCTGGCGGGGCTTCACTGAGAAAAGGTTTTTACCTTAATACAGAGAATGCATTAAAGTGGATGTAAAACCAATTTTTTTTATTTTTGCTGTCACAATGTAGTGTATAAGATTTCCTATCATTTGTGCCAGGTCTTGCCACAAAGAGTTAATCCAGCTCTGAGCAATCCTCTTTTATTGTTCAGTAAAATAAAATGGACAAACAGAGTTACCTTTGTCCATTCTGCCCCCTTTCTTTGAGTGACAAGTTATTTACATATCTCGTGCACTAGCATTATTTTTAACAGGCATTATTTTTTAATTCCCACCCCCACTCCTTTTCTGAAGTCATGTGGTTACTTTTCTGTATTTTGAATGGATGTTAGTGATCATAGCAGTAATACAAAAGAGAAAATGCATGTTGACAAGGGGAGTGTAGAGGTGGGCGGGGAGTCTACTGACATCACAACTCCGCCCACCGAGCTCCAGACAACAGATCCACCCACAGAATCTGCAGTTTTTCAGGTCTCATAACAGACAGAGGGGAGACATTTGACAGATAAGGATACATGCAGGAGGCATCTATATCCTTATAGATCTGCACTATGGCAGTAGTTTTGAAAGGATGAGAGTGGGTTTACATCCACTTTAAGGTAAAAAAAAACTTCAGCCTTTAGAACCACTTTAATCTGAAGTGCTCAAAATGTGTCTGTCATCTAGTTTTGGTTAAAGGAGAATTCCAGGAATGGCATTTTGGCACAGTTACATTGGTTGAGCTTGGACCAATATAACTATGCATATATCATACTTGTGGGATCTCTCTAGAAGTTGAAAATCACTGTAGTAGATACCACTACTCAAGTGATTTCCAATAGCTTTCAGGTTGTCCTCTGTGATATCTCCAGTTGGTCTAATAAGAGAATGCTTTGCATTCATTGAGAAATGCAAAGTATTATTTGAATGGCCGACCTTATGTGTTCAGAATGCAGCAGGGCTTCCACTCGGCATGGGACCCAGTAGACATAGTGGAGATCACTGGAGTAGTGATGTCTATTATGCAATTTCCAGCTTCTAGAGGAATCACACAGGTATGCTGTATATACATAGTTGCATTGGTCCAAGTTGGACCAATAGAACTATGTAATAAATGCTATACCTGGAATGCTTTTATCAGGGAGTTTTCAGAAAAAACTGGTCACTTTCAAAAGGGGTAATACAGCAAACTAAACTACAAAAATTGAAAAACTTAAAGTATTTTTAAAGGCACAAGGTTTTTTACCTTCATATATTCTATGCATAAAGGTAAAAAACCTTCCGTGTGAAGCAGCCCCCCCCCCCTTATACTTACCTGAGCCCCCTCTTCACCCAGCGATGTCCAGGAGAGCCTTGCCTCTCCAAGGACTTGCACTCCTGATTGTCTTTTGGCAGCAGTGGGAGCCATTGGCTAGTTAGCCAATCAGGAGACAGAGGGGTGGGGCCGAACCGTGGCTCTGTGTGTGAAGTGGGGGCACCCAGCAGGAGGGAGGGGCCAGGAGTGCCAACGTGGAACCTGAGAAGAGGAGCAGTGGTTTTGCACAGAGCAGGTAAGTAAAACATGTTTGTTAATTATTTATTTTTTTAATTCAAAACAAGACTTTAGTATCGCTTTAATTTATTCATTAAATTGCCTTTCATGTCCACAACTTATTTCATGTGTCCCTCCTCAATTCAGAATAGGAACTCCTGTAAGTTCACCAAAGATATTTTGGGTAATCGTAAATAACCACATATAAGGGTATCTGCTGGAAAATGCTATAACTAAAAAATATCCAGTATGGTTTTAGAGTTTTTCTAATAAATCAACTTTCATCTCATGAGAAAGTAATCAGAAATGTACATGTGTGGTTGACGTAGCTGCTCACAAGCAGCTAACATGCAAGTTAAAGTGAAAAATGCATCGAATGCATTAAGATGAAAAACCTTCTGTGTGCAGTAGCCCCCCTCAGACTCTAATGCCGCGTACACACGGCCATTTTTAATGTCATTGAAAAAAACAACGTTTTTCTTGACGTGATTCTTCTCAAGCCTGCCTTGCCTACACACTATCGTGAAAAAAAATGCTCGCGCAAAGCACGGTGACGTACAACGGCACTATAAAGGGGAAGTTCCATTCGAATGGCGCCACCCTTTGGGACGCTTTTGCTGATCCTCGTATTAATGAAGTTTGGTGAGAGACGATTTGCGCTTTTCAGTCTTTGTGCTTTTCAGTCTGTTACAGCGTGACGAATGTGCCATCTCCATTACAAACGCTAGTTTTACCAGAACGAGCGCTCACGTCTCATACTTAATTCTGAGCATGCGCATTTTTTTCCCCTCGTAAAAGTATACACACTACCGTTTTTCACGACTTTAAAAAGAACGTCGTGAAAAAATAGAGCAGGTTCTAATTTTTTTCAGGCCATTTTTCACGTCGTTAAAAATGCTCTGGAGCCTACACACGATCGTTTTTAATGACCAATTTAAAAAATGGCATTTTTCACATCATGAAAAACGGTCGTGTGTACGCGGCATAATACTTACCTGAGCCCCATCTCTATCTAGCGATGTGCACGAGTGACTCAGTCGTCTGGGACTCTCTCTCCTGATTGGCTGAGATATTGGCTGAGGATGCCATTGGCTCCCTCTACTGTCAATCAAAGTCAGTTAGCCAATCAGGAGAGAAAGGGGGCGGGGCCGAACCATGGTTCCGTGTCTGAATGGACACACAGAGCTGTGGCTCAGCTTGAGTGTCCCCATAGCAAGCTGCTTTCTGTGGGGGCACTCGACAGGAGGAAGGGCCCAGAAGCACCGAAGAGGGACCCAAGAAGAGGAGGATCCAGGCTGCTCTGTGTGAAACCACTGCACAGGGCAAGTAAGTATAACGTTTGTTATTTTTAAAGAAAGAAAAAACAGAGATTTTAGTATCACTTTAAAATCTATAGTCTAATGCCGCGTACACACGATCATTTTTCCCGTCGGGAAAAATGAAATTCTTTCCTTTTGGACGAGAAAAACTATCGTCTGTGGGCTTTTTGTCATTTTTCCCGACGGGAAAAACGGCATTAATCACGACGAGAAAAATTAGCACATGCTCTAATTTTTCTCGTCGTGATTCCTGTCATTTTTTTCTGCGGCAGTTTTCCCATAGGAGCCTACACACGGTCGTTTTTCTCGCCAAGAGAAAAAATGACGGGAAAAACGGCCGTGTGTGGGGGGAACAAGCCGTTCCCTCGTTTTTCCTGTCGTGATTCACGGCGGTGTTTTCACCGCCGTGAATCACGATCGTGTGTACGCGACATTAGAATTTTTTTTTTTGTAGTTTGATAGACTGAAAGAGAAAAAAAAAGTAGGGATACTTTCTACTGGAGGCAGAATCCTTCAGTGGCAAAGTGAAAAGACATTTTCATCAATGGGAAAGTGAAAGTGCGCTGAGAAAATGAAACGCTAAATTTGTTTTATATCATAATTTTTTTTACAGTTATTACAGTCAATAGCACCAACATTTTCCTAGACAAGCTTTGCTTTAGAGCACCAGAAATCTCCCTTGGTTCATTACCATAGAACTGTCTCAGGCAGTAATCATGCTTTCCGTGTCAAGCATGAGAGCATATATGTATGGGTAGGCTCCGTCCCCTGCCCAATTCCAGGACCGATTATACTATATAAGTATCCTCCCTGCAGGCAGCATTCTCTTTTTTTTCCTCACTGCTACAGCCGGTTATGTTGCTGCGGAAAGCACAAACAAATTTTCCCCTCACCTTGCCAGATTATTCTGGCCAAACCACACAGGTTTAAGCCTCTCCTGCGGCGTAGCTCCCCGCTGTACAGGCTGTAAATCTCCTATATGGGAGAGACCCCCCCCCCCCCCTCAGGATCCAGGCTGAGGGGGTGCATGCATCTGGTCGAGGAGAGCCATCAGAAAACGAATGGCCATGGACAAGCCAACATGTAAGGGCTGCCCATCCTCAAGATGATGGCAGCACTACTTCCGGGGGCGGAAACAGCCCCAACAGAGCACCAGCAGGCTTCCGGATAGAGCAACATGGCGGAATGTACACAGAAGCTCAAAAACGGCCGTTTTTAAAACAGCAGAAAAAGCTAGCTTTTATCAGCGTTTTTTTACTAGCTTTTGTCAGCGTTTTTCAGTGTAGCTTTTTTTAGCTTTAAAAAAAAAAAAATTTCAATGGACCAAAAACGCTAAAAAACGCTCGCGGCCAGCGTTTTTGAGCGTTTATGAGCGTTTATGAGCATTTTTCGATGTTTTGCGGTTTTTGCGTTTTTTTCTGCTGAAAAACGGCACTTTGAACGCAAGTTTCCTGCGTTCAGAAAAAAGCCCATTAACTCCACTGCTCATTAAAGCTAAAAAACGTTATGTGTACATGAACACATAGGCTAACATAGAGTGCAGTTAATGGGCTTCACCGCCCCTATACCGCGCATGCGCAGACGCCCATTTCGGTCCATGAAAATTCTGGACTCGAGGGGGCGGGCGGAGGCGTTGCGAATTGCTTAACATCGTCGCCAGCACCGCCTCCAGACCCGCCCCCAACACGCCCCTAGCTTGTTTATCATTGGGACCGAGGTCGAGAGAAAATATAGAGCTGCACTGCCTCCAGCCCCGCCCCCGCCCCTAGCCTGCTCTACTGAAGGGGGCGGGCCCCCGTGCATAGCACTGAGTCCAAGTACAGTACTGTGCATTGTTCTGCCATCAAATATGCTGCCTCACTGCACCCAGCAAACGCAACCACTGCACCCAGCAAACGCAACCACTGTGCCCGTCATACGCAGCCACTGCACCCAGCAAACGCAACCACTGTGCCCGTCATACGCAAACACTGCACCCAGCAAACGCAACCACTGTGCCCGTCATACGCAGCCACTGCACCCAGCAAACGCAACCACTGTGCCCGTCATACGCAGCCACTGCACCCAGCAAACGCAACCACTGTGCCCAGCAAACGCAACCACTGCACCCAGCAAACGCAACCACTGTGCCCGTCATACGCAGCCACTGCACCCAGCAAACGCAACCACTGTGCCCGTCATACGCAACCACTGTGCCCAGCAAACGCAACCACTGTGCCCAGCAAACGCAACCACTGTGCCCGTCATACACAACCACTGCACCCAGCAAACGCAACCACTGTGCCCAGCAAACGCAACCTCTGTGCCCAGCAAACGCAACCACTGCACCCAGCAAACGCAGCCACTGTGCCCGTCATACGCAGCCACTGTGCCCAGCAAACGCAACCACTGTGCCCGTCATACGCAGCCACTGTGCCCAGCAAACGCAACCACTGTGCCCAGCAAACGCAACCACTGTGCCCGTCATACACAACCACTGCACCCAGCAAACGCAACCACTGTGCCCAGCAAACGCAACCACTGCACCCAGCAAACGCAGCCACTGTGCCCGTCATACGCAGCCACTGTGCCCAGCAAACGCAACCACTGTGCCCGTCATACGCAACCACTGTGCCCAGCAAACGCAACCACTGTGCCCAGCAAACGCAACCACTGTGCCCGTCATACACAACCACTGCACCCAGCAAACGCAACCACTGTGCCCAGCAAACGCAACCTCTGTGCCCAGCAAACGCAACCACTGCACCCAGCAAACGCAGCCACTGTGCCCGTCATACGCAGCCACTGTGCCCAGCAAACGCAACCACTGTGCCCGTCATACGCAGCCACTGTGCCCGTCAAACGCAGCCACTGTGCCCATCAATTGCTGTCAGATTGTCAAGCCGTAGCTGTGCTCCCTGGGGATAAGCTGATCGCCCATCCGTGCTGCTGGAGGGAGCCCAGACCACCATAAATGAGGGACCTGCAGACTTGGTCATGGTAAGTGAGACCATCCCATATCCCACTCCATATTCCCCGAGGATAGGGACCTCCACCTCCCCCCCAAGACAGAGACCCCCTTCTCCCCCCTGAGGACAGGGACTCCCTTCTCTCCTGGGGACAGGGACTCCCTTCTCTCCTGGGGACAGGGACTCCCTTCTCTCCTGGGGACAGGGACTCCCTTCTCTCCTGGGGACAGGGACTCCCTTCTCTCCTGGGGACAGGGACTCCCTTCTCTCCTGGGGACAGGGACTTCCTTCTCTCCTGGGGACAGGGACTCCCTTCTCCTCTGGGGACAGGGACTCCCTTCTCCTCTGGGGACAGGGACTCCCCTCTCTCCTGGGGACAGGGACCCCCCCCCAAGACAGAGACCCCTTCTCCCCCCTGAGGACAGGGAAACCTTCTCCCCCCTGAGGACAGTGAAACCTTCCCCCCCCCTGGGGACAGGGACCCCTTCTCTCCTGGGGACAGGGACCCCTTCTCCCCTGGAAACAGGGACCCTCTGGGCCACTCACCTGGGAACAGGAACTCCTCCTCTCCTGGGGACAGGGACCTACTTGTCCCCTGGGGACAGGGACCCCCTTCTCACTCTGGGGCAGGGATCCTATCTCACCTGGGGGCAGGAACTCCATCTCACCTGAGGGCAGGAACTCCATCTCCCCTGGCAATGGGGACTTCATCTCACCTAGGGACCCCATCTTTCCTAGGGATCAGGAACCCACCTCCCCTAAGAACAGGAACCTGATCATCCTGTGTGTGCCAAACTCACTGCCCTGCCTGCCATGTGTCCTGTGTGAGGGCCCTTCTGTGACAGCTCTTATCAGGACTTCATCCCACTGTGTAATCCCCCTACATGACTGACCCCTCTGTGTGCACCCCTTACATGGGGAACCCCTCTGTTTGCTACCCCTAAATGTCTGCATACTCTGACCACCACCTGTAACCTTTCCACATCCTCTGACTGCCTCCTGTATCCTGTCCGCCATCCTCTGACCACCTCCTCTATCCTGTGCACATGTTCTGACCACCTATTGACTGCAGCCTCTAACCTAGGGTGACCAGACAGCCCCGGTTTCCGGGGACAGTCCCCGGATTGAGGACACTGCCCCTGGACCAAGTCTGTCCCCGGTTTTGTCCCCGGATTGAATTTGAACAGGTGCTGGTTCAATTTCAAAGACAGTCAGTGCAGAATTAAAAAATAAATAATCTGAATTACACCCCCCTGCTCCGCCGCTCCTACTACCTTAGGGGGGTCTATTTCTTTCCATTATCTGTGCCCCTTTCTGATGATCATGTGTTGGTTGGAGAGGAGGGAATATTTCTTCAGTTTCGGGTGCATGCCCATTCAGCTTCGCTCGCATGTTCTTCTGCCTTGGCTCAAGTCCCGGTCAGCCGCCTGCCTGTTTATCTCCTTGCCTACCCTGGTGGAGTGATCTTCCTCCGCTCCCCACCCAGTAGTAGCCGGGGCCCGAAGAGTAAGACTTGACAGGCTGTGAGGCTGTGAGGCGGACGGCGATGGGCAGAGAGTCGCTGATTGCCGCCATTACTAGTAAAAAAAAAAAAAAATGTCCCCGGATTTCATTTTAAAAATCTGGTCACCTTACTCTAACCACCTCCTGTATCCTGTCCGCAGCCTCTAACCTGTCTGCAATCTCTGACTATCTCTTGTCTTTTATTGTGTCTGCAGTCTCTTAGGGAGAGTCTGGAGAGGAATCAAGAGTAAGAGCGTCGCCGGGATTGGGATTACGAGATGAGTCAGACGTGTATGGACTGTGGAGAACAGACTATAGAATAAAACCAGAGCCACCAACCAGGAGCCATCTAACTGAGACCTGCACGCTGCACCGGAGAGGAGGTCAGTGACAGCGCCATCAGGTCAGTCTGAGGGGGGGGGGGGCACTGATGTAAGGGGGGAGTGAATGCAATTATGTAAGGGGGCACTGATATAAAGGTTTTCCCTTATATCAGTAACACCCCCCCCCCTTTACCTTAGTGTATTCACTCTGCGGAAGGTGGTCTCTGGTCACCAGAGTCCCCCTCCCCCCCCCACATCACATTTTCCGTCATTCCCCTTTACATCAGAGTCGGCAGGATTCCCCCTTACAGTGCAAGGGAACTCAGATGTAAAGGAAAATGCTGCAGAGCATAATCTAAGGAAAAACTCTGATGTAAGGGGTGCTCTGGTCACCAGAGACCACCTTATATCAGAGTCCACTGCATTCCCATTTACATCAGAGTTCCCACTTACATCAGGGTCTGCAGCATTGCCCTTTACATCAGTGTTCCCCTTTACATCAGGGTTCGCAGAGTTCCCCCTGTAAGATTAGAAGGGATGGAGGCCCGGAGACATGTCCAGAGTTCACAGAGGATACATGGGATAGATTAGAAGGGATGGAGGCCCAGAGACATGTCCAGAGTACACAGAGGATACATGGGATAGATTAGAAGGGATGGAGGCCGGGAGACATGTCCAGAGTACACAGAGGATACAAGGGATAGATTAGAAGGGATGGAGGCCCAGGGACATGTCCAGAGTACACAGAGGATACATGGGATAGATTAGAAAGGATGGAGGCCCGGAGACATGTCCAGAGTACACAGAGGATACATGGGATAGATTAGAAGGGATGGAGGCCCGGAGACATGTCCAGAGAACACAGAGGATACATGGGATAGATTAGAAGGGATGGAGGCCCAGAGACATGTCCAGAGTACACAGAGGATACATGGGATAGATTAGAAGGGATGGAGGCCCGGAGACATGTCCAGAGAACACAGAGAATACATGGGATAGATTAGAAGGGATGGAGGCCCGGAGACATGTCCAGAGAACACAGAGGATACATGGGATAGATTAGAAGGGATGGAGGCCCAGAGACATGTCCAGAGTACACAGAGGATACATGGGATAGATTAGAAGGGATGGAGGCCCGGAGACATGTCCAGAGTACACAGAGGATACATGGGATAGATTAGAAAGGATGGAGGCCCGGAGACATGTCCAGAGTACACAGAGGATACATGGGATAGATTAGAAGGGATGGAGGCCCGGAGACATGTCCAGAGAACACAGAGGATACATGGGATAGATTAGAAGGGATGGAGGCCCAGAGGCATGTCCAGAGTACACAGAGGATACATGGGATAGATTAGAAGGGATGGAGGCCCGGAGACATGTCCAGAGAACACAGAGAATACATGGGATAGATTAGAAGGGATGGAGGCCCGGAGACATGTCCAGAGAACACAGAGGATACATGGGATAGATTAGAAGGGATGGAGGC
Source organism: Rana muscosa (assembly GCA_029206835.1). Classification (NCBI taxonomy): domain Eukaryota; kingdom Metazoa; phylum Chordata; class Amphibia; order Anura; family Ranidae; genus Rana; species Rana muscosa. The sequence continues at coordinate 550,915,924 of CM055116.1, read as the reverse complement.
CCGGAGACATGTCCAGAGTACACAGAGGATACATGGGATAGATTAGAAAGGATGGAGGCCCAGAGACATGTCCAGAGAACACAGAGGATACATGGGATAGATTAGAAGGGATGGAGGCCTCCTCTGTTTTCCCTGGACATCCATCCCTTCTAATCTATCCCATGTATTCTCTGTGTTCTCTGGACATGTCTCCGGGCCTCCATCCCTTCTAATCTATCCCATGTATCCTCTGTGTACTCTGGACATGTCTCCGGGCCTCCATCCCTTCTAATCTTACAGGGGGAACTCTGCGAACCCTGATGTAAAGGGGAACACTGATGTAAAGGGCAATGCTGCAGACCCTGATGTAAGTGGGAACTCTGATGTAAATAGGAATGCAGTGGACTCTGATATAAGGTGGTCTCTGGTGAACAGAGCACCCCTTACATCAGAGTTCCTCCTTAGATTATGCTCTGCAGCAGTTCCCTTGCACTGTAAGGGGGAAGCCTGCCGACTCTGATGTAAAGGGGAATGCCGGGAAATGTGATGTGGGGGGGGGGGGACTCTGGTGACCAGAGACCACCTTCCGCAGAGTGAATACACTAAGGTAAGGGGGGGGTGTTACTGATATAAGGGAAAACCTTTATATCAGTGCCCCCTTACATAATTGCATTCACTCCCCCCTTACAGCAGTGACCCCCCCCCCTCAGACTGACCTGATGGCGCTGTCACTGACCTCCTCTCCGGTGCAGCGTGCAGGTCTCAGTTAGATGGCTCCTGGTTGGTGGCTCTGGTTTTATTCTATAGTCTGTTCTCCACAGTCCATACACGTCTGACTCCTCCCGTAATCCCAATCCCGGCGATGCTCTCACTCTTGATTCCTCTCCAGACTCTCCCTAAGAGACTGCAGACACAATAAAAGACAAGAGATAGTCAGAGATTGCAGACAGGATACAAGAGATGGTTAGAGGCTGCGGACAGGATACAGGAGGTGGTTAGAACATGTGTACAGGATATAGGAGGCAGTCAGAGGATGTGGAAATGGTACAGGTTGTGAAAAGAGTATGCAGACATGTAGGGGTAGCAAACAGAGGGGTTCCCCGTGTAAGGGGTGCACACAGAGGGATCAGTTATGTAGGGGGATCACAAAGTGGGATGAAGTTCTGATAAGAGCTGTCACAGGAGGGCCCTCACACAGGACACATGGCAGGCAGGGCAGTGAGGTTGGCACACACAGGGTGATCAGGTCCCTGTTCTTGGGGGGGGGGATGGGGTCCCGATCCCCAGGGAAGATGGGGGTCCCTGTCCCCAGGAGAGAAGGTAGTCCCTGTCCCCAGGAGAGAAGGGAGTCCCTGTTCTCAGGGGGGAGAAGGGTTTCATGTCCTGGGGGGGGGGTCCCTGTTCTCAGAGGGGGGAGAGGGTCCCTGTCCTCAGAGGGGGTCCCTGTCCTCGGGGGGGGGGTCCCTGTCCTCAGGCAAGATGGAGTGGGATATGGGATGATCTCACTCACCATGACCAAGTTTGCAGGTCCCTCGTCTATGGTGGTCTGGGCTCCCTCCAGCAGCACGAATGCGCGAGCAGCATATCCCGAAGGAGCACAGCTACGGCTTAACATCACACTTTTCAAAAGATCAAAGAGTACGCAGTGGCGGTGCTTCCATAAGGGGAGCATGGGTGCCGCCCCCTCTCTCCTGGCACCGCTCTATCACCATAGATAGAATCATGCATTGCATGAATCTATCTATGGTCACTGCTGACACCCCCTATTCAGGTGTCCGGCCCCTTTTCGGGCGCCGGGCACCTGAATTACATCGGTGGGGGTGTTTTTTGGAAGCACCTGATTAGAGCCATAGGCTCTAATAGGCGCCCAAAAAGGTGAACAGCGGGCGCCATGCTGGGCGTTCTCTGTTCACTCAGCGTTGTGTTAGCAAAGCAAAGGAATTCGCTTTCCTAACACTAATCCGCCTCTTAGCCAATCAGGTGCTCGAGTCTGTTACCGGTCCCCTGATTGGCTGAAACGTCAGGCGCTGTGATTGGATGCCTGAGAGAGGACGGAAGAGGACGTGCAGGACACCGCCGCTGACCCGCTGCGAGACAGGTAAGTGCCGGGCAGCATTTGATGGGGCACATTAGTGGTAATTGATGGGCACACTGGCAGCATTTGATGGGGCACAGTAGCGGCAATTGATGGGGCACACTGACAGCAATTGATGGGTACAGTAGCTGCATTTGATGGCACAGTGGCGTCAATAGTGGGTGCGTTTGATGGGCACAGTGGCTGGGTTTGATGGGCACAGTGGCAGCGGTTGATAGGCACAGTGGCTGCGTTTGATGGGTGCAGTGGCTGCGTTTGCTGGGCACAGTGGTTGCGTTTGCTGGGTGCAGTGGTTGCGTTTGCTGGGTGCAGTGGTTGCGTTTGCTGGGCACAGTGGTTGCGTTTGCTGGGTGCAGTGGTTGCGTTTGCTGGGTGCAGTGGTTGCGTTTGCTGGGCGCAGTGGTTGCGTTTGCTGGGCGCAGTGGTTGCGTTTGCTGGGCACAGTGGTTGCGTATGACGGGCACAGTGGTTGCGTTTGCTGGGTGCAGTGGCTGCGTATGACGGGCACAGTGGTTGCGTTTGCTGGGTGCAGTGTTTGCGTATGACGGGCACAGTGGTTGCGTTTGCTGGGCACAGTGGTTGCGTATGACGGGCACAGTGGTTGCGTTTGCTGGGCACAGTGGCTGCGTATGACGGGCACAGTGTTTGCGTTTGCTGGGTGCAGTGGCTGCGTATGAAGGGCACAGTGTTTGCGTTTGCTGGGTGCAGTGGCTGCGTATGACGGGCACAGTGGTTGCGTTTGCTGGGTGCAGTGGTTGCGTTTGCTGGGCACAGTGGTTGCGTTTGCTGGGTGCAGTGGCTGCGTATGACGGGCACAGTGGTTGCGTTTGCTGGGTGCAGTGGTTGCGTTTGCTGGGCACAGTGGTTACGTTTGCTGGGTGCAGTGGCTGCGTATGACGGGCACAGTGGTTGCATTTGCTGGGTGCAGTGGCTGCGTATGACGGGCACAGTGGTTGCGTTTGCTGGGTGCAGTGTTTGCGTATGACGGGCACAGTGGTTGCGTTTGCTGGGTGCAGTGGCTGCGTATGACGGGCACAGTGGTTGCGTTTGCTGGGTGCAGTGGTTGCGTTTGCTGGGTGCAGTGAGGCAGCATATTTGATGGCAGAACAATGCACAGTACTGTACTTGGACTCAGTGCTATGCACGGGGGCCCGCCCCCTTCAGTAGAGCAGGCTAGGGGCGGGGGCGGGGCTGGAGGCGGTGCAGCTCTATATTTTCTCTCGACCTCGGTCCCAATGATAAACAAGCTAGGGGCGTGTTGGGGGCGGGTCTGGAGGCGGTGCTGGCGACGATGTTAAGCAATTCGCAACGCCTCCGCCCGCCCGCTCGAGTCCAGAATTTTCATGGACCGAAATGGGCGTCTGCGCATGCGCGGTATAGGGGCGGTGAAGCCGCGCATGCGCAGTCGAGGCCGCCATCAGCTGTGTTTTTGACGTAGCTGCACCGGAAGTGACGCGGTAGAGACCCTGCATAGGTCGAGGAATTTTTTACATCACCGGCCCTGATGAGCGTCAGAAACAACTTCCGGGTGTAGTAAGATGGCGGAAACGCCATTTCCGGTGGCCGGAACGGCGCTAGAGGGCATCAGAAATGACTTTTGGGTCAAGCAAGATGGCGGCCAAGACACTTCAGGTCGCGAAAAGGATGGGATTGGTGGCGCAGGAAGCTGTAGGAGGGGACTCGCCCACACTCAGCAGTTATTTTGCAGAGAAACATGATGCACAGCACGCAACAGGAGAGAAGTCCACACAGCAAGGTACCACTAACCACCTTTGCCCTCTGCAGCGTGAACCTGTCAGGCGCCACAAGAATCGAAACTGGTAGACAGGTAGGAGACATGCAAGACCAGATTGGCAGAATCAATGTTACTTTAGATACCTGAGCGAGTGTTATCTATAAATACCAGATCCAAGATGAGCTCTCCTAGAGACCATCCACGTAAACTAAGGTGAGGGCAGGTAGGTATGTGTGTCTATATGACATCATAAAAAAGAGTGCACAACTGACAGGCTGTAATCTGTTTCAGCTCTCTTCAGCTGCAACATCCCTCCAAGAGTAGACATGGGAGGCGTTGAAAATTTTGTTTCGCTCCGTTCCGTTCTGTTTCGTATTAAAAAAAAATCGTAATTCGTGTACGGAATTCAATTCGGATTCGTACGAAATACGAATTTCGTACGACGCGTATAACGAACGATTCGACCGGAACGAACTAATGATTCGACTGGAAATTTACTTCCCCCACCCAATTCCAGCAGCAATCTTCTCTCTAGAATGTCGAATCTTTTCTCTCTAGAATGTCGAATCTTTTCTCTCTAGAATGTCGAATCTTTTTCTCTCTGGAATGTCAAATCTTTTCTCTCTGGAATGTCGAATCTTTTCTCTCTGGAATGTCGAATCTTTTCTCTCTGGAATGTCGAATCTTTTCTCTCTATGTCGAATCTTTTCTCTCTATAATGTCGAATCTTTTAAATTTGGAGCCGAAATTTGTAAAAGAAACTTCGTAAACGAAACTTCGTATTTCGTACAGAATTCGTATCTGTAAAAATTTGTAATTCGGATTCGTACAAATGTACGAATTTCGAAAAATTCGTACGAATTTTCGCTTCGTACGAAACTAATCGCACATGTCTATCCAAGAGCAAAGATACGCAACAGCACCATGGCTCAAGCTCTGAGAGCTTGGCTGCACACTGTAAAGCCTGCCAAGAGAGCCGGTACAGAGTGAAATACACACAGCAAGAAGAGGCCCCCAGAGACGATCTGTACCTGAGCTGCGGTAAAATGGCCCTCACAGGGAAAATGTTGTGTAGAACTTGCTTGCTAGAATCCGCAGCAGAAATGGAAGCCGAAAGGGCCAATATGGTCCGGCTAATCAGACAGACAGTCAAGGAGTCCCTACAGGACTTGTCGGCCACAACCAGTCAACCTGGGGGGAGCAATGGGGCCCAACCTCAGCCCAGGAGACAATCATAAGAGAACCACCCATAAGGTCCAGTTCTGGAGAAGAATCCAAGGAGGAAGACAACCTAGGCCTAGGATTCAGCTTTTCCCTAATACAGCCTCTGGTGAAGGCAGTTAGAGAGTCACTCGAGTGGGAGGAAGAGGCGGTGCAACCAGCCAAAACAAGGAAGTATTATCCCAAGTTGAAAAGGTCAATACTATAATTTCCCCTTATAGAAGAGGTGAAAGATGTCATTCAAGAGGAATGGGAGAAGGTGGACAAAAAAGGGTCGTTCAACAGATTTAACAAAATATACCCATTCAAAACAGAGGAAATGCACTCATTAGAGACACCGTCTCGAGTGGACGCGGCAGTCATGGGACTAGCCCGGCACATAACCCTACCCATGGACGATGCAGTGTCCTTTAAGGATCCACTAGATAGAAGGATGGACGCAGAGATGAAATGGGCCTACACATCCGCAGGCAGCTAATGTAGACCAGTGTTAGCAATTACTTCCGTGGCCAAAGCCACACATGGGCCGTGAAGATAGAGCCAGATTTGCAGTCAGGTGCAGACACATCAGCGGCCCTCAAGCTACTGAGCAATATTAAACACTCAGACGACTTCGTAGGGGAAGCAGCGATCAACTCTTTCGCTGCTCAGCAAGGGCCATGCAATCCTCTGTAATGACGAGGAGAGCTCTATGGGTCAAGCCATGAACGGGGTGGATACCTCAAAGATTAACTGATGCCGTATCCCATTGGATGGAACCATCTTGTTTGGGAATAAGATGGAATCAGCAATCTCAAAGGTCATGGGGGGCAAATCTGGTATGCTCCCACAAGACGTGAAACCAAGACAGTGACGCTATCCGGAAAAGAAGCAGTACTCTAACAAAGTGAGAGAATTTAAGCCCTTTAGGCCTCTCGTAGAGTACAAAAGGAGCGGAAGAGCGCTCCAAGCAACGGTGGCACGCTTGCCGAAAGCAAGGACAGCCCCTGCACAACAGCAGAAACCCTTTTGAGAATTTCTCCATCCAGACAGAGGCAGTGGATGCCAGATTACGCATATACGCCCATGTCTGGATGGAGCGAGTCAGAGACCCTTGGGTCACGGACGTGAACCAGTCAGGTCATTATTGGAGATTTCTATTTCTTCCCGTAATTCCCCATTTTACTCCAACACGGTTACCACGCAGAATGTGCGGGTAATATTCGAGTACATTCAAACACTACTACAGAAGGGCGCGATAGAACCAGTACAAGCACAAGAGGAGAGGCAAGGTTTCTATTCGCCAGGAAGGGAGGACCCTCACCATGCCAACATCCAAAAAAAAATAATATATATATATATATATATATATGTATTTATATACACGGAATGAGAAACTCAAAAAATTGGTGAACTTTGTGGGCACATAATGAGAGGAAAAAATCATTAAAAAAGTATAATTTTTTTATTACAGCATAATTAAAAAACATATAAACATACAAACAATACCCTGTATAGACACAGTTACCAGTTACCCAATAGTGCAGTTACAGAGGGCTGGATCTAAGGTACAGAGATTGAGTTGGTAATATATCAAAGTGAAAAGAACATTTTTGATCCAGTAATGCCTCCCAGAACATGCTTGTCAAAGCAAGTTCTGGAAGGCGTTACTGGATGAAAAATTTGTGGCCCAATCTGCCCTGGGCCATTGTAATGTGCGCCTCATCCGGCCGCTGAGGCATCGGACGTGATCACTTGTGGCAGATCCGGTACTAGCTGATGGCACTTGAGGAGATTTGAGGTAAGGTAAGTCATTTTCGACGTCGCTTTCATCTTGATCAAGAGGGCTGCCATCTTTTCCCTCGGCAGTTCTATCATGTTCCTGTTGGTGTCGAGAATGGCACCCAGAACCAGTAGTCTCTGTGTGGGCTCTAACTGACTCTTCTCCCAACTGATGAGCCAACCGAACTCTTGTAAGGCATTGATTAGCATTTGTTGATGGTCTGACGACAAGACCTGTTCCCTCAGCGCTACCAGCAGGATGTCGTCCAAGTAGTGAAAGGCTTGTATAAGCCTTGTCTGCTTACAATAGCTATTGCCGATCGTAAAATTTTGGAAAACGTTCTGGGTGATGTGGACAGGCCAAATGGTAAGCACACGAACTGGAAATGTTGGTCTGCCGCTGCAAACCGAGGACATTTGTGGAAATGTGGATGCACCGGGACATGCAAATATGCATCCTTCAGGTCGAGTGACAACATCTAGTCGCCTCGTGTGAGGGCCTGCGCTACTTATTGTAAGGACTCCATCCTGAAACTCTGGACCGAGATTTAGGAAAAGTGGCGAATAGAAACATATATAAGGATTGAGAAACTCAAAAAATTGGTGGACAGTGTGGGCACATAATGAGAGGAAATTTTTTTTATTACAGCATAATTTAATGTAGCACACCAATCCTTTTGCCCCCGCTTACCTTCACCTGCGGGGGGTAGGACACACCATGCCACAAGCCCGTGTCCTCCTTATCAGAGGTTAGGCGGTGTTCACAGATTTGGGTCCTGCAGCGAGTTACCTCCTTCCACTGGTTCTCGTCCCTAGAATGTAGGGAAAAGTCTATATTCTTTCCCAAGAAGGCCAATGTCCACACGACTTTAACTCCAACAAAGAGTTTATTTTCCTTTTGCTTCAGTTAACGGGAAATTGAAGAGAGAAAGAAGCTAGCGAAGTTAGAAGGTAGATTCAGGCACACAACACTTGACTCACTCGTCACCACTCAATCCCGAGTGGGCCTAGCTCACCCGGATAGATCCCTCTCACAGTTCTAGCAGCCGGAGTGGAGCTTGAACAGTATTATCACTTTGTCCCCTCCAGGGACGGGTTCAGGAGATCCTCTAATAGCAGCAGAATCCTGTTATTCCTGAATCCAGAACTTTCCTTAAACCTCTGTAGAATTTAGAGAACAGATAATGCCTATGGGCACTCTACAGGGTTAGCTTTGTTGAGTAAGGAATTCTTCCCTCTGACAGGTCACCAGGCCTTTCCAGAGACAGCGACCTACTATCACTCGTCTCCTCTGTGGGACCGATCCTCCCCTGGCTTCCTCTCGGTCAGAGCAGGTACCCTCACTTGGGCACCCTGGGACTCCAATGTGCTGATTGTAGACCCAGTTAAAGGTACTGGGCCTACCTGGAAAATTGTAGCCCCGGGCTAAAGGTGCCCGAGACTCCTCGGCCAGTCCACGCACCCCCAGGGGGCACACTCCCCTCTGGGACTCACTCCCCGGCACTTCTCTCGTTCACTCCCTGCCTAAACATGGCGTCTGCCCCTTATATACCCTCTCCCGGCATGCACAGCAGGCGAAGCCCCACCCACCGCACGGCAGCCGAGAGAGGACATCCAATCACGCCACTGTGTCACCTGAGGTTCGATCCTAGGCCTAGGCAACAGTGCCACCCACAGGCCAAAGGGGAACTGTACACCAGACAACACCACAGCAGAGCAGAGTCCAGTATCAAATTAGAAGGCCTGAGCCAAACTATAGCCCAGGCCGTCCCTTAAATTTGGGCATAGCGACCCCCTAAATTTAAGGGTCCACTACATATACCCCCCCCCTTAAAGAGCCACTGTCCCCAGTGACTGGAAGAGATCAGAAGACCCCCCTCAATCCTGAGTGGGTTCTGGTGTTTTCCAAACTATGTACAATAAATTGGCTCGTGCCTGAATCAAATTTTGGAAATGGAGTAAAGAGGAGAAGGAAAAGAAAGAAGAATGTAGCAATACACATTAGACATTACACATTTTTTTTTTTTATCAATAGACAATCCCTCCCTCAATCCTATTGTAGCGGCCTCACCCCCTTCACATGTTTATCGGTTGTCCGAAAGCTCTTGTCTAGGGGTACCTGGGTTTCGAGAGTGAGGTGCGCTACGGCCCATGTCCTCCCCATGGCTGTGGGTGAAATGAAGGCCAGTATCAATATCTTCCTCGGGCCAAATGTGCATTGGGTTGCGGAACTTAGCCCTGCTATGCTGGAATCTCCCTTTGCTCCCATCAACAGAGTCCATACACCGATCACAGTCCAACTGTTAGTTTTATTTCGTAGCTCCACAACAAACAATATATGGCAGGATACGGTGGGATGAGCAGGCCGAGGCACTATCCGGATTGCAGTCCCTACACCCCCTGTGCTATGACCAGGGGTTGCAGGAGTCTTGATTAGAACAACTTCTGCGCTGCGGCCCCTATCAGGGGAAGATGACCCTCCAAGGGAGTTACCGGAGGCCCGTCCGTCACCGGGTTGACACTGCTCCGGAGTCTTCAGACGGGTGACCTCCCCAGCCTCCTCACCTCAGATGCGGGTCCCCTCGCAAGGGGCACCCTGGAATCACTTCACCCTCGCGGGACCCGGTCGAAGTCACCAGGTCCCAGGCCTTCTACAAAGTACCTCACCCCAGGCTGAAGGTGCCTGGGATGGACTCCAACTCCAGCTTCATTCCGGCCAGGCCTAGGGTGCCCAGGCCGGAACCTTGAACCGCCCGCACCCAGGCCTAGGGCGCCTGGGTACGTGAAGAGATGATCCCCCCAAAGACCTCGTGGCGAGGGCGTCTCCCCCTTTTATCTCCTCCCATCGACACCACGGCGGGTTCCCCGCCCCAGCCGTACCATCTCCAGGAAGGGACAAAAAGGGTAGCACTGTGGTAGTGATTCTACCTCGAGCCTGTAGGTACCCCGCCACCCACAGGCCAAGGAGAATATTGCACCACCCAATCCTCCACGAATAACAAAAAGGGGTCTAATCCCTGACATAATTACACACCTGGGTCTCTCTACCCCCAGGTGTATCCCACTAACTTTGAAGACCCCGCTACACACTCCCCCTTGTGATTTGACGCTGGTCCCCAGCGTCAGGTGCACACCCATGTCTCCCAAGGAGTGGTGACATGAAGTGGGCCCCAGAGGCTATCCCTCAAATTTTTGGATACTGTGTGTGCCAAGACCTGCTCCAGGGAAAGGGAACTATAAAACATTAAAACTTTTGTATAAAACATCTGTCATGTACACATATACAATCCCTCCCGTCACTGTCTAAGAACCACCCCATACTCAGTAGTCTTGACCGACGAATCTCCTGCAGAAGGGAAACAAAAAAAAAACACATCCTAACACTCTGTGTTAACTTGGCATGAGTGGGTCCGTCAGCCGAGAGACTCACTCACTCCAATAAGTAAGTAATGCATGTGTAACATTTCAAACAACCGTTGCACAATACTGCCACCTGGTGACAGCGCTGCAGTAATGACACTTGGTGAGATCTTCATTCTTCTTGCTTTCCTACTCTGACTCTACCCCAAAAGTCTCTGCCTTTGGCACATGAAGAAAAGGGAGAAAAAAAACAACAACAGCTCCCAAGTCTCCAGTGAGTAAAAGAAAAGCCCAAATCAAAACAAAAGTAGGGCACAGTTCTAGGCGTCTGGGAATGTCTCTTCCAGAAAGTTTCAACAGCAACAAGATAGGAGCTCACTTCTCCTATAAGTAGAACCTTGGATCCGGCAGAAACAGGGGCTTCAGGTGCCCGTCAAACACTTCCACCGAATACTCGACATCCTCTCCTTCTTTCCTGCAGATGAGCACCTTATCGGCATGAATATGGCGCCCAAGTCTCCAATCAGCTCTGCAGTCCTTGAACTTTTTAGACACAGGCGGCGAACATGACAGGTATCGCCTGGCATGGGGTACTTTAAGCTTTTCCCATACAAACTCGTCATACCACCTTGGTCGCAGGACCTCGACTTCATACAATAAGTCCCGAGGCAAGTAGGGGTACTCCCACCCATATTCACGGGCGACTCTCTGGGAGAAAAGTCTCTGCAACCTGGCTAGAGGCGGCATCACATCTCGCTCACCTTCTCCTGGCTGCACGATGGCCTCCGGGTGCCGAGGTACCTTCACCATCTCGGGTTGCTTTGTCTTTGGTGCCCGCAACGAAGCACGCTGCATCCCCACCATCAGAGCGGGTGATGTAGTTGAATGAGGAAAGTTGGTCGGAGGACTAGATTTCCTCGGGAACTCCGGGGCCTGCGCCCGGAGCGTACTGTCTTCTATGGACATGGGGGAATCCTGCGGTTTACTCAGCACAGGTAGTGGGCGTCTGTCCCAGCCCTTCCGGTGAAACAGTTCGTCTATTTCTCCGTCATCCCCACAGTCTGACAATGACTCTAGGTCGGAGGTGTCATACATCTCAGCGGGAAGGTAGTCTCTAGTAGACGGAAGGCTACCCTCCCTTGCGGGCTCCACCGACTGTGGACCCCCGACACCTCCAACCAACACCACAGTCCCAGCCCCTGGCTCACCTGGACCTTCTGAAGAACTGGGATGTCCGGGACTCTCTTCTCTACCGGCTCCATCTAGGCCAGGCAAGCGGCGGGGTGAAGCTCGACCACGACCATAGGATGCCTGTACCAGGCCGACTTTCCTCTTCGGAGGTGGGAGCAGGGAGTCTGTAGTGACCGAAGCAGCATCCTCGGATTTTTCTCTCTCAGTCTCTGATTGGGCAGTCCCATCGCCCTGGTCAGCGCGCACGGGGACCTCCGCAAAGGCCTGGATCTCTTCCTCCGGAGTGGCGGTTCCTGTGATGCAGTTGAGGCGAAGGGCCCGGGGCCTTACTGTGGATGATTCGACCTCAAAAAGAAATTCTTTGCACGCTTCACATCGCCCGAACGGCTTCAGTTGGACCACCAGTCCCGAGCATCCGGGACAGATCACACCGAGGGCCTCCGTGTCTCTGCATGAATACAGAGCCAACTGTCCTCGGGGCCTAAGTCTTATCCCCGTGTCTGTAATGGGCGCAGCAAATGCAGTCATTTTCGTGGGGTAAGGTACCGGCATCCACGTGGAGCTTGAGGCCATCCCGACCACCTGCTGTTCCATCACGCGCTCACCTCGCGCCGGAGTCTCCACGTGTATCTCCACACGTGGCCAGACTCCTCCCACGACTTGCACGTTTTCGCGGGCTTCCTTCAGTCTCCTCCCACGAATTGCGCAGTCATGGGGTGCCTCATGGCGCAGTGCATTAACAGTCCCCACATGTAGTACTTCACACGGCTGGACCTCTCCCTTTTTACGCTCCTCCGCGTGGGCCTTTCCCGACTTAGGGTCATGTCCACAACTCCGAGCAGGGATGCACTTTGGCCAATCACATGGCCGACCTGCTCGGACCTCCTCCGGGCAGCAAAGTCCAGACACAGCCGCTCCAACCCTCAGGATCAATACACATTTCATCCCGGACTCACGAGCCCCCACGTGTAGCGGCCTCACCCCCTTCACATGTTTATCGGTTGTCCGAAAGCTCTTGTCTAGGGGTACCTGGGTTTCGAGAGTGAGGTGCGCTATGGCCCATGTCCTCCCCATGGCTGTGGGTGAGGTGAAGGCCAGTATCAATATCTTCCTCGGGCCAAATGTGCATTGGGTTGCGGAACTTAGCCCTGCTATGCTGGAATCTCCCTTTGCTCCCATCAACAGAGTCCATACACCGATCACAGTCCAACTGTTAGTTTTATTTCGTAGCTCCACAACAAACAATATATGGCAGGATACGGTGGGATGAGCAGGCCGAGGCACTATCCGGATTGCAGTCCCTACACCCCCTGTGCTATGACCAGGGGTTGCAGGAGTCTTGATTAGAACAACTTTGCTGCGCTGCGGCCCCTATCAGGGGAAGATGACCCTCCAAGGGAGTTACCGGAGGCCCGTCCGTCACCGGGTTGACACTGCTCCGGAGTCTTCAGACGGGTGACCTCCCCAGCCTCCTCACCTCAGATGCGGGTCCCCTCGCAAGGGGCACCCTGGAATCACTTCACCCTCGCGGGACCCGGTCGAAGTCACCAGGTCCCAGGCCTTCTACAAAGTACCTCACCCCAGGCTGAAGGTGCCTGGGATGGACTCCAACTCCAGCTTCATTCCGGCCAGGCCTAGGGTGCCCAGGCCGGAACCTTGAACCGCCCGCACCCAGGCCTAGGGCGCCTGGGTACGTGAAGAGATGATCCCCCCAAAGACCTCGTGGCGAGGGCGTCTCCCCCTTTTATCTCCTCCCATCGACACCACGGCGGGTTCCCCGCCCCAGCCGTACCATCTCCAGGAAGGGACAAAAAGGGTAGCACTGTGGTAGTGATTCTACCTCGAGCCTGTAGGTACCCCGCCACCCACAGGCCAAGGAGAATATTGCACCACCCAATCCTCCACGAATAACAAAAAGGGGTCTAATCCCTGACATAATTACACACCTGGGTCTCTCTACCCCCAGGTGTATCCCACTAACTTTGAAGACCCCGCTACACTATCATATCTTCCCCACCCATTCTCCGGTAGAGTTGATGGCCGATCGCCTACAGAGGGAGAAAAAAAAACAAACACACAATAAACCCATCTTAACTCCTAGAAAACAGAAGCGAACTATTCCTCCAAGAAGGAATGACTGGCTTCTGCAGCATAAATTTCTGCAGAACACCACCACCTAGTGTCAGCACACATCACTACACTGTCATTGATGCGCATAGGCATGTTTTAACACACAGGAACCTTCCTTCTTGATCACGGCGGCTTCCTGCTTTGGCCCTGACTAAACCTACCCAGTGTTCAGTTCTCTTTTTTTTCAAAGAGCAAAAGCAAAAAAAAAAACTTTTTCTGCGGGACTGAAGAGGAGAGAAAAAGAAACAAACAGTTCTCCGATTCCTCAACAGAGTAAGTTCCCCCTTGAGCGGAGGGCCAAGTTAATAGTTCAAGGCAGTTTCCCTGAAGTGGAATACCGTTATATAAAAAAAACACAAGTTCCCACTTCAGAGGTAATACTTGGGATCAGGGAGGACAAGAGTTTTCCACTGTCTGTCCAAAGTTTCTATGAAGTAAACAGCATCTTCTCTGTCCTTGCTGCAGATTACCACACGGTCCGCATGGATGTGCCGACCACAAGTCCAGTCCTTGCGGCAGCCTTTATAACGAGTTGTCATTTCAGCTGAACACTTAAAGTACCTGTAGCCTCTTGCCACTTTTATATGATCCCACACAAAGTCAGCGTACCATCATTCAGGAGAGGCCTCAATCTCAAAGAGAAGTTCTTTGGGAACATATGGGTATTCCCAACCATAGTCCGTGGCGACCTTTTTATTTAGGAGCCGTTGCAATTGGGCTAGAGGTGGCATGGTAGCCCGATCTCCTGCTCCAGGGAAGACAATAGCATCCAGAGACCTTCTTAATGGTGCAAGCTCCAGCAGTGGCAAAGGTGGCCACAATGGTGCACGGACATCAGTAACAACAAGCACGGAGGATGCCGTAGCAGGCAAAGCGAGTGTGGGATTAATCTCTTCCTTTAGAGTAGGGGCTTCCACTCGGGTGTAGTTTCCCCAGAGTCCATTGGCAAAACTCCCCCTAAACTGCGGGGTGAAGCCACCGGAATTTTATCCCAACCCTTTTTGATGAAAACTTCATCAACATCATGATCATCTCCCACATCTGAAGATGAATCCAATTTGAAGGTATTAGAGAGGGAGAGGGAGAGAGAGAATATATATAAACACTACGGTATTACCTACCCATCTTGTCTGGTGATTGTTGTATCCCATACGTATATGCTGTCATGCTTGTGTCAGGAAAGAGGAAAATGTTATACTTACCTGATGGTAATTTTCCTTTCCCAATGCAAAGCATGACATATACAAATGATACTCGAAAAATTAGAATATCGTGCAAAAGTTCATTTATTTTAATAATACTTAAAAGGTGAAACTAATGTAGCGATACCCTAAATTTAGGGGGTCACTATGCCCAAATTTAAGGGACAGCCCAGGCTTTCTAATTTAGTGCTGGACTCTGCTCTGGTGTTGTCTGGTGTACGGTTCCCCGTTGGCCTATGGGTGGCACTGTTGCCTAGGCCTAGGGTCGAACTTCAGGTGACACAGTGGCGGTATTGGATGTCCTCTCTCGGCTGTTGTTCAGTGGGCGGGGCCTCACCTGCTGTGCCTGCCGGGAGAGGGTATATAACGGGCAGACGCCATTTTTAGGGAGGAGTACCCGGGGGAGTGTGCCCCTTGGGGGTGCGTGGACTGGCCGAAGAGTCTCAGGCACCTTAGGCCTGAGGCTGTGACGTTCCAGGTAGACCCAGTACCAATAACTTCTAGCTTCTTTCTCTCTTCAATTTCCCATTAACTGAAACAAAAGGAAAATAAACTTGGTTGGAGTTAAAGTCGTGTGGACATTGGCCTTCTTGGGGAAGAATATAGACTTTTCTCTATAATCTGGGGACGAGAACCAGTGGACAGAGGTAACTCGCTGCAGGACCCAAATCTGTAAACACCGCCTGACCTCTGATAAGGAGGACACGGGCTTGTGGCATGGTGTGCCCTACCCCCCGCAGGTGAAGGTAAGCGGGGGCAAAAGTATGGGCGTGCTACACTAATATATGAGATAGACTCATTACATGCAAAGCAAGATAGTTCAAGCTGTGATTGGTCATAATTGTGATGATTATGGCTTACAACTCATGAAAACCCCAAATCCACAATCTCAAAAAATGTGAATATTACATGCAATCAGGGATGAGCCGAACACCCCCCTGTTCGGTTCGCACCAGAACCTGCGAACAGACAAAATGTTCGTGTGAACTTTAGAACCCTATTAAATACAATGGACTCGAACGTTCGAAATCTAAAGTGTTAATTATAAAGGCCAATATGCAAGTTATTGTCCTAAAAAGTGTTTGGGGACCTGGGTCCTGCCCCAGGGGACATGTATCAATGCAAAAAAAAGTTTTAAAAACGGCCGTTTTTTCGGGAGCAGTGATTTTAATAATGCTTAAAATGAAAAAATAAAAGTGAAATATTCCTTTAAATTTCGTACCTGGGGGGTGTGTATGATATGCATGTGAAGTGGCGCATGTTTCCCGTGCTTAGAACTGTCCCTGCAAAAAATTTCATTTTTGAAAGAAAAAAAGTCATTTAAAACTGACTCGCGGCTATTAATGAATTGTTGGCTCCCGGCAATACATTCAAAAGTCATTGATAAAAAAAAAAAAAAAAGCGTGGGGGTTCCCCAGAATTCAATTACCAGGCCCTTCAGGTCTGGAATGGATATTAAGGGGAACCCCACCGCAAATTTAAAAAAAAAATTGACGTGGGGTTCCCCCAAATATCCATTCCAGGCCCTTCAGATCTGGCATGGATTTTAAGGGGAACTCCACCCCAAATTTTTAAAAAAATGGCGTGGAGTCCCCCTAAAAATCCATATCAGACCCCTTATCCGAGCACGCAACCTGGCTGGCTGCAGGGGAAAAGGGGGGGACGAGAGAGCGGCCCCCCTCCCTCCTGAACCGTACCAGGCCACATGCCCTCAACATGGGGAGGATGTCCCCATGTTGATGGGGACAAGGGCCTCATCCCCACAACCCTTGCCCGGTGGTTGTGGGGGTCTGCGGGCGGGGGGCTTATCGGAATCTGGAAGACCCCTTTAACAAAGGGGACCCCCAGATCCCGGCCCCCCCTATGTGAATTGGTAAGGGGTAAATTGTACCCCTACCATTTCACGAAGAAAGCGTAAAAAAATGTTTAAAAAAAACACACAAACACCTTGAAAAAGTCCTTTATTTAAAAAAAAAAACAAAAAAAAAACATTCCAGCGGTGAAATCCAGTGTCCCGCGGCGATCCCGATGTCCAGCGCTGTCCTTCATTGGTTGTGCCTGAGCGGACCTGATGGGGAACTCCCTCTCAGTGTTTTAAATGTATAGACCCGCCCCTTCTAAAGTTCCCCATCAGGTCCGCTCAGCGGACCAGATGCGGAACATGAGAAGGGGCGGGTCTATACATGTATTACCAAAGTGAGAGCAGTTCCCCATCAGGTCCGCCCCCTCGGTATGTCGGACCCGCCTACGTCATTGGCTTGAGCGGGGAACTTCCTTCACTGTGTAAATTTAAATTACACAGTGTGCCAGGCATCAAATATAGTGCTCAATATGGATTAAATAAATTATAAATATGCATAGCCATAGATATCATTAATAAAGTGTAATAAAGTGATTTGTGCAACAAGTTCATTAAACAGTCCACATTCAGTGAAAGTTCATCTACTACAAACTTTGCAGTGCATTAACTTTCACTGAATGTGGACTGTTTAATGAGCAGGGGCTATTGATGGGTACATTAGCTGCGTTTGATGGGTACATTAGCTGCGTTTGATTGGCACAGTGGCTGTGTTTGATGGGCACAGTGGTAGCAATTGATTGCACAGTGGCTGCGTTTGATGGGCACAGTGGCTGCGTTTGATGGGCACAGTGGCTGCGTTTGATGGGCACAGTGGCTGCGTTTGATTGGTACAGTGGCTACGCTTGATGGGCACAGTGGCTGCGTTTGATATGCACAGTGGCTGCGTTTGATATGCACAGTGGCTGCGTTTGATGGGCACAGTGGTGGCAATTGATGGCACAGTGGCTGCGTTTGATATGCACAGTGGCTGCATTTGATGGGCACAGTTGTGGCAATTGATGGCACAGTGGCTGCGTTTGATGGGCACAGTGGCTGCATTTGATAGGGGCGGATATGGTTAGAAGAGCCCCTTGCTGTATTGAGAAAAGCATCCGCCCATCATAAATCACTGGCCATCATGCTATTTCTAACCATATCCGCCCATATCCGCCCCTTTGAGAAAAGCAACCGCTTGCTTGCTGGGGGGGGATATTGAAGGACCCGGCCTTGGGGCGGCAAAGGGAGTAAATCCGGGCCTGGATAGGAGTCGGGAGAGCCAGGGGGAACAGAATCCGGCGGGGGAACCATTCTCGGCACGACACCGCTGGGAAATGATCATGGACCGCGGAGCTGCCTCTGCCTCCAGCACATACACGGAGACGCCGGGAGGTGAGAGCATCTGTTCCCCGGGGCTGGCTGCCGCTGCTAGGGGACACAGACCTGTAAGGAGGGCTCCGCTGCTGGGGGACACCACCAGATGTAAAGGAGGACACCAGATGTAAAGGAGGGCTCTGCTGCTGGAGGACACCAGATGTAAAGGAGGGCTCTGCTGCTGGAGGACACCAGATGTAAAGGAGAGCTCTGCTGCCGGGGACACCAGATGTAAAGGAGGGCTCCGCTGCTGCCAGCTGCTGGGGACACTGAAGTAAGGAGGGCTCTGTTGCTGGGGGACACAGATCTGTAAGGAGGGCTCCACTGCCGGGAACACCAGATGTAAAGGAGGGCTCCGCTGCCAGGGACACAGTTCTGTAAAGAGGGGCTATGCTTCTGGGAGCACCTGATGCAAGGACGGACTGCTGGGGAGGCATCTGGTGGCAGGTGACACACTTCCACTGATTCGGCATTATGGTGAGTTGAATGATTTCATTTTATATTACAATGTAATAATAGAAATAATGCACTTCAATCATCCTGACACTGTAACAACCATGGTGCCGGGATGATTGAAGCGCCAACAGGTGTTTTGGAGTATCCTTATCTGCCAATTTTGTTACACATTTCTATTGTGGTGTAGGATCTGGCTTCTTTCTTTCTATTTCTTTCTCTCACCTCGGACTCTAGCCACACCCCTTTGAACCACGCCCATTTAAGCCACACCCACTATCATGCGTAAACCACGCCCATTTTTCGCCACGGCGCGCTTCGCGCGCCGCATTTTCATCCCAGCTTGACACGCCTACAAACAAATGCTCCGCCCCCTAATTATAGCAAGGCTCCGCCTCAATACAAAAAAAGTGTCCCAGATGTTTTTTTTGCAATGTTGGCAACTATGCATATGCTGTGTGTGAGAAATAACCTGCTAATATGACAATTTTGTTAAAAAAAAAAAAAAGAACAAAAAATCTTGATTTTTGCAAAGAATTGTGGGAAAAAATGACAACTTCAAAAAACTCACAATGCCTCTTTCTGAATACCTTGGAATGTCTTCTTTCCAAAAAGGGGTCATTTGGGGGGTATTTGTACTTTTCTGGCATGTTAGGGTCTCAAGAAATGAGATAGGCCGTCAGTACTTCAGGTGTGATCAATTTTCAGATATTGGCACCATAGCTTGTGGACTCTATAACTTTCACAAAGACCAAATAATATACACCAATTTGTACTTATTTTTACCAAAGATATGTAGCAGTATAAATTTTGGCCAAAATTTATGAAGAAAAAATACTAATTTGCTAAATTTTATAACGGAAACAAAGAAAAATTCATTTTTTTACAAAATTTTCAGTCTTTTTTCTCTTATAGCGCAAAAAATAAAAAACCCAACAGTGATTAAATACCACCAAAAGAAAGCTCTATTTGTGTGAAAAAAAGGACAAAAATTTCATATGGGTACAGTGTTGTATGACTGAGTAATTGTCATTCAAAATGTGAGAGCACCGAAAGCTGAAAATTCGTCTGGTTAGGAAGGGGTTAAGTGCCCAGTTGTCAAGTGGTTAATGCATAGAATGCATTAACCACTTGCCGCCCGCCCTATAGCGGATTGATGGCGGCAAAGTGGTTTCAAAATCCTGACTGGACGTCATATGACGTCCTCAGGATTTTGAGCCGCTGCG
Organism: Rana muscosa; assembly: GCA_029206835.1. Taxonomy (NCBI): domain Eukaryota; kingdom Metazoa; phylum Chordata; class Amphibia; order Anura; family Ranidae; genus Rana; species Rana muscosa. The sequence continues at coordinate 550,896,360 of CM055116.1, read as the reverse complement.
CGACTGATCACAGTGTAAACAGGAAAAGCCGGTCATCGGCTTTTCCTCACTCGCGTCTGTCAGACGCGAGTAGAGGAGAGCCAATCAGCTGCTCCTCTGACGGGGGGGTTTGTGCTGATCCATTTTCAGCACAGCCCTCCCCAAGGATGCCCACTGGACCACCAGGGATGCCACTAAACCACCAGGGATGCCACTAGACCACCAGGGAAGCCCACCATAAGGTATGCCACCCTAGACCACCAGGGATAATGGATGCCAATGCCAAATGGATGCCAATCAGTGCCCACAATGGGCACCACTGATTGGCAGGCATTATTGTTTGGCACTGATTGGCATCCATTAGTACAGTACAGTGCCACCTATCAGTGCCCATCCATGCCACCTATCAGTGCCCATCCATGCCCATCCGTGCCACCTATCAGTGCCCATCCATGCTGCCTATCCGTGCCCATCAGTGCCCACCCGTGCCGCCTATCTGTGCTCACCCGTGCCGCCTATCTGTGCCCACCCATGCCGCCTATCTGTGCCCACCCGTGCCGCCTATCGTTGCCCATCCGTGCCGCCGATCGTTGCCCATCCGTGCCACCGATCGTTGCCCATCCGTGCCGCCGATCGTTGCCCATCCGATTGAGGGGTGCACTACGTATAGAGTGCAGGGAGTGAGGGGTGCACTACGTATAGAGTGCAGGGAGTGAGGGGTGCAATACGTGCAAATGGCAGGAATTCAGAGGTGCGATACGTACAGCGGGCAGGGATTAAGGGGTGCGCTACGTACAGCGGGCAGGGATTCAGAGGTGCGCTACGTACAGAGGGCAGGGATTCAGGGGTGCGCTACGTACAGAGGGCAGGGACTAGGGTTGGTGTCCCCTGGTGCGATAAAAAAATTTGGAGCTTGTTGTGGCGGTCAATAAGGCCTAGAGCAGGGGTGTCAAACTCAATTTAGTCAAGGCGGACATCTTGCAGTGTGGTTGCCCTCAAAGGGCTGGTTGTATCTGGGTCACACTACGTACAGAGTGCATAGTTCAGGATTACGTCAGGATTATGCTATGTACAGAGAGCAGGGTTCAGCAGTGTGCTATGTACAGAGTGCAGGGATTGAGGGGTGCGTTACGTACAGAGTGCAGGGAGTGAGGGGTGCGCTACGTATAGAGTGAAGGGAGTGAGGTGTGCGCTACGTATAGGGTGCAGGGAGTGAGGGGTGCAATACGTGCAGATGGCAGGAATTCAGGGGTGCGCTACGTACAGTGGGCAGGGATTCAGGGGTGCGCTACATACAGCGGGCAGGGATTCAGGGGTGCGCTACGTACAGAGAGCAGGGTTCAGGAGTGTGCTATGTACAAAGGGCAGGGATTCAGAGGTGCACTACGTACAGAGGGCAGGGTTCAGGGGTGGTCTGTGCCCAATGTGCAACATCTCACTTCCATCTCTCCTCCTGGATTCTGACCCGTGCACCCAGCACTCTGCCCCCATTCCCCCACCTCTAAACACATCTTCCTACCAAAGCAAACGTCCCATCTGTACTCTCTCCTACCTGATGTAAGATGGCATTTACAAGAATGCTTTTATGGCCAGTACTGCTACAGGTCCTTAAAACCCCTCCCTCAAGATGCAACCGCTCCATGTAGATTGGAACACACAGACACCGGAGCGTGTCAGGTACCTCTGCCAAAGACAGGCTGTCGATATGGGTCCCTCATCGGATAGTGCCCGGCATGGACTGCGCATGCACAATCGGACCCGACAGAAAACTCAGAGGATGAACAGGTGTTCATCAGCTGTAGATGGCACATGCGCAATCAACACGCCGCTCGCTCCCGATGCACTATCCAATGGGGGACCCTTCTCGACAGAACACTGGTGTCCGAATCGACAGCGCATGCGCTCAGCTACACACACAGCCGCCAGAATTGGTAACAGAAGCGACGTTTCGTCGCCGCCATCTTGCTACACCTCACACTCTACCATAGTAAAGATAAACTGAGAAGGGGGTAAGCGGACATCTTGTTGTACCCACCGGAGTCTTGCATTTTACACTTTTTTTAACAGTAGACTGAGATGATATAGTGAAATACAGTACTTAAAGCGGGATTCCCCTTGCAAATTTTTTTTTTTTTAAGAGTCAGCAGCTACTAACACTGTAGCTGCTGACTTTTAATAAGGACACTTACCTGTCCTACTCTCCCACGCTGATGGCCCCCCCGATGCCGATTCCCTCAATCGGTGCAGGTCCCGCCCCACCATCCACACTAAGGGAAACAGTTTCCTACTGTGCATGACTCACGCCGACTTGTGAATGGGCGGCTGCTCTCTGGGATTACACACAGTTCCCAGAAAGCAGCGCGCCCCATTCACTAGAAGAGGATGGGGAAGAAGACAGACCACGGTTACGGAAGAGGCAGATTACGGACTTCCGCATAGAAACAGGTATTTCGAGTGAGTATAAAAAATTGGAGCTCCACTTTAAAACTTCATCTGACTGTTTACATGTTGAATTTTAAAAGCAGCGGCAAGCCTGCTGATCTCACAGGCTTGCTAATCGGACAGAAGTTTGCTGCTTTTAAAATTCAACATGTAAACATATACACGGAGTTGTAAGTACTGTATTTTACTATATCAACTCAGTTTACTGTTAAAAAAAAAGTGTAAACTGCAAAACTCAGATGGGTGTAACAAGATGTCCGCTTGCCCCCTTCTCAGTGTATCTTTACTGTGGTGGAGTGTGGGGTGTAGCAAGATGGCGGCGACGAAACGTCACTTCCGTTACCAATTCTGACGGGTCACCTAATCTGACGGAACACCAGCACCGCTGAGGAGGAGAGCGGAGGAAGTGTTTACTCCTGTTGCCAAGGAGACCTGTTTGTGACAGCGGAAAGTGGCAGGTGAGAACAGGAGGTGGAGGCTGGCGGCCGCTGCATGGGCCACATGACAAGGCCTGGTGGTCCGCATTCGGCCCGCGGGCCTTGTGTTTGCCACCTGTGGCCTAGAGGATATCAGGTTAGGCAGTTCCTAATAGCTCAGTCCCTGGGAACAGTAATGGATAATCTCTTACCAGACCCGGTGAAACCGTAACATTGATCCCTCTGGCTGGACGTTCACTCACTCTGGGTTGCCCAAGCCGACTCTAGTCACTAGTGTAGCATGTCTGTACCCTGGCAGTGGCTTCATCTTTCTCCCCCTCTGGTGGTGCGGGTACAGCGTGGCTCTCTCTGGTGGTGCGGGAACAGCGTGGCTCTCTCTCTGGTGGTGCGGGAACAGCGTGGCTCTCTCTCTGGTGGTGCGGGAACAGCGTGGCTCTCTCTCTGGTGGTGCAGGAACAGCGTGGCTCTCTGGTGGTGCGGGTACAGGGGTACAGTGTGGCTCCCTCTCTGGCTTCCCGCAGCACAAAACTCTTTTGTAGCATGGTGTCTGTGGACACACTGGGGCCGCCACTCTTCAGGGACTACATTTCCCATGATGCCCCCCAGAGTCTTCTGATTGGCCCTCTGCTGTGGCCAATCATGGGAATGGAAACAGTGGGCAGGAAGCTGGGCAGCGGCGCGGCAAACCCAATTAGAGCCACTTTCTCTCTCTATTCACCCTTTGGCTGACAGAAAGGGGAGATAGACAGACAGCCTACAGCTCTCCTCTCCCTGTCACAGCACTGCTGCCGAGTTCTCTGGCAAATGGAGCAGCAGCGCTGTGACAGGGAGAGGAGAGCTGCGAGCTGTCTGTGTATCTCCCCCGCTCGCTCCGCCTCCCCTTTTTGTCAGCCAAAGGGAGAAGAGCGAGAGAGCGGCTCTAATTGGGTTTGCCGTGCAGCCGTCCAGCTTCCTGCCCACGGTTTCCCTCCCCATGATTGGCCACAGCAGAGGGCCAATCAGAGGGAGTCACGGCTTTGGGGGGGGGGGGCGGACGGCTCCTACTTAAACTGCTTCCTGACCCCCTCCGCACCCGTGATGCCACTGCACTCCTAAGTTGTACTCCCCTGATGGTGGCCCTGCGTGCGGGAGGAGGGCGTGGGTAACGTTTTCATGGGGGGGGCGGCTTTTTTGCCGCCCCCCGCAAAGTACTGCCCTAGGCCTGGGCCTTGTCGGCCTAGGCCAAAACACAGCACTGGCTGTTATTAGCAAAAACACTTATTTTGCCTATATATATATATATATATATATATATATATATATATATACATATATAAATGTATAATTCCGTGCTTAGGTGTAAATATGGCTGATGCCTCCCCTGGAAACTTCACTGTGTGAAGTAGAGTGCAATATAAATATAAAGAGGTAGGTGGCGCTGCCAAGAGACTTAGTAATATATTTACCAAAGCAATCTTGAAAAAGTGCTGAAGTGCACGTGCAAGTGCAAATTGTTACCAAGACTCCAAATGATCCTGTTGTGCCAAAAACTTCATCAATAAAAATAAAGAATAAAAAGTGTTTTTCAAAACTACAAATAGTGCTATGTGCCAAAATCTCCATCCACAAACAAAATAAAGTGCTAATAAGGAAATGTATATATCCATATCTATATATATCTGATAGAGGTGCACTAAGAGTTCTCACAGCATTATTCCATCTAGCTAATTGCTTAGTTAGAATAACATGATCCACGGGAGGACAAATGGACTATATCATGGATTGGATATGCAATTAGCGGACCTCCAGCTGTTGCAAAACTACAAGTCCCATCATGCCTCTGCCTGTGGGTGTCATGCTTGCTGCTGTCAGAGTCTCGCTATGCCTCATGGGACTTGTAGTTTGGCAACAGCTGGAGGCCTGCTAATTGCATATCCCTGATATGAAGGTGGAGAACTTCCAGACCCATCCACCCACTATATCACATCCAGATACTACCTTGTGAAACTATGAGAATTATATGCAATTATCGCTATGTACCAAAATCTTTATCCATAAACAGAATAATAAAGTGCTAGTAAAGGAAATATATGTGTATAAAAAGCAACACAAAATATATATGTAATATCCTATAATAGTCCAAAGTGACTTGTGCAATCAATGTCCATAAACGTGACTCTTCAAAGTGACTGGTGCCAAATTCCAAAGTGACTATATACGACAAATTGGTCACATGTTTTGTGCAGAAAGTGATTAACCCCTTATGCTCCCCTCTCGGTTCCACAATCACCAGATAGCTGCACCCCTACAGGGGTAAAACGCATGTAGTTACTACGTGCCCCCAAAAAATTCTTCATGCCAGCATACCTATTAATAATATAATGAGTGTGAACTGTGAAATATGGAAATTGTGTTTCCTTAACACAAATTGCTAGACAAAAAATTGTTTATAAATCCCATAGACGTGAAATAGATTAAGAATTTGCTGGCATATATACTGTGAATCAAAAAATTAGTACCAAAAAACAAAAAGGCTCCAAAAATATCAGAAGTTCACTATAAAATAATAACAGTCTTTGTGGCCATTCACCGTGCTGTAAACAATATACGTGCTCTTCTTAAAAATATATTCAGTGCTCCACCACGTGCAAATATTTAGAATGCACTCACCAGAACCCCCAGGTCACAAGGACCAATTACGCCTTTTATAAATTCGATGATGTGAGGTTTTAAACTCTTCCGCAGTTACGGACCGCCCACTGTCATTTTAAAGTGGAAAATCGTTGTTGTGGCAGCAGCTAGCTGCCATAACCCCAGTATCCACTTCTTTAGCGGGCGGTCTGCTTTCAAATAAAAGTAGTCTAAACGGCGGATTCGCCGCTAATTCACTTTTATCGGTGGCGGGAGAGGGCCCCCCTCCTGCCATGCTCCGGTGTCCTCTGCCAATCGGATCCTGTCCCCTGCTTGGCATGGAGCTGAGTGAGGGGAAGATGGGTCATACCATTGCAGGGCGGAAGTGACCTCAAAACGTCACTTCCGCCCATAGCTCTTAAAGGGAAATTTTTTTATTTATTTATTTTTTTTTATTGCATTTTTGTGTAAATATGAGATCTGAGGTCTTTTTGAAAAAACACAAACACAATTTTTGACTATTCCTTTATTAAAAATCCCAACATAATGTCCCCCGATGTAGATACATCCTCAATTACGCCATTCGGGGGACATTATTTTTGGATTTTTAATAAAAGAATTGTCAAAAACTGTTTTTTTTCACTGTGACACTTTATTTAGTAGGGGTACAATGTACCCCATACTCATTTACATAGGGGGGCAGGATCTGGGGACCCCTTGTTAAAGGGGGCTTCCAGATTCTGACCAGCCCCCCGCCCGCAGATGCCTTAAGGGCCTGGTATGGATCTAGGGTGGGACCCCATGCCGTTTTTTTTCACAAATTGTTTTGTTGGCAATTCTTTTTATTTTTTTACATTCAGCTGTCAGCGGGGAACCCCGCTGGCAGCTGAAGACTCATCGGTTGTTAAGGACACAGCGGCCGGCTTCCCAGACTGCTCCTTAGCAACCAGCTATATACAGTGTTTTTAAAGGGAGGAAAAAATAACACAACACGCAAAAGGCATGAAAACTGCATGCAAAACGCATCAAAAGCACAGGTTTAAATACGTGCCTGAAAAAGGCATAACCGCAACCGCATAGATGTGTACCTAGACTAATAGCAGTGAAAAAAAATCCTGATCACTTCCCCAGAGTAGAACAGTATGTCAAACTATTTCAAAATACGGAACGGGACGAGACAAGGGTGTCCATTATCTCCTTTGTTGTTTGCCATAATGTTGGAAACTTTTTTTGTGTAAAATCAGGAGAAATATGGGAATAGCAGGGGTATGTGTAAGAGCAGTGGAACATAAAGTGTCGGCGTATGCCGACGACTTGTTATTTTTATTAGATTCACCACAGAATTCCATACTGGCTCTGATGGCCGAGGTAGCTAAATACATTTTGAGAAATAAGTGCTCCTACCTAGCCACGTTCCCTCGGCAATGGCAACAACTCTGAAGAGCATGTACCCCTTTGTCTGGAATGAAAAATATTTGGTCTATCTAGGGACACACATTATGCCGGATCTCGGGCTATTGTATGATTTGAATTACAGTTCCCTATTGAAAGAGATAATAAGAGATTTGCAGAAATGGAAGGGTCTAGTCCTAACATGGGTAGGGAGAGTGAGTGCTATAAAAATGACCATATTGCCCAGATTAATCTATTTCCTGCATACGATCCCCATATCACTCCCACATGCCTTTTTTAAAGATCTGAGAAAGGCGTTTGTTGCATTTGTATGGAACGATAAGCGGCCAAGACTTTCCCATGACATATTACGCATTGGGAAAAAAGAAGGAGGACTTGGATTACTGGACATTGCTCTATATTGTAGAGCAATGTCACTGGTAAGGATTCTAAATTGGTGTCACGATTCCACTGGTAAAAGGTGGGTCGCATTAGAGCAGGAAATAGCAGGACGGAACTTAGCGGGGGAGCCATGGATCCCGAGCATATCTAGGGGTCTTGCAGAATGGACCTCTCCTCTGACGTGGAACACTCTTAAGATATGGGATAAACTGAACAAAATGGGGGAGTATGCCCCCCAGGTCTCCCCCCTGACGCCATTGGAGGGATTCCCTTGGTTCCCTCCGGGGGAGGAAGCTGGGTTTTTGGGATCATGGGGGAGTGATGGAAATAGGACATGTGGCAAATTTGCACCAGGAAGGGAGTTGATCCCTTTTTCAGAGTTGGTATAAAGGTGGGGGAATACACCTATGGGAGAATGGAGATATCACCAATTGAGGTGTTTTTTTTTCCAAGTTAAAACCATTACTAAGGCCTAGAAAGTCCCTTACCACGTTCGAGTCCCTATGTATTAGCATACCGGATGACAGACACTTATTGTCGCAAATGTACAGATTGGTCTTAGGGGCCCAAAATACAACAGTTCCCTATTTTGTCAGGGAATGGGAGAGTGAGCTGAAGCAGGTTTTTTCTCCTGCGCAGGCGAGGAGACTTATTGATTTGGTACACTCTATCTCCATAAGTACACGAATAAAAGAAATGTCATATAAATTTCTGGCAAGGTGGTATCGGACCCCAGTTAAGATGGCACAGATGTTTCCGACTCTAGATGCTAAATGCTGGAGAGGATGTGGTCGAAAAGGGACGTATTTACATTTGTGGTGGGAGTGTCCCAAAATTAAAGTTTTTTTGGGACGCGATCATCCCATGGATTATGAAATTAACTTTGGATCCCATAGAGGTAACACCACTATATTGTTTGTTCCATGGGACTACAAGATCCATTAAATCATACAAGAACAGTATTACCCCACACTTACTGAACTCAGCTAAATTACTAATTCCTAGGCTATGGAAACAAACTCGAGGTCCTACCTTGTTGGAATGGAAGAGAGAAGTCAATTTAATTAAGGAGGCTGAGAAATGGAGGCTGTTTAAAGATAAACAAGACAAATTTAATACCACCACCTTTAGTAAGTATGCACTTAGGTGCTGGGGGCTTACTTTAATCTAATATTTATATACTCCCTCTATTCTAGATCAATCACCTGTACGCTCCTGATGAGTGGCGTAGAGGCCACAAAACGTGTCAAGCAACTAGTGCCGTGGTTTCATTTATATATGTTCTCAACTATCTCTCAACCATTATACCTACCTTACCTTCACAGGTCCAGTGAGGCCATAGGTCCTGCAGGTTCTACTTCTTAATATGTTTTTACAAACCTTGTTATTGGTGTCCTTGGGAATTTTGTTATTGTCTTAAACAGACACCACCATCAATTTTATTATGTTTATTGGTTGTTACTATGTACATTGTTTTTCCTCAAGTAGTGGTCACACTCTGAGGCTTCAATGGCATCACCATGTCCATTGTCAATATCATGCTTATGGTTTATCTATTACCAGCAATGCTTACATGTTTCTACTGTACCAAATACAATAAAATTCCTATTGTTCACCTATTTATTCCTTTGCGTCCTTGTGCTTCACGTAAAGTCCCACCTTCTGCTCCCCTCTCCAAGACAAATTTAATGAAATATGGGCAGGATGGGAGCAGCATTCTTTCCCCCTTTCTTTTTTTTTTTTGGGAGGGGGGGGCGTGAAGGTTTATCAATGGTGGGGATGGAGGGGGGGGAGGGGATTACATTTTTTTTTATTTGGGATGGGGGGGATACTAGATTAAAATTAATGTAATGTTAGTTATTGACATACATAACATCATACATTATGTGTTAAATAAAAAAAGAAAAAAAGAACAGTATGTAAAAATTAAATAATAATAATAATAATAATAAAAAATTATTCTTTTTTTACATACTTTTTTTTTTACATACCAGCTTTCTTTACCAGTCTGTCCCTTCTTATTGCCACACCAGTGATATGATGACGCTGTACTGCACCAGTGAAAATGTGTTTAAAAAAATAAAAATAAAACAATATTATTTTCTTTGTTCTCCCAAAAATTGTGATACAAATCACAACTTCAAAAAACTCGCCATGCCTCTTAGACTTTCCAAAAAGGGGTAATTTGGGGGATATTTGTACTGTTCTTGCATTTTTGGGCCTCAAGAAACATTTACATTGTTCAGTTTTCAGAATATATATATATATATATATATATATATATATATATATATATAGTGTCTGTGTAACTTTCCTACAGACTAAATAACACAGATTTGGGTTATTTCACCAAAGAAATATAGCAGAATACATTTTCTATTAAATTTATGAGGAAAAGTGTGTTTTTTTAAAAAAAAAATTATGTTGGCCTTTTTTAGTTTATTTAGCAAAAATAAAACCAAAAAAAAGCTTGATTTGTGTAAAACATTTTTTACTTATTTAACATATGTACTGTGATGCATGACTGTGCAATTGTCATTCAAAGTGTTATCGCGCTAAAAGCTGAAAATTGGCCTGAACAGGAAGAGGGTAAAAGTGTCTGGTATTAAGGTGGTTAATCACCGGCTTTTTATTTTTTTGCTATATAAGCAAAAAAATTAAGTTTAAAAAACCAAAAACATTCTTCTTAGTTTCGGTTATAAAATTTAGCAAACAAATAATCTTTCCTTATAAATTTAGGCCAAAATCTATTCTGCTACATTTCTTTGGCTAAATAACCCAGTGTATATTACTTTGTGTCTGTGTGAAAGTTAGAGTCTACAAACTATAGTATGTATATTTAAAAAGTGATCATTCCTGATGTACTGACTAATAGGGATGAGCCGAACACCCCCGGGTTCGGTTCGCACCAGAACCCGCGAACGGACCGAAAGTTCGCACGAACATTAGAACCCTATTAAATACAATGGATGCGAACATTCGAAATCTAAAGTGCTAATTATAACTACTATTATGCATGTTATTGTCCTAAAAAGGGTTTGGGAACCCGGGTTCTGCACCAGGGGACATGTATCAATGCAAAACGAAGTTTTAAAAACGGCCATTTTAATGATGCATAAAGTGAAAAAAAAAAAGTCAAATATTCCTTTAAATATCGTACCTGGGGGGTGTCTAAAGTATGCCTGTGAAGTGGCACGTGTTTCCCGTGTTTAGAACTGTCCCTGCACAAAATGATATTTCAAAAGGAAAAAAAGCCATTTAAAACTGCTTGCGGCTTTAATGTAATGTCTGGTCCCAGTAATATGGATGAAAATCTTTGAGAAAAATGGCATAGCTAACCCATCACCCCCCCCCCCCCCCCTACTCCCCCTACCCCAGCCCATTACCAGCCCCTTTGGGTCTTGTATGGATATTAAGGGGAACCCCGCACACAAAATAAAAAAGGCCCTATATACTCTGAACAGCCGTATACAGGCGGTGCAAACAAGACACGGACTGTAGGTTTGTTCTTAAGTAGAATCTGTTTGTAATTTGGAACAGGTTTAAGTGTATCTCCAGCCAAAAAATATATTTTTAAGCTTTTTGGAAAACATAGGGAAGGGTTATCACCCCTGTAACATTTGTTTTGCTGTCTGTGACCCTGTTCAGAACATTTCACCTCACTTTCCGTCCCAATGACAAATGTTTTTGAAAAGTGGGGTTTTTATTGAAACAAGAATTGGCGATTAAGCATCAGTAGAGAGGAGACACCTTTTTCCCATATTAACTCTTACAGGAGAGAATTTCCCTTCCTAGGGGTAGATTTCCTCTCACTTCCTGTTGTCTCCTTCCGTTTGCAAGTAGGAGTTGTTTGTAAGTTTGTAAGTTGGTTACTCTGCTGAAATTTGCCCCTTACATGTTGGTGTTGCCACAACACTGTAAGCCAGCCTTTCTCAACCTTTTCAACACAGAGGAACCCTTGAAATAGTTCTCCGGTCTCGGGGAACCCCTGATAAAAATTAGAAATCTACAATTCATGATACCTTTGTGTGATGGTCAGTGGGAAGGATGGGCCTTACACTTGTGGTCATTGGGAAGAATTACCTCCTCACAGATAGCTAAAAAGATCAATGGTGTCAGTAGGAAATTATCTAAGAGGCAGAAATTGCCCAATGCTGAAGGAACCCCTAGCAACCTCTGGAGGAACCCTAGGGTTCCACGGAACCCTGGTTGAGAATCACTGCTGTAAGCCCTCACAGTTACTCTTGGTGGGCGCTGGAACGCCTTGCTGTGAACTATTATATCAGGAATTATATTTACATGCCATTGTTGAACAGTGGTAGGAAAAATTGGGCCTTTGGTGGTGGTGCTGGTGCCACAACACTGTAAGCCCTCACAGTTACTCTTGGTGGGCGCATGAATGGGCCCTGCTGTGAATTATTAGATCAAGAATTGTAATTGCATGCCCCTGTTGAACAGGGGCTGAAAAATTGGGCCTTTGGTGGTGGTGGTGTTGCCACAACACTTTAAGCCCTCACAGTTACTCTTGGTGAGCGCAGGAATGGGCCCTGCTGTGAATTATTAGATCAATAATTGTAATTACGGTACATGCCCCTGCAGATGCCTGTTAGTGTAACACAAAAGAAAAAAAACTACGAGCAATAAGGGCTAGCTTCAGGTGTATATTTTTCAGGAATCACACTACGCCTGCTTTTAAGTGCTGCAGATGCCTGTTAGGGCTCTTTCACACGTTCAGGTCCGCCTGTCAGTTTTTTTAGGCGGACCTGAACGGATGCTACATGTCCTCCTATGGAGCCACGGATGTCAGCGGTGACATGTCCGCTGACATCCGACTCGCTCCGATCCGCAAAAGTGTGACGGAGGAAAACCCTATTTTTTCTTCCGTCTGCGGATCGGATGACAACGGACTCTACGGTCCGTCATCATTCGATCCCCCCATAGGGGAGAGCAGCGTTTTGACAGGGCGGTCCCTGCACAGTGTGCGGGAACCGCCCAGTCATCCGCCGGCTCAGCGGGGATCAATGGAGCGATAAGGGCTAGCTTCAGGTGTATACTGTGCAGGAGGCTTAGCAAACATATCACTGACACTGTCCCTACCCATCCTTCTCTCTCCCTGCACACAATATCACTGACACTGTCCCTACCTATCCTTCTCTCTCCCTACAAACAATATCACTAACACTGTCCCTGCCTTTGTACGTCTTTCCCTGCACGCCAACACACTACACAAGGCCGCCGCGCTGGCGGCCTTTTATAGTGTGGGGCGTGTACTAAACCCCCCTGAGCTATAATTGGCCACAGGCATCCTGCCTGTGGCCAATTATGGCTCTCTTCGCTGCCGGCGCTGTGATTGGCCAAGCATGCGGGGTCACAGTGCATGCTTGGCCAATCACAGCGCCGGGATTTTGGTCCGTTCGCGTCACTCGAATTTGGCGCAAACGACCCAAAACGTTCGATCTTCGTCGAACGATTGAACACACGATGTTCGAGTCGAACATATGTTCGACTCGAACGCGGAGCTCATCCCTACTGACTAATCTCCTTTCATGAGGCCCTAAAATGGCAGGATAGTACAATTACCACCAAATTACCCCTTTTTGGAAAACAGTCCCAGGTATTTAGTAAATATTTTTTTGTTTGAAATTTAATAAAAAAAAATTTTTTTCACAAAGTTGTAATTTTAACCACTTCAGCCCCTGAAGAGTTTACCCCCTTCCTGACCAGAGCACTTTTTGCGATACAGCACTGCGTTGCTTTAACTGACAATTGCGCAGTCGTACAATGTTGCACCCAAACAAAGTTGACGTCCTTTTTTTCCCACAAATAGAGCTTTATTTTGGTAGTATTTGATCACCTCTGCAGTTAAATTTTTTTGCGCTATAAACAAAAAAACTTATTTATTTTTTTTTAAAAAGCAATATTTTTTTACTTTTTGCTATAATATCCCCAAAAAAATATATATAAAAAAAGTTTAGGCCAATATTTATTCTTCTACATATTTTTGGTAAAAAAAAAAAAAAAAAAAGCAATAGCCTTATATTGATTGGTTTGCGCAAAAGTTATAGCGTCTATAACATAGGGGATAGATTTTTTATCGTGACTGCGACATTATGGCGGTAACATCGGACACTTTTTTGGGACCATTGTCAATTATACAGCGATCAGTGCTATAAAAATGCACTGATTACTCTGTAAATGACACTGGCAGGGAAGGGGTTAAACACTAGGGGTGATCATGGAGTTAAGTGTTTCCTAGGGAGTGATTCTAACTGTGGTGGGGTTTGGCTACCACTGACATGACAGCGATCACTGCTCCCAATGATAGGGAGCAGTAGATCCCTGTCATGTCACTAGGCAGAACAGGGAAACTCCCTTGTTTACATAGGCATCTCCCCGTTCTGCCTCTCGGTCTCACAATCACGGGCCGCCGGTGAACATCAAGTTTGCGGGATCCGCGGGCACGCAAGGCAGCAAATTTAAAGGGACGTACCTGTATGCCCATTTGCCTGCATGTGCCATTCTGCCGACGTATATGTGTTTACGGTGGTCGGCAAGTGGTTAACAAGTTGTTTCTCACACACAGCATAGGTCTACTTATAATTACACCCTAAAATACCTGGAGATACCACATGTATAAGGCTTTTTCACAGCCTAGATGCATAGAGGGGCCTGAAATTCAAGGAGCACCTTCGGCCTTTCAAGGACCATAAATTACACATCTCATTTTCTGACTACCTACTAGCCTCTGGAGCACCAGGTCAGTACAAATGCCTAAAAATTACCCAATTTTGCATTTTGGAAAGTAAACACTCTGAGGCATTGTCTGAAAGGCATAGTGAGTCTTTTGAAAATTTCTTTTTTTTTTTACCACAAGTTTTTGGAAACGAAAATTAAAATGTATTTCTTTCATATATTTGTATATATTTATTTACTTATTGTTTTATCAATTGTCAACAATGGTGTGTGTGCTTGAAACTCTACCCTATGTGGGCATGTGTTCTCTAGTAGTGTTTTCCTTCCTAATGAAGCCTTATGGTGAAACATGTTTCACTACTTGCCCACCAGAAAATGAAGATATTTGTGATTAAAATCTGTTTAAGTACTCTAATATGTGGATAGCTTTTTCTTTAAATACATTGTACTTTTTAGATTTCTAATGAATTGTATCAATAAAATATTTATTTTATGTATTTTTTGTTTTGTGATCTCTGGCACCTTGAAAGTCCCACTATTGCAGTGGTTCTCAACTCCAGTCCTCAGGACCCACTAACAGGCCAGGTTTGCAAGATAACTGAAATGCATCACAGGTGATATAATTTGCTGCTCAGGGATTGCAGGATTTTAGTCTGCATCTCCCCAAGGTAATACTTAAAATCTGGCCTGTTAGTGGGTCCTGAGGACAGGAGTTGAGAACCACTGCACTATTGCAATACTTTAAATGTAGATGCTACAAGGAATGTGTTGCCTAGTTGGTTACTTGACAATCCACCTTGCTTTCTGGTAATAACTTTTTTAATCCTAGGTTCCTGGTGAGGACATGTGATCACAATTTAAGATGGGAGGAAAGAAAGTTTATTTTGAAATTGCAGAGAAGGTTCTTCAGTCAGAGCAACAAACAATTTAGAAATCCATTTTCTAAGTAATGCTATCAGCTGGGAGTATTGACAAATTCCAAAAACTTCTAGATGTCCTTTTTGATTAGCAAAACTTATAATATGTCCTGTATATTTTTAAAAAACAAAATTTGATTGCAGTCTGCTGGTTACCATTACAACCATAACTGATTTTCCTATTGAAGTCAAAGACTGCAAACAGAAAATATGCATTCACCCACAGTAAGTTTTTGGGTCAGTTTCTCATGTACCAGATGTTGTCAAGTTGTCCTGATCCATGCCAAAATTAAATACTCTCTACTTTTTCAAAACACAGGAGTTAAATGAATATAATCAGGGTGGCATGCAGAGTTTGGAACTTCTAGATCTATTGTTTGACTGCCAGGATGGCATTCTTCGCCATGAATATTCACCTGCTGAGTCCATCTGGGCTGCCTCAGGGACAAATGTGAGTATCTCAACAATTGTTTTATTGGTATATTGAATTTATTTTTGTATTTACTTATCAAATTTCTTTTGATATAGATCTCAACACAGGAGAATGAAGCATTTGTGTCTCCATTACTGTTGCCAGCTGACTCTCCCTTGGATTCAAACCTTTGGTCACCAGTAGCCAGTGATAGTGGAATATCTGAAGATGCACACTCCGATCACCAGAACAGTCCATTCCAATACCAGTTCGTAGACGCTTGTTATGTGACATCTAATTTGAGAGACTTCCCAGAACCAGATCTTTGTATGAATCTAGGAGATCATGCAGGTATGTAACCTCAAAGACAAAGTAACATTTTTGGGTTTCTTTTTGTTAAGATATACTTTAATAGGTGATTAAAAAGGTTTAACGTGTAGCACTTTACTTTATAATTACTTTTGTAATTATACAGGCAATTGATTTTCTATAGTGACACTCTTATTTTTTTTGGTGAAAACTAACATGGAAATATATGGTTTCATTGAGTGGTGACAGCTCACTGAAAGCAGGAGGAAACAGTTAGTACAAATTAAAGCAACACTTGAAACTGTCACAATATTAAAAATGCAGCATCATGTGATTTCCTTAACCTCCATTGAAGGACACAGGGATATCATAGACTTGTGGATTACTATCAGCTGTATTCAAGAGGTGGACAATGGTAAACCAAAAAGCTGTTGAAGGCAAGTCCACTATAACCCTGCCCCTAACCATCATGCCTCAATTGATTTGCTAGTGTCCTAGTCGGTTGGATTATTTTTTTCTCTCCTATCAACATTCAACATACTTAAAGGATGTTCCTCTACTTACAATTTTGATTAGGCTTCTTGAGCTGATCACTACACTGCAACTATCCAGGTCTAATTTTTGGTACCGTCTTGGAGGCTGTACCTGGACCTTGCTAGACCAAAGATTACAGGGCCTGCCAGACCCTTGGACACTGGGCTCTGCTTCTGGTGCTCCCCATTCACCTAGTGTACAGCCTTTGTTGTGAACTAGTTGTTTTTCAGGGGTTGGGCCTGGCCCCTAAGTTCCAGTGAAGGCTATACTAAGACTAAGGCATCAGCATACCAAGACATTTTTGGACAATTTCATGCTTCCAATTTTGTGTGAACAGTTTGGAGATGGCCCCTTCCTGTTCCAGCATTACTGCTCACCAGTGCACCAGGCAAGGTCCATAAAGACATGGTGAGCAAGTTTGGGGTGGAGGAACTTGACTGGCCTGCAAAGAGTCCTGACCTCAACCCGATAGAACACCTTTGGGATAATTTAGAGCGGAGACAGGATTCCTCTCCAAACGACTTCAAAACTTGTATGTGTCAGCAGCTTTTACAAACAAGCATGTATCCAAGCTCCTCCGCCGTCCTGGCCCCTACATGTGATGACAAAGGGCTAATCACGTGTCTTCCTCAGGGTCCCCCTGAGGAAGACACGTGATTAGCCCTGTGTCGTCACATGTAGGGGAGGGGCCAGGACGGCGGAGGAGCTTGGATACATGCTTGTTTGTAAAAGCTGCTGACACATACAAGTTTGGAAGTCGTTTAGAGAGGAATCCTATGCTTAATGCTTTTATAGTTTGGTGTGCTGGAAGCACCTAATATGTGTGAGTACCCTGATGTTATGTTTTCTAAATAAATTTTTAAACTACTGATAATGCACTATCCAGCCTCTTTCTTGTTTTAAAATTGAGGACAACTTCTCTGGATTTTCCTGTGGGATACTGCTGAGCCAGTTTTACTGAGCCCAGGAGTGGTTCAACTGCTTATGTGGATGGACCAAACTTAAGTGTGCGGTTACACTGTTGGAGGTGAGCGCATTCACACGGGGGGGGGGGGACGCACGTGTGTGAAGTCACCCTCTTCTGATCAGGAATATCATCACTAGAGTCACTCTTTGGACAGTAATACGTATGATACCCCAGTTTTCACTTTTGTCAAGTGTCCAAAAATCTCTCTTTTTGGACACTTGATATTAAGGAATAATACTACATTTCTTTCACTGTGAGCTTGCCTGTTACACAAAAAAATATTTATTTTTATGTTCATAGTTAAATTTTTTTAGCAATGTTGATTTTCATTGTTTATGGCACTATCTTTGCATTTTTAAGGTTCAGTATCACACAGCGCTGCATTTTTTAGTTTTTCGTATATATGTTTTCACAGATTATGGGATTGTGATCAATGCTTAGCAGCTGTGAATTTGCACTTTGTTTCACAGGAATTGTTATACCACACCTGAAGCTAGGTTGTAACCTCAGGTTACTTTACACCTGACGCTGATTGCAGTCTCAGGTTGCTCTAGAGTAGCTCGCAAGATTTATATATTTTTATATGGCTTGACCTCTTGCCTTTTTATTGATTACGTCGCTATCTTTTGCCTCGACTGACAACTTGCCTGTTTGCTGACCATGTCTCTGGTAGGGATGAGCTTCGTGTTCGAGTCGAACATACGTTCGACTCGAACATCGGCTGTTCGATCGTTCGACGAAGATCGAACGATTTGGGCCGTTCGCGCCAAATTTGAGTGACGCGAACGGCCCACAATGCACTACGCCATCGCAGTGTCATCCAGGCGCTGTGATTGGCCAAGCATGCACTGTACCCATCTGCATTCTTTGAATGTACCCATCTGCATTCTTTGATTGGCCAATTTTTTTCGCTGCTTTGGGAGGTGGCTGTGGATCTCTGGCCCCTCCCCCTGCATGAATGCAGGGCCATTTTTTACGTCCTAGGTTTTACGTTTCACTATCAGGACTGATGATGTGGAAACGAGGTTTGGATGCGTCATGACTTCATTGTCATGACGACTGACATGAAAGCGAGGCGTGGATCGCGCCTCGCTAGTATTTAGTGAGTGACACTTCAGTGCGTCGCCCGTGCCCTTTGAGAACGTTTGAAGTAAACGAAACTAGTCAGGGCGGTGCAACGCACTGACGTCACTACCACGTGACCCCGCCAGCACGGGCGAACGCTACTTTTTATGCCGGCTATTTTAAATACCAATTTTTACCTTGTTTATTGTTTTTTGGCTGTATACCTCTGTAATTGGGAATAAATCTTTCATTGAGGTAATACACTACTGGAGTCCCTCTCCTCTTTTTGTTTCCTATACAAACTCGGAGATTTCGTTTCTATACCATTTGGAGTGATTCATCGCAGCAGCCATAGTGAAGGAAGCAGTACTAGTGGATACTATCAAACTGCATTGGGATAACAGCTTCCTAAAATCAGGTGGATGAACTCCTGTACCTCGCAGAGGGTGATATCTGCAGGCCTGATAGACCTTGCCATAGCGGAGGTCCACCACTTCTGGTAACGCACCCATTTCTTAATATACGTATTCACCGTGGTGGATTTGATCTTCTCTGATAACCGTGGATTTCCTGGGTTAATTCTCCTGCACTATCATCTCTCACCTTGAATTACCTTCCAGAGTTTTTCTTCTCCCGTTATCCAGTATGAAGACGACACTTCCATACCTGTGCTGAACTTGTTCTCCCCTGATACTTTTATATGCACGCTGGACTTCCTTTCCCATGAAATTTTTTCTAGCTTGGAGCCTTGCTCTAAAGATTTTCAAGCATCTTATTTGAATTTAATTTAATATATTGGACACTGGTGTTTCATTTATTGACAATAATTACTCACTCGGATTGACCATTCATCTTTTGCTATTATCGTTTATTAATATTGATTTAGAATTTTTTTACACATTTTGCTACCATATTCATTTATTTTGGTGGTAGGAACCCCTTCACAAAGGTTTTTTTTCACTTGAGTTGTGTCACCTGTGTATTTTCAATCAATTAATTTTCATTATTTATTTCATGTATTTTGGGCGCGATATTTTCTAATTTTATATTGTTTGTATATGGTTTCACATATTTTATTTGTCGCAGCCTTGGTGTGATTAGCACAATTATTTTTCATATTTTTCTTTTTCACATTAGCGCAGTATATACCCCTAATTTTACTGTGACCCCGCATGCTTGGCCAATCACAGCGCCGGCAGCGAGGAGAGCAATGATTGCCCACAGGCAGGATGCCTGTGGCCAATTATTCTTGAGGGGGTTTAGTACACGCCCCACACTATAAAAGGCCGCCAGCGCGGCGGCCTTGTGTAGTGTGTTCCGGAGCAGGGAAAGAGAAGCATAGGCAGGGACAGTGTCATTTTTTTTCCTTTACTAATCCTGGATTCCTTGTGTTTAGGGACAAATAAGGATAGGTAGGGAGAGTGTCAGTGTGTTATTCTGTGCTAAACCTTGTTTGTAGGGACAGAGAGGTACAGTGAGGGAAAGTGTCAGTGTGCTATTCTGTTCTAAACCAATCTTGCTGAACCATATTTGAAATCCTTGAGTTTAGGGACAGAGAGGTACAGTGAGGGAAAGTGTCAGTGTGCTATTCTGTGCTAAATCTTGTTTGTAGGGACAGAGTAGGACAGTGAGTGAAACTGACAGTGTGCTATTCTGTTCTAAACCAATCTTGCTGAACCATATTTGAAATCCTTGAGTTTAGGGACAGAGAAGGACACTCGTGGAAACTATCAGTGTGCTATTCTGTGCTAAATCTTGTTTGTAGGGACAGAGTAGGACAGTGAGTGAAATTGACAGTGTGCTATTCTGTTCTAAACCAATCTTGCTGAACCATATTTGAAATCCTTGAGTTTAGGGACAGAGAAGGACACTCGTGGAAACTATCAGTGTGCTATTCTGTGCTAAATCTTGTTTGTAGGGACAGAGTAGGTGTCACGTACCTGACGGTGACGAGCCCGGATCTGCAGAGGGAGGCCTCTCTTACGGCTTCCACCGGCGGCCCCTGGTACTGAAGACAGGAGGCACGGAGGTAGAAGGGGTACGAGTGCCTGGCAGGATGGATCAAGGTAGAGTGGAGTCTGAAGACTGGGACGGATCCAGGCACCCAGGAAGAATGGCAGGCTGAACCGGAACCAGGAACACAGCAACTGGACTGGAACTGATGAGACTGACTGGACTGGAACCAGGATACAGCAACTGGACTGGAACTGAAGAGGCAGACTGGACTGGAACCAGGAACAAGCAACTGGACTGGAACTGATGAGGCTGACTGGACTGGAACCAGGACACAGCAACTGGAGAGATTGGTCGGACAAGCCGGGTCGGTAGAATTGGCTGGCGGCAAGGTACTGGAGAATCAGGCAGAAGATTGGTCAAACAAAGCCGGGGGTCAGAGGCAGGCAGGAAACTGGAAGGGTCAAGGTAAGCCGGGTCGGATGCAGGTAAATTCACGAATCAGGTCTCTTTGGGTAATACACGCTGTAGAGCAGACAGCAGGGACTGTCTGTCACAGGCATGTTTAAATAGCTCTTCTGGCGCGCTTTGTGGAGCGTGCGCGCGCCCTCGCCATCGCGCGCGTGCCCGCGCGCGTAGACGTGCCCGAGATTCGGAATCAGGAAGTCCAGGAATCCTGTAGCTGACAGGATTTCTATGACATTGCCCCCCCCCAAGGGGCAGCCTCCGGATGCCCAGCCGGGTGAACCTTCCAGGGTGAGTCCTTTTGAAAGCCTGTACCAAACTCCTGGCATGGATATTCTCCTCGGGTTCCCATGAGTTTTCCTCGGGTCCGTAGCCCTTCCATTTAATTAGGAATTGGTTCTGGTTATTTCTTCTCCTGAAGTCCATGATAGCTTCTACTTCGAATTCCTGCTCACCGTCAATAATGATCGGATCAGGGTGATCCGGCTTCCGATCTGGAAACGGATTGGAGACTGTGGGTTTTAGGAGAGAGACATGAAAAACTGGATGGATTCTAAGAGAGTCAGGAAGTTCCAATTCATAAGCTACTTCATTAATTTTCCTCTTAACAGGGAATGGACCTAAAAATTTGGGGCCCAGTTTTTTAGAAGGGCATGCCATTCTTAGGTTTGTGGTAGATAGCCATACTTGGTCGCCGGGTACCAACACTAATTCACCCCGTCTCTTCTTGTCATAGATTGTCTTGTTGCGTTCTTGAGTCTTGGTCATGGTCTCTTGTAGAAGCTGGTTATTGACCGAGAAAAAATTTAACTTTTCCTGGACTGCAGGTACAGGACACTCAGGAAGGGAATTAGGCAGAAAAGTAGGATGAAAACCATAGTTTGCAAAGAAAGGAGTCTGGCAGGTAGCGGAGTGAATGGAATTGTTATACGCAAACTCGGCCAACGGAAGTAGGGAAACCCAGTTGTCCTGAGCAAAAGAGGAGAAGCATCGCAGGTATTGCTCGAGCGTCTGATTCGTTCTCTCCGTCTGTCCGTTGGTCTGTGGATGGTAAGCAGAGGAAAACGATAATTCGATTTTCAAGGTTTTGCAAAGGGATCTCCAGAATCGAGAGGTAAATTGAACTCCGCGATCGGAAACAATATTGGCTGGTACCCCGTGGAGTCTGACTATTTCTCTGATGAATACCTGTGCGGTTTCAGGAGCGGAGGGAGTCCCTTTCATAGGGATGAAGTGTGCCATCTTGGACAGACGGTCCACTATAACGAAGATGGTGGAATGGTTCTCAGCCGGAGGTAACTCGACAATGAAGTCGATGGACAACATTCTCCAGGGCCTATCTGGAACGGGTAAGGGTTTTAGTAGTCCCCAGGCCTTGGATCTGGAACCCTTGTTTCGGGTGCAAGTTGTACAAGAATCTACAAACCTCCTACAGTCTTCACGTACTCGAGGCCACCAGAAGGTGCGCTGTACCAGGTCAGTGGTCTTGGCAACGCCAAAATGCCCGGCCAGGGCGTGGTCGTGGCAGAGTTCTAATGTGGTTACTCTTAGTTTCTCAGGTACGTAGATTCTGTCTTGGTACCACAATAGTCCATCCTTAACCTGCAATTCTGGCTCGGAGAACTGTCTCTGCCCGGTGGAAGCTCGTTTGATTTGAGTGAACAGGTTCTCCTGTAGAAGAAGGAAATTTCCGGGGGCAAGGATGGTATCAGGCGGAGAAGTCTCCTTGGACTTATGGAACATCCGAGACAGGGCGTCAGGCTTAATATTCTTGGCCCCAGGACGATAAGTAACATGAAAAGAGAACCGGGAGAAGAAGAGTGCCCACCTGGCTTGCCGTGGATTCAATCTTCTCGCGGCTTTCAGGTACTCCAGGTTCTTGTGGTCAGTGAATATCAGAATTGGATGAGCCGCGCCCTCCAGCAGGTACTGCCATTCCTCTAGTGCAGACTTGATCGCTAGTAGCTCCCAATCCCCCACGTCGTAGTTCCTCTCCGCTGCAGAAAGCTTGCGGGAGAAGAAGGCTACTGGGTGGAGCAAGGTTTTGACTCCCTGTCTTTGGGACAGTATTGCTCCTACCGCTATTTCGGAGGCGTCTACCTCAAGTACGAATGGTAGTGAGGAGTCTGGGTGTTTCAAGATAGAGGCTGAGGTAAATAGGGCCTTCAGGCGTTCAAAAGCTTCTTGGGCTTCAGGAGACCAGTGAAAACGTGTTCCTTGCTTGGTGAGTTGAGTAATGGGTGCGATAATAGCTGAAAACCCCCTGATGAACTTGCGGTAGAAGTTGGCGAATCCAACGAAACGTTGGATTCCCTTCTTGTCCACCGGTTCTGGCCAGTCCAGGATTGCGGTAA
The DNA here is from genome assembly GCA_029206835.1 of Rana muscosa. Taxonomy (NCBI): domain Eukaryota; kingdom Metazoa; phylum Chordata; class Amphibia; order Anura; family Ranidae; genus Rana; species Rana muscosa. The sequence continues at coordinate 550,873,429 of CM055116.1, read as the reverse complement.
TCTTTTGAGGATCCATCTTGATGCCCTCGCTGGAAATGATTAACCCCAGAAATGATATACTCTCTTGCTCGAACTCGCATTTTTCGGCCTTCGCATACAGGCCATGCTGGCGGAGCCGACCCAACACATCTTTGACATGTCTGCGATGAGAATCAAGGGAGGAAGAAAAAATTAAGATATCATCAAGATAAACAATAACAAAGAGGTCTAGGAAGTCCCGTAGGACATCGTTGATAAAATACTGGAAAGTGGCAGGGGCGTTACACAACCCGAATGGCATTACCAAGTACTCAAAATGTCCATACCGGGTACGGAAGGCGGTCTTCCATTCGTCCCCTTCTTTGATACGGATCAAGTTGTAGGCTCCGCGGAGGTCAAGTTTGGTAAAGATGGTGGCAGTTCCTAGTCTCTGAAATAGCTCTGGTACCAGGGGGAGAGGGTAGCGATTTTTTACTGTAATTTTATTCAATTCCCGGTAATCCACACAAGGTCGAAGGGTGTGGTCCTTTTTCTCTACAAAAAAGATGCCTGCGCCTACTGGGGATGTGGAAGGGCGGATGAACCCCTTTTGCAAGTTCTCATCAACATAATTTTTTAAAGCCCCTTGTTCCACCTCCGTTAAAGGGAAGACTCTACCGAACGGAATCTTTGCTCCAGGAAGTAGGTCGATGGGGCAATCGTAGGCCCGATGGGGCGGTAGAGTCTCTGCCTTTTGTTTACTAAATACCTCAAGAAAGTCGTGGTAAACTTCTGGGATGGATTGACGGGTGCCATCTTCTGTGTCAATGCATAGTAACGAGGCCGGCCCAGGAGGTTTATATGAGCCACAGGACTGCTGGCAATAGGAAGAAGGAAAGGCAACTATTCCCGTAGTCCAGTTGATAGTGGGATTGTGGGCTTGTAACCAAGGCATACCAAGGATCAAGGGAAACAACGGAGAAGAGATGATGTCCAGACATAAGCATTCTTGGTGGGTTCCAGAGGTGGTAAAAATGGTAGCGTGTATAGGAGTGGTCTCCTGGGTCACAGGTCCGGACTTAATGACGGAACCATCAGCCAGATGGACACGAAGTCCGTGGGTCTTGGTACGAAGGGGAAGTTGGTGTTTAATGGCAAAGGTTGAGTCCATAAAGCAGCTGCATGCTCCGGAATCAATAATGGCGGGTACTTGCAAAGTCCTTCCTGGGAGCTGTAATGAAACAGAGAGGGCAAGGTGAGATGTGGTTTTGGCTTGTAGGTTAGTCATGTTAGAAAAAACTGAAAGAAACTTACGAAGCTTCAGGGGACAGGTTCTAACGAAATGTCCGGGGTCCCCGCAGTACAGGCACAGATTATTTATTCGGCGGCGCTGGCGTTCCTCAGGAGCGAGGGATGGACGAAGGAGCCCGAGCTGCATTGGTTCAGGCGTGTCAGATGTGGGAGTTGGAGGTGTAGCAGGAGCCGAGTACAGGTGACTAGGAGCCCGAGGAAGCATCCAGGTTGGGCGGGAGAAGCCAGTGGTCCTCTCAGCCCTCCGTTCCCTCAGACGTCGGTCAATCTGGATGGTTAGATCAATCAACAGGTTGAGTGTCTGTGGTACACCGACTCTAGCTAGCTCGTCCTTCAAGGAATCGGAAAGTCCTAAGCGAAACTGATGGCGGAGGGCGGCATCATTCCAATTGGTATCTGCACTCCACCGCCTGAATTCTGCCACATAGTCCTCCGCTGGTCTGCGTCCTTGTTGAAGGGAACGCAAGGCGGCTTCTGCGGTTACCGAGAGTTGGGGATCTTCGTATAGCTGGGCCATGGCATCGAAAAAAGCAGCGAGGTTGTTTAGTGATACATCCTTCTGTTCAAAGAGACGGTGGGCCCAGCTCTGAGGGTCTCCAGCGAGCAAAGAGACCACAAAGCCCACCTTGGTGGCCTCTAGAGAAAAGGTACGGGGCTGTAGGGCAAAATACAGTTCACACGAATTCCGGAAGGCCCTAAACTTGCTCCGATCCCCGGAAAATCTTTTTCGGGTGTAGGAACCTTAGGTTCAGGAGGAAGCATGACCACTGTGGGTGAGGAACGTGTTCCGGCTGTGGAAGCAGAGGCGTGGGGCCCCTCTTGGATGGCAGAAGGATTGGAGAGGGCCCGCACTTGTTCTTCCAAGCGGGTGTATCCTTGTTGAAGACTCTTGACTGCTTCAGACAAACCTGCCAGGTGCCGACAGAGTTCCTCCATAGGTGAGGCTCCCTGCCCGGGCTCAGACATGGCTGTCTGCTACTGTCACGTACCTGACGGTGACGAGCCCGGATCTGCAGAGGGAGGCCTCTCTTACGGCTTCCACCGGCGGCCCCTGGTACTGAAGACAGGAGGCACGGAGGTAGAAGGGGTACGAGTGCCTGGCAGGATGGATCAAGGTAGAGTAGAGTCTGAAGACTGGGACGGATCCAGGCACCCAGGAAGAATGGCAGGCTGAACCGGAACCAGGAACACAGCAACTGGACTGGAACTGATGAGACTGATTGGACTGGAACCAGGATACAGCAACTGGACTGGAACTGAAGAGGCAGACTGGACTGGAACCAGGAACAAGCAACTGGACTGGAACTGATGAGGCTGACTGGACTGGAACCAGGACACAGCAACTGGAGAGATTGGTCGGACAAGCCGGGTCGGTAGAATTGGCTGGCGGCAAGGTACTGGAGGATCAGGCAGAAGATTGGTCAAACAAAGCCGGGGGTCAGAGGCAGGCAGGAAACTGGAAGGGTCAAGGTAAGCCGGGTCGGATGCAGGTAAATTCACGAATCAGGTCTCTTTGGGTACTACACGCTGTAGAGCAGACAGCAGGGACTGTCTGTCACAGGCATGTTTAAATAGCTCTTCTGGCGCGCTTTGTGGAGCGTGCGCGCGCACGTGCTCGCCATCGCGCGCGCGTGCCCGCGCGCGTGGACGTGCCCGAGATTCGGAATCAGGAAGTCCAGGAATCCTGTAGCTGACAGGATTTCTATGACAGTAGGACAGTGAGTGAAACTGACAGTGTGCTATTCTGTTCTAAACCAATCTTGCTGAACCATATTTGAAATCCTTGAGTTTAGGGACAGAGAAGGACACTCGTGGAAACTATCAGTGTGCTATTCTGTGCTAAATCTTGTTTGTAGGGACAGAGTAGGACAGTGAGTGAAACTGACAGTGTGCTATTCTGTTCTAAACCAATCTTGCTGAACCATATTTGAAATCCTTGAGTTTAGGGACAGAGAAGGACACTCGTGGAAACTATCAGTGTGCTATTCTGTGCTAAATCTTGTTTGTAGGGACAGAGTAGGACAGTGAGTGAAACTGACAGTGTGCTATTCTGTTCTAAACCAATCTTGCTGAACCATATTTGAAATCCTTGAGTTTAGGGACAGAGAAGGACACTCGTGGAAACTATCAGTGTGCTATTCTGTGCTAAATCTTGTTTGTAGGGACAGAGTAGGACAGTGAGTGAAACTGACAGTGTGCTATTCTGTGCTAAGCCAATCTTGCTGAAGCATATTGCAAATCCTTGTGTTTAGGGACAGAGAAGGATAGGCAGGGGACAGTGTCAGTGTCATTGTTGCTAAGCCTCCTGCACAGTATACACCTGAAGGTAGCCCTTATTGCTGTTTTTCCCATCTCCCTGCAGGCCATCCATTAAAATGTCTGGAAGGCAAACAAGGAGAGGCAGACAGTCAGGAGGCAAAAAAAGAGGGCAAGCAGGCTCTGTGTCTGGGGGCAACAGTGCTGGTCGTGGACGCGGTGCATTGTCATCAGCACATGGCCATGGGACACGCTTGTCCTTCTTTTCGGCAGCTGGACATGTTGAGCCACATCATGCCGAAGACTTGGTAGAGTGGATGACCAACCCCACCTCATCCTCCTCATCCTCTCTCACCCAGGCTCAGGGTACTGGCAAAGCAGCTGCCAAAGCGTCCTCTTCTCTGGTATCATTATCTTCATTAGTCAATCCTTCCCTAGACCCACCAAGTCCTCCTCCTGAGGAGTCCCCCGAACTGTTTGAGCACAGTGTTGGGTACATGCTCCAGGAGGATGCCCAGCGTTTCGAAGGATCTGATGATGATACCCAGATAGAGGAAGGCAGTAGCGTGAGAGCAGAGAGAGGGGATGCTCAAGAAGGACACCAATCTGGCAGTCATGCTCCAGCAGCTGCAGCATACTGCCAGATTGGCTCCAGTGATGAGGAGGGAGGGGATGATGAGGTCACTGACTCCACGTGGGTGCCTAATAGGAAAGAGGAGGAGGAGGAGGAGGATGAGGAGGAGGCACATCTCCAACGAGGCAGGATGCCCTTGGGTGGCCAGCGTATGGGCAGCACACCAACGGAATCACACAGCAGAGCTCCGCCTGTGCAGGGCGCTGCCTCTGCCCGTCATTCAAAAAGTTCTTTGGTGTGGGCCTTTTTTGAGGCGAGTGCATCAGATCGCACAGCTGCTGTTTGCAACATATGTCTCAAGCGTATATCGCGTGGCCAAAACATCAGCCGCTTGGGCACCACATGCTTGATCAGACATATGTTGACCTGCCATGCAGCTCGTTGGCAAGCCTACCTTAAAGACCCACACCAAAGAACAAAGCTGACCTCTTCTTGCACCGCATCAGCTGGGATCTCCAACCCCACTATACCTTCAGTCCTCTCTGAAACCTGCTCTGAGAGGAATGAAGGTGTAGAATTAGGTGTGTCACAGCCAAGTACTTGCGGGCACTCTGCTAGCAGTACACCGACGTCCGATTCTAGCAGGCAAATTTCCCTGCCCCAGCTGCTGGACCGTCGAAAGAAGTTCACTCCCAGCCATCCACATGCCCAGCGGTTGAATGCTAGCTTGGCTAAATTGCTAGCGCTTCAACTGCTGCCTTTTCAGTTGGTAGACTCGGCCCCCTTCCGTGAGTTTGTGCAATGTGCGGTTCCTCAGTGGCAGGTTCCCAAACGCCACTTTTTCTCACGGAAGGCGATTCCGGCTCTCTACAGGCATGTGGAAGGCAATGTCTTGGCCTCGCTGGACAGGGCGGTCAGCGGTAAGGTGCATATTACCGCTGACTCATGGTCCAGCAAGCATGGACAGGGACGTTACCTTTCTTTCACGGCCCATTGGGTCACTCTTTTGGCAGCTGGGAAGGATGCAGGACAAGGTGCAGTAGTGTTGGAGGTTGTTCCACCGCCACGCCTCCAAAATGCTACTACTGGTTGTGACACACCTCTCTCCTCCACCCCCTCCTCTTCTTCTTCCTCCATGGCCTCTTCCTGTGCTTTGTCCTCGGAACCAGCGGTGCTCCGTAGGCGTTCAAGGGGCTACGCAAGTACGCAGGCAAAAAGATGCCATGCCGTGCTTGCGCTGGTGTGTTTGGGGGACAGGAGCCACACTGGGGCAGAGGTCCTCTCTGCTCTGCAGGGGCAGGCCGAGAGGTGGTTGACGCCACGCCAGCTTAAGCCAGGAATGGTGGTTTGCGACAATGGCACCAACCTCCTCTCCGCCCTCCGACCGGGACAACTGACCCATGTGCCCTGTATGGCTCACGTCCTTAACCTGGTGGTGCAGCGGTTCTTGGGCAGGTACCCGGGGCTTACAGGATGTCCTGAGGCAGGCCAGGAAAGTCTGTGTTCATTTCCGCAGATCTTATAATGCCAGTGCTCGCCTGGCTGAGCTGCAAAAGGAGTTGAACCTGCCCAAGAACCGCCTTATATGTGACATGCCCACCAGGTGGAACTCAACGTTGGCCATGCTGCAGCGGCTGCATACGCAGCAGAGGGCCATCAATGAGTACCTGTGCGACTACGGCACCAGGACAGGGTCAGGGGAGCTTTCGGGTTTTTTCACCACACCAGTGGGGCATGATCAGGGATGCATGCACTGTCCTGGCACCATTTGAGGAGGCCACGAGGATGGTGAGCAGTGACAGTGCATGCATCAGTGACACTGTACCTCTTGTCCACCTGTTGGAGCACACGCTGCGTGGAATAATGGACAGGGCACTTGAGGCAGAACAGAGGCAGGAAGAGGAGGACTTCCTTGCCTCTCAAGGCCCCCTTTACCCTGACAGTGTTCCTTCTGTCCCACCCAGGGCCGATCCTAGGGTCACAGACGCCTGGGTGCAGAAATATTTCTGGCGCCCCCACATGGGCGTGGTCATCTTACAAACTCCTCCCCTTTACACATGTTTCTATGGCAACGACTCAAACACAGAGATGCTCCCCTAAGAAGTCTTTGTTTCCCTGGGATCCTCCCATGATCTTCTAACAATAAAGAAAATACAGGAAGAGCGTACCCTAATGAGACCTGGAGGGGAGTCTCTCTGATGCACACAGAGGGGGCTTCTGTTAGAAAGAGCACCCAGACATGGTACAGGAGATGGTCAGAGTAAGTGATTAGTACAGATAACTTACTCTGTCATTTCAGGCAGGGAAGCCTTCCCTGCTCTCCATCCTTACATATTCCCCACAGCAGCCGGTGGAAGAGGGGAGGGGGGAACCTGGCAGAGCTGGGGGGGGGCGGGCAGGAGACAGTACAGGGTGACAGGAGAATGGCAGGATAAAAGGAGAACAGCAGGGGGACCTCAGAAGAGCACAGGGGGGGGACCTCAGAAGAGCACAGGGGGGGTACCGGAGAAGAGCACAGGGGGGGGACCAGAGAAGAGCACAGGGGGGACCAGAGAAGAGCACAGGGGGGGGCTTGAGAAGAGCACAGGGGGGGGCCAGAGAAGAGCACAGGGGGGGGGCCAGAGAAGAGCACAGGGGGGGCCAGAGAAGAGCACAGGGGGGACCAGAGAAGAGCACAGGGGGGGGGGACCAGAGAAGAGCACAGGGGGGACCAGAGAAGAGCACAGGGGGGGGCCAGAGAAGAGCACAGGGGGGGGGCAGAGAAGAGCACAGGGGGGGACCAGAGAAGAGCACAGGGGGGGACCAGAGAAGAGCACAGGGGGGGACCAGAGAAGAGCACAGGGGGGGACCAGAGAAGAGCACAGGGGGGGGGACCAGAGAAGAGCACAGGGGGGACCAGAGAAGAGCACAGGGGGGGACCAGAGAAGAGCACAGGGGGGGGCCAGAGAAGAGAACAGGGGGGGGACCAGAGAAGAGCACAGGGGGGACCAGAGAAGAGCACAGGGGGGGACCAGAGAAGAGCACAGGGGGGGCCAGATTACAGTAGGGGGTGTGGTGGGAGAGAGCAGAGCAGTTGCTGGGGAAGATCACAGAAGTGCCAGGAGAAAGCTGAGGGGCCCACGGGCAGAAAAAGCTGGAGAGGAGGGGCGGCATACAGAGGAACCAATTCCCTCCATGTTCTTCCTGCAGCTGCTGAATGCCCACTTTTCCTCCTCTCTCTTGCAGGCATTTAGTGGCTGCAGAAAGAACATGGAAGGCATTGGTTCCTCTGTATGACGCCCCCCTCCTCTCAGGCTGTGGTGCAATGGCGACCACTGTAGTTACTAGTTATGCCCCTGCAGTGAAGTAAAGGAAAAAAGTTCTGGCAGGATGAAGGAGCAATGAGGAATGAATGGCATGCTGGCAGGATTCTGAGGCTGTGACAGTTGCAGACTAGAGCATACAGAGGGTTAACAAGACTAGTAGATGAAAAGATTGTGGACCGGGAAATGCTGAGGAGGAAGGGGGAGGAGGGGGGCTGCGAGTGTAGTGAGAGCTGAATGAGAGAAGAAAAGTGCCGGGTGTGAGGAGTTATCAGTGTGCAGTGATGCTGGAAAGATTACCGTACTTTATTTACCTTATTTATCTACAAAGCACATTCCGGTCTGTACAGAGGCAGAGGCGCACTGGGCAGTGACACTCAGACAGGAGAGGATCACATCGACACTGCACAGCAACAGAAGACACGAGCAGGAATGGGGTCAGATGTCAGAATCCTCTCACATGACGGGCACTGCACGGCACGGACCGCCCCGCCCCCCCAACAATGTCACAGCGCGGTCTCTCTCCGAACAGAGACAGACGCTCGATCTGCTCTGACAGGAGGGGGGGGCGGACTAGGGCAGGAAATACAGCGGCAGCGCCGCGGCGGTGACTGGCGGAGGGAGCAGCCTCGGCTCGGACACCAACAAGGAGAGGAGGGAGGGGAGCACTCTGGCGCTTGAGCGCCCCCATCTCTGTGGCGCCTGGGTGAACTGCACCCCAGGCACCCGCCTAGGACCGGCCCTGGTCCCACCCATCGCACAGGAAGAGGAGGAGGAGGAGGATTGTGTCAGCATGGAGGTGGAGGCTGGCACTCAGCATCATCAGCAGCAGTCTTTTAGGGATGATTTACAGTCCCAAGAAACCAGTGGACTTGTACGTGGCTGGGAGGAGGTGGGTGCGGATCATGTCGTCCTTAGTGACCCAGAGGACTCCGGACTGAATGCCTCAGCTAACCTACGCTGCATGGCCTCCCTGATCCTGCAAAGTCTGCGGAAGGATCCTCGTATTCTTCGGATCAAGGAGAGGGACCATTACTGGCTGGCCACTCTCCTTGATCCACGGTACAAGGGTAAGGTTGCGGACCTTATCTTACCGTCGCAGAGGGAGCAGAGGATGAGACAACTCCGGGAGGCCTTGCAGAAAGGTCTGTGCAACGCGTTCACAGAGACTGGGAGGTTACAAACTCCTGGTCCTGGACAACGAGTTGCTGAGGCTTCGGGCAGTCAAAGAAGGAGCGGTGGGGAAGGTGGCCGTCTGACCGATGCGTTCAGACAATTCTTTAGTCCGCAGCCCCAAAGTATGATCGTTTCCAGCAACCATCGCCAGTGTCTGATATACATGGTGCAGGAATACCTAGGGGCAAGGTCAGACTTGGACACCTTCCCCACCGAAAATCCTCTGGCTTACTGGGTCTTGATGATGAATCACTGGCCAGAGCTTGCACAGTATGCAATTGAGCTACTGGCCTGTCCTGCATCCAGCGTTCTTTCAGAACGCACATTCAGTGCTGCTGGAGGATTTGTCACGGATCACAGGGTGCGCCTGTCCACCGACTCGGTTGATCGACTGACTTTCATCAAGATGAACCAGTCTTGGATCACCACCAGCTACCACACACCTGATGCTGATATAACAGACTAATTGATTTTAAAATGTCACATCCCTTCAAGACTGATGCTGATGCTGAGTTCCTGTGCTGTTATGTTGACTAGCTATCCTCCTCCTCCTCCTCCTCAATGATCCGATTAATGATGATAGCTTGGAAGATCATTTTGGTTTATGGGTGCCGCCACCAGTGGCTAAGGCCCAATTTTTCAGCCCCTGTTTAACAGGGGCGTGTAATTACAATTTTTGATGCAATACTTTGCAACAGGCCTCATTGCTGTGCTCCAAGTACAGTATCTGTGAGGGGTTGCAGTGTTGTGCCACCAGTGCCTAAGGCCCAATTTTTCAGCCCCTGTTCAACAGGGGCATGCAATTATAATTATTGATCTAATAATTCACAGCAGGGCCCATTGCTGCGCCCACCAAGAGTAACTGTCAGGCCTTACAGTGTTGTGTCAACACCACCACCACCACCACCACCAAAGGCCCAATTTTTCAGCCCCTGTTCAACAGGGGCATGCAATTATAATTATTGATCTAATAATTCACAGCAGGGCCCATTGCTGCGCCCACCAAGAGTAACTGTCAGGCCTTACAGTGTTGTGTCAACACCACCACCACCACCACCACCACCAAAGGCCCAATTTTTCAGCCCCTGTTCAACAGGGGCATGCAATTATAATTATTGATCTAATAATTCACAGCAGGGCCCATTGCTGCGCCCACCAAGAGTAACTGTCAGGCCTTACAGTGTTGTGTCAACACCACCACCACCACCACCACCACCAAAGGCCCAATTTTTCAGCCCCTGTTCAACAGGGGCATGCAATTATAATTATTGATCTAATAATTCACAGCAGGGCCCATTGCTGCGCCCACCAAGAGTAACTGTCAGGCCTTACAGTGTTGTGTCAACACCACCACCACCACCACCAAAGGCCCAATTTTTCAGCCCCTGTTCAACAGGGGCATGCAATTATAATTATTGATCTAATAATTCACAGCAGGGCCCATTGCTGCGCCCACCAAGAGTAACTGTCAGGCCTTACAGTGTTGTGTCAACACCACCACCACCACCAAAGGCCCAATTTTTCAGCCCCTGTTCAACAGGGGCATGCAATTATAATTATTGATCTAATAATTCACAGCAGGGCCCATTGCTGCGCCCACCAAGAGTAACTGTCAGGCCTTACAGTGTTGTGTCAACACCACCACCACCACCACCACCACCAAAGGCCCAATTTTTCAGCCCCTGTTCAACAGGGGCATGCAATTATAATTATTGATCTAATAATTCACAGCAGGGCCCATTGCTGCGCCCACCAAGAGTAACTGTCAGGCCTTACAGTGTTGTGGCACCAGCACCACCATCAAAGGCCCAATTTTTACTACCACTGTTCAACAATTATATGTTATTACAATTCCTGATATAATAGTTGACAGCAGGGCGTTCCAGCACCCACCAAGAGTAACTATGAGTGCTTACAGTGTTGTGCCAACACCAACACCTAAGGGGCCAATTTCTGCAGAGTATATACGGAAGGTCCCTACTTTCAAACATCCAACTTACAAACTACTACTACTTGCAAACGGAAGAAGACAACAGGAAGTGAGAGGAAATCTACCCCTTGGAAGGAAAATTCTCTCCTGTAAGAATTAATATGGGAGAAAGGTGTCTCCTCTCTACTGATGCTTTATCACCAATCCTTGTTTCAATAAAAACACCACATTTCAAAAACAGTTGTCATTGGGACGCAAAGTGAGGTGAAATGTTCTGAACAGGGGCACAGACAGCAAAACAAATGTTACAGGGGTGATAACCCTTCCCTATGTTTTCCAAAAAGCTTAAAAATAGATTTTTTGGCTGGAGCTACACTTAAACAATGTACCTGTTCAAAATTACAAACAGATTCTACATAAGAACAAACCAACAGTCCCTGTCTTGTATGCACCGCCTGTATACGGCTGTTCAGAGTAGGGATGAGCTTCGTGTTCGAGTCGAACATACGTTCGACTCGAACATCGGCTGTTCGATCGTTCGACGAAGATCGAACGATTTGGGCCGTTCGCGCCAAATTCGAGTGACGCGAACGGCCCACAATGCACTACGCCATCGCAGTGTCATCCAGGCGCTGTGATTGGCCAAGCATGCACTGTGACCCCGCATGCTTGGCCAATCACAGCGCCGGCAGCGAGGAGAGCAATGATTGGCCACAGGCAGGATGCCTGTGGCCAATTATTGCTGAGGGTGTTTAGTACACGCCCCACACTATAAAAGGCCGCCAGCACGGCGGCCTAGTGTAGTGTGTTCCGGAGCAGGGATAGAGCAGCATAGGCAGGGACAGTGACTGTTATTTCTTTCTTGCTTAACCTGGATTCCTTTAGTTTAGGGAAAGAGAAGGATAGGTAGGGAGAGTGTCAGTGTGTTTTGTGCTTGTGCTATAGTGTGCTTAAAAAAAACATTTATTCTAGGGACAGAAAACTGTAGGTAGGGACAGTGTCAGTTTCTTTCACTCTGCAAGTCCTTGTTTCCAGGGACCTGGAAGGACAGTGAGTGAATTGTCCTTGTGCTATATTGTGCTTAAAAAAACATTTATTCTAGGGACAGAAAACTGTAGGTAGGGAGAGTGTCAGTTTATTTCACTCTGCAAGTCCTTGTTTCCAGGGACCTGTAAGGACAGTGAGTGAATTGTCCTTGTGCTATATTGTGCTTAAAAAAAACATTTATTCTAGGGACAGAAAACTGTAGGTAGGGAGAGTGTCAGTTTATTTCACTCTGCAAGTCCTTGTTTCCAGGGACCTGTAAGGACAGTGAGTGAATTGTCCTTGTGCTATATTGTGATTAAAAAAAACATTTTTTCTAGGGACAGAAAACTGTAGGTAGGGAGAGTGTTTTTTTTCTTTCACTCTGCAAGTCCTTGTTTCCAGGGACCTGTAAGGACAGTGAGTGAATTGTTCTTGTGCTATATTGTGATTAAAAAAAACATTTTTTCTAGGGACAGAAAACTGTAGGTAGGGAGAGTGTTTTTTTTCTTTCACTCTGCAAGTCCTTGTTTCCAGGGACCTGTAAGGACAGTGAGTGAATTGTCCTTGTGCTATATTGTGCTTAAAAAAAACATTTATTCTAGGGACAGAAAACTGTAGGTAGGGAGAGTGTCAGTTTATTTCACTCTGCAAGTCCTTGTTTCCAGGGACCTGTAAGGACAGTGAGTGAATTGTCCTTGTGCTATATTGTGATTAAAAAAAACATTTTTTCTAGGGACAGAAAACTGTAGGTAGGGAGAGTGTTTTTTTTCTTTCACTCTGCAAGTCCTTGTTTCCAGGGACCTGTAAGGACAGTGAGTGAATTGTCCTTGTGCTATATTGTGCTTAAAAAAAAACATTTATTCTAGGGACAGAAAACTGTAGGTAGGGAGAGTGTCAGTTTATTTCACTCTGCAAGTCCTTGTTTCCAGGGACCTGTAAGGACAGTGAGTGAATTGTCCTTGTGCTATATTGTGATTAAAAAAAAACATTTTTTCTAGGGACAGAAAACTGTAGGTAGGGAGAGTGTTTTTTTTCTTTCACTCTGCAAGTCCTTGTTTCCAGGGACCTGTAAGGACAGTGAGTGAATTGTCCTTGTGCTATATTGTGCTTAAAAAAAACATTTATTCTAGGGACAGAAAACTGTAGGTAGGGAGAGTGTTTTTTTTTCTTTCACTCTGCAAGTCCTTGTTTCCAGGGACCTGTAAGGACAGTGAGTGAATTGTCCTTGTGCTATATTGTGCTTAAAAAAAACATTTATTCTAGGGACAGAAAACTGTAGGTAGGGAGAGTGTCAGTTTATTTCACTCTGCAAGTCCTTGTTTCCAGGGACCTGTAAGGACAGTGAGTGAATTGTCCTTGTGCTATATTGTGATTAAAAAAAACATTTATTCTAGGGACAGAAAACTGTAGGTAGGGAGAGTGTTTTTTTTCTTTCACTCTGCAAGTCCTTGTTTCCAGGGACCTGTAAGGACAGTGAGTGAATTGTCCTTGTGCTATATTGTGATTAAAAAAAACATTTTTTCTAGGGACAGAAAACTGTAGGTAGGGAGAGTGTTTTTTTTCTTTCACTCTGCAAGTCCTTGTTTCCAGGGACCTGTAAGGACAGTGAGTGAATTGTTCTTGTGCTATATTGTGATTAAAAAAAACATTTTTTCTAGGGACAGAAAACTGTAGGTAGGGAGAGTGTTTTTTTTCTTTCACTCTGCAAGTCCTTGTTTCCAGGGACCTGTAAGGACAGTGAGTGAATTGTCCTTGTGCTATATTGTGCTTAAAAAAAACATTTATTCTAGGGACAGAAAACTGTAGGTAGGGAGAGTGTCAGTTTATTTCACTCTGCAAGTCCTTGTTTCCAGGGACCTGTAAGGACAGTGAGTGAATTGTCCTTGTGCTATATTGTGATTAAAAAAAACATTTTTTCTAGGGACAGAAAACTGTAGGTAGGGAGAGTGTTTTTTTTCTTTCACTCTGCAAGTCCTTGTTTCCAGGGACCTGTAAGGACAGTGAGTGAATTGTCCTTGTGCTATATTGTGCTTAAAAAAAAACATTTATTCTAGGGACAGAAAACTGTAGGTAGGGAGAGTGTCAGTTTATTTCACTCTGCAAGTCCTTGTTTCCAGGGACCTGTAAGGACAGTGAGTGAATTGTCCTTGTGCTATATTGTGATTAAAAAAAAACATTTTTTCTAGGGACAGAAAACTGTAGGTAGGGAGAGTGTTTTTTTTCTTTCACTCTGCAAGTCCTTGTTTCCAGGGACCTGTAAGGACAGTGAGTGAATTGTCCTTGTGCTATATTGTGCTTAAAAAAAACATTTATTCTAGGGACAGAAAACTGTAGGTAGGGAGAGTGTTTTTTTTTCTTTCACTCTGCAAGTCCTTGTTTCCAGGGACCTGTAAGGACAGTGAGTGAATTGTCCTTGTGCTATATTGTGCTTAAAAAAAACATTTATTCTAGGGACAGAAAACTGTAGGTAGGGAGAGTGTCAGTTTATTTCACTCTGCAAGTCCTTGTTTCCAGGGACCTGTAAGGACAGTGAGTGAATTGTCCTTGTGCTATATTGTGATTAAAAAAAACATTTATTCTAGGGACAGAAAACTGTAGGTAGGGAGAGTGTTTTTTTTCTTTCACTCTGCAAGTCCTTGTTTCCAGGGACCTGTAAGGACAGTGAGTGAATTGTCCTTGTGCTATATTGTGATTAAAAAAAACATTTATTCTAGGGACAGAAAACTGTAGGTAGGGAGAGTGTTTTTTTTCTTTCACTCTGCAAGTCCTTGTTTCCAGGGACCTGTAAGGACAGTGAGTGAATTGTCCTTGTGCTATATTGTGATTAAAAAAAACATTTTTTCTAGGGACAGAAAACTGTAGGTAGGGAGAGTGTTTTTTTTCTTTCACTCTGCAAGTCCTTGTTTCCAGGGACCTGTAAGGACAGTGAGTGAATTGTCCTTGTGCTATATTGTGCTTAAAAAAAACATTTATTCTAGGGACAGAAAACTGTAGGTAGGGAGAGTGTTTTTTTTCTTTCACTCTGCAAGTCCTTGTTTCCAGGGACCTGTAAGGACAGTGAGTGAATTGTCCTTGTGCTATATTGTGATTAAAAAAAACATTTTTTCTAGGGACAGAAAACTGTAGGTAGGGAGAGTGTTTTTTTTCTTTCACTCTGCAAGTCCTTGTTTCCAGGGACCTGTAAGGACAGTGAGTGAATTGTTCTTGTGCTATATTGTGATTAAAAAAAACATTTTTTCTAGGGACAGAAAACTGTAGGTAGGGAGAGTGTTTTTTTTCTTTCACTCTGCAAGTCCTTGTTTCCAGGGACCTGTAAGGACAGTGAGTGAATTGTCCTTGTGCTATATTGTGCTTAAAAAAAAACATTTATTCTAGGGACAGAAAACTGTAGGTAGGGAGAGTGTCAGTTTATTTCACTCTGCAAGTCCTTGTTTCCAGGGACCTGTAAGGACAGTGAGTGAATTGTCCTTGTGCTATATTGTGATTAAAAAAAACATTTTTTCTAGGGACAGAAAACTGTAGGTAGGGAGAGTGTTTTTTTTCTTTCACTCTGCAAGTCCTTGTTTCCAGGGACCTGTAAGGACAGTGAGTGAATTGTCCTTGTGCTATATTGTGCTTAAAAAAAACATTTATTCTAGGGACAGAAAACTGTAGGTAGGGAGAGTGTCAGTTTATTTCACTCTGCAAGTCCTTGTTTCCAGGGACCTGTAAGGACAGTGAGTGAATTGTCCTTGTGCTATATTGTGATTAAAAAAAACATTTTTTCTAGGGACAGAAAACTGTAGGTAGGGAGAGTGTTTTTTTTCTTTCACTCTGCAAGTCCTTGTTTCCAGGGACCTGTAAGGACAGTGAGTGAATTGTCCTTGTGCTATATTGTGCTTAAAAAAAACATTTATTCTAGGGACAGAAAACTGTAGGTAGGGAGAGTGTCAGTTTATTTCACTCTGCAAGTCCTTGTTTCCAGGGACCTGTAAGGACAGTGAGTGAATTGTCCTTGTGCTATATTGTGATTAAAAAAAAACATTTTTTCTAGGGACAGAAAACTGTAGGTAGGGAGAGTGTTTTTTTTCTTTCACTCTGCAAGTCCTTGTTTCCAGGGACCTGTAAGGACAGTGAGTGAATTGTCCTTGTGCTATATTGTGCTTAAAAAAAATATTTTTTCTAGGGACAGAAAACTGTAGGTAGGGAGAGTGTCAGTTTCTTTCACTGTGAAAGTCCTTGTTTCAAGGGACAGAGAAGGACACCTGAAGGTAGCCCTTATTGCTTTTTTCCCATCTCCCTGCAGGCCATCTATTAGAATGTCTGGAAGGCAAACAAGGAGAGGCAGACAGTCAGGAGGCAATAAAAGAGGGCAAGCAGGCTCTGTGTCTGGGGGCAACAGTGCTGGTCGTGGACGCGGTGCATTGTCATCAGCACATGGCCATGGGACACGCTTGTCCTTCTTTTCGGCAGCTGGACATGTTGAGCCACATCATGCCGAAGACTTGGTAGAGTGGATGACCAAGCCCTCCTCCTCCTCCTCATCCTCTCTCACCCAGGCTCAGGGTACTGGAAAAGCAGCTGCCAAAGCGTCGTCTTCCCTGGTATCAATGTCAGACAAATCATCAGTCACTCCTTCCCTAGACCCACCATGTCCTCCTCCTGAGGAGTCCCCCGAACTGTTTCAGCACAGTGTTGGGTACATGCTCCAGGAGGATGCCCAGCGTTTCGAAGGGTCTGATGATGAAACCCAGCTAGAGGAAGGCAGTAGCGTGAGAGCAGACAGAGGGGATGCTCAAGAAGGACACCAATCTGGCAGTCATGTTCCAGCAGCTGCAGCATACTGCCAGATTGGCTCCAGTGATGAGGAGGGAGGGGATGATGAGGTCACTGACTCCACGTGGGTGCCTAATAGGAGAGAGGAGGAGGAGGAGGATGAGGAGGAGGCACATCTCCAACGAGGCAGGATGCCCTTTGGTGGCCAGCGTAAGGGCAGTACACCGACGGAATCACACCGCAGAGCTCCGCCTGTGCAGGGCGCTGCCTCTGCCCGTCATTCAAAAAGTTCTTTGGTGTGGGCCTTTTTTGAGGCTAGTGCATCAGATCGCACAGCTGCTGTTTGCAACATATGTCTCAAGCGTATATCGCGTGGCCAAAACATCACCCGCTTGGGTACCACATGCCTGACCAGACATATGTTGACCTGCCATGCAGCTCGTTGGCAAGCCTACCTCAAAGACCCACACCAAAGAACAAAGCGGACCTCTCCTTGCACCGCATCAGCTGGGATCTCCAACCCCACTATAACTTCAGTCCTCTCTGAAACATGCACTGAGAGGAATGAAGGTGTAGAATTAGGTGTGTCACAGCCAAGTACTTGCGCCCACTCTGCTAGCAGTACACCGACGTCCGATTCTAGCAGGCAAATTTCCCTGCCCCAGCTGCTGGACCGTCGAAAGAAGTTCACTCCCAGCCATCCACATGCCCAGCGGTTGAATGCTAGCTTGGCTAAATTGCTAGCGCTTCAACTGCTGCCTTTTCAGTTGGTAGACTCGGCCCCCTTCCGTGAGTTTGTGCAATGTGCGGTTCCTCAGTGGCAGGTTCCCAAACGCCACTTTTTCTCACGGAAGGCTATTCCGGCTCTCTACCGGCATGTGGAAGGCAATGTCTTGGCCTCGCTGGACAGGGCGGTCAGCGGTAAGGTGCATATTACCGCTGACTCATGGTCCAGCAGGCATGGACAGGGACGTTACCTTTCTTTCACGGCCCATTGGGTCACTCTTTTGGCAGCTGGGAAGGATTCAGGACAAGGTGCAGTAGTGTTGGAGGTTGTCCCACCGCCACGCCTCCAAAATGCTACTACTGGTTGTGACACACCTCTCTCCTCCACCCCCTCCTCTTCTTCTTCCTCCATGGCCTATTCCTGTGGTTTGTCCTATGAACCAGCGGTGCTCCGTAGCCGTTCACGGGGCTACGCAAGTACGCAGGCAAAAAGATGCCATGCCGTGCTTGCGCTGGTGTGTTTGGGGGACAGAAGCCACACTGGGGCAGAGGTCCTGTCTGCTCTGCAGGGCCAGGCCGAGAGGTGGTTGACGCCACGCCAGCTTAAGCCAGGAATGGTGGTTTGCGACAATGGCACCAACCTCCTCTCCGCCCTCCGACAGGGACAACTGACCCATGTGCCCTGTGTGGCTCACGTCCTTAACCTGGTGGTGCAGCGCTTCTTGGGCAGGTACCCGGGCTTACAGGATGTCCTGAGGCAGGCCAGGAAAGTCTGTGTGCATTTCCGCAGATCTTATAATGCCAGTGCTCGCCTGGCTGAGCTGCAAAAGGAGTTGAACCTGCCCAAGAACCGCCTTATATGTGACATGCCCACCAGGTGGAACTCAACGTTGGCCATGCTGCAGCGGCTGCACACGCAGCAGAGGGCCATCAATGAGTACCTGTGCGACTACGGCACCAGGACAGGGTCAGGGGAGCTTGGTTTTTTTTCTCCACGCCAGTGGGGCATGATCAGGGATGCATGCACTGTCCTGGCACCATTTGAGGAGGCCACGAGGATGGTGAGCAGTGACAGTGCATGCATCAGTGACACTGTACCTCTTGTCCACCTGTTGGAGCACACGCTGCGTGGAATAATGGACAGGGCACTTGAGGCAGAACAGAGGCAGGAAGAGGAGGACTTCCTTGCCTCTCAAGGCCCCCTTTACCCAGACAGTGTTCCTTCTGTCCCACCCATCGCACAGGAAGAGGAGGAGGAGGAGGAGGAGGAGGAGGATTGTGTCAGCATGGAGGTGGAGGCTGGCACTCAGCATCATCAGCAGCAGTCTTTTAGGGATGATTTACAGTCCCAAGAAACCAGTGGACTTGTACGTGGCTGGGAGGAGGTGGCTGCGGATCATGTCGTCCTTAGTGACCCAGAGGACTCCGGAGCGAATGCCTCAGCAAACCTACGCTGCATGGCCTCCCTGATCCTGCAAAGTCTGCGGAAGGATCCTCGTATTCTTCGGATCAAGGAGAGGGACCATTACTGGCTGGCCACTCTCCTTGATCCACGGTACAAGGGTAAGGTTGCGGACCTTATGTTACCGTCGCAGAGGGAGCAGAGGATGAGACAACTCCGGGAGGCCTTGCAGAAAGGTCTGTGCAACGCGTTCCCAGAGACTGGGAGGTTGCAAACTCCTGGTCCTGGACAACGAGTTGCTGAGGCTTCGGCCAGTCAAAGAAGGAGCGGTGGGGAAGGTGGCCGTCTGACCGATGCGTTCAGACAATTCTTTAGTCCGCAGCCCCAAAGTATGATCGGTTCCAGCAACCATCGCCAGCGTCTGATAAACATGGTGCAGGAATATCTAGGGGCAAGGTCAGACTTGGACACCTTCCCCACCGAAAATCCTCTGGCTTACTGGGTCTTGAGGATGGATCACTGGCCAGAGCTTGCACAGTATGCAATTGAGCTACTGGCCTGTCCTGCATCCAGCGTTCTTTCGGAACGCACATTCAGTGCTGCTGGAGGATTTGTCACGGATCACAGGGTGCGCCTGTCCACCGACTCGGTTGATCGACTGACTTTCATCAAGATGAACCAGTCTTGGATCACCACCAGCTACCACACACCTGATGCTGATATAACAGACTAATTGATTTTAACATGTCACATCCCTTCAAGACTGATGCTGATGCTGAGTGCCTGTGCTGTTATGTTGACTGGCTATCCTCCTCCTCCGAGTCCTCAATGATACGATTGATGATGATAGCTTGTAAGATCATTTTTGTTTATGGGTGCCGCCACCAGTGCCTAACGCCCAATTTTTCAGCCCCTGTTTAACAGGGGCGTGTAATTACAATTTTTGAAGCAATACTTTGCAACAGGGCTCATTGCTGTGCTCCAAGTACAGTATCTGTGAGGAGTTGCAGTGTTGTGCCACCAGTGCCTAAGGCCCAATTTTTCAGCCCCTGTTTAACAGGGGCGTGTCATTACAATTTTTGAAGCAATACTTTGCAACAGGGCTCATTGCTGTGCTCCAAGTACAGTATCTGTGAGGGGTTGCAGTGTTGTGCCACCAGTGCCTAAGGCCCAATTTTTCAGCCCCTGTTCAACAGGGGCATGTAATTACAATTCTTGATCTAATAATTCACAGCAGGGCCCATTGCTGCACCCACCAAGAGTAACTGTCAGGGCTTACAGTGTTGTGGCACCAGCACCACCATCAAAGGCCCAATTTTTACTACCACTGTTCAACAATTATATGTAATTAAAATTCCTGATATAATAGTTGACAGCAGGGCGTTCCAGCACCAACCAAGAGTAACTGTGAGTGCTTACAGTGTTGTGCCAACACCAACAACTAAGGGGCCTATTTCTGCAGAGTATATACGGCAGGTCCCTACTTTCAAACATACAACTTACAAACGACTCCTACTTGCAAACGCAAGAAGACAACAGGAAGTGAGAGGAAATCTACCACTAGGAAGGAAAATTCTCTCCTGTAAGAATAAATATGGGAGAAAGGTGTCTCCTCTGTACTGATGCTTTATCAGCAATCCTTGTTTCAATAAAAACACCACATTTCAAAAACAGTTGTCATTGGGACGGAAAGTGAGGTGAAATGTTCTGAACAGGGGCACAGACAGCAAAACAAATGTTACAGGGGTGATAACCCTTACCTATGTTTTCCAAAAAGTTAAAAAATAGATTTTTGGTCTGGAGCTACACTTCAACAATGTACCTGTTCAAAATTACAAACAGATTCTACATAAGAACAAACCTACAGTCCCTGTCTTGTATGCACCGCCTGTATAGGGCTGTTCAGAGTATATAGGGCCTTTTTTATTTTATGTGCGGGGTTCCCCTTAATATCCATACAAGACCCAAAGGGGCTGGTAATGGGCTGGGGTAGGGGGGGGGGTCATGGGGTAGCTATGCCATTTTTCTTAAAGAATTTCATCCATATTACCGGGACCAGACATTACATTAAAGCCGCAAGCAGTTTTAAATGGCTTTTTTTTCCTTTAGAAGTGTCATTTTGTGCAGGGACAGTTATAAACACGGGAAACACGTGGCACTTCACAGGCATACTTTAGACACCCCCCAGGTACGATATTTAAAGGAATATTTGACTTTTTTTTTTTCACTTTATGCATCATTAAAATGACTGCTCCCGAAAAACGACCGTTTTTAAAACTTCTTTTTGCATTGATACATGTCCCCTGGTGCAGAACCCGGGTTCCCAAACCCTTTTTAGGACAATAACATGCATAATAGTTGTTATAATTAGCACTTTAGAATTCGAACGTTCGCATCCATTGTATTTAATAGGGTTCTAATGTTCGTTCGAACTTTCGGTCCGTTCGCGGGTTCTGGTGCGAACCGAACCCGGGGGTGTTCGGCTCATCACTAGTTCAGAGTATATAGGGCCTTTTTTATTTTGTGTGCGGGGTTCCCCTTAATATCCATACAAGACCCAAAGGGGCTGGTAATGGGCTGGGGTAGGGGGGGGGGGGGGTTGATGGGGTAGCTATGCCATTTTTCTTAAAGATTTTCATCCATATTACTGGGACCAGACATTGCATTAAAGCCGCAAGCAGTTTTAAATGGCTTTTTTTCCTTTAGAAATGTTATTTTGTGCAGGGACAGTTCTAAACACGGGAAACACGTGGCACTTCACAGGCATACTTTAGACACCCCCCAGGTACAATATTTAAAGGAATATTTGACTTTTTTTTTTTCACTTTATGCATCATTAAAATGACTGCTCCCGGAAAACGTCAGTTTTTAACACTTCTTTTTGCATTGATACATGTCCCCTGGTGCAGAACCCGGGTTCCCAAACTCTGTTTAGGACAATAACATGGATAATAGTCGTTATAATTAGCACTTTAGAATCCGAACGTTCGCATCCATTGTATTTAATAGGGTTCTAATGTTCGTGCGAACTTTCGGTCCGTTCGCGGGTTCTGGTGCGAACCGAACCCGGGGGTGTTCGGCTCATCACTAGTCTCTGGTTAGTAAACAGGCAATTTGATATACCAGTCTCTGTAACCTCTGTGGAAATCTGTATCTCCCTGTACCACAGGACCCCTTTCATTTTACCATTTGCTTAGCCTCTAGTGCTCTCTGTGAAGAGAATATAGTATTGTGCAATAAGTCCTAGGGACAACCAAGTACCCTGGCCTGTTTGCCTTAAGCAAATAGGAGCTGCTATAAGTGAAGCTATTCTAGCCAGCGATTTTCTCTGACCTCTGTACAAGAAGCATTATAGGGGTTGTTTTACTAAAACTGGAGAGTGCAAAAAAATAATCGGCATCCATTTTTTTTTGTGTCAAAGTGTAATTGAACAAGCAGAAGTTAGAAGCTGATTGGCTACAGTAAACAATTGCACCAGATTTTGCACTCCCCATTAGGAGATTACATTTCTTCTCCTCCAGACATAAAGAGTGCCACCTTGTCCTCTGTGATGATCTTAAAGTGAATAACTCTACACTGAATTCCCTATATGAACCACTTATGTATTTATACATGTTGATCATAACCCCTCTTCTCAAGAGAGAAAAAAAACAGTTCAGCTAATCTTTCCTCATAGATGAGCTCCTCCATGCCTCTTTATCAGTTTGGTTAGCCTTTTCTGAACTTTCTCCAGTTCCCCAATATGCTTTTTGTGAACTGGTGTCCAAAACTGAATTGCATATTCCAGATGAGGTCCTACTAATGATTTGTAGAGAAGCAAAATTATCTATTTCTGCAGTCTATACCTCTGTTAATACAAGAGAGGATTTTGCTCGTTTTGGAAATCGCAGCTTTTACACCATTGATTGTCCCAATTGTACTTTTATCCTTCAAGTGCAAAACTTTACATTTACCAACATCAAACCTCATTTGCCACATAGTTGCCCAGCTAAGCGGTGCATTGATGTTGGCTTCTAAGTTGTAGACACCCTGTAAGGATGTTATTTCACTGCATAGCTTGGTGTCATCTGCAAGACTGTAATGGTACTGTTAATCCCAGACCCTATATCATTTTCAAATATGTTAAAAAGTAAGGGTTCCAGCCAGTGCTGTATTTTGGCCTAGCTTGATAAGGCCCAGGCCCAGGGCGGCACTTTGCTGGGGGGGGGCAAAAAAGCCACTCCCCCGCACAATAAAATCCCCCTCCCTCCTACCGAGTCAGCCCACTCACTGCCGAGGTTGCTGACTGCAGTGTTCAGACAGCCTCTCTCTCTATTGGAGTATAGAGTATGTGCTCACAGTTCCCCCTCCACACAGACAGGAGAGCAGAGAGAGAGAGAACTGGTCACATGGAGACATCGGGGCCGGTCAGATTGCGGCTTCAGCGGGCAGACCCAGCTACATTCTGCATATCCTGGAGGGGGTGAGAGATGCCAATCCTCCTCACTATCTGAAATAAATACTAAAATAAATATTATCCGAGGATGATTACGGATTCCCTCTATTTATTTCATATATGTATTATTTTGTCTATTCCTATAGTTAGCTAGTCTATAAAAACTCTGATAATGTTACTGTTGATAGCACAATAATATAAGGTTACAAACGCACTGCTTAGTAAAACAACGTCTTATTTGATTTCCAAGAAAATAGGAAAATGCTAACATGAAAACACTAACGGAAAATATTATAGAGCATATAACAAAGGAACATCAAAGATACTTATCGCAAGGCCGTCCTCTAGGTATTGTCTCGTCAGCTGGGCTCAAAATGGTAAGAGAGAGCCATGAGGCTCAGAGAAGCAAGAGAGAGCCAAAAGAGTTTGATTTCCCTTCTTTGCGCACTTTTACACTGCATTCAGACTCACTCGTAACCACACCCCCTGTCCAATGAGATATTGCCATGAGGCAGTCCATTTAATAGATTATATTTCTGTCCGTCCTGCTGTATTGGCCTCTAGGGGCAGTATTCGTCCCTGGATCATCGCTATGTGACCCGGGTCATCTTCAGTGATAGCAAGCCCTTTGATCTTCTGTAACAGGACATTTGAATTAGCATCTCTTCAGGGGGTCTTCCTCTATTACTATCCCTCCATCAGGAGGCCTGCGATTAATTCCCATTCATGATTCCTTGTTCCTTGTCCCAAAGGGTGCATATGACCCTTCTTCAGACACGGCTCCTATGGAACAATCCATAACTGTCTTAATGTGTTGCGCTTCCCAACATGTGCGTCAGAAACAGCTCCTATGGAACAGTCCATAACGGTCTTAACGTGTTGTGCTTCCCAACATGTGCCGCTTTGCCACTGAGTGACATACCGCCATCATTCCTCAGCGAAAGCTTCCATGTCACCATTCTGTGTCTTCTCCTTTCCAGTATCTTTACAATGGGGTGCAATACAGGCAAGGGGTGTCCATTCACTCACCATTCACCAGCACACACTCAGAGCAACATATTAACCAGATATAGAGTCTCGAGGAGGGCCTTACTCACCCATATTACTAACCTAAAATGCACTTATGTCACACTATACCATAACATAAATCAACCCATTACCAGAATATATGCATATATATGTGACCCATCAAATTACGCATCCCGCTACCAAACTCCTATAACTCTTTACTGTAGATAAGGGTCGGGATTAGGCAGGCTTGCTCACAATGGCCTTTCCTACCGCAATTTTGGCACATCAGCAGAATTTCAGGGCTCTGAATTAGCAGCAAAGCCTCTAACTTGTTTGAGGAGACCTTACTGTCAATTCGTCCCTCAACTTGCATAGATCAATGCAAGACCTTCCTATATAAATGTCGAGCCCAACAACACATAACTTGAATCAATGACGAAACAGCAATAATGAGTAATACTATAACAGGATGTATTAAATAATTCAAAATACTGTTGGCCTTACTGGAATATCCGAATATTACCTCCCACCAATACCCTCCAGCATAATTTTCTAGTTGATGCACTACCTCCATTAGCTTTCTTTTGCTGCAGCATCCTCATAAGGCTCTCATCTCTATCCCAATCTGTTAACCATTCCTGTATCTTCCTTCCCATACCAAGGTTCAGGGCTCTAAGACTAACAGGGCAGTTATAGTTGAGATCCACAGACAGATTGGCAATATGCGGTACCACATAATTCCACTCCTGTGTCTGGATTTTACAGACACTGCCAAGGTTACACCATGCTGTTCTATTGTTAAGTTCACAGAACATCCTAGTTCCATGACTAACGTTACATTGGTATCCTTTAGGACAAAGAAACAAACTCTCCTATCTCCCAAATAATACACCGGTGTTCCCTTCCCGGCAATGTTCTCCCCATCCAGAACACAGAGTGAGGCATCTTCACAATATTTCTCGTTCATCACCACCGTGTATTGACCTGGCATACAAAGGACGTAATGGTCATGCCTTCGACAGAGGGAAATATCAAAAGTGTGAAAATACTGCGCTGTCTGAATAAATGTAAAATATATGTGATAACTTAATATCTATGCAGCAACCAAAAAATGTGGGACACACACAAATAACAGATATATAAAGAAAGAACTAAGGCTGCGCAACTGAATAAAAAGTAAAATCCCAAAATTATGTTATAAAAAACACAATATGATATCATTTGTGTATGACGTGAATAAACAATATAACTTATGGGGTAAGGGATGTTATTCTATGTACGTCTCTGGGTAATAGATGGTACTTAAACTGTATTCCTTGATATTGACATGCAAAAAAAAAATTCAAAGATAGTCCATAAGTAACAAAAAGTCCCCAGAAGGAAGAAATGAAGGATTCCAAAACTCTTCAAAACTGCATAAGTGACTTCAAAAATGAAACACCATAGAAGGAGTGATGATATGACAGGAGAGAAATCCACCACCTTGTCCCTTTCAGGCTGCTTACCAGAAATTTTGATCCCTGAAAGAGATCAATCTGAATAGGTGGCTGTTATCCCCGCCAAGGGCTCTAATTGACTCTCGCTGTGCTCTCTGTTCATCTAGGTTCCAGTCTGTTAGTCCACCAGGCAGCTCCGTGAGTCACATTTAGGGTAAAAGAGAAAACCCCATAGCGTAATCCAGTATATAAAAAACGTTTATTAAAATAAAAATGCACTTACAGCATGTTGAAGTAAAAACAGCAGTGGTTTAGTGTGCGGCCGGCCGGCTCTCACTACCCGTTGCTTCCGGGATTCGTATCGTGGTGACGTCAGCATGCCGCTCCTCCCTACGTCGTTTCGACAAACCTGTCGTCATCCAGAGGGAAATATCAACCTGCCTCCAGCTTCCATCCTCTCTGATCACATGTGGGTAATTTAGCCTCAGATGCAACAAGGTAGAATCCCCAGTCAGCAAGCCTATTGATATCACCGAATACACAGACTGAGTCTGCACTTCTATATATGGGATCAATGAGAAAGCATAACATCTCTCATAATCCAAACAAGCACAGCCCATCCAGGCATTTGACCACCACCTTGGATTAGTGTAAGAGATGTGTTTTGGCAAAATCTTACCAAACTGTGATGCTAACTCATTAGGCAACTGCCTCTCATACAGAGACTGTACAATCAGCTTGATGTTGGTTGATAATTCTGCCTGCCCCTGCGTGCATGCCAGAGCCCATGACATATTTTTGCCCTGTATCACCACTCTATCTACCAACCTCTTAAAATGGTGTATAAAATCTTGAGCCACTTTTACCTGGGTATTTATGTAACTTTGTTGAATGTTATCAAGAATTTCATTAATCTCTCTCTGAGTAACAAAGCCCCGCTTACTCTCTGAAGCTATGGCTGAGAATTTGTTAATCAGGAGACCGATGTCCACTCCATTAACAACACCCATCCCATCTCCTATTCCCCCCAATATAGTGCTGAATGCATCCCTCCTCTTTCGGTTACTCCTCAGAAATAAGCATCCTGAATGCCTTCTGTGTCCGCACATCTCTGGGAGTAAGCCACTGGTACAATGACCGCACTTGATTCAGTGTATACTCAGCACATATAGGGTAATAGGTTTTTGCCAACCACTGTGAGACACTGAAGCGCCATGTGATGAAGGCATACTGTACCCTGGTAGCCAGTATTTGTTCCCATTTTCTCTAACGGACCATGTTTCTGTAATTAGTCACTGGCAATACCTGTGCAAGGTTCCAACCTCTCAAGTGAGACATCAACCAGGCATATTTCCCCCATGTCCAGCTCTGGTGTCCCATTTGTCCAGTAACCGAGAACGGTAGGGCTGCTAAGATTGAGACACCATCCCTACAAGGAAATTTTCACCCCATTGATGTGTCACCTGTCCAACAGACATCTTACTTATGCATACGTTTCAGTCTCCTGGTTATCTGCACCATATTATTTCAGTTATGTCAATACAAGTCGCACATTAAAAAGCTTTCCTTCTTTCAATTCCTCCCTCAATAAGGCCCCTTTGACACTGGGGCGGGAGGTGCCTCGGCGGTAAAGCGCCGCTATTTTTAGCGGCGCTTTACCGTCAGATTTGTGGCGCTATTCGGCCGCTAGCGGGGCGGTTTTACCCCCCGCTAGCGGCCGAGAAAGGGTTAAGTACCACCGCAAAGCGCCTCTGCAGAGGTGCTTTGCCGGCGGTATAGCCGCGGTGCCCTATTGATTTCAATGAGCAGGATCAGTGGAGGAGCGGTATACACACCACTCCTTCACCGCTCCAAAGATGCGGCTAGCAGGACTTTTTTTACTGTCCTGCTAGCGCACCACTCCAGTGTGAAAGCCCTCGGGGCTTTCACACTGGAGACACAGCAGCGGCTGTTTGAGGTCGGTTTGCAGGCGCTATTGTTAGCGCAATAGCGCCTACAAAATGACCCAGTGTGAAAGGGGTCTAAAAAAACATATTTCACATTTCTTGTTCTGAAGGATTGGATAGGTTATATTCCTTCCCCAACTTCCAACCCATTTCACATGTATTCACAGTGCGTTTGCATTCATAAATGACAGGAGAGACTCCGGCAAAAATGTTTCACCAGTCTTGTTGATGGGCACAGTCTTTCAGATTCAGAATTGGCAAAAAATTGTCCATAAGAAAAAGAAACCTTATATTGCAAGTATTAATCTGAATCTTTTTGTTTGTCCCTTCTCCCCTGAATGTTTGTCAGAACAAATTTGCGGTGTGGCATGGCAGACAAACTGCCAACCAGATGAACATCTTTCATCTCTGTTCCAGAGACCTCTCCAATCTCGCTCCACCAGGAGTGTGGAAGTGAAAAACAAGAGCAGAATCAAATTCTTATTCACAATATCTACTCGCTTGCTATGTTTACTTATAGTTCCCTCCTTGGAACCTAGGAACGTAGTATTCCTGGCTTCTGCAACTCTAAACAAATTATCAAAACAACCATGATTTTTTTAGAATGAACCCACTCTAAAATGGATCCCCATGGTAAGATGAAAAATAAAAATGAACGTGAATGTTGCTTCTCAAAAATTCTCAATTTAAACGCTAAAAAAACAATGCATTTATCTGTCCCTTAAGACCTATGCACTAACTCCCCTTTCAGGTGGACAAAACCTAAACATTTTGGAACTTTTCCCACCTGAATGAAAATGGCTTTCTACCAGCTCTTGTCTTACACAAAATGTATTCAGCTGCTAATTGAGGGCAAAACCAATGACCCCCCTTTCAGGTGGACTAAACCTAACAATATGCAATTTTTCCACCTGAACAAAACAAGAACAACATGAATGAATAAACAAATAACAAAAAAATAAAAAAAATTTAAATAAGAGAAAACAAAACACAATAATCATAATAGAAAAACAATTAAAAAAATAATAATCCAACTTTAGTCCTTCCTAAATTAATGGGTGGTTTGGGATTCCCAGATTTTCCAACTTATAAGGCAGCTCAACTGGCACAACGATCAAAATATCATTCGACTACATAGAGATTCCTTTGTGGGTATTCATTGAAGCAATAGCCTGCGATCCTCTCCCTATAAATAATATCTTATGGTTACGACCTTTAGACCGTAAAGCTTTAAAGAATCCAATTACTAAGCATTCCTTATCTATCTGGGACAGATATAATACCTCAGACAAGGTATAAAAATGGCAGAAAAACAACAAACAATCCTGCGCACGAGATGACCATCGACCATTCAATAGTCTACAACGAAAGCACTGGCCTTGCTGCCCTTCGTGGATAGGGGTGTCCTAGTAGCAAATGAAAAAAAGGGAAAAAACAAGGGCGCACCAGCCTGGTGTGATATCGTTTAGGAAAATTTATTTAAAATGAAAGCAATGAAAAGGTACTCACAAAACTAGTACAAAAGTTCGCATTGTACAAACAGTGCCTTGGAAGCTGCAGCATGTGAACCCAAACCACACTTCGACCGATCAAGGAGACCGTGATGGGGCGCACTATCGGCTGACGCCTTTCGAAGTATAAAACTTCTTTATCAAAGCCACGCCTTTTTTTCATTAGATATAATACCTCACATGGTCTAAAATCTCCACATAAGCCGCTTCTTTCTTTTCATAAAAACCTGGCCTTTTATCCAGCTTGGATATCTCCCAGAACGTTTAAAGCCTGGTCTAAGGCTGGCATTTCGTATCTATATAATATAATTTCAACAACATCAATACACCCTTTCCCAGAACTATGCAAGACCTTCGGGCTCCCCCAATTCGAATTATTCAGATATCTCCAAATCACATTTTTTTAAGCTCCTCTCCTCAATACTAGTGATAACTTACATACCCTTTCTCAATTTGAAAGAATTTGTCTAAAAGACCCACATGCTAATGGTCGAATTTTTAATAATATATTTCCAATTGATTACTAAATCAAATTCAATTTTACCAACATATGTTGCTAAGTGAGGAAAGGATCTTGATCGCAAGATCAATGTTAAGATATGGTCTAATATCTGGTCTAACACTAAATTCTCTTCTTCAAACATAATGGCAGTTGAGACATCATTTAAGGTACTTACACAAAGCTATGAATAAGCACTAGCACAGTGCGAAACATGTCAGCCAAATTTTTTTGACCTGTGTACCGTTGTACAGTGTGTATTTTGGATTCCTTATTTTAAAATAAAGGCTTTTATTTTTGAGTGCTGCAGTCCAGAAGACTTTTTCGTTCCTGTTTACTTACACAATGGTATTTGATTTGGTTCCTGCCAGAATAGCCAAATTTGCATTAGACAATTCAGGCCTCTGTTTTCGTGGCTATTCTGAACAATACTAGCACATCTGGTGGAAGTGTCCAATCGTGCACACATTTTGGGAAAATGTTTTCCTAATAGCCTCAAAAATGTTTGACTGTTCTGTTTCACCAGACCCAATGTCAGCTCTCCTCAATCTAAAACCAGTCTCTCTTACACAGAAACAATTTAAGCTATTCCTTATGTTCATGATAGCCGCGAAGGAGACAATAGCCAACGCATGGAAAACAACTATTGTGAACATTGCAGAAACCAAACTTAGAATGAATCAATCATTTATACATGCTAAGATGGATGCTCCAGATAAAGATAATATGAAGAAGTATGACAACATATGGAAACCATGGTTCAAATACTACTTGTCAGACAACTTTGATAATCGAGTACTCTCGTCATGGTGATTGATACCCTCTCATGGATTTTCAGTAACAAAATTTATACACAAAATTTGTCTCTGGAACCCTGCTGTCTTCCCTTCTCATTTGTATAGAAAAAAAGGAGGGGAAAAAAAAAACACGTTGTCTACGGATAACAAACAATAGCAGCCAGCACAACAAAGGATTAATCTGTGTGTAAATAAACAAAGGGGTAAAGTGCAGCGCAAAATATGATGAACGTGAACACCTGCTACTCAAACATGTATTGATAGCAGAGAGTCACTGTGGTGCATACAGCAAATATAAAATATGAATCAAATATTGTCATTCAATAAAATATATAATGAACAGTGACACATTTACATATGATGAAAAGTGCTAGTGGATAGTTTATATATAGTCCATAAAGTGTTTCCAGTGGATGAAGTGACTCTCCAAGGTGAATAATAATAAAACAGTTGTCTGTAGACATTCCACCACCGATAAAAAAGAGAGGCTTACCAGATATGTTGAACCCAACTAGGCATACACCCATGAGTCAACAGAGCTTGTGGTGTAGCACACTGTCATGGAATGCTAGCAAACCAGACTGTGTGACTGCACAGAGGAGACCAAACGGGTGTAGGTGAAAATATAACTG
The DNA here is from genome assembly GCA_029206835.1 of Rana muscosa. NCBI lineage: Eukaryota > Metazoa > Chordata > Amphibia > Anura > Ranidae > Rana > Rana muscosa. The sequence goes on along the minus strand of CM055116.1, from coordinate 550,842,746 downwards.
TTATGCCCCTCACTACATGTGGCTGAGGTGTATTTGGGCACACTGATAACTCCTCTCATACCAATGATTTCCGGTAGGCGTAGAATCCTTTTGAACTTTTATTAATACAAGATAGAGTAAAACTGTAACAGATACAGACAAATACAATTAGTAAAGATAGTACAATTAGTGCCTCCCTATCTATCTGCCTAGCTGAGTACATAAATAGTAGACATACCGGAGAGGTTTCTGAAGGCTGGAACATATATCTTAGCAGTCCATGTGCATGCTTCCAGGGAAAAAGATGAAATGGCTGAAGAAGGTGACGCAAGGCCTGATGGGATTTAAAGTACGGAGGCTTGTAAGTCCCAAACTAGCTAACTCTTCTAATATTGCTTATGAAAATAGATGCAGTTATACAAAACGGCCACTAGATGGCAACATAGATTAAATGTTATTAAACCAGAAAAAATAGGAAAAATTCAAGCCTTTTTACTAAAGGCATGACACTCCCCACGTGGATTCCTGCGGAAACCACATATTATGGCACTTCAGAGGAGAGTAACAAAATAAGTTCAGAAACAGGTCTGAGGAAAAGTTTAGGCTGGCCTTGCCTAATGACCTTAAGTTCAACTTTCCTGACGTTTCCATCTTCACTGGGAAACACTTGGGTTATCAGACCCAAAGGCCACTCGTTTCTCCTAGATTGAGAGTCTTTCATGAGAACGATGGCACCAGGCTCTAAGTTGGGCTTGCTGTCTTGCCATTTGTTCCTAGTCTGTAGATTAGACAAGTATTGTTTCTTCCACTTGTTCCAAAATGTGTAATGTCTTTGAGACAGGATGCTGGCACAGACCTTGTAGCATGATCCGCTGGGTTGTGATCAGTTGAGACGTAACGCCACTGGGTGGGCTGTGTCGACTTCCTGATTCTAAGGACTCTGTTGTGTACTGTGACAGCAGGAAGGTAAAGTCACCTGGTTGCATCCAGGGGGGTAGATATATTTCGCCCAGATTCAGGCTTTACGCCGACTTATACAACTAGGTGGAGAGTTGTATAAGGCTAGTGGGCTCATGGATGACTCATACCTCTAGGGAGAGGGCTGGGCGTCGTACAGACAGGGAGTTGATGAGGCCAGCTGAAGCTTGTCAGCTCATTTAGGCCTCTATAAGAACTCCCAGCTTCATTAGATGTTAGCTCATGCCTGGAACCAGACCTGTGTGGACTGTCTAGGGAGAGTGAACCCCTGTGCGGTGAGGCAAAGCCTGTGTGGCTATTTGTTTGGACTTTTACTAAACCAGGGACTTAGGGACTAGGACAGCACTAGGCTGATCCCAGTTGTTAGTTAGGAAACCTGTATGTTTAGTCAGAGGTCAACTTGACCAGGATTTATTTTGGTTATGTTTCTTTTGCTTTGCTGTGTTTTGTCACTGTAAATAGAAAATAAACCGCACCTTTTTTGATTTTGAAAACCACAACCTCCGTTTGCTGGGCCTGTTTTGTGTGGGGAGCCCATCCCGGGGGTCACACACACCCGCTGCCGAGCTAACCCCCTCACAGTTGGTGGAGAATGCGGGCAGTTTTTTTTAAGCCAGCATGGAGGAGATACTGAAGCAGCTGGCTCTAGCAAATGCCAATCAACAGCAGACAAATGCAGGTTTGCAAAGGAGCCTTGCAGCCCAGCAGCAGACAAACGCAACTTTGCAACAGAGTCTGGAGGCTCAGCAACGAGCCCAGCAGCAATCTGAGGCCCGCTTCATAGACCTGTTGCAGAAGCAAGAGCAGAGACTACAACAACAGATGGAAGCAGCAATGCAGCAACGTCCGCAGACCAGTGAGGAAAGCCGTCCCACTAATACCGCGTCCTTTGGGGTGAGTCGTTTATTGACAAAAATGACTGGAGAGGATGATCCAGAGGTATTTTTGACCACATTTGAAAGGACCGCTGAAAGAGAAAAGTGGCCTGAGGAGCAGTGGGCTGGACTGGTGGCTCCTCTGTTAACTGGTGAATCGCAGAAAGCTTACTATGACCTAGAGCCTAACCAAGCAAAAGACTATGTGATGCTAAAAGCTGAAATATTGGCAAGGCTGGGTGTCACCCAGGCTGTCCGGGCTCAGCGTGTGCATAACTGGACTTTCCAGCTTGGAAAACCCCCCAGGTCTCAAATGTATGATCTCATTCACCTGAGCAGAAAGTGGCTACAGCCAGAGACTTTGTCCGCACCAAAGATTGTGGAACGTGTTGTAATGGATCGGTTTTTGAGAGCTCTTCCTACTGCCATCCAAAAGTGGGTAAGCCATGGAGACCCAGAGACGGCCGATGGTCTTGTGGATCGTGTGGAGAAATACTTGGCTACAGAGAACCTGACGGCCTCTTCCAGAGACACTCGGACTTTCCACCCTAAGACCAGACCATCCCCAGGGGCGGATAAGAGGATTCCAAGGGGTGAGGGTGGAGAGAGTGAGAGGGTGGGAGCTCTACCCCAAGTTTGGCGAGAACAGCCTGGGAAATCAGCGGCTCAAGAGGCGGCAAGAAGGATCGTTTGCTACCGCTGCCGGCAAGCGGGACATATTGCAGCCAATTGCCCGGTTGTGGAGGAACCCATGCAGTGTGACTTTCTGACGGGCAGACGTCAGTCGCTGTGTGCGACAGTCGCATGCACTGCCATTCGAGGAACTGAGAAACATTTATGCAAAATGTGTGTTAATGGTAGAAATGTTGTGGTATTGCTGGATTCAGGTAGCCTTGTGACCCTGATAAAGGCTGAGTTAGTTAAAACAGAGGTCTCTGGGAATAGCAAGGTAGCTGTTATTTGTGTGCATGGGGACACCCGAGAGTATCCAGTAACTACAGTGTGTTTTGAGACCCCCAAAGGTACCCTCTCTCATCCAGTGGGCTTAGTATCTCAGTTACCGCATGACGCCATTGTGGGAAGGGATTTTCCGAAGTTCTGGGAACTGTGGGATGATCCTGAGCCCCTCACTGGTGCCCCTATGTACCAGGAATGTGATAGCCAGAACTCCCCTGAGAGTGGTGAGGACTCTCCGGAATTTCCCTTATCAGTATTGGCAGGGGAGACTCAAGAAACTGGAGAGGAGCCCACCTCCTCAGACGAAAACCTACCGTCTGTGGAGTTTTCTGATCTTGAGGTTCACAGGGAAAACTTTGCCACAGAACAGTTGAAAGACCCCGCCCTAATAAAGGCACGGGAAAACGTAGTGAAAATAGATGGCGAGTTAGTGAACCCAGATAATACCTGCACTTACCCATACTTCAGCGTAGAGAAGGACCTACTGTATCGGGTGGCAAAAAGGGCAGAAGAAACCATTGAGCAGCTTGTGGTGCCCAAACCTTACAGGAAGTTGGTGTTGGAGTTGGCCCATGGGCACATTCTTGGAGGTCATCTGGGGACAGAGAAAACCCGAGAGAGGGTATTACAGAGATTCTATTGGCCGGGGGTGATGAAGGACGTAGAAAATTATTGTTCCTCCTGCCCTGTGTGTCAGAGGTTGGCCCCGATGCCACATTTCCGTAGCCCGCTGGTCCCTCTACCCATCATTGAGGTCCCGTTTGAGAGGATCGCCATGGATTTGGTAGGTCCTATAATCAAGTCCGCTAGGGGGCACCAGTACATATTAGTTATAATGGACTATGCCACCCGTTATCCAGAAGCGATCCCTCTCCGAAATACCTCGGCCAAAACCATAGCCAAAGAGCTATCTCTTGTTTTTAGCCGGGTGGGTATTTGTAAAGAACTGCTTACGGACCAAGGTACACCCTTTATGTCCCGGGTTATGAAAGAGCTGTGTAAATTGTTCAAAGTGACGCAATTGCGTACGTCTGTGTATCACCCCCAAACCGATGGGCTGGTTGAAAGATTCAACAAAACCCTAAAACAAATGTTGAAGAAAGTGGTGGATAGAGATGGAAAGGATTGGGACTGTTTACTTCCTTATTTGATGTTTGCTATTAGGGAGGTGCCCCAATCCTCTACGGGATTCTCCCCCTTTGAGTTATTGTATGGGAGACACCCAAGAGGGCTGTTGGATATTGCCAAGGAAACTTGGGAAAGTGAGAGTTCTCCCCACAGGAGTGTGATTGAGCATGTCGCCCTGATGCAAGATCGAATTGCACAGGTAATGCCCATCGTGAAGGAACATTTGGCCCAAGCGCAGTTGGCACAGCAGAGAGTGTACAACCGTGGAGCCAAGACCCGTACCTTTTCCCCGGGGGATAGGATATTGGTACTTGTCCCTACGGTTGAAAGTAAATTCCTTGCCAAATGGCAAGGCCCCTACGAGATAATGGAAAAAGTGAGCGAAGTGAATTACAAGGTCAGACAACCAGGAAGGCGAAAGCCCGAACAGATATATCACGTTAATCTGTTGAAAGCCTGGAGGGATAGAGAGTCCCTAGTCGCAGACACTTGGTCACCAGCTCAAACTGGTTGCGTGATTCCTGAGGTTGGAATAGCAGCCACCTTGTCACAACCCCAACAACAGGAGGTTAAGGAGTTTGTGCTTCGCAACAAGGAGGTATTCTCTGAGCTGCCGGGACAAACATCTGGGGTAGAGCATGACATCATTACCCCGCCCGGTGAAAGGGTGAAGTTAAAACCCTATCGGATCCCAGAGGCTCGACGGGAGGCAATACGGGAGGAAGTACAGAAAATGCTGAACTTAGGGGTGATAGAGGAGTCCCAAAGTGATTGGTCTAGTCCCATTGTGTTGGTGCCTAAACCGGATGGGAGCTGGCGATTTTGTAACGATTTTCGTCAGTTGAACAAAGTTACAAAATTTGACACCTACCCCATGCCACGTATAGATGAGTTGATCGACCGGCTGGGAACAGCCCGATACATGACGACTCTTGACCTCACAAAAGGGTATTGGCAAATCCCCCTGGCCAAGTCGGCCAAAGAGAAAACCGCATTTGTAACCCCAGACGGGGCGTTCCAATATAAAAGAATGCCGTTCGGGTTACAGAATGCGCCGGCCACATTCCAGCGGAAAATGGACCAGATGCTGAGGCCCCATCGGAAGTATGCTGCGGCTTACCTGGATGACGTAATTGTCCATAGCACAGATTGGGCCTCACATCTGCCAAAAGTGCAAGCAGTCCTGGACTCTGTTCGGGAAGCGGGGTTTACGGCTAACCCCAAGAAGTGTACCATTGGGCAGGAGGAGGCCAAATATCTTGGGTACACCATTGGGAGGGGAGTAATAAAACCCCAACTCAACAAAGTCGAGGCCATCCAGAGTTGGCCACGTCCCAACAGCAAGAAGCAGGTACGAGCCTTTCTGGGAATCGCTGGGTATTATCGGCGATTCATTCCCCACTTTGCTTCTAAGGCTGTGCCCCTAACCAACCTGACGAAGGGGAAAGGGTCGGTCATGATTAAATGGACCCCCGAGGCTGAGGCAGCATTCCAGTTCTTGAAACAAGCCTTATGTAGCCAGCCAGTGTTGTACTCACCCGACTTCTCTAAAGACTTTGTCGTACAAAGTGATGCGTCAGATGTGGGGTTAGGAGCAGTATTGTCCCAGGTCTGGAACGGGGAAGAGCACCCAGTCATTTACCTCAGCAGGAAGTTGAAGTCCCATGAGGTAAATTACGCCACCGTTGAAAAGGAGTGTTTAGCGGTGAAGTGGGCTCTAGATTCCCTTCGGTACTACCTGCTAGGTAGGCACTTTGACATGGTTACGGATCACGCTCCGTTAAAGTGGATGGCTCAAAACAAGGAAACAAATAGAAGAGTGAATAGGTGGTTCCTGGCCCTCCAGGAATTCAACTTCACAGTAAAGCATCGCCCTGGCGTTCAAATGGGGAATGTGGATGCTTTGTCTCGAGTACATGAATGCCTGATTGCTGGTGTTCCAACCCCGAGGTTAAAACAAGAGGGGGGGGTATGTGACAGCAGGAAGGTAAAGTCACCTGGTTGCATCCAGGGGGGTAGATATATTTCGCCCAGATTCAGGCTTTACGCCGACTTATACAACTAGGTGGAGAGTTGTATAAGGCTAGTGGGCTCATGGATGACTCATACCTCTAGGGAGAGGGCTGGGCGTCGTACAGACAGGGAGTTGATGAGGCCAGCTGAAGCTTGTCAGCTCATTTAGGCCTCTATAAGAACTCCCAGCTTCATTAGATGTTAGCTCATGCCTGGAACCAGACCTGTGTGGACTGTCTAGGGAGAGTGAACCCCTGTGCGGTGAGGCAAAGCCTGTGTGGCTATTTGTTTGGACTTTTACTAAACCAGGGACTTAGGGACTAGGACAGCACTAGGCTGATCCCAGTTGTTAGTTAGGAAACCTGTATGTTTAGTCAGAGGTCAACTTGACCAGGATTTATTTTGGTTATGTTTCTTTTGCTTTGCTGTGTTTTGTCACTGTAAATAGAAAATAAACCGCACCTTTTTTGATTTTGAAAACCACAACCTCCGTTTGCTGGGCCTGTTTTGTGTGGGGAGCCCATCCCGGGGGTCACACACACCCGCTGCCGAGCTAACCCCCTCACAGTACATAGACAGAGAATCTTCTACTTTTGTTGTAAATGTAGCCCAACACTACCTTGCTGTCTGTGTAAAACTCTGTGTCCTCGAGTTCCAGATCCATCTCAGATGTAATAAGTTCTGCTAGTTCTACTGCTAGTACAGCAGCACACAGTTCCAATCTTGGAATGGTGGTTTCAGGACATGGTGCTAGCTTGGCCTTGCCCATAACGAACCCAATGTGAATTTGGCCCTCGATGTCTACTGACTTGAGGTAGGTTACTGCTCCTATTGCTTTAACCGAAGCATCACAGAATACACATAACTTTCTAGACTGAACCCTTGCAGGAGGAAAGTGGGTGTATGGTCTATGTACGTGTAGGTTGGATAAAGTCTTTAAAGAGTCTCTCCATGTTACCCATAATGTCTCTTTCTCAGGAGGTAGTGGAGAATCCCAATCACATGTGTCTGCGGTGAGCTCTCTAAGCAGAATCTTACCTTGGATGGTAACCGGTGCTGCAAACCCGAGTGGATCATACAGGCTGTTGATGGTGGATAAGACACCTCGCCGTGTGAAGGGCTTTGGCTCTTGGTCAACCTGAAAGGTAAGGGTGTCAGACTTGAGGTCCCAGTTGAGTCCTAGGCTGCGTTGCATAGGAAGGGAGTCTGTTGCTAAGTCCAGATCTTTGAAGTCACTGGCATAATCTTGGGAAGGGAAGGCCTCCATGACGACTTTGCTGTTTGATGCTATCTTATGCAGTCTGAGATTTGAAGAGGCAAGTGTACTTTGAGTCCTCTTGAGTAGACTTATTGCAGCTTCGGGTGAAGAAAGTGATTTCAGACCATCGTCTACATAAAAGTCTCTTTCAATAAACTGTGTAACGTCTTTCTCACCTTCTTGGGCAGATAGCTTAAGTCCATAAATGGCAACAGCAGGAGATGGACTGTTACCAAAAACGTGCACCTTCATGCGGTATTCTGTAATGTTTTTAGTAGGGTCATTGTCTTTGAACCATAGGAATCTCAAGAAGTTCCTGTGTTCTTCCTTGACTTGGAAGCTGTGAAACATTTGCTGAATGTCTGCAACTATGGCAACTGCTTCCTTGCGGAATCTGATGAGGACACCAAGAAGTGTGTTGTTGAGGTCTGGTCCCTTTAGGAGGACATCATTTAGTGAGATTCCTTGATGCCGAGAGCTGGAGTCAAACACTACCCGGATTTTACCTGGCTTCTTGGGGTGGTAAATGTGAGGTAGTGTTTCGCGCTACTCAAGAGTAATAAATAGTGACTGGAGTACCTATCAATGGCTGCAAAATAAATCTGTGTTCACTTAACACATAAACAGTAATATAAAGAAAAAAGGGGGGAATTTTGCGCTAAAGAAAAACAGTATCACACACAAAACACGCTTCTATGTCACATAAATCTAATAGTAAATAAGTACTCAGTGATATAATGTGCATATATAATATATACTATAGTGCAATCACCAGAGTAAAGTGCAAGTGCATATGTAAACACAATAGTGCAGAAAGTTCAATATTGCAATGGTTGCTGTTCAGGATAGTTCAAATGGGTATTTAATCAATGGTCAATTCCAAGATTCAAGATGTTCCAAAATTGTAGATGTCATCAAATGGTTCAAATGATAAACGAATTGGAGTATTGAACCTGCGGTGAATCCTACACCTGTCTCCCAATGTTCTCACCTTAACAACATGGATCACTGGCATGTAGTTTCACTGGCATGGACTATGATCTTATATCTCCTCTATTCCTCTTATTTCTTCTCCACTCTTAAATAATATTTGGATAGTATCCTCTACCAATCACGCTCTCTATGAAAGAGACAAGCGGGTGGGAGGGAAGGGGAGGGGGAGAGAGAGAGGGGGAGACCAAGCTCCAATCGATGCAGCCGGGAGAGGGACAGGAAATGAAGCCTCCAATAGTGTAGTATTTCAATAAAAAAATATAGGCTTTATTAACTTAGAAAATGGACTCTTACATCACTTTAGAAAATAATCAGCATGTAGGAGATAATTGGCATGTAACCGCTATCTTACTGTTATCCTGCTGCCTTACGATCCGTCCGTATGATGCCGCTATCCTCCCTTTTAGCCTACAGCACCTGGTATTCCCAGGCGGTCTACCATCCAGGGGAGGATAGCGGCATATTCACAGTTTATTATGTAAACAGACAAATAAACCACTCCAACAGAACACAGTGCAGCAACCTAACCAAATAACAGTGACAATAGAAAATATATACAATAAAGGGGAGATACCGGAATCGTAGTGAAAGCCAGGCCGAGGTCATACACAAGGGGATGGAAGCAGATGAGTGTGGATGGGAACCAAACAGGGAGGGAACGGATGGATTGGCTGCAGAGCAGGGATCCAAGGATCCAGGTAACAGGAGGACAGGGGACCGTGGAAATCAGGAGACAGGAGGGACAGATGCAGGATGGGCTCAAGGTAGGGATCAGGTCGGATCGGGTCAGGCAAGATGCAGGCTAAGAGTCCAGATCACAGGTCCTAGGTCAGGGAGAGAGATACTAGGGCAAGGAGTGTTTGTACTTGCCGGGTATTTATGGGAAGGCTTGTGATTAGCTTCAGGTCACAGCTGAGCGCAGGAAGTGCTGCCTGCCCCACACTGCCAGAATACACCCGCTGGTGGACGCTGGTACTACAGTCCATGGATCAGGCACTACCACCAGCAGGTGAAATCCTCCAACAAAGATATTGGCTGTAAGAGGACACCTGCTGGCGGACACTAGTACCGCAGTCCATAGGACCAACAGCACCACCAGCGGGTGAAGCCTTTCCTGACACACACCCAGGGGAGGAAAGTATATCAGCATACACAGCTTCCAATGTAGACATATGAGGCGGGAGACGGTCACAATATTGTTGCCAGTAGGGTTCAACCAAGGATGCAGTGACACAAACTCAAAGGCAATTCATCCAAATAATAAATCGGTAGAAGGAGAGAAAATAGGCCACATAGTGCGATACCATTTCAACAAGGAACATTTATTGTATAAGTAAAAAATGGACACTCACATTTGAGAAGATATTAAAAGCATGTAGATAAAATCAAATGACGCAGTGGTATCAGCAGAGCCCGTCCTGATGTTTCGTCCTAAAAAGGCATCCTCTGGGGTGCTGGGCCACTGCGTATTTATAATAAAAGAGGGTCACCCCTAATGAGAGCCAGCTCCATGATCACCGCAATCATAGTCAAATCACTTCCGGCGTTCACGTTCATCATATTTAGCGCTGCACTTTACCACTTCCCTTCCCATTTGCTCTTATCTTCTCTTATTATTTTCTTTTCCCTTTTCTTTTAAGAAGTACTATCTTTTTCAACTTAACCTTTTTTTTTTACATACAATATTTGTAATCAACAGATAATTTTACATAATTAAAGTTATGGTCAAGGTTTAATTAGATTTAAAAACATTAAATTGATCTATTTATGTCTACTCCAGTTTATTAATATTTCTAACTCTTTACCTGTAAACAACTTATATACATAAGTTATTCTAATATTTTACTACTACATGGAGTGTTTATTTCAACACTATGAAAGCTGAAGTCTATTCTGAATTGAACTCATTTCCTTTGGTCGTAAACATAGTGTAACACATCTACTTGTATTAACTGTAATTTAGGATAATATTCTGGAAATCTTGTCAGATATACTGTATTTGTTATTATTCAATGTTTCAAAAAATAAAAAACTTTTGAACGAGAAAAAAATAATAATAATAATCCAGAGGCTTATCCTTGAAAATACTAAAAATACAATACAGGTCCTTCTCAAAAAATTTGCATATTGTGATAAAGTTCATTATTTTCTGTAATGTACTGATAAACATTAGACTTTCATATATTTTAGATTCATTACACACAACTGAAGTAGTTCAAGCCTTTTCTTGTTTTAATATTGATAATTTTGGCATACAGCTCATGAAAACCCAAAAATCCTATCTCAAAAAATTAGCATATTTCATCCGACCAATAAAAGAAAAGTGTTTTTAATACAAAAAAAGTCAACCTTCAAATAATTATGTTCAGTTATGCACTCAATACTTGGTCGGGAATCCTTTTGCAGAAATGACTGCTTCAATGCGGCATGGCATGGAGGCAACCAGCCTGTGGCACTGCTGAGGTGTTATGGAGGCCCAGGATGCTTCGATAGCGGCCTTAAGCTCATCCAGAGTGTTGGGTCTTGCGTCTCTCAACTTTCTCTTCCCAATATCCCACAGATTCTCTATGGGGTTCAGGTCAGGAGAGTTGGCAGGCCAATTGAGCACAGTAAGACCATGGTCAGTAAACCATTTACCAGTGGTTTTTGGTACTGTGAGCAGGTGCCAGGTCGTGCTGAAAAATGAAATCTTCATCTCCATAAAGCTTTTCAGCAGATGGAAGCATGAAGTGCTCCAAAATCTCCTGATAGCTAGCTGCATTGACCCTGCCCTTGATAAAACACAGTGGACCAACACCAGCAGCTGACATGGCACCCCAGACCATCACTGACTGTGGGTACTTGACACTGGACTTCAGGCATTTTGGCATTTCCCTCTCCCCAGTCTTCCTCCAGACTCTGGCACCTTGATTTCCGAATGACATGCAAAATTTGCTTTCATCCGAAAAAAGTACTTTGGACCACTGAGCAACAGTCCAGTGCTGCTTCTCTGTAGCCCAGGTCAGGGGCTTCTGCCGCTGTTTCTGGTTCAAAAGTGGCTTGACCTGGGGAATGCGGCACCTGTAGCCCATTTCCTGCACACGCCTGTTCACGGTGGCTCTGGATGTTTGTACTTCAGACTCAGTCCACTGCTTCCGCAGGTCCTCCAAGGTCTGGAATCGGTCCTTCTCCACAATCTTCTTCAGGGTCCGGTCACCTCTTCTCGTTGTGCAGCGTTTTCTGCCACACTTTTTCCTTCCCACAGACTTCCCACTGAGGTGCCTTGATACAGCACTCTGGGAACAGCCTATTCGTTCAGAAATTTCTTTCTGTGTCTTACCCTCTTGCTTGAGGGTGTCAATGATGGCCTTCTGGACAGCAGTCAGGTCGGCAGTCTTACCCATGATTGCGGTTTTGAGTAATGAACCAGGCTGGGAGTTTTTAAAAGCCTCAGGAATCTTTTGCAGGTGTTTAGAGTTAATTAGTTGATTCAGATGATTAGGTTAATAGCTCGTTTAGAGAACCTTTTCATGATATGCTAATTTTTTGAGATAGGAATTTTGGGTTGTCATGAGCTGTATGCCAAAATCATCAATATTAAAACAAGAAAAGGCTTGAACTACTTCAGTTGTGTGTAATGAATCTAAAATATATGAAAGTCTAATGTTTATCAGTACATTACAGAAAATAATGAACTTTATCACAATATGCTAATTTTTTGAGAAGGACCTGTATATCAAGGTCCTCTATAATATTCCAAACATGAAGGGCAAATCCCTGAAACTTACATCTAAACCTTATTCATAGCAAAGAAACATTAACCAGAAAATTCTTACCATCCATGCAGCTCACTAAGGGCTGCTTACATTGTTTTCCCCAGTGCTATATTTGAATGAATGAGTTTATGCAGCTGTTCTACATAGTGATGCCTTTCCTGCCTTAACTGACTATTTTCAGTTTGTAGTCTCCGCAGTTGGGTCTTAAAAGGAAAATGGAAGGTTTCAATCCTAAAAGTGTGGCTCCTCTGATGGGACTTTAATTTGAGTGACTGTTAAACCTCATAAAGTATACCAAAAGTATACCAAAAGGTTCTTTGTAGATATTTTATTGAAAAAAATGAACATATGCTACTGAAATGCATGACATATACAAAATACATAATGGCAACAATAGAAAAAGGGAAGCGCAATGCACAGATAACAATTAAATGAATTAGTAGCAATACATGAACCAACTCTGTCAAAAAGGTTGAGACAGAAAGGAACTCAACGTTTCGAGGCTGTGGGTAGAGCCTCTTCTTCAGGGGTGGGAGGTTGCACTAAGACAACATTGGTATCTGTAATGGATAAAGAGGAAAAAAGTAGACGGAGAGGAAAGAAAGCAAACAATTGTAAGAGCAAACCAATTATTCAATGCTTATCATGCAAACATAACCATATATGTGAAGCAGTATAAATGTCCTTATATTACTAACCATGAGCGCAAACATATGCGTGTAGATCAAGCATCAATAGCAAGTTTTAAAAACAATGGAGACTTATATTGACAGATGGTCAAGACAGCACTCCCGCCTCCAGGCAGGGCCAGAAGGGGGCGGCCAACACAGCCCAGGAGATGGTATATCCCTCAGACACCACACTTTCACAAAGGGCGTACAGACAGTCCAAAGACCTGCAGAAGCAAAAAGAGTAAAGCTGCCTGTATACATAGGGCCAGCAACAAGGCCACTCACGTCCCTAAATGAAGGAAATAGTGAGCATTAAACTCCTAGCAATAATTATACTAGAAAGAGCACTACAAGGGACAGAGATCCAAGAAGTCTACCTGATGCAATCTCACTGTCGCACATGAGCCACACTAATGCCGTGTACACACGATCGGTTTTACCAATGAAAACAGTCCAATGGACTTTTCTCATCGGACAAACCGATCGTGTATGGCTCCCATTGGTCTTTTTTCCCATCAGTGAGAAAAAATAGACCATGTTTTAAATTTATCCGATGGGAAAAAAAACTATAGCAAATTCCGATTGTCTGTGTGGAACTCCATCGGACAAAAAGCCCACACATGCTCAGAATCAAGTCAACGCATGCTCAGAAGCATTGAACTTCATTTTTCTCGGCTTGTCGGAGTGTTTTACGTCACAGCGTTTGGAACGGTGGGATTTTTGACTGATGGTGTGTAGGCAAGACTGATGGAAGTCAGCTTCATCGGATTTCCGATGGAAAAATCCATCGGATTAGAATCCATAGGAAATCCGATCGTGTGTACAGGGCTTTAGAGGGTCAGCAGGCTGGGCAGCCAAGTACCAAAAATATCCCTTGAATCAAGGCACAGATTGCCGATTGCGATTCTAGATTAAAAAATATATACAAAAATATATGTATATGAAGGATAGGTAACATCCAGAGAAAGGGGGAGGGGAAACTGCTATACCTAACATTGACCCCATAGTTCCCAGAAATAGTATACTGTGGCTTACCTTATTATGACAAACGTATCAACCTAGGGTACTAAGCCAAATGCCTAGATATTGGCAGCCTGCACAAATGTTGAAGTTCTGCAACCCAAAAAAAAAGGCAAAAGGAAAAATAGGGATTTAAAATCCTATATGTCAAATAGACCAGACGACAGAACGCCTTAGTGTATAGCTTACCAAGCTGCACCCTGGATGGTGGTTAGTGTGGCTCCACTTCTGACAGGAGTGAAGGGCTGGTGGATCTCTTACCTTATATAGTGGCCATCTTGATGAGATGGCCCAGGTGAGTGGGGCGAAGAGTACAGGAGGGCAGGCCAACGGAACGCCCCGAGTTCAACGGCGCATGCAGTCACCTCCCCTCGCACTGTCATATGACGCAAAGGGACAAACGACGGCCTTCGGGGAGGACGTTGAGGCGTGCGTGCGTGTGTCACTCTCATGTGACGAAGCAGCAGGGAGTGGCGCCGTAGCCCTGGCAACCAGGACCACATGACCAAGCCAGGAATAGGGCCGAGTGCGTCATAAGATATTTAATTTTTCTCATCACCTAGTACATGACTACCAGGGGATAAAGAAAAGAAACTGTTTTTTTCTCATTGTGGAAAGTTCTAAAACCTAAAATGAGACAATCTCTACGATACCACAGGTAGACTATGATGGATGGAAGATCATTGTGAATTAATCAGGAGGTTCCCACTCTGAGCCACCCGATGAAAAGCCCTCCAGGAACGGCCTATAGGATATAGAACCATTTAACCCTGGTGGCATTTTGGTGGAAGATCCACCTTTGTTCAGATTGTAACAACAGTTTATTTATATCTCCTCCTCTTAGCCCTGTATGTAGCCTGTCTAGGATAATAAACAATATTTTCGGGAAGTGGCCATCATGAAAATCCATCACATGCCTACCAAGGGAAAGATCTGGGTTGCAGGCCCTCATGGAAAGAATTTGATGGTATGCACGCTGCCAAAACTGCTGTATGGTCTTTTCTATGTAGAAGCAGGAGCATTCACACAGGGGTAGATAGACCACACCAGCAGTCCGCAGTTTGCATAGTGTCTGGGGACATAACGATCACTGTTGGGTAAAGTTATGTTTCGAGACGTGTTCATGTAGCGGCAGTACCTGCACCCTCCACAGGTAAATGTACCTGGGTACTTACATGAGTAGTGTCTACCTGTGCTCTTAAACTCGCTCGAAACTAAAAGGTCCCTAAGGGATCTAGCCCTTTTGAAAGTGAAGGATGGGTTCTTAGTCACGTATGGACCAATAATAGGGTCCATCGTGAGAACATGCCAATAACTCTTTGTAATTTTCTTGATTGCCTCATGTTGGTTTGAAAACCTTGTTACAATAGAAATGGGATTGATTTTATTAGTCTTTGATGCAAGGTTGTAAAGTAGGTAGTTTCGTGTTTTAGTGGTAGCTCTCTTATAGGCTTTTTTTAAACAGGTGTTAGAATAGCCACGTAGGGATAGTCTTTCTCTTAGGGAGTCTGCTTCCCTCTTTCCCTCTTGAAGGTGCATTCCTCAGTACAGTTCCTACGTGTCCTTAGATATTGGCTGTATGGGATGGATGATATCAAAGCCCTTTGATGAAAGCTGTTGGCGTGTAAAATAGAATTACCAGCGGTCGGTTTCCAATAGAGGCTACTACTTAAACGACCCGTAGCATCCTTGTGGATGGTCACATCCAAAAAAGTGATGGATGACTCATTCCAGGTCATTGTAAATGTAAGGTTGAAGTTGTTCTGATTAAGGTGGATCAAAAATGAATCAAGTTGGTCCCGAGGCCCATCCCACACAAGCAAAACGTTGTCTATACACCTATACCACAGACTGACGTTGCTCATGAAGGGGGCCATGGTCACTGACTGTCTGATCATGCGTTCCCACTCGCCCAGGTACAGATTGGCATACGATGGGGCACAAGATGTCCCCATCGCAACACCCTGTACCTGGAGGTAGTGGGAACCGTTGAACATAAAGTGGTTATGATGCAGAATAAAGTCCAGGGCACCAAGCAGGAACTCATTAGTTCTACCCTCAAAACGACTCTTTTGAGTGAAAATATTGTGACAGCAGGAAGGTAAAGTCACCTGGTTGCATCCAGGGGGGTAGATATATTTCGCCCAGATTCAGGCTTTACGCTGACTTATACAGCTAGGTGGAGAGTTGTATAAGCCCAGCTGAGACTAGTGGGCTCATTGATGACTCATACCTCTAGGGAGAGGGCTGGGCGTCGTACAGACAGGGAGTTGATGAGGCCAGCTGAAGCTTGTCAGCTCATTTAGGCCTCTATAAGAAAGCCCAGATTCATTAGATGTTAGCTCATGCCTGGAAGCAGACCTGTGTGGACTGTCTAGGGAGAGTGGACCCCTGTGCGGTGAGAGAAAGCCTGTGTGGCTATATTTTGCTTGGACATTTAAAACCAGGGACTAGGACAGCACTAGGCTGATCCCAGTCGTTAGTTAGGAAACCTGTAAGTTTAGTCAGAGGTCAAGTTGACCAGGATTTATTTTGTTTATGTTTTTTTTGCCTTGCTGTGTTTTTGTCACTGTAAATAGAAAATAAACCGCACCTTTTTGATTTTGAAAACCACAACCTCCGTCTGCTGGGCCTGTTTTGGGTGGGGAGCCCATCCCGGGGGTCACACATACCCGCTGCCGAGCTAGCCCCCTCACAGTTGGTGGAGAACCAGTGGCAGTTTTTTTTAAGCCAGCATGGAGGAGATACTGAAGCAGCTGGCTCTAGCAAATGCCAATCAACAGCAGACAAATGCAGGTTTGCAAAAGAGCCTTGCAGCTCATCAACAGAGCCTTGCAGCTCAACAACAGAACTTCGCAGCCCAGCAGCAAGCTCATCAACAGAGCCTTGCAGCCCAGCAGCAAGCTCACCAACAGAGTCTGGAAGCTCAGCAACAAGCCCAGCAGCAATCTGAGGCCCGCTTCATAGACCTGTTACAGAAGCAAGAGCAGAGACTACAACAAATGGAAGCAGTAATGCAGCAACGTCCGCAGACCAGTGAGGAAAGCCGTCCCACTAATACCGCGTCCTTTGGGGTGAGTCGTTTATTGACAAAAATGACTGGAGAGGATGATCCAGAGGTATTTTTGACCACATTTGAAAGGACTGCTGAAAGAGAAAAGTGGCCTGAGGAGCAGTGGGCTGGACTGGTGGCTCCTCTGTTAACTGGTGAATCGCAGAAGGCTTACTATGACCTGGAGCCTGACCAAGCAAAAGACTATGTGATGCTAAAAGCTGAGATATTGGCAAGGCTGGGTGTCACCCAGGCTGTCCGGGCTCAGCGTGTGCATAACTGGACTTTCCAGCTTGGAAAACCCCCCAGGTCTCAAATGTATGATCTCATTCACCTGAGCAGAAAGTGGCTACAGCCAGAGACTTTGTCCGCACCAAAGATTGTGGAACGTGTTGTAATGGATCGGTTTTTGAGAGCTCTTCCTACTGCCATCCAAAAGTGGGTAAGCCATGGAGACCCAGAGACGGCCGATGGTCTTGTGGATCATGTGGAGAAATACTTGGCTACAGAGAACCTGACGGCCTCTTCCAGAGACACTCGGACTTTCCACCCTAAGACCAGACCATCCCCAGGGGCGGATAAGAGGATTCCAAGGGGTGAGGGTGGAGAGAGTGAGAGGGTGGGAGCTCTACCCCAAGTTTGGCGAGAACAGCCTGGGAAATCAGCGGCTCAAGAGGCGGCAAGAAGGATCATTTGCTACCGCTGCCGGCAAGCGGGACATATTGCAGCAAATTGCCCGGTTGTGGAGGAACCCATGCAGTGTGACTTTCTGACGGGCAGACGTCAGTCGCTGTGTGCGACAGTCGCATGCACTGCCATTCGGGGAACTGAGAAACATTTATGCAAAATGTGTATTAATGGTAGAAATGTTGTGGTATTGCTGGATTCAGGTAGCCTTGTGACCCTGATAAAGGCTGAGTTAGTTAAAACAGAGGTCTCTGGGAATAGCAAGGTAGCCGTTATTTGTGTGCATGGGGACACCCGAGAGTATCCAGTGACTACGGTGTGTTTCGAGACCCCCAAAGGTACCCTCTCTCATCCAGTGGGCTTAGTATCTCAGTTACCGCATGACGCCATTGTGGGAAGGGATTTTCCGAAGTTCTGGGAACTGTGGGATGATCCTGAGCCCCCCACTGGTGCCCCTATGTACCAGGAATGTGATAGCCAGAACTCCCCTGAGAGTGGTGAGGACTCTCCGGAATTTCCCTTGTCAGTATTGGCAGGGGAGACTCAAGAAACTGGAGAGGAGCCCACCTCCTCAGACGAAAACCTACCGTCTGTGGAGTTTTCTGATCTTGAGGTTCACAGGGAAAACTTTGCCACAGAACAGTTGAAAGACCCCGCCCTAATAAAGGCACGGGAAAACGTAGTGAAAATAGATGGCGAGTTAGTGAACCCAGATAATACTGGCACTTACCCATACTTCAGCGTAGAGAAGGACCTACTGTATCGGGTGGCAAAAAGGGCAGAAGAAACCGTTGAGCAGCTTGTGGTGCCCAAACCTTACAGGAAGTTGGTGTTGGAGTTGGCCCATGGGCACATTCTTGGAGGTCATCTGGGGACAGAGAAAACCCGAGAGAGGGTATTACAGAGATTCTATTGGCCTGGGGTGATGAAGGACATAGAAAATTATTGTTCCTCCTGCCCTGTGTGTCAGAGGTCGGCCCCGATGCCACATTTCCGTAGCCCGCTGGTCCCTCTACCCATCATTGAGGTCCCGTTTGAGAGAATCGCAATGGATTTGGTAGGTCCTATAATCAAGTCCGCTAGGGGGCACCAGTACATATTGGTTATAATGGACTATGCCACCCGTTATCCAGAAGCGATCCCTCTCAGAAATACCTCGGCCAAAACCATAGCCAAAGAGCTATCTCTTGTTTTTAGCCGGGTGGGTATTTGTAAAGAACTGCTTACGGACCAAGGTACACCCTTTATGTCCCGGGTTATGAAAGAGCTGTGTAAATTGTTCAAAGTGACGCAATTGCGTACATCTGTGTATCACCCCCAAACCGATGGGCTGGTTGAAAGATTCAACAAAACCCTAAAACAAATGTTGAAGAAAGTGGTGGATAGAGATGGAAGGGATTGGGACTGTCTACTTCCTTATTTGATGTTTGCTATTAGGGAGGTGCCCCAATCCTCTACGGGATTCTCCCCCTTTGAGTTACTGTATGGGAGACACCCAAGAGGGCTGTTGGATATTGCCAAGGAAACTTGGGAAAGTGAGAGTTCTCCCCACAGGAGTGTGATTGAGCATGTCGCCCTGATGCAAGATCGAATTGCACAGGTAATGCCCATCGTGAAGGAACATTTGGCCCAAGCGCAGTTGGCACAGCAGAGAGTGTACAACCGTGGAGCCAAGACCCGTACCTTTTCCCCGGGGGATAGGATATTGGTACTTGTCCCTACGGTTGAAAGTAAATTCCTTGCCAAATGGCAAGGCCCCTACGAGATAATGGAAAAAGTGAGCGAAGTGAATTACAAGGTCAGACAACCAGGAAGGCGAAAGCCCGAACAGATCTATCACGTTAATCTGTTGAAAGCCTGGAGGGATAGAGAGTCCCTAGTCGCAGACACTTGGTCACCAGCTCAAACTGGTTGCGTGATTCCTGAGGTTGGAATCGCAGCCACCTTGTCACAACCCCAACAACAGGAGGTTAAGGAGTTTGTACTTCGCAACAAGGAGGTATTCTCTGAGCTGCCGGGACAAACATCTGGGGTAGAGCATGACATTATTACCCCGCCCGGTGAAAGGGTGAAGTTAAAACCCTATCGGATCCCAGAGGCCCGACGGGAGGCAATACGGGAGGAAGTACAGAGAATGCTGAACTTAGGGGTGATAGAGGAGTCCCAAAGTGATTGGTCTAGTCCCATTGTGTTGGTGCCTAAACCGGATGGGAGCTGGCGATTTTGTAACGATTTTCGTCAGTTGAACAAAGTTACAAAATTTGACACCTACCCCATGCCACGTATAGATGAGTTGATCGACCGGCTGGGAACAGCCCGATACATGACGACTCTTGACCTCACAAAAGGGTATTGGCAAATCCCCCTGGCCAAGTCGGCCAAAGAGAAAACCGCATTTGTAACCCCAGACGGGGCGTTCCAATATAAAAGAATGCCGTTCGGGTTACAGAATGCGCCGGCCACATTCCAGCGGAAAATGGACCAGATGCTGAGGCCCCATCGGAAGTATGCTGCGGCTTACCTGGATGACATAATTGTCCATAGCACAGATTGGGCCTCACATCTGCCAAAAGTGCAAGCAGTCCTGGACTCTGTTCGGGAAGCAGGGTTTACGGCTAACCCCAAGAAGTGTACCATTGGGCAGGAGGAGGCCAAATATCTTGGGTACACCATTGGGAGGGGAGTAATAAAACCCCAACTCAACAAAGTCGAGGCCATCCAGAGTTGGCCACGTCCCAACAGCAAGAAGCAGGTACGAGCCTTTCTGGGAATCGCTGGGTATTATCGGCGATTCATTCCCCACTTTGCTTCTAAGGCTGTGCCCCTAACCAACCTGACGAAGGGGAAAGGGTCGGTCATGATTAAATGGACCCCCGAGGCTGAGGCAGCATTCCAATTCTTGAAACAAGCCTTATGTAGCCAGCCAGTGTTGTACTCACCCGACTTCTCTAGAGACTTTGTCGTACAAAGTGATGCGTCAGATGTGGGGTTAGGAGCAGTATTGTCCCAGGTCTGGAACGGGGAAGAGCACCCAGTCATTTACCTCAGCAGGAAGTTGAAGTCCCATGAGGTAAATTACGCCACCGTTGAAAAGGAGTGTTTAGCGGTGAAGTGGGCTCTAGATTCCCTTCGGTACTACCTGCTAGGTAGGCACTTTGACATGGTTACGGATCACGCTCCGTTAAAGTGGATGGCTCAAAACAAGGAAACAAATAGAAGAGTGAATAGGTGGTTCCTGGCCCTCCAGGAATTCAACTTCACAGTAAAGCATCGCCCTGGCGTTCAAATGGGGAATGTGGATGCTTTGTCTCGAGTACATGAATGCCTGATTGCTGGTGTTCCAACCCCGAGGTTAAAACAAGAGGGGGGGGTATGTGACAGCAGGAAGGTAAAGTCACCTGGTTGCATCCAGGGGGGTAGATATATTTCGCCCAGATTCAGGCTTTACGCTGACTTATACAGCTAGGTGGAGAGTTGTATAAGCCCAGCTGAGACTAGTGGGCTCATTGATGACTCATACCTCTAGGGAGAGGGCTGGGCGTCGTACAGACAGGGAGTTGATGAGGCCAGCTGAAGCTTGTCAGCTCATTTAGGCCTCTATAAGAAAGCCCAGATTCATTAGATGTTAGCTCATGCCTGGAAGCAGACCTGTGTGGACTGTCTAGGGAGAGTGGACCCCTGTGCGGTGAGAGAAAGCCTGTGTGGCTATATTTTGCTTGGACATTTAAAACCAGGGACTAGGACAGCACTAGGCTGATCCCAGTCGTTAGTTAGGAAACCTGTAAGTTTAGTCAGAGGTCAAGTTGACCAGGATTTATTTTGTTTATGTTTTTTTTGCCTTGCTGTGTTTTTGTCACTGTAAATAGAAAATAAACCGCACCTTTTTGATTTTGAAAACCACAACCTCCGTCTGCTGGGCCTGTTTTGGGTGGGGAGCCCATCCCGGGGGTCACACATACCCGCTGCCGAGCTAGCCCCCTCACAATATGTCCAATACAGGCCAAACCCCTGTCATGGGGTATAGAGCTGTATAATGCCTCCATGTCGATGGGCACTAGGGTGGATGTGGGGGCAATACACAGGCCATCCAGGATCTGCAACAAATGCAGTGTATCCCGGATATAACTGGGTAGTTCGACAACATAGGGGCATAGATGGGCATCCACAAAAGTACTTAGATTTTCTATAAGAGATCCGTTACCAGATACAATCGGCCTGCCTGATGGACATTTTATGCATTTGTGTAATTTAGGGAGTGAATAGAATGTCTGAATTCTTAGTTTTAGTTCTAATAAATTCCCATTCTGACCTTTTTAAAATGTTTTGTGCCAGAGCCGCATCGAATAAGGAATAAAATTCCAGGTTGAATCTGTCAATTTTGTTTGCACTGATTTGGCAGTACCATCAGTTATTGCGCAATTTTTTTTCGCACTTCTCAATGTAGGAGGAATTATCCATAATCACAATATTGCCCCCCTTGTCGGAGGGCTTTATTGTGATTTCTGGATTGTCTTTCAGTGATTTCAATGCCTGTCTTTCAGGTTCTGATAGATTGTCGTGCCTACGGTATGGTCCTTTAAGTTTACATATATCACCTTCCACTAATTTAAAAAAAGGCTAGTACATTGGAATTATTGTTCAAGGCCGGAAATGTATCTGATTTCTTTTTGAATGTGGGTGGAGGCGGAAGCTCAGTTTGATCAAAGCGACCCAATAATATGTCAAGATCAATTTGATCAATTAGATCTGGAGTCTCGTTCTCCTCCAAGAGACAAATGCCTTTAGTTCTAAGGATTCAAACTTGGGTTGAGACGGGACTTCCTTCGAATACATCTGCTTAAAAATGAGTTTGCGTGCAAATAACTGGAGATCCTTGATAGCGTCAAATTTGTTGAAGTCCTGATTGGGACAAAAACTGAGGCCTTTGGACAATACATGCAAGTCTAGATCGGACAGTGTGCAAGAAGACAAGTTTACCACATTAAGATCAGAAACCGCCCGTTCATTGACGGAATTGAGACCAGATACAGGGCTAACCCCATCCTGAATTCATGAGGATTCATTGTTGGGAATTCCTTTTGTTGGACCATTGTCTTGTACAGCATTGAGTGAGGATGCTTTGCCACCTGCTGACATTGACCTGGGGAAAAGAGAATTTACATCTTGATGAGAAAGTACTACCGCGGAGTTTGCATTGGGTACGGGGTTCCCTTGTGCTCCTCGGAGGCCACCGTGCTTAGCTCCTGCACCCTGTGATTCGGTGATATGTTTTTTATTGAGTTTCTCATTAGAGCCACTTTCATTGGACCCCCTTTTGGTTTTCCCAGATCTCTTTGACCTCATCGGTCTCCTCGAGGAGACAGATGAGGCAGAGGAGGCATCTGAGAGACCTTGGTCCTGGTTATAGGATCTAGATTTAAATTGTGGTCTTAAATTTTGGTCTGTTTTTAAATGTTTTTCCAATTGTAAGCCTTAAAGGAAAATGGGTTTGATTACTATGGCCTCTATGCCTTGGATTTTTTTTCTTTCCATTTCAACTCCTGAATCAATTTCAAGTGTAGTTACTGCATTTTTATTTAAATATTCCTCATTCAGATCTCCAACATTGATTCCTACCATAGCAACATCACTTGCAGCAATGCTAGCATTTGGCTTTTCTACATGTTGTTCCAGAGCCTCTATCTTTGCTGAGCACTGAGCATGTGCGGAGGATACTTCCATTATACTGGGCTTCATGTACCGTATTTATTGGCGTATAACACGCGCCGGCGTATAACACGCACCCCAAGTTTAGGAGGAAATTTTAGGGAAAACATTTTTTAGGAGGGAAGTTTAAGGAAAAATAACTTACATTTAAATGCAGTCTTGTCAGTGTCCATTGCAGCCTTGTCACAGTGCAGCCTTGTCAGTGTCCATTGCAGCCTTGTCACAGTGCAGCCATGTCAGTGTCCATTGCAGCCTTGTCACAGTGCAGCCTTGTCAGTGTCCATTGCAGCCTTGCCCCAGAGTCCATTTCAGCCTTGCCCCAGTGTAGCCGTGCAGCCTTGCCCCAATGTCGCCGTGCAGCCTTGCCCCAGTGTCGCCGTGCAGCCTTGCCTCAGTGTCGCCGTGCCGGATTTTAATATTGGCGCCGAGACTGTGCGGAGCGGGGCGGACGCCGCCGAGAACGCAGGGACGCAGGGACTGGGCGGAGCCGCCACCGAGATACACATAGCCGAGTGTACTCGGCTATACTCGGCTTTTCTCGGCTCCGCTCACAGTCGAGTCCCGCCCTATGATGGACATAACACAGGTCCAATGGCGGGACTGGGCGTGACTGTGAGCGGAGCCGAGAAAAGCCGAGTATAGCCGAGTACATTCGGCTATGTGTATCTCGCTCCGCTCCGCTCACAGTCAGCGGAGACAGCCCAGGGATGTGGGTATCGGCGTATAACACGCACCCACGATTTTCCCCTGATTTTCAGGGGAAAAAAGTGCGTGTTATACGCCGATAAATACGGTAATTCCCCCTTAAGCAGTATTATAATAAGCTCATTATCAGCCTCTCTTCAAATTGAAAGAGGCAATACAACTTTCTCTTTGTTTAGACGTTTCCTCTAATTCATTCATTTTCTGTTTCAATACACATTTCTTAGTCACCAATTGTTCAATGTGATCACAAACATTTGCATCTGCCTTTGCAACCATTGTTAATATATTCTTAGTTACACTTTGTACCTGCTCCAATAATTGCTTTCTCTCAGTATACCATTGGCCTTTTTTCGATATAGCAATGTCTTTCATTTTCCATAACATGCATACAACATTGGCCATTCTCACTTTCCTGCCTTTTTTTCGAAGTTGTTTTATCTCATCATTATGAATATTACATTGTTTTAAAAGATCATTAAATTGGAGTGTTAAGCGTTTTCTGGCACAGTGCTTCAATTAACACAGGCATGTCTTCTAAGAAAATCTTCAATGACCTCCATTGATATGCTAAGTTCACACTGAATCTTGTTTAACCACTTGCTTACTGGGCACTTAAACCCCCTTCCTGCCCAGGCCAATTTTCAGCTTTCAGCACTGTCAAGCTTTGAATGACAATTGCGCGGTCGTGCGACGTGGCTCCCAAACAAAATTGACGTCCTTTTTTCCCCACAAATAGAGCTTTCTTTTGGGGGTATTTGATCATCTCTGCAAATTTTATTATTTGCGCTATAAACAAAAAAAGAGCGACGATTTCGGAAAAAAACACAATATTTTTTACTTTTTGCTATAATAAATATTCCAATTTGAAAAAAAATATAATTTTTTTTTCACAGTTTAGGCAGATACGTATTCTTCTACATATTTTTGGTAAAAAAAACAACGCAATAAGCGTTTATTGATTAGTTTGCGCAAAAGTTATAGCGTCTACAAAATAGGGCATAGTTTTATAGCATTTTTATTAATATTTTTTTTTTTACTAGTAATGGCGGCGATCAGCGATTTTTATTGCGACTGCTACATTATGGCGGACACATCGGACACTTTTGACACCATTTTGGGACCATTGTCATTTTTACAGCGATCAGTGCTATAAAAATGCATTGGTTACTGTAAAAATGACACTGGCAGTGAAGGGGTTAACCACTAGGGGCGCTGAAGGGGTTAAGTGTTCCTAAGGGAGTGATTCTAACTGTGGGGGGAGGGGACTGACTGGGGGAGGTGACCGATGGTTGTCCCTATGTACAAGGGACACACCATCGGTCTCCTCTCCCTGATAGGGACGTGGATCTCTGTGTTTATACAGAGGTCCACGTCCCTGTCTCTGTAAATGCTGATCGCGGGTACGTGGCAGACATCGCGGCCGTCCAGGCACGCGCATCGGCACCCGCGTGACGCGGCGGGCACAGAAGTTCCCCGATGCGCGCTCGGGAAACGAGGAAAGGGGAGGACGTCAACAGACGTCCTCCCGGCATTCTAGGTCCGCGCTGTAGCCGTCATTCGGTTATAGCGCGGGCCTCTACTGGTTAACCAGTCTATACAACAGTTGCTTACACAATACACACAGACACAACACACAGATACAAGCTGTTTAAAAGCTAACTTTTACTTGTAGTCCCACACCAGGAGACATGCATTATTACTACCACTGACTTTAGCCCTATTATCTCAGAACGCAGGCCACATTGAACTTCTATTGGAACAGAGAGCTAATTCACTCTCCACGTGGGGAAAAAACAAACTAAAAAAAAAATTTATAATAAAAAAAAAACGAAAAATCTATATTTCTCGCACTTTCTCCTCAAAGATGTCTGGTTTATCCTGTAAATCTGCAGGCTACATCAGATAACCAAGGGTGATCAGCCCCTCACTCGCCAGCACACTTGACCAGCTACACAGGCCTAAAACAATTTGCATTAGCAATACAATAAACGTTAACACATACACATATACCAGCCAAAAATCTCACCAGGTTTTGCACGTCCGCTTCACCGATGAAATATTTCATATAACTTTCAGGACCCTAATGCCCTGTACACACGATCAGATTTCTGATGGAATTTTCCATCGGAATTTCAATGAAGCTGACTTTCATCAGTCTTGCCTACACACCATCAGACAAAATTCCATCCGTCCAAAACGTGGTGACGTAAAAGGCCTCGTACACACGACCGATTTTCTCGTCGTAAACAGTCAAGAAAAGTGCCGCGAGAGTTTTTTTGTCTAGAAAAACGTTCGTGTGTATGGTTTTACGACGAGAAACTTGACGAGAATCTCGACGAGAAAATAGAGAACCTGCTCTCTATTTTCTCGTCAGGAGTCCAGATTTCCTCGTCGTGTTTCTCGTCGGCCTGTTTTGTGACGAGAAAATGGTTCGTGTGTATGCTTTTACGACTCTTCCAAAAGGGCGCATGCTCAGAATCAAGTATGAGACGGGAGCGCATCTTCTGGTAAAACAAGCCTTCGTAATGGAAATAGCACATTCGTCACGCTAAAACGAACTAAAAGCACGAAGACTGAAAAGCGCGAATCGTCTCTTCCCAAACTTTTACTTCACACGCGGTAACACGAGATCAGCAAAAGCAGCCCAAGGGGTGGCGCCAAGAAAAAAGATCTTCCCCTTTATAGTGCCGTCGTACGTGCTGGACGTGAGCGCAGAGAACCACGAGGAAATTGGGAAATGACAGTGTGTACGCATAGAAAGCTTGACGAGAAAATCGACAAGCTTAACAAGAATCTCGTCGAAAAAAACGACGTGTTTTTTACGACGAGAAAATCGGTCGTGTGTACGAGGCCAAACACTCAGACGAGCCGAGAAAAATTAAGTTCAATGCTTCTGAGCATGTGTCGACTTGATTCTGTGCATGCGTGGGTTTTTTCTCCGTTGGAGTTCCACACAGACAATCGGAATTTCCTATAGTTTTTTTTTACATCGGAAAAATTGAAAACATGTTCTATTTTTTAACACAGATGGAAAAGAGTCAGATGGGGCCCACACAAGATCGTTTTTTCCAATGAAAAAAGTCCATTGTGTGTACAGGGCATTAAGCAAGGCTTCAGAATTCACGAACCAGCGCAAATCTTGTCCACAGCAGAGAAGGCTTTCGGTTCTAATTGAGGATTCCTTAGCTTATGGACTCGAGACAAAAATACATTAGGGACTGTGGATTCTGTGCAGAAATAAATTCCACACGCCTTCTGGGGTGCCAATTGAAATAAATACTAAAATAAATATTATCCAAGGGTGGTTAAGGATTCCCTCCTATTAATTCCATATATGTGTTCATTTGTCTATACCTATAGTTTTTTTTTTTTTCTCAAAAGTAATAATTACATGTTTACATTCCAATGCAAAAAGCAAACAGTCAATTCCTTTAAAACTTGGAACAGTAAAAAAACAAAAAAAACAAACCAAATTTGAAAGAAGTAAAAGTCACTCACATTCCAGAACCCAACATACAGTAAGTACATGTCAAAGCAGTTCTCAAAAGCATTCCCCTAGACTGAGTTAAATAATGGTCATATCTTTATACCTTTCCCCCCTGCCCTCCTAACGCTCAATATTAAAGAAGCAGCCTATCTAACACCAATTCAAGCAGGGATAACCCTGGGGTATTCAGCCAGGGAGCCCACATCAGTTCAAATGTCCCCTGGCGGCCCCTATGTTGGTAAACATATTTCTCCAAACGCAAAGTGGATCCCATTTGAGCTATCCATTCACTTAACCTAGGAGGTTCAACAGCCTTCCAATGGTGGAGAATAAGTTTACGTGCCTGGAATAGGGCTCTACCAATTACTTTTTTCGGATTATCCTCAAGTGGTAGATCATCCACAATCCCCAATATGCAGACTTTAGGGTCTTGTGGAACCTCTACTAGGAATACCTCACTAAGGGTTTTAAGGACCCCCCTCCAATAAAGGTGCAACTTGGGGCATCGCCAGAGCAAGTGGATAAGGTTTCCGCGGTCTCTAGCACACCTGGGACAGTCATCATCCTCTCCAATGCCCATTCTGTATAGTCTAGCAGGTGTGAAGTGTACCCTCATTACTATGTACAATTGTGACAAGCGTTGTGCAGTGTTGAGTGAGCACCCTTGAATTGCTAGCAAAGCCTCTTTTCATTGATCCTCCTCAAATGCTCCTACATCCCTCTCCCAGGAAGATATCACCTTTGCGGGGAAGCCCGGTAAAAAAGAGGAAAGCAACATGGCATACGATCTGGATATAAAACCCCTAAGGCAGGACACCTCCGCCATATAGTGAAAGATCGGGGCAGGGGACAAGATCCATGGGTTGTTTCCTGCCTGGGCCCTCACAGCGTGACTTAACTGTAAATAGTAGAAGTACATGGACCCAGGCAGCCCAAAGTTTTTCTGCAGCTCCGCAAAAGACAGCAGAGAGCCATTAGAAAAAATGTGGACCAAATGAGTGACACCATACCTCCTCCAGCGCTCCGCACAAGTCAGAAGAAGCAATTCCCCATAATACTGATTATTCCAGATCGGGCTATGCCCTGTGAAGCCCTCAATATTTTGCAGTTGTCGTGTCTTGTTCCAAATTTTTTGAATCAAAGCATAGGTGGGGAAGAGCCTGTCCGACTTGGCAAATTGCAATGCTTCAAGGCCCGTGACTACCCTATCTGTGCTCACAGTGTGCTGTAGTAGGGCAACCACCGAGTCCACACCCCCTCCCTCCACACCCGTCCCCTGGGATATGGCTCGAGCTATATGCTGTAGCTGGGCGGCCAGATAATATAGCCATGGATTAGGAAGGGCCAATCCCCCTGCCTCCTTGGGCGTTTTGTAGTTGTTCCAATTTAATTCTATGGGATTTATTAAGCCAGAGGAAAGCCCGAAATATGGAATTAATTATTCTAAAGAATTTCAACAGGATCACCATGGGGGTATTATGGAGAATATACAAAAGTTGCGGCATAAAAAAGATCTTGGTGAGGTTCACTCTGCCCACCAACGACATTTTCAATTTTGACCACACTTTGGACTTGTCCCTAATCCGGCCTAGTAAGGGGGAGAGATTCAGGGTGATATAGTCGCAGGGTTGTGGTGTGACCCAGATACCCAGATATTTAAATTTAGTAGAAACCGGAATATTCTGTACCGTGGGGCCCCGTGAAGCTGCAGAGTCCAGCATCATAATCGTGGACTTGGTCCAGTTGATTACCAGGCCGGAGTATGAGCCAAAGTTTTGTACGACCGCCATGGCCTCGCTCAGGGATCCCGACGTGTCACCCAATAACAACATGGTATCATCCGCATAAAGCATAAGTTTCTCATGTATCTGTCCGTATTTAAAACCGGTTATTGAGGGGTTGGAACGCACCAATGCTGCCATAGGTTCTATGGCAATGGCGAACAACAGAGGCAACAGGGGACACCCCTGCCGAGTTCCTCTGTGTAGCGGGAAGGGAGAAGACACCCTTCCCGCTTCCCTAATGACCGCCGATGGGGAGTTATAGAGGAGCTGAACCCAGGATTGGAACATTGGTCCAAATCCAAATTTAATCAGTGTCGCCCATAGATACTGCCATTCAATGCTATCAAACGCCTTATGCGCATCGAGGGACAGCAACTGTATTGTCTGCAGGGGACTGTACGTTGAGAAAGAGTCTCCTGTGGTTAATGGCTGTAGATCTCTCCGGTATAAAACCAGACTGATCTGGATGGATAATGGACGCTATCACTTTATTAAGTCTCAGGGACAGTACTTTTGCGAGGATTTTTATGTCATTTTGAAGGAGCGAGATTGGCCTATACGAGCCGGAGTCTAGCGGGTCCTTCCCAGGTTTAAGTAACAAAACTATACTGGCCTGTCTCATGGAGACAGGAAGTTGTTGTGAGTCCCTAGCCAAATTCAAACTGTGAAGCAGTCTAGGCAATATTACATCCCCATACCGCTTGTACACCTCGATCGGGATGCCATCATCTCCGGGTGCTTTAGAATTGGGGAAGGAGTTGGTAGCCGTAACCATCTCCTCAATAGTAATAGGAGCCTCTAGAGATTCCACCTGGGACTACGTCAAACACGGTAGCTCTATCCCCTGCAGAAAATCCCCAACCTCCTCCAATGTGTGTGTCTGCTTTGAACTGTAGAGTTCTGAGTAGAAGTCCACCAGTTCACGCATTACCAAGTCCGGATCATTCACCACCCTTCCCAATTTATTGCGTATGGCCCCTATAGATGGGGATGACTGCTGAGATTGTACTATTCTGGCCAGAAGTCTGCCTGTTTGTTCCCCTTCCTCATAAAAGGCCAATTTGTTAAAAAAACGCTTTTTGTCCGCCTTAGAGGCATCAATTCTACTGAGTGCATCTTGGGCAGCTATCCACGCCTCGCGGGAGCCCTCCCCAGAATAGGCAATGTATTCCGCCTCTAGGCGTTTAACCATCTGAGCGGCCTGGTCTCTCTGTGCAGATGTTACTTTTAATGGCATTCACCTCCGATATGAATATCCTCCTCAGAAAGGCCTTAAAAGCATCCCAAGTAATGTCCAGGTCAGGGTGACCCACATGCCTTTGCCAGTATGCTGCAATGGCATTCTCAATTTTGGTGTGGGAGGGGAAGAGATTCAGCCAGAAAGCATTCAGTTTCCATGGCGCACTCGGCAGGCTAGACTTCAAGTGAAGCAAAAGAGGGGAGTGGTCTGAGATGCTTCTAGGAAGGTACTGCACCTTCTCAATGTATTGGGACGCCGACGTAGAACACAGACATAAATCAATCCTAGATAGGGACATGTAGGATTTGGAGAAGCACGAAAACTGTCTCTCCAGAGGGTTCCTATTTCTCCTGGGATCTGTCCACCCCACCTCCTCTATAAATTTAGCCAGGGCTGGTCTTGCCCTCGTGGGGCCACCCGCTGTAGGAGGGTGTCTATCCAGTTCAGGGTCTATTATGCCATTAAGGTCCCCCACCAGAACTAGGGGCACTCCCGGGTTGCAAAGCTGGAATGTCAGAAGGGTGCGTAATATTAATGGGTTAAACGGCGGAGGGACGTAGACTGCTGCAAGAATGAATGTCAGTTGGTAAAGTCTACAGAGTAAAAACACAAACCTTCCCTCCTGGTCGACCCTGGAGTCGATCACCTGAAAATCCAGGGACCTATGTATCAGAACACTCACACCCCGAGGATAAGAGGTATGAGTGGAGTGATACGCCCAGCCCGCCCTAGAAAATCCCACCAACGATACATTATCTGAGGTAAGATGAGTCTCCTGCAGAATACACACTGCCGAGGGATGTTTCCTAAGGGAATTGGACACCATGGTGCGCTTGAGTGGGTCACCCAAGCCCCGCACATTCCACGACACTATAGGCGTGCAAGTCATTAAGGCACTCTAAGAGAGTGTAAGCTGTACTGTAAGCGTGGGGATAAGAGTGTCCACCAGCCAAACTCGGCTTGCAGTGGGCCCCTGCATCCGCCGCTCCAAAACAAATATACAACACATGGCATCATAGTAAACCTTAACCCTCCAGCAAATACCCAGCCCCCAACCCCCCAGCCAGACAGGGCAGATCACAGGATATGAGCAGTAATGAGCATAGAAAATAATGACTGGGGAAGGGAGGAAAAGGGGGAAGAAAAAAACATGTGATCAGCGGGAGGGGACTCCCCACGGGGGGGGGGGTTATCAAATAGTCACTGCGAAATGCATGGCCAGCCTGAGGGGCCTCAGTCCAGGGACAGTTATCATGAGCCGCTGCCAACCGATTGTCATTAGACGTGGGGCCTCCGGAATGTAAGAGAAAAAATAGAAAAAAAATAGTAACTGGAACACAAGATACTGCTGGGTATTAACAGGAACCCAGGTCGGCTTCAGATGCAACAGGCATACCTCAGCCCAAGTCATGTACCTCTCCAGGTACTCCAACTGTGGTTCAAATTGCATGAACAGTACACACGCTCAGATCCTGAGAAGAAATATATATTGTTCTCCCGGTTGTGTGACCTCATGGTTATAAAACAACAAATATGAACAAAAGGGAAACAGCCAGATCTTTCAATAGGTATCCCAGGCACCGGTGCGCTAGGGGCTCAGTCCGCATCCGCCTCAGGCCCTCCAGCTTGGCGGATAATGTGTTCATTCACGTCAATCCACGCAGAGGCCTCTGCTGCTGTTTCAAAGAATTGCGCCCTGCCACCCGCGACGATCCTGAGCTTAGCCGGGTATAGCATGGCATAATTGGCCCTTAGGCGTTGGAGCCTTTTCTTTACCTCTCCAAATTTGGCCCTGCGCCTCTGCACTTCAGCTGAAAAGTCAGGGTAAAAGGACACTCTTACTCCGTTGAACTGTATATTGCGCCGTTCCCTGGTGAGTCGCAGAATAATCTCCTTATAATTAAAGAGTTTAGCAAGCATAGTGCGGGGTGGGTTACCCGGAGGTAAAGGTCTAGGCGGGACCCTGTGGGCTCTTTCAACCGAATAAAATGGTGAATACATCTTTGCCAAAAGTCTCCTGCAGCCAGTTCTCTACAAACACTGTGGGGTCTCTGCCTTCAGATTTTTCTGGCAGGCCCACTATGCGGATGTTACTCCTTCTCAGGCGGTTCTCAATGTCCTCATTTCTAAGTTCATTGGCAGATGCTGTTCTGGCTGCTATCTGCAGGTCTCTAACAAGGGGGACCATCCTATCTTCCACATCACTAATATGGCCTTCCACTGCTGTGGTGCGTTCCCTGATTTTCTGGAAGTCATGGCGGAGCAATCCCTCCTCCTTCAGGCCTTCAAAATGGACCTGCAGCGTCTGTACAGAGGCTGTGCATTTGTTGACCGCCTTAAGGATCTCAGAAAGTGTAGGCTGTTCTTTATCCTCCCCCTCGTCGTCCTCCTCTGCTGACTCAGGGGAGAGCTGGGCTGAGGCCTGCTGCAAGGCCTGTATGGAGGATTCCCCTGTCTGCCTTGCTTGGAAAATGTCTGGTGTGGCATCTAGCTCCTCGTCCGAGGGATGCACCGCCACACTATTTAGTTTTTGGGTATAATACAGCATATCTTTAGGGACATCCTTCCCCCTGAGCCTTAGGTGTCTTGGGTGCAGGCTTACCCGTGTCTTTCTTGTCCCCTCGTGCGTGCTGTGCTGCCGCGGCGCCATTTTGGATATCCTGCATCTCATCCCCCTTGAGCTGTTTTCGGGTCATCATGCCGGATCCGAGGCTGGTGAAGGTCCCGGAACGTGCCTGGGGTGTATAGGTGCCTTGCAGGTGCCGGTTTTAGGTATCGGTTCGGCCGGGAGAAGGATCGCTGAAGGATACTAGCAGGGAGCTCTCTGTGAGGCACGTCCGCTCACATGCCGCTCTTGGCCACGCCCCCGTCTATACCTATAGTTAGCTAGTCTATTAAAACTCTGATAATGTTACTGTTGATAGCACAATAATATAAGGTTAGCTATAAAAAACAAACACGCTGCTTAGTATAACAACGTCTTATTTATTTCCCAAGAAAATAGTAAAATGCTAACATGAAAACACTAACGGAAAATATTATAGAGCATATAACAAAAGAACATCAAAGATACTTATCGCAAGGCCGTCCTCTATGTATTGTCTTGTCAGCTGGACTCAAAATAGTAAGAGAGCCATGAGGCTCAGAGAAGCAAGAGAGAGCCAAAAGCGTTTGATTTCTCTTCTTTGTGCACTTTTACCTTGCATTCAGACCCACTTGTAACCACACCCCACTAGCCTCCTGTCCAATGAGTTATTGTGGGAGTTCACCACTCCAAGGTAATCACCTCTCCTACGATCAGCGGTCTCCACAGTTAAACAGGGTGCTGGCTATGTTTGCAACAGAGATGATTGAAAAAGGATCTGAATGCACTCCTAGACAGAGCAGTGACAGCGGGCATCTTTTCTACAAGTAAGAGAGAGATGTTCATCCCTGATGCCCCTATTATGCTCATTTTTCATCATCTACCTAAGTTACATAAGGGGTATCATCCATTGTCAGGTAGACCCATAGTGGCAGGCATCGGGTCATTAAATGAGCGATTGGGTGAATGGGTCGACCATCAGCTACAGCCGCTGGTGTCTGCTTTACCCGGTTTCCTTAGGGACACCAAGCAACTTTTGTCAGATGTCCAGTGCCTTAAATGGGACCCAGATTATGTCTGGGTCACCTGCGATGTAGCTAGTCTATACTCCTTCATCCCCCACTCCTTAGGACTTCAGGCTTGTGCCTTTTTTCTGAAACATCATAGTCACTACTCCTTGGTACATCAAGAGTTTGTTTTATGCTGTTTAGAGTACTTATTAACCCACATTTTTTTTATGTTCGATGGGGACCACTACCTCCAGAAATGTGGGGCCTCGATGGGCGCCAAATTTCCCCCCTTCCTTGACAATCTATACATGGGATGGTGGGAGAGGTCCTGCATTTTTGGCGCTGGTTGTCCCCATCGTTCAAGGGATACGTTTTTCCGTAGTTACATAGACGATTTGATCTTCATATGTACCAAGGATGTGGGTGACATAGATGAGTGGCTCCTGTACCTTAATGACAATGGTCTTAATCTCAAATTTACAGGTGTTATGGACCATAAACAAATAGAATTTTTGGACGTTGTTTTAACAGGTGAAGGGGAATGCATCTCCTCTAAGCCTTTCAGGAAACCATCAGCTGGCTATTCCCTGTTGAGGGCAGACTCAGGTCACCCTAAGCACACCATTAACGGTATCCCAGTGGGTACATTTTTAAGGCTGAGACGTGTGTGTAGTGACGAGTCATTTTTCTTGAAAGAAGCTTTTGCCATGAAGACACGGTATATGGAGAGGGGATACACAGCCTCTCTTCTTGATAGGGCATTTTAATATAGCCCATGAGGCTGAAAGAAGTCACCTCTTTCATGACAATATCAACAGGTATAAAGGCAGAGACGGAGGGAGACATGGACTGGACAAGTCCATTAATGTTCCCGTTTTCTCCACCCCCTATAGTCTAGAGTTCAATAAAATCAGAAGTACAATAGAAAAATATCTGCCAATCTTGTATAATGACCCTATATATGTTCAAATGTTGTCTAAGGGTATTAAATCAGTGTCACGCAGAGCCCCTACCATTGGTGGGACATTGTCCCCTAGCCTTTACACAAGTAGGTCCCAATGTTCACATTGGCTGCAGTTTAAAGGATCATTTCGATGTGGAGGTAATTGTTGCCCCCACATTTTACGGGGTGATATGATTCACTCCAGATCCTTAGATAAAGATTTTAAGGCGTCATCTTTTATCAATTCTAACACTAGGTATGTAGTGTATGTAGTCACTTGTGAACAATGTTCTGTCCAATACGTGGGGCGCACGACCCGCAGGTTAAGGGATAGGCTATATGACCATCTTTATGATATATCCAGAAACCATTCCACTAATATAGCGAGGCACTGGAATTTATGTCATGATAAAGATGTTCGTGGCCTACAGATCCAGGGGGCTGAAAAATCATGTTATCAAAAAGGGGAGGTGATAAGTTTAGGTTACTCTGTAAGAGAGGTTTATTGGATATTCCATCTCAATACCAGGCAGCCCATCGGCCTTAACCTTGAGTGGGATATCTCATACTTTGAGTGATTTTTCATACCACTCCCACACCACTCCTACACCCCCTCACTGGACTTTGTACACTTTTTACACTTCACATCCGATATGCCAGTATTGATAGTATATTTTGTTTGAGATATACATGGGATTTCCCCATTGCAGAATAGTTACTTATTTTTACTTCTATCTTTATGATTTTTCTTGATGGGGCACCATGGTTGTTCAATATGTGCCAATACATTCCATCTCAGTTCTGCTTGGCTCACATATTATTTTCTTTTTCTGCTATGTTCCCCCTTTTCTTAAATTTGGTTACCATATGATTACATGGATACGAATTAATATTGAGGAGGGACTGTATCATCTTTCAGCGGATTCGATTATTTGAGCTACACGAACCAGCATTGATGCACACGGGGGATAAACGTTTGTTTTTCTTCCCTTTTTGTGTATTTGTTGGTGCATGAGAGTTTTTATTACATATGGTATTATTTTATGTGTTATGTCTTTTCTTTCTTTTCTAGGTTGCACCGGTCCCTCTCTTCCTAAACATGAGATTGTTCTTTTTTATTATTGTATGTTTTTGATATGTGGAATCTCCAGCAGGGGGGTTGTTCTCTATATGCTTAATGGTTACACTTTGGATTGTAGATACTCATAGGTGCTTCCTATTACGTTACTTAAGACATACATGTGTTTTCCATTTGTCTAATTACTTAGGTGTATATATGTACCTGTATGTATATTCAGCACTTTAGCTATGACTAAGCACCGTGTCTGGTGTGAAACATGTCAGCGGCAGTGCACTTAGTCTGTACCGACTTTTGATGCCTTGATTTTAACTTTACAATAAAAGGTGAATATTTGGAGTGCGGCTATCCAGCTATTTCTTTTTCAACTAATGAGTTATTGCCAAGAAGCAGTCCATTTAATATATTATATTTCTGTTCGTCCTTGCAACTTAACTTTTTCCACCTGGCTGTATCAACCAGGAAGTGAAACTCCAGAAATATGATATTAAACCATGTTGCCTTCCAACACTGTCTCTCCTTGCAAACATCATGCCCTGGCTTATCTGTGTTAAAGCTTTCCTTTCTCCTATCCCCTGTTATCTGAAATAGGGACTCTGATAATTAACCCTCTGTGTTCTTGCTAGGGGAGGACTGTGCTTTTCTACTCTGCTTCAATGGACACAGGGCTGGTGCAAGGATTTTTGACAGCCTAGGCAAACCTTTATTTTGCCGCCCCCTGGCTCCACCCCTGACTCCACTCCCTTTGCCCATGTATATCCTACCTTTTTAACGAAGCGTCCATCAAATGCAGCCTCACCAGCGCCCATCAAATGCAGCCTACCAGTGCCCATCAATGAATGTTTGCCTGCTTCCATTCATTTGGGAGTTGGGACACAGACACAGTCCTCCGTCGGCGCTGCGCCTCTGACACTATGTGTGAACGGAGCGGCGGCTGCCTGCTGATGGTGAGACTTAGTTGCTTGCTGCAGAGAGAAGAGAGTAGGAACACCAGTAGCCGGGCGAACTAGGCAGCAGTGCGCCCTAGGCGGCTGCCTAGTTTGCCTAGTGGTAGCATCGGTCCTGAATGGACACATGTACACTGCTGCTTACATACAGTATATGGTCAACACTTCTTAACATCTACAGGCTGGTGCTTCTGGAATAAATGGCATTTAACACCTTAGTGTTTGCTTGTGTATGTGGTTAACCATTCATAGCTACCTGTATGGCTAATGCTGCCTTCTGACATATGAAGAAAACTGTAATTTCTCATTATAGATATGTCTGGATTTGATTGTCCATCCTGCTAACTACATTTAGGGTACTTTCACACTGGGGCGTTGGTGGTAAAGCGGCGCTCGTTTTAGCGGTGCTTTACCGTTGTTTTAGCTGTGCTTTTCGGCTGCTAGCAGGGAGCTTTTAACCCCCGCTAGTGGCTGAACAAAGGGTTAAAACCGCCCATGTTGTGGCGCTGCCGAATCGCTTTGCAGGCGGTTCGGCAGCACTGCCCATTCATTTCAATGGGCAGGGGCGATGTAGGAGGGCTGTATACAGCGCTTTTAAACCGCCCCAAAGATGCTGCATGTAGGACTTTTTTTCCCGTCCTACAAGCGCACCGCCCCAGTGTAAAAGCACTCAGGCTTTCACACTGGGGTGGCATGAGAGGCGCTTTACAGGCGCTATTTTTAGCGCTAAAACGCCTGTAAAGCACCTCCAGTGTGAAAGTGGCCTTAAGACTGATGGATATTTATTTTTATTTTGTCTCTTTAACTACACGCGTCTCTATTCGGAGTGAACACAGTTTTGCTGAAAAAGCCAATGATTTTGCCCCACCTCCTTATGATCTGTCCAATCTCTGATGTGCCTGCCCCATCAGCTGCATCCATACTCCACCCCCTAATGCACACACTTTGTGGAGCTCTAAAAGGAAAAGGTGGAGCCTAAAGAGGAAGGGTGTGGTTTATAGATGACAGGGCGTGTCTTAAACCGGAAGGGGTGGGTCATATTTAAATTAGGGGGTGCACACGTTTAGTCAGGCCGAGCGTAGCACAAAACCTAAATACAACACTGGTTCCAGCACAGAACCTTGGGGTACACCACTAATAGCCTAAGACCATTCAGAGTATGAATCATTAACCACTAATCTCTGAATACAGTCTTTTAGACAGTTTTCTATCCATTTAGAAACTGATTTTTCCAAGCCTGAAGTCTTTAGCCGTCTCTATACCGCACGCCGTCATATGACGTCCTGGACTTTGTGCGGCGATATCTGAATGATGCCTGCAGCTACAGGCATCATTCAGATATCTTTCTTTTCAGCCGGCGATTCTGAGCACCATATGATCATAGCGGCAGTTCCGCCGCTTGACCGTTCTTATAGGCGACGGGAGGGGACATCCCCCCCTCCCGCCGCCATCCGGTGCTTCTCTGGGCTCTCCCGTGCCATCGGGGGCCAGGAGAATGAATCGGCCGGTGACGGATGGGAGGCATAGAGATGACTGGTGACCAGATGGTCACCAGTCATCTCTATGGCCGTCGGAGGCCCCGGCGCGACGTTATGACGTCACGCCCAGGTACCCGAAAGTAAACAAGTCAGCATGAGATTAGTGAATTTTGTTTTCCGATCTCATACTTTCCAGCCTTGAGGAGAGATGTGGGGTATTATTGACCCTGCATCTAGTTTACATTCCTTGTAATAGGAATAAAAGTGATCAAAAAATTTTTTTTAAAAAAAAGTGTAAAAATAAAACAAATTAAGTAAAAAAAGATAGGAGGAGAAAAGATACCTCCAAAAAAAAAAAACGGCATGTAAAAAGGACGTGGCTGAAACAGCCGTCTTACAGCTCCTCCGGTCACTTCCGGTCTACGTCCGTCTCGCGTGATGCCTACGTCGTTACGTCACGTACTTCGTGACTTCATCAGGGGACCTGATTGGGTGTCGAGGCAGACGCTTTATATCGTAGAAGCCGGAAGTGTATGTTCCGCCATTTTGTTGTGGTCCGCTGTATGTAATCAAGCGCGGCCATCTTTTTGGTGGGTATGTGATCATAATAAAGCCACCATTTTCTTGGAGGTATAACAAAACTAGCCATGATGAATTATCAGGTATATGTTTGTTGGAAAACGAAGCATATCAACATATTGATTGTTCAAAGATATTGACTTTTTATCTTAGTTTTCCTCATGGCTAGACAGTAAATGGCTCTCACGGATAGATACTAGACCTCAAGGGGGGCAAGAAAAAGATAAAAACGCTATATTCTCAATAGCTAAAAATGGATAAAGAATCCTTATTAAAAGATTAAAATAAATTATAATAAAGGTACAATTAAAATAATGTTTGAATTACTATGAAAGTGGTGATGTCAATGATAGTCATCACAAAAATAGGTATATACCACTGCAGACTGGCGCGTACCTGAAGTGACAGGAGAAAACTTCCATCCATAAATACTTCTCTACAATGTAACAGCGCCAATACAGTATATATAAAATACAGTATACAAAACCTCGAGATATACTCCAAATCTAGTAGGGAGGAGATATGTAAAAAGAGATATATGAAATGTAAGAAATGTAAGAAATGAGAATTGGGCAGATCACTAGTGGTTGGAGAATCATTGGGCAGATCACTAGTGGTTGGAGAATCATGAGGATCTTGTGTCTGTCTCCGAGGTGAGCGACGGGGATCCTGTGTTTGTCTCAGAGGAGAGTGATCTCTCCTCTCCCTGTCTAAAAAAGGACGTTGTGTATCATAGCGATATTGTTCATAATGGTGTCGTTGGTCGTCATAATAGTGATCTTGGTAGTTCCTAATAGGTTCATATCTGTTCTGCAATGGTATTGGAGTTTTATTTTGGCCTCTATAGTATTCTGGTTGTTGAGGAGGTCCCCTGTTGTCTCTTTGGCCTCTGTCATTCTGTTGCCAGTTGTTATATGGCTTTTTGAACGGCTTCTTATGGAACTTCTTCCATTTGTTTTTTTGGAGTTTGTGGTGCATAATTGCTATAGCTGCGGTCATCATATTGTGGTCTTCTTATCTCTCTTTGTGGATCTTGCTCCTCCGATCTCGGTACACTATGTGCATATGATGGCCGCGCTTGATTACATACAGCGGACCACAACAAAATGGCGGAACATAAACTTCTGGCTTCTACGATATAAAGCGTCTGCCTCGACACCCAATCAGGTTCCCCTGATGAAGTCACAAGGTACGTGACGTAATGACGTAGGGATCACGCGAGGCGGACGTAGACCGGAAGTGACCGGAGGAGCTGTAAGACGGCTGTTTCAGCCGCGTCCTTTTTACATGCTGTTTTTTCACTTTGTTTAATAAACATTGCCTTACTTTAACTTTATTACACTATTGGAGGTATCTTTTCTCCCCCACCCCCCCCCCCCCGGTGTCGTATTGGATGACACAAAATGTCCAGTGACTAGGTGCCCTGGGAGGAAAGCGAAGTACTGCAGGTGGACCACCTCATCATAGATTCCAGCGGAGAGGAAGTGTAAGAAAGGGAGAGAAATCATCCCCAAAGATACCACAGCTAACTGCGAGTTTATTCAGAATTGAGGTGAGAGTTCTGGGAGACTGGGCCAGGATACAGTTACACTATAGCTGAGTTCACCACGCAATATCTATAGAGGAGGAATATATCCCACCCTACTACACCAGTCTGAAAAATAAAAGTCAGCTATAGGAGAGGAATCCTCCATATTGAGGACTAACAAAGACATTTATTATTATTATTATTATTATTATTATTATTATTTTTTAATTCTCTTTATTGAAGTTTTCTGCGTTATTGAGATACAAAACAGGGCCATTGGGGCATAC
This sequence comes from Rana muscosa, assembly GCA_029206835.1. Lineage (NCBI taxonomy): Eukaryota > Metazoa > Chordata > Amphibia > Anura > Ranidae > Rana > Rana muscosa. The sequence goes on along the minus strand of CM055116.1, from coordinate 550,802,024 downwards.
CCCGGCCAAACCTTGCACATTACCACGTGCACATCAAAGAAAGAAGAAGGAACACACAAAAAAAGAAAAGAACACCCCCAAAAACACAAAGGGACATAGAGAAAAAGAAAACAAAAAACAGAGGACAACTTATCATCACATCCTAACACTAAATATATCTAACTAACATAACAGGGACACCTCTCGTGATACACATGGTAGGATTACAACAGGAGTTGTTATTCCTTGCGGGACCTCTACTCGTTCCTAGATGTCTGGGTTGGGCTTATCAGGAGCATGCAGGGGTAGGTGCTATTAATTTGAGCTATGCTTACACCTCCATTTATTTATTCAGAGTACGGACCTTAGCTCCTATCAGGACTGATGAGTACAGAGGAGATCTGATGAGTTACTCCTCTTGGGGTCGGTCATCTGTTGTGGACTCTGAATCAGTCCACAGATGCCAGACTTTTTCATATTTTTTGGGGCATCCACGAGACAGATACGTCACTTTATAGAGGGGAACCACTGTGTTGACTAGATGCTTCCATGAGGTCAGGGTGGGGGGGGGGTGATTGACTTCCACTTTAGTACTATGGCTTTCCTTGCGTAAAACAGGAGGATACCTATTAGGGTACGTGGGGCTTTGGCAAGTGCCAGTTGCTCCACCAGGCCAAGGAGGCATACACTAATTGTCAGGGGAATAGAAATGGTAGTTAGGCTATGGATAAATTGTGTTACCTCCCGCCAATAGTCCCGAATCTGTAGGCAATCCCAGAATATGTGTGTGAAATCTGCAGGAGTATCAGAGCATCTCCAGCAGTTAGCTGGCAGGGCTGGGTATATGCGGTGGAGGCGTTGGGGTGTGTAATAGATCCTGTGGAGGATCTTGAATTGGATCAATTTGTCCCTGGTAGCCACCAGCGGCTGAAATGGGTAGTCCCACATATCTTCCCAGTCTTCGCTGTCCAGCTCCTGCACCTCCGCTCAGCTCCTGCAAACCACGCAGACCATCCAGACCCTCCTGGATGGACGGCAGGAGTGCTCGATAGATACGGGATAGGGGCTTTGAGAGCTCGGCATTGTCTAGGAGAATCTCCAAGGTGTCAAGCTCCAGCCGAAGCTGAACCGACTTGAATTGCGAATTGAAGGCATGGCGGAGCTGCAGGAACCTGAAAAAGAAAGAGTTCGGAAGCTGGAATTTATTCTTTAACCTATCGAATGTAAATAGCCCCAGCTCATCGCAGATATCCCTCAAATACTTGATGCCCTTGCCGGCCCACAGACCCGGATCCTGCAAAAAGTGAAACTCCCTGAGCCTCGGATTGCACCAAAGTGGTGTGTTAGGGGACCATCTGGCCTTTGCCAAATTAGGTTTAATCACTACCGTGTACCATGCCTTAATGATCGCTTTCATAGCTAGGGTCGAGGGTACCGCAGAGCCCCCTGACCCCCTATAGAGTGCGTTGCGAAGGGCCTCGAAAGATCCTAGGTGTGCCGCCTCCAGGACAACTGACGCATTGGTGTCGTCCGAAACCAGCCAGTTATGTGCATGGGTGAGCATTGCTGCTAAATAGTAGGTGTGGAAGTCCGGGCAGGCAAGTCCCCCCTGTGTCCATGGTCTACACAAAATCTTTTTACTAAATCTGGCCGGGTGTGATTGCCACAAGAAAGAAGCCACTGAGGAGTCTAGTTGCTGGAGAAGAGACTTGGGGATCCATACCGGAGAGTGCCGTAAGATATACAGCATGACCGGGAGTAGTTTCATTTTTATTAAGTTAATTCTCCCTATTAGAGATAATGGGAGGTTTGACCAAGCCTTCAGTTTTAGTTTACACCACTGCAGCACCGGGGACAGGTTAAGTTTGAAAAAATCTTTAGTATTGGATGAGATATTTATCCCTAAGTATCTGATGGTATCTGCCCATTGTAGAGGCGAAGTAGGATCACTCAGCCTCCTTGCCCCGGGATCTATGGGTAAAATTAGTGATTTGCTCCAGTTGGTTCTGAGGCCAGAGAGAGTCGCGAAACGGTCCAGAAGCCGAAGCGCCCCGGCGAGCGAGGGACCGGGGTCCCTGAGGAAGAGAATCAAATCATCGGCATACAATGCCAGCTTCTCGGTCACCGAGCCGACCCGTACTCCAGACACCTCCCCCGACCTCCACAGGGCCTCGGCCAGAGGCTCCATTACCAGGGCGGACAGTGCAGGTGATAGAGGACACCCCTGTCTTGTTCCCCTCCTAATCGGGAAAGAGGGCGAGAGACTACCATTCAGTTTGATACGAGCGGTGGGTGCCCTATATAGTAAGCCGATCCATTTCCGGAAAGTTGGGCCGAAGCCAAAACCCTCCAGAACCTGCATCATATAGGACCATCTGACTGTATCGAAAGCCTTTTCGATGTCGAGGGATACCAGTACCCGGGAGGCATTCTCTTCGGATGGGAGCTGGAGATGGGTAAAGACTCGTCTAAGGTTAATGTCCGTGGACTTGCCCGGCATAAAGCCTGTCTGATCTATGTTGACTAGGGATGGTAAAACCTTCATGAGTCTATTGGCTAGTACTTTCGTGAGTATCTTAAGATCATAGTTCAGCAACGAGATGGGTCTGTAGGATGAGCAACAGGTGGGGTCCTTCCCTGGTTTGGGCAGCAGCACTATATGCGCCTGGTACATGCTGTCTGGTAGCCTGTCGGATTCCAGGCAGTCTGTGTATAACTGATTTAGTTTAGGGACCAGTAAAGTAGCGTTAGTTTTATACCAGTCCCCAGGTAGACCATCTGGGCCCGGGGATTTATTGTTGGGCAAGGAGTATATTGCAGCCTCTATTTCCAGACGTGTTAACGGCTTATCTAACGCTATCCTGTCCTCCTCAGAGAGGAGAGGCAAAGTATTTCCCCCCTGTTCCTCCAGCCCAGCAGCAACTGAGCCAGAGAATGGGTCGTCATACAGGTTGCTATAGAAGAGATGGAATTCCCGCAGTATACCGTCGGGGTCCGTAACCTGGCAACCAGTGGAAGTCTGAAGTCTAGGGATTACTGTTTGGAGCGTAGGTTCTGCTACGAGGTTGGCCAGTAGTTTGCCGTTCTTGTCCCCTGACTCGAAAAGCTTGGCTACAAGCTTTCGCGCGTCTGAGTGTACCAGCGAGGTGTAGTGGAGCTTCAGATCTCTTCTCGTTTGGGCTAGGGTAGAATAATTTTCAGGCGTTGGATGCCTCGTGAAAAGATCCAGTGCCGCCCCTTTGCTTTGTTCCAGTTGAGCGGTCTGTAACGCAAAGCCGGATCTCACTGCCTTGATAGAGGAGATGTATTCTCCCCTGGCATGAGCCTTGCCCGCCTCCCAGACCACGTCAAGGGAAGCCGATCCCTCATTTGTCTGCCAGTATTCCTCGAGCCTGGGCTCCACCAGCTCCTGGACCTGTGGGTTGGCTATCCAATGGGATGCCAACTTCCAGCATCCCGGCTCGCGGGGAGTACCCAGACTCAAGCCAAGCTCTAGCGGTGAGTGATCTGAAAGACCTGCCGGGAGATAGGAGACTGTTCTGACTTGAGACAGTGCAGAAGCTGACCCGAAAATGAAGTCTATGCGGGACCCAGACCTATGTGCTGCTGAGATATGTGAATATGTCCTTTCCTCCGGATGCTTCCACCGCCAGAGCTCCTGGAGACCAAAGGTGTCTGACCAGAGATCCAAATCGGGGGGGCAAGTCTAAGGGGGTTAGTAGTATCTTTGTTGTGGTCAAGGATGGCATTAAAATCCCCTCCAACTAGAATATTATGGACCCGAAGGGGAGCTATTTTTGTAAGGACCGTGTACAGGATGGAGGAGTTAAATGGAGGAGGGACATATACATTAATTATTGCCCAGCGTTGGGCATACATTTCGAGGATAAGGATGATGTATCTTCCCCCAGGGTCCGTGAAGACCTGTTCCACTGTGCAGGGGAGTGACTTGTTCAATAGAACAGTCACGCCCCTCGCGTAGGAGGAATATGTGGCATGAAACCCTTGTTTGACCCATGCCCGCCTGAGTGCTAGGATTTTGCTGCCCGTCAGGTGGGTTTCCTGGAGAAACAAGATGTGAGGTTTGTGGGACTGCAGAAATTTAAATAGTAACGATCTTTTTACCTTGTCATTCAAGCCCCTAACATTCCAACATATCAGCCTTAAATCTATACCCATTTGAAATAGAGAAGTTCAATGACATAAGGATCATAGAAGACCCATACCCAGTTATATCCTGGCCATAGGCCCGCTGCAGAGGTAGTCCATAGGGTATAGCAATCCAGTGGAACTGGAGAGAACATAAAGTGAAAAAATAGGAAATAATATGTGAACCATAGAAGTATCAAAATGAAGACAACATAGTCCAGCAAGAAAAATAGTGTGGAACCCGAGCAGGTGTGATAACTTACAAACAGTACAAATAACGCCCTACCGCCTGGCATATCCCCAACTTTCGCCAAGGCAGTTTCTTACCCTAAACTTGATTGTAGATGTCGCCTTCTGGAGGCTCAAAGTCTCTGAGGTAACCTCAGCGTGAGTTCAACCTAGAACAGTAGGCGAGAGTGAGGGAACTTGCATCCCATTACAGTGGGAGGAGACCGGCCCTCTGGAGCAGCGGGGCAGTCCCTTCAAGTCGCGAGCTGCCCCAGGTAGAGACAGGTCACCTGGTCCTTCACTTGGGAGTAAACAACAAAACCAAACAAAACAGTGGGGGTCGGCTGTTTTTCACTTGTAGAGGTACGTTTGGGGTAACTCCGGTGCTTGCAGGAAGTTAAGTAGGATAGAGCAAACCAGGATGTGAAAGAATCGTGCATCTAATAGATCGGTGGGAGGAATCTTTCATTGCAGGGTGGTCAGCCAGCTATCAGCATCCGCAGGGTTGTCGAAGAAGCGGACCTCTCCACCATGTTGGACACGCAGGCGGCTGGGGTATAGCATGCCATATTTAATGTTCTTGTCTCTGAGCCGCCTGCGGACATCATTGAAGGTCTTTCTCTTCCTCTGCAGCTCTGCCGAGAAGTCGGGGAAAAGAAGAACTGAGGCGTTGCCGTATTTGAGTGTGGCGTGTCTGCGGGCCTCAGAGAGGATCCTGTCCCTGTCCCGGTAATTGAGGAAGCGGACCAGGAAAGGTCTGGGGATATTCCCCGGGATGGCTCTGCCCGTAGGCACTCGGTGGGCCCTTTCAACAACGTAGGTAGGGGGAACATCCGTCAGGTCAAGTAAATTTTTAAAGAACTCCTCCGCAAATACAGCAGGGTGGTCCCCCTCTTCTCCCTCAGGCAGACCGAGGACTCTGACATTGTTGCGTCGCAGCCTATTTTCTGCGTCGTCCGACTTTGCGACCAGGGACTGCACTGTGCGTTGTAGCTCGGCAATTGAGGTGGAGTGATTGGCCGTTAGATCCTCCGTGGCCGACACTCTTGATTCTGTCTCGGACATCCTCCCCCTTATCTTGTCTAGATCATTCCGTATGAAATTGCACTCCTCAGCAAGGTGGTCGATGCGTAGCGAAGTCCTACTCTGCTCGATCGCAACAAGGATTGTGCCTGTGTTGTCATGAGAAGGCGGGGCCGCCCCCTCTACCTCCGGGGGCCTCACCGGGGTCCATGTCCAGTTCGGCTAGCAAGGCCCGGATTCGCCCGACCAGGACAGGATCCGTGTGCAGGGAAGATGGCGGTGGTACCCGGAGGGGTGTGTGGGCCCTTGTGGCTTTAGAGCTCCCTTTGCCCTTCTTAGAGGAGGAGGGCATCTGGCAGGTTACACAGGGGTAGGATTTGCAGCCGTGCTCAGAGGAGGCTTTGGGAAGCAGTGAGAGCCCAGCCAGACTGGCCGCAGCGATCAAAACACAGGGGGGTCTCCAGGCACCTGTCGCTCAGCAGCCAACACCCGGCTGACAGGTAGGGAGGATGTGAGGCTGGAGGTACAGGGGTGAGGGTGACTCAGAGCGGTGTAGCATAGGCAGGCAGGCAACAGAGGACTCCAGGATCCATCATCCAGGCCACCTCAGCAGCAGGCACAGTTCTTGCAGGGCAGCACACTAGGCCAAGGCAGCGGTGGGCAGAGAGGACAGGGCGGAGGGATGGGAGCCAAGGATCCGAGTTCCGGAAGCACTCGCGGGGGCCGCGGCTCAGGAAACAGCGGTGCTTTGCAGGCCGCACTCGGCCGGACGAAACCGCGGCCTCCACGGACGTCCCCAACGGCCAGACAGGCCTCCGGGTCCCGCTAGATGGGCGGATGGGCAGGCAGGGGAGAGTGGATGACCCTCCTTACCTTCAGGCAGGCCTGGATTCGTTCATCCGGGAAGACGCCGGAACGGCAAGATGGCGGCGGCCGCGGACGAGAGGAGCAGTGCTGGGCAGGCGTCCCCTGGCAGAGCTGCTGCACGATACTGGCTCAGGATGCTCCAGAGGACCGAGAGGGACCCGCTGGCAGGCAAGTAGATGCTGGTTCTACTGTAAAATGCAAGGATGGCATCGGATGGGCAGGCAACAGAGGACTCCAGGATCCATCATCCAGGCCACCTCAGCAGCAGGCACAGTTCTTGCAGGGCTGCACACTAGGCCAAGGCAGCGGTGGGCAGAGAGGACAGGGCGGAGGGATGGGAGCCAAGGATCCGAGTTCCAGAAGCACTCGCGGGGGCCGCGGCTCAGGAAACAGCGGTGCTTTGCAGGCCGCACTCGGCCGGACGAAACCGTGGCCTCCACGGACGTCCCCAACGGCCAGACAGGCCTCCGGGTCCCGCTAGATGGGCGGATGGGCAGGCAGGGGAGAGTGGATGACCCTCCTTACCTTCAGGCAGGCCTGGATTCGTTCGTCCGGGAAGACGCCGGAACGGCAAGATGGCGGCGGCCGCGGACGAGAGGAGCAGTGCTGGGCAGGCGTCCCCTGGCAGAGCTGCTGCACGATACTGGCTCAGGATGCTCCAGAGGACCGAGAGGGACCCGCTGGCAGGCAAGTAGATGCTGGTTCTACTGTAGAATGCAAGGATGGCATCGGATGGGATGTAGGATTCCCGGAGCTCCCCTCTGACACGTCCGCCGCTGATCACATCAGGACACGCCCCCTATTATTATTATTATTTTTTATTTATTTATTATTTTTTTCTTTAGTCTATTGGATTCCTTGTACACATTTTACTACTATATATTGGATACACAGAGACTTTTTTTTACACCATTTCTTTGATTCAATTTTCACTACAAGTTGCTGAATTTTGATTGCATTTTTTATTATTTTGTGTTTATCACTGTCCCCATATGGGATTTCTTTAAGCGCTTATCACCATTATATTTTTCATTCACCTTTTGTGTACAGTGAACACTGCCAGATTGAGCTGCTATGAGAACGCATTACCACCTTTGGTCACATTTTATTTACTCACTAGTAGCGCAAAAGTATATATCTCTTTACAAAAAATTGCAATGACCGCCACTTTATTCCCTAGGGTGTCTGCTTAAAAAATATATATATATAATGTTTGGGGGTTCCGAGTAATTTTCTAGCAAAAAAATTATGATTGTTACATGAAGGAGAGAAGTGCCAGAATAGGCCCGGCATTGAGGTGGTTAATTTACACATTAGCGTGTGTGGGGATCTGTGTGTCAATTGCTTTGGCAAAATCTAATCCCCAGCCACTCCTTTGTCTAAGTTTTTGCTTACCTCCTCATCATAGGTGTGCACAGCCTTTTGCATTAGGGTGTGTACCCCAAAGCTCAAACACACATGCATGCGTGTGTATGTATGTGTACTGACTACATTGTGCTCAGCCCAGCTTACTTCTCCTTGTAGGCAGAATCCTGCAGGCTGTGTGTACTACTCCCTCTCCTGCCCGCTCCAGCTGCCAAAACCACCTGTTGTAAATTCAAATAGGGCATGCCCAGGAAGGGGGCAGGTACAGTGTCGTTCCCATTAGCAAAAAAATCATCTATGTGGTTATTAAACTCTCCAGTATCCTCCCAACTATAGAAGTTAAAATAACAGGTCTATAGTTTCTTGATAAAGACTTTGACCCCTTTTAAATAACAATTTGATAAAAAAAATGTTCTTCAGCAAGTAACCTACATTCCACATTAATAATTATGCTACCAAAATTAATGTTCTGTAAATTGCCCCCAGCATTGCTCGTTTCTTCTTGCTGGAGACTGACATTTTTCTGATGTCCAGACCCCTGAACAGCAGTATATCTTTAGGCTGTCAGCAGATCAGCCTCTAGTGGCTTTGATTTTCAGCACAATGCCAAAAAATATAAAAAATAGAGAGCAAGTGAGCATGTGCAGAGTAGGATGAGACTGTGTATTACTATATTTTACTGTATATAACTGATTTTACCGAGTATAAGCCGAGGTACCTAATATTACCCCAATAAACTGGGAAAACGTATTGACTTGAGTATAAGCCTAGGGGGGAAATGTGCCCATTGCCCAACCTTACTGTGCCCATTGCCACCTCACTGTGCCCATTGCCACCTCACTGTGCCACCTTACTGTGCCCATTGCCAGCTTACTGTGCCCAACCTCACTGTGTCTATTGCAGCCTCCCTGTGCCCGAGTCAGTGTACCTGAAAATCTTTTTATACTGCGGCCTACGTCCATTGTTTAAATATCGCGTCTTTCTCCTGGTCCCTTCCGTGATAGGCGTTTCCAGCAAACACTGTGTTGAGTGTTCCGCCTATCACGGAGATCCTTTCATTCTCGGACTCCGTTTCCCAGCAGGCACTGTGTTCAGTGTTCCGCCAGTCATGGGCGTCTTTTCATCCTCGGACAAGAGAATGTCCATGATAGGCGGAACACTGGACACAGTGTCTGCTGGGAAACGGAGTCCGAGAAAAGAAGATTTTCAGGTACTGACTCGAGTATAAGCCGAGGGGTGTACTTTCAGCCCTAAAAAAAGGGCTGAAAAACTCGGCTTATACTCAAGTATATACGGTAAACAGTATAGGCACTTATTTTAATGTATACATAGCTATACCTGCAAAAGAGGCCAGTCTGATCTAGCAGGCCATAATTTTCTGACTAAAGTTCCACTTTAATAGAATGTTTTACCAATTGTCACACTTAAAATTGTATTCATTTGTCACAAACTAGCAGAAATATTTCCAGGTTGACCACAGAAGTGCAGGCACTATTTATCCATAGGAACACCACTAAGAGCTCTATATTTTTTTAAGAGATGTATGTTTTGCAAAGTCCACAAAAACACAGAAGCCATACAGAAGCACCCAGTTAGATTTCTATCCTGCCCATTTATCGTTTTTTTTTACTTTTTATGAAATGGTAAGAACAGGTTGAGTTGAGTTGAGTTGAGAGGTATCTTAATATAGCGCGGTCTTACCCCGAAGGGTCCCGACGCGCATAGCAGAGTTTCTGGGAGAAGAGGACCCAGGAACCAGAAGCAGCACAGAGTAGCAGAAAGGGTGGAATGGAGAGGCTACGCAGGGAAGGCTTGCGTGAAAAGCCAAGTCTTCAGTAACCCGAGGAAGACCGGAATAGTAGGGGCCTCCTGGTGCTCGACAGGGAGGCTATTCCACAAAACGGCACCCTGGTGGGAAAAGGCCCGACCACCACGCCGGATCTTCTTGGGCACTGAGATGTGGAGGAGATCTCTGCCGGTAGATCTGAGTGATCTAACAAAAGCTTGTTTATGAAAACAAGAGCAGAGATAGCTTGGGGCCAGGCCTCTCATTATCTTAAACATAATACATCCGGCCTTAAATAAGGTGCGATAGTGGACTGGCAGCCAGTGCAAGGCGCAGAGGACAGGGGTGATATGATCCCTCAGCGGGACATCCATGAGTAACCTAGCCGCAGCATTTTGAATAAGTTGAAGCTTCTGCACTAACATCTTTGGCAATTCCAGATAAAGAGAGTTGCAGTAGTCTAGGCAGCTACCTATCGTGGCGCAGATGACAGTTTTTCTGTCCGAGATATCCAAATATTTAAACAGCCCCCCTCAGGAGTTTTAGCTGCCAGTGACATGCACTGACGACCCTCTTTACCTGAGGAGCCAAAGTTAAACCTGAATCTAGGACAAATCCCAGATCACGGACCTGGGGGGGCCACCTCCGGAGCAGGACCAAATGAGGGAGGCCAAGGTGGGATATCTGGAGGGGTGGCCAGATTGCTGAAGATGATCACCTCAGTTTTTCCCCCATTAAGTTTCAGGAGGTTGGCAGACATCCATGTGTTGATGGCCTCCAAGCAGCTGGCAAGGGTGGCATCAGCCGTCTGGTTCCTAGGAATCTTTAAGTAAACCTGGGTGTCGTCCGCATAAGCATGGTAATGGACGGCGTGGGACTTTAGTAGGTCGGCAAGGGGCCTCCTATAGATATTAAACAGCAGGGGAGACAAGGCAGAGCCCTGTGGCACTCCACAATCCAGGGCAGTGGACTTAGAGTAAAAGGGGCCAGTCTTGACTCCCTGAACTCTGCCCTCTAAGAAAGAGGCTACCCATGCCAAAGCCGACCCACTCATACCAGTTATAGGGACATCCCAGACATTTTAAAGGGCCTCCATTGGAAGCATTTTTGATAATCCCCTTATTTCAAAAGGGCTTTTGCCTTTCTTTTAATGATATTCCTTGTCACCCTCCAATGACCTTAGCATTTATGTCCCTCTGTACAGAGGGACCTCCAAGTGTCATGTTACCTACTTGCAGCAATCCTTACTTGCAACTTTTGAAACAGAATTATGATTTTAGACAATTTTTCATCATATTTTCATCTAGTAAATGTAGGCACATAGTAAATATAGGCACATGAAATAGGTCATCTCTTTATAGCAACTGTGAGAACTAGCTTCACGTGGTAACGCTGAATTCTTATTTTTAAGGGTTTTCTTGTCCATTTTTATTAAAAGAGAGTTTCCGAAAACACAAAGCATGAGTTTCACTCACAGGGTTATTTAGCATTGCTTTTCCTTTAAAAAAAATAAACGGCATTCAGTCTCATGGCTTAGGCCCCTTACACACAGGGAGTAATCCATCCAAGCAGATCCACCTGCTCAGTGGTGGATCTCTCCGCTGATCCCCGCTGAGCAGGCGGATGACAGGTCCTTGTCTGACACAGCCCGCTGTTCTCTATGGGGTGACCGGATGGAAACAGCCTGCATGTCCATTTCCATCCAATTGTCATCCAATCCGCCGGACAGGTGGCAAATATATCCCAATCCGTCTGTTTTTAGCGGACCGGAGCGGATGCCGGCGGGTGACAGCGTACACATGTCCGTTGACGTCGCCATCCCATAGAGAACAATGGGTGGTCCGATCAGGTCTGCCTAAAAAACGAACAGGCAGACCCAATCGATTTGCTGGTGTGAAGGGGGCCTTACACATTCAGCATTGCTTCTCTGGCCTTACTTTTAAATTGATTATAAAGAAAAAAGTTTTATTAAAAAAAAAAAAAAAACTTGTCATACTTACCTGCTCTGTGCAGTGGTTTTGCACAGAGAAGCCTAAATCCCCCTCTTCTTGGGTCCCTCACCGGCGCTCTGGGCCCCTTCCCCTTGCCAAGTGCCCCCATAGCTTGCTGTGGGGGCACTCGTGCATGCTCACTCCCGAGATGGCTCCCAGAACCACAGTCAGGTCTCCACAAAAAGTCCGGAACACACCTGTCCAATTAGTTAGTATGCTGGTGGTTTTGAAAACCAGGACCCAGGATTAGAGATTTCCTCCCATCCAGATCTCTGAGAAATCTCCAGGTCCCAAAATGTATTTTAATAAACAATGAGGAAACTGAAAAAGCCTGGAGCCCCTCAGCCTGCCTGGATGAGAATTCTGCGTCAAACTTTTTTTTACACCCTGACAGAGCACAGAACTGCGATAAGTGAAATTATTCTTCACATTGTGATTGATGCTGATGAGGTTTAAATAACAGGGAGAAATCCTTTGAGTTGTCAGGTAAATCCCCAAAAATCTTCAGAAATCCAAGTAGGAGCCCCAAATTATATAGGGTAGTCAAGATATTATTTTGCTTTTGTCACACAAGTGGGTATGCTCGGGGTGCAGTGCCCTTTTTTGAAGCCTATTAGAGCCTCTGGCTCTAATCACGTGCTTAAAAAAAAAAAAAATATAATAATCCCATTGGAATCCATGCGTCCGGCGCCCCGCTTGTAGATTAAGGGGTCGGATGCATAGATGGGGAGGGCGGCGCCCCTTATGGAGCGGCCGCCACTGATAGGCTGTATTTAAAATGTATGTAGAGTATATATTACATATACATATTTTTTTACATTTTAGAGCGTGAAAAGGTTAGAACCCCTATCAGAATATTATTGCTATTTGTTTCCCTGCTAGAGAGATACACCATCTCAATTTTACATGGTGACCACTGTATTTCACATATTTTAAACACAGCCCAACAAAGCTAGAGAATGCATCCAGAGATATCTGGTAGAAGCTAAAAATTATATCCTTAGCTTTGCATGGGGCTTCCATGATGTTTGCTTTGACCTTAAATCAAACCTTTTGTGAGGAACATGAGGGCGGCCATTGCTGTCTTCCTTCTGAAGATGCTAGTTGCCTGGCTATTACAATAGCCACAGGCGTTTGTACTACGGATTCATTGACCTGGAACAGGTATCAGTATCAAGAACAGGAAAATAAAAATTAAGTGCCTCTCTTAAGTTCCTATTTGCATGCTTGGCTACTCTCTCCCAAGCCTGTGGGAGAGGGGAGATCAGAGAAGAGCTTCTGCAGATGGGACAGTGCTGAATCGAGAGATCCAGGAGCAACTATTGAAAGGTTTTGCAGAGAATGCATTAACATGTCACTAAACCCACATCATAAAAACTATCAATAAATGTTGTATTACATGCTGTTTATACTCACTCAGTCACTATGGTATTTGTTTTTTTTATACTGCAAAAAATCCTGGTTGATCCTGCTGTGTTTTGTCTTCCCTTTTGCTCATGTTCCCAATGCAGTTTGAAATTTTGCAGAGCAGTGTTGGCAGCTTCTGCACATGCTCAGTTTTCAGTGAGTTTTTATGCTGAGCATTTCCTCCCTATCACATCTGAGCAGCCCATGTGACTATAGAGTCACACATGTGGGTGTATACACAGTAAATGACAGCTTACTCCCTCTTTCCTCCTCCATGCCCACTATCTAGCTAAACACTATGGGGTTGGGATATTACATGTAGATTGGTGGAGGCTTCACCTCCCTGTTGTTCTAAGACACAGGCTGAAGGAAAGTGACTTAGCTTGTGACTGGCAGAAAACCACCCACACCATGTTATTGTTTAAAAATAATAAAGATTTGCTTCAAATATACAGTGTGTTTGCATGACAATTAATTTTTTTTTATATTAATAATGAATTTTTACTCTGTATCCCAAAGGCGTTTTTTTTTTATTTTGAACATGTGACCAGCAGCAGAGGACTAGAAGCTTCTCCTGCTTATGTTTCCCTGCAGACAGGCTGGGAAAGAGCTGGGTCGTGTGAGGACTGTACATCGATTAGGAAAAATGTACCTAGATATTATTTTTACTATTAAAATAATTACAGTGCTATAATCCACATACAGAAATAGAAGGGATAATGTAAATTAAACAGTGTGTGTTTAGTATCACTTTAACCACATGACGGCCGGGTGGGGGTTCCATTGTTCTGAGTGGACTTCATATGACCTTCTTCAGTATAAGCCGCTCGTGCGTGCCCACATTGTAAATAGTAAGTGCCTTTTAATCGGCATTCCTCCCCTCACGCTGACAGCTTTCTTCAGTGGGGACATCTGCACTGATAATCAGTGAAATGATTATTAGTGCTGTCCCAACAGTGATGCAGCCTCATCAGTGAAGAAGAAAATTAGCTTATTTACTAAATTTTATAACAAGCGAAGAAATAATTATTACTATTTTTTTTCCCCAAATTTTCGGTCTTTTTTCATTTAGCAAAAAATAAAAAACTCAGTTGTTATTAAATACCACAAAAAGAAAGCTCTATCTGTCATTTGGGTACAGCCTTGCATGACCGCTCAATTATCATTAAAAGTGCAACAGCGCTGAAAACTGAAAATTGGCCTGGGCAGGAAGGGGGTGATAGTGCCCAGTATTAAAGTGGTTGAGGTAAAAAAAAAAATTGAATTTGCAATGTCCTTATTTACATCCCTGCAGAGATTACATTATCTTTAATTTCCAAATAACGTCTCCTAAGATTGGCATAATATCATCAAAAGTGTAATTCCACAATATATTTCTTGAAATTCTACCCCAAACCAGGGCTGTTTTAATAATATGGGCAAGCTGACCCTAGCGCACCTCTCCAGAGCTCTCCCCCTCTGCCTAGCAAATAAATGCTGTCTAAGCCATAGTCAAACCCAATTGGTGTCCCACACTTTAGAGCTATACGGGGGTCTACAAAGCTGTAGGCAAAATGTTGATACAGATTTCAGACACTGCAAGGCTCAGAGCCCAGGGCAGTGGTTATCTATGCTCTTCCTTTAGCATGGTCTATGACACTGCCAAGGGAGGCTTCCCTTGGCTCTGAGCTGCGCAGTGTTTCCAAAGTTTGTAAATTTTCTAAATACCTAAAGGGATTCCTGCTGGAGGATGGATTTTTGCTGGGGAGGGTGGTATTTTATGCTATGAGGAGCTTTTCATGGGAGAGGGGAAATGTAATGCTCAAGGTTTGCTTGGAGGCATTTTTGCTTGTGTCTGTTGGTTGCTTAAAGTGTAACTAAAAGGCAAAACTTTTTTTCTGGTGCCACCATGGCAGCAAACCATGTGATCGTAGCTCCACCTACTTCCGCCCACAGGACCAGTACATAGCTATAAAAAGTTAACACCCGCACAACAGCCCATTCCCTTTTGTGTCCTCACATAATTCACAGCCAGTGTGATTAGATGAAACCCTTACCTGCCACCTTTTGGTGTTTTTTTGCACAGGTTCAGCCTCTCCTGTAGCGTAGTCCCTGACCTTGGGACGCTAAATCCTCTGATAAGGCAGGGAGCCCCGGCTTACAGATAGGGTGTTCACAGGATAGGACTGCATGCCAACACGACCATAGCCGCAAACCCTGCATCAAGGGCCATTTCTTGCTACCTAGTGAATAGAAATGTCCTTACTCATGTCTCAGTGTGGCATTATTATTATACCTGACTAAATGTCAGTGTTCCAGCTGCCCTGCACTATGAGCTCACTGCATAACAAAGATCCACATGGTTCCTAAAGGTAAGCATCATCAGTCTAGGTAGGTATTTTGCTGCTAAAACATTGCATTCAGGTGCTAACTGGCCTCTTCCTTGATATTAAACAAAGGGGGGACAATGGGTATACTCAATACCCTGGGATTTTTTGAAAAAACGGTGCTTGGTAGAGATAAACACAGAAATCAAATCTATAAAAGATTATATTTTATTAATAAAATAATGAAAAACAATACAAAAAAGTAACCATCCTTGAAGATATGAAGGTCAGTTATCAAGAGATGCAATTCGCTGCTTAATTTCCACTCAACTAGTTTCGCTCCAAACGGAGCTTCCTCAGGAGTGTTTAGAGCAATAGCAGATTAAACTGTGAATACAGGATATATAACAATTAGTAACATAGAATGGTTAAAAAGTTACAAACTCTAGTGTTAAACTTTAGAAAAAACTAGTTGACATGCATGGGCATGTTAGTAATCAAATTATTCATAGGGATAAATCATTGAAACATTGATCAATTCATGTTAAGATCATGGCCCATGCTGAGCATCATGCATACAGAAATATATACAAGCACTCACCAATTTGCAACATAACCACAGACTTGAAGGAAAAAATGGCATTTTCCACTGGTCTACTCAGCCGACTGACCCAATCTAATAAAACAACCCAAAATGATTGCAACCATAGGGGTAAAGAAAATTCCTGTTGAAATATAAGAATGTAGAATATATATGATACATATATCCAACAAAACTGTCACAATTGCATACAAATAGGGACAGGAATGTAGTTCCTAGGATGGGTAAGGATGCAGCCTCTTACCTTGAGAGGTTTATTCAGTGTGTCACTTATTCACAATAGCAATATGCCAATAGGGAATTGTGAGCATTTTAAATGGCAAAGACATTTATGGCTCAGAAAAAGGAAAACCCTCAGGCTGGAATGTTAGAGATCAAAGAGTGGGGAGACTTCAATAGCTAGGCTTCACCCTAGGAGACTGAATAGGGTCAATGAATTTTACATCAGCTGTAGATAAAAAAGAAGAAAGGAAAAAGTAATGAGCAACAGCGACCGCTGCGAGGAGAAAAACAATCAACACAGCGGACGAACTGTTGTCCATACAGCATCCTACCTGGGTGAGTATAGGGAATCAGAATCTATCAGGCTGGAGCATGCACGTCTCAATGCCCCAGAGCGACGAGAGATCCTGGCAGACTGTCGGCGGCTGAAGCCGCATTTAAAATACCCCCATCGCGGCGGCGTCTGACATCATCGCCGCGATGCGGACGTCTATTGGTAGATCAA
Organism: Rana muscosa; assembly: GCA_029206835.1. Taxonomy (NCBI): domain Eukaryota; kingdom Metazoa; phylum Chordata; class Amphibia; order Anura; family Ranidae; genus Rana; species Rana muscosa. Next base: position 550,785,595 of record CM055116.1, on the reverse strand, counting down.
TGATGACGCGCGCCGTCCATGAGTTGGACTGGCGCAAGCGTCATTGGAACAGCAGGCAGCGTGGCACGTCACACGTCCAAAGGGGTGTGTGCTGGCCAGCCGCCTGCTGCTGAGGTCAACCGCGCCATCTTAAGTTAGGGAAAATAAACAGAATGAACCCGCAATCTGATATATACAGGTCCTTCTCAAAAAATTAGCATATTGTGATAAAGTTCATTATTTTCTGTAATGTACTGATAAACATTAGACTTTCATATATTTTAGATTCATTACACACAACTGAAGTAGTTCAAGCCTTTTCTTGTTTTAATATTGATGATTTTGGCATACAGCTCATGAAAACCCAAAAATCCTATCTCAAAAAATTAGCATATTTCATCCGACCAATAAAACAAAAGTGTTTTTAATACAAAAAAAGTCAACCTTCAAATAATTATGTTCAGTTATGCACTCAATACTTGGTCGGGAATCCTTTTGCAGAAATGACTGCTTCAATGCGGCGTGGCATGGAGGCAACCAGCCTGTGGCACTGCTGAGGTGTTATGGAGGCCCAGAATGCTTCGATAGCGGCCTTAAGCTCATCCAGAGTGTTGGGTCTTGCGTCTCTCAATTTTCTCTTCCCAATATCCCACAGATTCTCTATGGGGTTCAGGTCAGGAGAGTTGGCAGGCCAATTGAGCACAGTAATACCATGGTCAGTAAACCATTTACCAGTGGTTTTGGCACTGTGAACAGGTGCCAGGTCATGCTGAACAATGAAATCTTCATCTCCATAAAGCTTTTCAGCAGATGGAAGCATGAAGTGCTCCAAAATCTCCTGATAGCTAGCTGCATTGACCCTGCCCTTGATAAAACACAGTGGACCAACACCAGCAGCTGACATGGCACCCCAGACCATCACTGACTGTGGGTACTTGACACTGGACTTCAGGCATTTTGGCATTTCCCTCTCCCCAGTCTTCCTCCAGACTCTGGCACCTTGATTTCCGAATGACATGCAAAATTAGCTTTCATCCGAAAAAAGTACTTTGGACCACTGAGCAACAGTCCAGTGCTGCTTCTCTGTAGCCCAGGTCAGGCGCTTCTGCCGCTGTTTCTGGTTCAAAAGTGGCTTGACCTGGGGAATGCGGCACCTGTAGCCCATTTCCTGCACACGCCTGTTCACGGTGGCTCTGGATGTTTCTACTCCAGACTCAGTCCACTGCTTCCGCAGGTCCTCCAAGGTCTGGAATCGGTCCTTCTCCACAATCTTCTTCAGGGTCCGGTCACCTCTTCTCGTTGTGCAGCGTTTTCTGCCACACTTTTTCCTTCCCACAGACTTCCCACTGAGGTGCCTTGATACAGCACTCTGGGAACAGCCTATTCGTTCAGACATTTCTTTCTGTGTCTTACCCTTTTGCTTGAGGGTGTCAATGATGGCCTTCTGGACAGCAGTCAGGTCGGCAGTCTTACCCATGATTGCGGTTTTGAGTAATGAACCAGGCTGGGAGTTTTTAAAAGCCTCAGGAATCTTTTGCAGGTGTTTAGAGTTAATTAGTTGATTCAGATGATTAGGTTAATAGCTCGTTTAGAGAACCTTTTCATGATATGCTAATTTTTTGAGATAGGAATTTTGGGTTTTCATGAGCTGTATGCCAAAATCATCAATATTAAAACAAGAAAAGGCTTGAACTACTTCAGTTGTGTGTAATGAATCTAAAATATATGAAAGTCTAATGTTTATCAGTACATTACAGAAAATAATGAACTTTATCACAATATGCTAATTTTTTGAGAAGGACCTGTAATGGTGAGAAAAAAAGTGTTGAAAAAGTGGCAAAGCAGCGCAGATGGAACTAAAGGGTGACTGTCAGCATTGATCATCCATATTGGGGCACCCAGTTGAAAACTCGATTGGCATCACGAGTCAAATCAAACTTGGGGGCCCCTGGGCGTCCGTATGGTTGCACTGGGAGGATTATAAATTGAGCCAGTCAAGAAATGCCATGTGGAATATAAAGAAAATTAATTAGAAATTTAGTGCACATGAATTATATGCATAAACGTATATTAACTATTGTGACAGCAGGAAGGTAAAGTCACCTGGTTGCATCCAGGGGGGTAGATATATTTCGCCCAGATTCAGGCTTTACGCCGACTTATACAACTAGGTGGAGAGTTGTATAAGGCTAGTGGGCTCATGGATGACTCATACCTCTAGGGAGAGTGTGGGGCGTCGTACAGACAGGGAGTTGATGAGACCAGCTGAAGCTTGTCAGCTCATTTAGGCCTCTATAAGAACTCCCAGCTTCATTAGATGTTAGCTCATGCCTGGAACCAGACCTGTGTGGACTGTCTAGGGAGAGTGAACCCCTGTGCGGTGAGACAAAGCCTGTGTGGCTATTTGCTTGGACATTTAAAACCAGGGACTTAGGGACTAGGACAGCACTAGGCTGATCCCAGTTGTTAGTTAGGAAACCTGTATGTTTAGTCAGAGGTCAAGTTGACCAGGATTTATTTTGTTTATGTTTCTTTTGCTTTGCTGTGTTTTGTCACTGTAAATAGAAAATAAACCGCACCTTTTTGATTTTGAAAACCACAACCTCCGTTTGCTGGGCCTGTTTTTGTGTGGGGAGCCCATCCCGGGGGTCACACACACCCGCTGCCGAGCTAACCCCCTCACAGTTGGTGGAGAACCAGTGGCAGTTTTTTTTTAAGCCAGCATGGAGGAGATACTGAAGCAGCTGGCTCTAGCAAATGCCAATCAACAGCAGACAAATGCAGGTTTGCAAAAGAGCCTTGCAGCTCAACAACAGAACTTCGCAGCCAGGCAGCAAGCTCATCAACAGAGCCTTGCAGCCCAGCAGCAAGCTCATCAACAGAGCCTTGCAGCCCAGCAGCAGACAAACGCAACTTTGCAACAGAGTCTGGAGGCTCAGCAACAAGCCCAGCAGCAATCTGAGGCCCGCTTCATAGACCTGTTACAGAAGCAAGAGCAGAGACTACAACAACAGATGGAAGAAGCAATGCAGCAACGTCCGCAGACCAGTGAGGAAAGCCGTCCCACTAATACCGCGTCCTTTGGGGTGAGTCGTTTATTGACAAAAATGACTGGAGAGGATGATCCAGAGGTATTTTTGACCACATTTGAAAGGACCGCTGAAAGAGAAAAGTGGCCTGAGGAGCAGTGGGCTGGACTGGTGGCTCCTCTGTTAACTGGTGAATCGCAGAAAGCTTACTATGACCTAGAGCCTAACCAAGCAAAAGACTATGCGATGCTAAAAGCTGAAATATTGGCAAGGCTGGGTGTCACCCAGGCTGTCCGGGCTCAGCGTGTGCATAACTGGACTTTCCAGCTTGGAAAACCCCCCAGGTCTCAAATGTATGATCTCATTCACCTGAGCAGAAAGTGGCTACAGCCAGAGACTTTGTCCGCACCAAAGATTGTGGAACGTGTTGTAATGGATCGGTTTTTGAGAGCTCTTCCTACTGCCATCCAAAAGTGGGTAAGCCATGGAGACCCAGAGACGGCCGATGGTCTTGTGGATCGTGTGGAGAAATACTTGGCTACAGAGAACCTGACGGCCTCTTCCAGAGACACTCGGACTTTCCACCCTAAGACCAGACCATCCCCAGGGGCAGATAAGAGGATTCCAAGGGGTGAGGGTGGAGAGAGTGAGAGGGTGGGAGCTCTACCCCAAGTTTGGCGAGAACAGCCTGGGAAATCAGCGGCTCAAGAGGCCGCAAGAAGGATCGTTTGCTACCGCTGCCGGCAAGCGGGACATATTGCAGCCAATTGCCCGGTTGTGGAGGAACCCATGCAGTGTGACTTTCTGACGGGCAGACGTCAGTCGCTGTGTGCGACAGTCGCATGCACTGCCATTCGAGGAACTGAGAAACATTTATGCAAAATGTGTGTTAATGGTAGAAATGTTGTGGTATTGCTGGATTCAGGTAGCCTTGTGACCCTGATAAAGGCTGAGTTAGTTAAAACAGAGGTCTCTGGGAATAGCAAGGTAGCTGTTATTTGTGTGCATGGGGACAGAGAAAACCCGAGAGAGGGTATTACAGAGATTCTATTGGCCGGGGGTGATGAAGGACATAGAAAATTATTGTTCCTCCTGCCCTGTGTGTCAGAGGTCGGCCCCGATGCCACATTTCCGTAGCCCGCTGGTCCCTCTACCCATCATTGAGGTCCCGTTTGAGAGGATCGCCATGGATTTGGTAGGTCCTATAATCAAGTCCGCTAGGGGGCACCAGTACATATTAGTTATAATGGACTATGCCACCCGTTATCCAGAAGCGATCCCTCTCCGAAATACCTCGGCCAAAACCATAGCCAAAGAGCTATCTCTTGTGTTTAGCCGGGTGGGTATTTGTAAAGAACTGCTTACGGACCAAGGTACACCCTTTATGTCCCGGGTTATGAAGGAGCTGTGTAAATTGTTCAAAGTGACGCAATTACGTACATCTGTGTATCACCCCCAAACCGATGGGCTGGTTGAAAGGTTCAACAAAACCCTAAAACAAATGTTGAAGAAAGTGGTGGATAGAGATGGAAAGGATTGGGACTGTCTACTTCCTTATCTGATGTTTGCTATTAGGGAGGTGCCCCAATCCTCTACGGGATTCTCCCCCTTTGAGTTACTGTATGGGAGACACCCAAGAGGGCTGTTGGATATTGCCAAGGAAACTTGGGAAAGTGAGAGTTCTCCCCACAGGAGTGTGATTGAGCATGTCGCCCTGATGCAAGACCGAATTGCACAGGTAATGCCCATCGTGAAGGAACATTTGGCCCAAGCGCAGTTAGCACAGCAGAGAGTGTACAACCGTGCAGCCAAGACCCGTACCTTTTCCCCGGGGGATAGGATACTGGTACTTGTCCCTACGGTTGAAAGTAAATTCCTTGCCAAATGGCAAGGCCCCTACGAGATAATGGAAAAAGTGAGCGAAGTGAATTACAAGGTCAGACAACCAGGAAGGCGAAAGCCCGAACAGATCTATCACGTTAATCTGTTGAAAGCCTGGAGGGATAGAGAGTCCCTAGTCGCAGACACTTGGTCACCAGCTCAAACTGGTTGCGTGATTCCGGAGGTTGGAATAGCAGCCACCTTGTCACAACCCCAACAACAGGAGGTTAAGGAGTTTGTGCTTCGCAACAAGGAGGTATTCTCTGAGCTGCCGGGACAAACATCTGGGGTAGAGCATGACATCATTACCCCGCCCGGTGAAAGGGTGAAGTTAAAACCCTATCGGATCCCAGAGGCCCGACGGGAGGCAATACGGGAGGAAGTACAGAAAATGCTGAACTTAGGGGTGATAGAGGAGTCCCAAAGTGATTGGTCTAGTCCCATTGTGTTGGTGCCTAAACCGGATGGGAGCTGGCGATTTTGTAACGATTTTCGACAGTTGAACAAAGTTACAAAATTTGACACCTACCCCATGCCACGTATAGATGAGTTGATCGACCGGCTGGGAACAGCCCGATACATGACGACTCTTGACCTCACAAAAGGGTATTGGCAAATCCCCCTGGCCAAGTCGGCCAAAGAGAAAACCGCATTTGTAACCCCAGACGGGGCGTTCCAATATAAAAGAATGCCGTTCGGGTTACAGAATGCGCCGGCCACATTCCAGCGGAAAATGGACCAGATGCTGAGGCCCCATCGGAAGTATGCTGCGGCTTACCTGGATGACATAATTGTCCATAGCACAGATTGGGCCTCACATCTGCCAAAAGTGCAAGCAGTCCTGGACTCTGTTCGGGAAGCGGGGTTTACGGCTAACCCCAAGAAGTGTACCATTGGGCAGGAGGAGGCCAAATATCTTGGGTACACCATTGGGAGGGGAGTAATAAAACCCCAACTCAACAAAGTCGAGGCCATCCAGAGTTGGCCACGTCCCAACAGCAAGAAGCAGGTACGAGCCTTTCTGGGAATCGCTGGGTATTATCGGCGATTCATTCCCCACTTTGCTTCTAAGGCTGTGCCCCTAACCAACCTGACGAAGGGGAAAGGGTCGGTCATGATTAAATGGACCCCTGAGGCTGAGGCAGCATTCCAATTCTTGAAACAAGCCTTATGTAGCCAGCCAGTGTTGTACTCACCCGACTTCTCTAAAGACTTTGTCGTACAAAGTGATGCGTCAGATGTGGGGTTAGGAGCAGTATTGTCCCAGGTCTGGAACGGGGAAGAGCACCCAGTCATTTACCTCAGCAGGAAGTTGAAGTCCCATGAGGTAAATTACGCCACCGTTGAAAAGGAGTGTTTAGCGGTGAAGTGGGCTCTAGATTCCCTTCGGTACTACCTGCTAGGTAGGCACTTTGACATGGTTACGGATCACGCTCCGTTAAAGTGGATGGCTCAAAACAAGGAAACAAATAGAAGAGTGAATAGGTGGTTCCTGGCCCTCCAGGAATTCAACTTCACAGTAAAGCATCGCCCTGGCGTTCAAATGGGGAATGTGGATGCTTTGTCTCGAGTACATGAATGCCTGATTGCTGGTGTTCCAACCCCGAGGTTAAAACAAGAGGGGGGGTATGTGACAGCAGGAAGGTAAAGTCACCTGGTTGCATCCAGGGGGGTAGATATATTTCGCCCAGATTCAGGCTTTACGCCGACTTATACAACTAGGTGGAGAGTTGTATAAGGCTAGTGGGCTCATGGATAACTCATACCTCTAGGGAGAGTGTGGGGCGTCGTACAGACAGGGAGTTGATGAGACCAGCTGAAGCTTGTCAGCTCATTTAGGCCTCTATAAGAACTCCCAGCTTCATTAGATGTTAGCTCATGCCTGGAACCAGACCTGTGTGGACTGTCTAGGGAGAGTGAACCCCTGTGCGGTGAGACAAAGCCTGTGTGGCTATTTGCTTGGACATTTAAAACCAGGGACTTAGGGACTAGGACAGCACTAGGCTGATCCCAGTTGTTAGTTAGGAAACCTGTATGTTTAGTCAGAGGTCAAGTTGACCAGGATTTATTTTGTTTATGTTTCTTTTGCTTTGCTGTGTTTTGTCACTGTAAATAGAAAATAAACCGCACCTTTTTGATTTTGAAAACCACAACCTCCATTTGCTGGGCCTGTTTTTGTGTGGGGAGCCCATCCCGGGGGTCACACACACCCGCTGCCGAGCTAACCCCCTCACACTATATAGATAAATAGTGCTAGGAGGTTCAATTGCCATTCCTTCAAGAAAAGTGGTACAATGATGTTGAAACTCTATACAATATATAGCAATGGTCTATAATAGATACAAATTGGTGAGATTGGAAAAGCTCAGGATGGAGCATGAACAGACAATATGCCAAATCAAGTCATAGAGTGACGTACATCAATCATGTTCAGTACATTATAAATGATATTATACACTCTAGATGAAACATGCATTGGAGTCTGAGAGATGCGAGATGTGGTATTAAAAAAAAAAAAAAAAAAAGAAGAAAGGGAGGAAATAGGAATATTATGAAAACAATAAAGGTACATGTTATGATGATTGTCAACAGAACTCTATAGAAAGGGCTTAAAGCTAAAGGCATCATTTAGACCCGGATGCCTGAGAGCCGATAGTCTATGAATCCACCTGGCCTCTTTCTGAAGCAAAATTTTGTCAAAATTACCCCCTCTGTCTCCTGGAGGAATATGTTCTAAGGCAGAAAAGTGCATTACTGCACTGTCGAATTGGTGAAACAGACCTACATGTCTACTTATTGGTGTTTCCATTTTTTTCTTGTTTATCAAAGAGACATGATCTCTGATACGGTGAAAAAATGGCCTTTTGGTCTTCCCGACATAAAACGCATCACATTGGCATTGCATCAAATATACTATGCCAATGGATTGACAGGTGACTGAGAACAGAGGTCTGTGTACTTGTCCATCAGGAAGAGTAACAATAGATGAGGAATGTAAATATCTGCAGTATTTGCATTTATGACAAGGCCTGGTGCCCCTAAACGGGGTGGCATTGGATGGTGATGGAGCAAAATGACTATGAACCAAGGTATCTCGTAGGGATCGAGCTCTCTTATAGGTAATCTGTGGGTACGGTTTAATGAATTTGGAAATTTGATCAACACTGGTTAGTAAATACCAATATTTTTGTAGGATGAGGCGCACTTGTTGATGTTGGTTTGAAAATTTAGTTATTAACCGTATCCCAGGGTCAGATTTAATTTTCTTGGGACCATGTAGAAGAGCAGTTCTGTTTTGTTTCTTGGTTCTAGCTTATGCTTTTTTGAGGCATTTATTACTATAGCCTCGTTCTAGAAAGCGGGCCCTCAGCAGTTTGGCCTCATGTTCAAAGTCCTGTTGACTACTACAGTTCCGCCGCAAAGGCCATTTTTTCACCGTATCAGAGATCATGTCTCTTTGATAAACAAGAAAAAAATGGAAACACCAATAAGTAGACATGTAGGTCTGTTTCACCAATTCGACAGTGCAGTAATGCACTTTTCTGCCTTAGAACATATTCCTCCAGGAGACAGAGGGGGTAATTTTGACAAAATTTTGCTTCAGAAAGAGGCCAGGTGGATTCATAGACTATCGGCTCTCAGGCATCCGGGTCTAAATGATGCCTTTAGCTTTAAGCCCTTTCTATAGAGTTCTGTTGACAATCATCATAACATGTACCTTTATTGTTTTCATAATATTCCTATTTCCTCCCTTTCTTCTTTTTTTTTTTTTTTTTTTTTTAACCACTTGAGACCCGCGCTATAGCCGAAAGACGGCTGCAGCGCGGCTCTCAAGTGCCGAGAGGACGTCCCCAGGACGTCCTTCTCTGTTTACATCCCGCTGCGCGCCGCCGAGGGCGCGCGGCGGGGAACAGCTGTGCGGCGCGCATCACGTGATGCCGAGGAGCGTGCCTGGCGGCCGCGATGTCCGCCAGGTACATTCGATCGGCAGTTACAGAAGCAGGATGTGGATCTCTGTGTGTAAACACAGAGATCCATGTCCTGTCAGGGAGAGAGGAGACCGATGCTGTGTCCCTTGTTCATAGGGACACAGATCGGTCTCCTCCCCCAATTAGTCCCCTCCCCCCACAGTAAGAATCACAAATAGGGAACATAGTTAACCCCTTCCCCGCCCCCTAGTGTTAACCCCTTCCCTGCCAGTCACATTTATACAGTAATCAGTGCATTTTTATAGCACTGTTCGCTGTATAAATGTGAATGGTCCCAAAATGGTGTCAAAAGTGTCCGATGTGTCCGCCATAATGTCACAGTCACGATAAAAATCGCTGATCGCCGCCATTACTAGTAAAAAAAAAAAATTAATAAAAATGCTATAAAACTATCCCCTATTTTGTAGACGCTATAACTTTTGCGCAAACCAATCAATAAACGCTTATTGCGATTTTTTTTTTTGACCAAAAATATGTAGAAGAGTACGTATCGGACTAAACTGAGAAAAAAAAACTTTTTTAAAAAAAAATTGGGATATTTATTATAGCAAAAAGTAATAAATATTGTTTTTTTTTCAAAATCGTCGCTCTTTTTTTGTTTATAGCGCAAAAAATAAAAACCGCAGAGGTGATCAAATACCACCAAAAGAAAGCTCTATTTGTGGGAAAAAAAGGACGTCAATTTTGTTTGGGAGCCACGTCGCACGACTGCGCAATTGTCATTCAAAGCGACGCAGTGCCGGAAGCTGAAATTTCGCCTGGGCAGGAAGGGGGTTATGTGCCCAGTAAGCAAGTGGTTAATACCACATCTCGCATCTCTCAGACTCCAATGCATGTTTCATCTAGAGTGTATAATATCATTTATAATGTACTGAACATGATTGATGTACGTCACTCTATGACTTGATTTGGCATATTGTCTGTTCATGCTCCATCCTGAGCTTTTCCAATCTCACCAATTTGTATCTATTATAGACCATTGCTATATATTGTATAGAGTTTCAACATCATTGTACCACTTTTCTTGAAGGAATGGCAATTGAACCTCCTAGCACTATTTATCTATATAGTTAATATACGTTTATGCATATAATTCATGTGCACTAAATTTCTAATTAATTTTCTTTATATTCCACATGGCATTTCTTGACTGGCTCAATTTATAATCCTCCCAGTGCAACCATACGGACGCCCAGGGGCCCCCAAGTTTGATTTGACTCGTGATGCCAATCGAGTTTTCAACTGGGTGCCCCAATACGGATGATCAATGCTGACAGTCACCCTTTAGTTCCATCTGCGCTGCTTTGCCACTTTTTCAACACTTTTTTTCTCACCATTATATATCAGATTGCGGGTTCATTCTGTTTATTTTCCCTAACTTAAGATGGCGCGGTTGACCTCAGCAGCAGGCGGCTGGCCAGCACACACCCCTTTGGACGTGTGACGTGCCACGCTGCCTGCTGTTCCAATGACGCTTGCGCCAGTCCAACTCATGGACGGCGCGCGTCATCATTGATCTACCAATAGACGTCCGCATCGCGGCGATGATGTCAGACGCCGCCGCAATGGGGGTATTTTAAATGCGGCTTCAGCCGCCGACAGTCTGCCAGGATCTCTCGTCGCTCTGGGGCATTGAGACGTGCATGCTCCAGCCTGATAGATTCTGATTCCCTATACTCACCCAGGTAGGATGCTGTATGGACAACAGTTCGTCCGCTGTGTTGATTGTTTTTCTCCTCGCAGCGGTCGCTGTTGCTCATTACTTTTTCCTTTCTTCTTTTTTATCTACAGCTGATGTAAAATTCATTGACCCTATTCAGTCTCCTAGGGTGAAGCCTAGCTATTGAAGTCTCCCCACTCTTTGATCTCTAACATTCCAGCCTGAGGGTTTTCCTTTTTCTGAGCCATAAATGTCTTTGCCATTTAAAATGCTCACAATTCCCTATTGGCATATTGCTATTGTGAATAAGTGACACACTGAATAAACCTCTCAAGGTAAGAGGCTGCATCCTTACCCATCCTAGGAACTACATTCCTGTCCCTATTTGTATGCAATTGTGACAGTTTTGTTGGATATATGTATCATATATATTCTACATTCTTATATTTCAACAGGAATTTTCTTTACCCCTATGGTTGCAATCATTTTGGGTTGTTTTATTAGATTGGGTCAGTCGGCTGAGTAGACCAGTGGAAAATGCCATTTTTTCCTTCAAGTCTGTGGTTATGTTGCAAATTGGTGAGTGCTTGTATATATTTCTGTATGCATGATGCTCAGCATGGGCCATGATCTTAACATGAATTGATCAATGTTTCAATGATTTGTCCCTATGAATAATTTGATTACTAACATGCCCACGCATGTCAACTAGTTTTTTCTAAAGTTTAACACTAGAGTTTTTAACTTTTTAACCATTCTATGTTACTAATTGTTATATATCCTGTATTCACAGTTTAATCTGCTATTGCTCTAAACACTCCTGAGGAAGCTCCGTTTGGAGCGAAACTAGTTGAGTGGAAATTAAGCAGCGAATTGCATCTCTTGATAACTGACCTTCATATCTTCAAGGATGGTTACTTTTTTGTATTGTTTTTCATTATTTTATGTAATAAAATATAATCTTTTATAGATTTGATTTCTGTGTTTATCTCTACCAAGCACCGTTTTTTCAAAAAATCCCAGGGTATTGAGTATACCCATTGTCCCCCCTTTGTTTAATATTAAGTCAAAATGGGATGTGGTGCTTTTTGATTTGACCAAGAGTGCCCCAAAATATTATTTCTGGCCTCTTCCTTGGCTAAGGAGCCCAGCTTGTCCCACTGACAGAATGAGAGAAGAACCAGAAATTTAGTCTGAGGTAGAGAAAATTCTCTTCCATACTGCAAACGCCAACACTATGGCCTCAAAAGTGTGTCAGGACTGGCTTAAAAAGGCTCTCCGGCCCATTATGCTTAGCCGCAAAGAATTGCTGTGAATCCTGGGTGAAGCTGCATTTACAAAGTAAATAATGTGTCAAGATTGCCTTAAAGAGGATGACAGAAGATCTTCCACCCCACTTATCATAACCGCAAAGGATTGCTGTGAGCCTGGGTGAGGTTGCCTTTAAAAGATAAAGAGTGTTTCAAGAGTGCCATAACCACTTCCGGACCGGCTCCTGTACATATACGGCAGCAGGATGTCTCTCCTGCGCGAATCGCTGTTAATGTACAGCGGCTCCTTTAAGAGCCATAGCAGGGGAACCCAATGCACGTGGCCGGCGGGCGCGATCGCCGCCGGCCACCCGCAATTGCCAGAACGAGGATTTGTGTGTGTAAACACACAAATCCCTGTTCTGACAGGGGAGGAGAAACAGAATGTCTGTTCTGTTGTGGAAAATTTTATTAATGTATGTTGTCAGATGTCCCCCAGTGTCGGTTTTGCTGTAATGCGCTCATGTAAGCGTATTCGCACATACAGACGTTGGTGGAAGACCGGTGGCGTGAAAATCTTCCTGTGGACACAGCGATGTTTGCTCTTTTAAGGACGTTTGTTTTATGCCTCATCAGGGGACTGGCCACTTCTTGGCGTTGGCATTAAATGACTCCGAGCTGACAGATCTGCGTCCACCAGAACTATAGCATAACTATATGACAATTGTGGCCCATTGAGCCATAGTTTTCATATGGTTCCCGTCAATGGAAGCAGTGCACATCACTGCTAGTCTATTTGAATGTATACATGTCTGTGATTGGCTCTTCATGTATTGTATTAGCTGTATTTAACATATCCTTATATGGTCATCTGCTGGGTGGAGGAGGTCACATGTTGTGACATCACTTCCGGCTGGGAGTTTAATAAAAGACTGAGAGAGGCGTTGGCGGTCAGTTGAGGCTGTGCTGCCGAGATAAACCTAACAGTCTGGTGATGATGTCTCTTGATTTCAATGAATGGGATGAATGGGAGGGGAGTGAATTTTAGCTTAAGAAGCATTATTACATTAAGATGAAATCTGTGATTATGAGCACAAGGAGAAATGGCTGTGTGCTCTGCACACAGCCAAACTTCGCTGACAGTTCCTACTAAGTAGGAACAAAGATCTGGCTCCTACTCTAGTCAGTCACTTCCCCTCAGTTAGAAACACCTCCCTAGGACACACTTAACCCCTTGATCGCCCCTAGTGTTAACCCCTTCCCTGCCAGTGACATTTATACAGTAATCAGTGGCTATTTTTAACTCCGATCGCTATATAAATGTCAATGGTCCCAAAAAAGTGTCAAAAGTGTCCGATCTGTCCACCACAGTGTCGCAGTCCCGATAAAAATCGTTGATCACTGCCATTACTAGTAAAAAATAAAAATAAAAATGCCATAAAATCTATCTCCTATTTTGTAGACGCTATAACTTTTGTGCAAACCAATCCATATACGCTGATTGTGATGTTTTTACCAAAAATATATGTAGCGGCCTCACCCCATCTCCTTTGTCTAGGGGTATATCACACGACAGGGTGAGATGTGCTACGGCCCATGTCCTCCCCATAACTGTGGGTGAGGTGAAGGCCAGTATCAGATATTTCCTCGGGCCTATGTGCTTCTGTAAAGGATTAAGTCCTGCTGTGCCAACACTTCCCTCTGCTCCCATTAACCAGAGTTCCACAAACCGATCACAGTCCAACTCTTGTTTTATTGCATATCTCACAATAAACAGTGCTTCAGTAGCCAACTGGTTGCGACTTGGTAATAATTTGTTACGGGGAATGAGCAGGTCGAGGCACTATCCTGGTTGTCAGCTAAACCACTGCGATCTCGCCAGCGGTTACTATAGCCTTAGCTAGAAAGGACTTAGAACTTGAGAGTCTCTACCAGCGACTCAAGAGAACATAGATAGGAGTACCTTCGCTGCGCTGCGGCCCCTGTCAGGGGAAGATGTCCCTCCAAGGGAGTTACCAGAGGCCCATCCGTCACTGGGTTGATGCTGCTCCAGACTCTCCGAATGGGTAACCTCCCCGGCCTCCTCACCTCAGACATGGGCCCCATCCACTTCAAGGACCCTCGGGCTTCTCCACCCTTGCGGGACCCAGTCGAAGTCACTGGGCCCCAGGCCTCCTGGTTTAGTACTTCACCCCAGGCTGAAGGTGCCTGGGATGGACTCCAACTCCATTCCGGTCAGGCCTAGGGCGCCTGGGCCGGAATCCGGAACCGCCCGCACCCAGGCCTAAGGTGCCTGGGCGCGTGAAGAAGATCCTCCTGAAGACCTCGTGGTTCGGGCGTCTCCCCCTTTTATCTCCTCCCATCGACACCACGGCAGGTTCCCCGCCCTCGCCGTACCATCTCCGGAAAGGGACAAAAAGGGTAGCACTCTATGATGGCCAATCTACCTTGAGCCCTCGGGTACCCCGCCACCCAGAGGCCAAGGAGATTATTACACCGTCCAATCCTCCACGAACACAAATGGTCCATTATTCCCATACTTATACACCTGAGTGTCCTACCTAAATTTAGAGACCCCGCTACATACTCCCCCCTGTGATTTGACGCTGGTCCCCAGCGTCTGGTGCAAACCATGTCTCAAATGGAGCGATGACATAAGCCTGGCCCCAGAGGCTATCCCTAAAATTTTGAACCTCAACCATACCAAGACCTGCTCAAAGGGGAAAGGGAACATAAAACAATAAAACTTTTCCCTAAAACCATCTATCATGTACACATATACAATCCCTCCCTTCACTGTCTAAGAACCACCCCATACACAGTAGTCTTGACAGACAAATCTCCTGCAGAAGGGAAAGAAAAAAAAACAACACACAAGAAAAGCCACATCCTGACATTTTTGTGTTAATTTGGAATGAATGGGTCCATCAACCAATAGACCCACTCGCTCCAATGAGTAAAGTGATGCGCGTGTAAAAAACAAACAAACAGCCATTGCACAACACTGCCACCTGGTGACAGTGCCGCGGTAATGACACTTGGTGCAATCTTCATTCTTCCTGCGTCCCTACACTGATTCTACCCCCAAAGTCTGTCTTTGAACTGTGAGGAAGAGAGAACAAACAAAAACTGCTCTCATTCCTCCAAAGAGTAGAAAACAAAAGCCCAAATAAAAAACTAGGGCACAGTTCGGATGCTTCGGCAGGAACACTTCTAGAAGGTTGTAGGAAAGGAATACAAACAAGTGAGTCTCTTCTCACAAATAGAACTTCGGGTCAGGCAAGAACAAGGGCTTCAGATGTTTATCAAAAACCTCAATCGAATAGTCAGCATCCTCTCCATCTTTCCTGCAGATGTGCACCTTGTCTGCGTGGATATGGCGACTCAACATCCAGTCTGTTCTGCAGTCCCAAAACTTTTTCGACACGGGTGGTGAACAGGACAAATATCTTTGTGCATGGGGTACTTTAAGTTTCTCCCAAACAAATTCGTCATACCATCTCTGGCGTATGACCTCAACTTCAAAAAGTAAGTCCCGAGGCAAGTAGGGATATTCCCACCCATACTCACGGGTGACTCTCTGTGAGAAAAGTCATTGCAATCTGGCCAAAGGAGGCATGGCATCCCGCTCACCTTCTCCGGGTTGAACGATGGCCTCCGGGTGCCGAGGTACTTTCACTACCTCTGATGGCTTTTCTCTCGGTGCTCGTAGATGCGCGTTGCATCCCCGCCATCAAGACGGGCGATGTTGTAGATTGTGGGAAGGTAATTTGAGGACTAGACTTCCTCGTGGACTCCGGGGCTTGTACCCGGGGCATGCTGTCTCCTATTGACATAGGGGAATCCTGCGGTGCACGTAACATAGATAACGGGCGTTTGTCCCAGCCCTTCTGGTGAAACAGTTCATCAATCTCATCGTCATCTCCACAATCCGACAGTGACTCTAGGTCGGAAGTGTCATACATCTCGGCGGGAAGGTAGTCTCTGGCAGACGTGGTACTACCCTCCCTTGCGGGCTCCACCCACTGTGAACCCCCGACACCTCCAACCACCACCACAGTCCCAGCCCCTGGCTCACCTTGACCTTTTGTAGAACTGGGATGTCCAGGACTCTTCCAACCGGATCCATCCAGGCCAGGCAAGCAACGGGGTGAAGCTTTTCCACGACCGCAGGAGGCCTGCACCAGGCCGACTTTCCTATTCGGAGGTGGGAGCAGAGAATCTGTGGTGACCAAAGCAGCATCCTCGGATTTTTCTCTCTCAGTCTCTGATTGGGCAGTCACATCGCCCTGGTCAGTGCGTACGGGAACCTCCGCAAAGGCCTGGATCTCCCCTTCCGGAGTAGCGGTACCTGTGAGGCTGTTGAGGCGAAGGGCCCGGGGCCTTACTGTGGATGGCTCCACCTCGAACAAGAACTCTTTGCATGCCTCGCAACGCCCGAATGGCTTCAGGTGGACCACCAGTCCCGAGCATCCGGGACAGATCACGCCGAGGGCCTGCGTGTCTCTGCATGAGTACAAAACCAACTGTCCTCGGGGCCTGAGTCTTATCCCCATGTCTGTAAGGGGAGCAGTGAACGTAGTCATCTTCGTGGGGTAGGGAACCGGAATCCACGGGGAGCTTGAGGCCATCCCGACTGTCTGCTGCTCCATCACGCACTGACCACGCGCCGAAGTCTCCACGTGAGTTCCTCCACATGGCCAGACTCCTCCCACGACTTGCACGCTTTCGCGGGCTTCCATCAAGCTCCGCCCACGAACTGTGTAGTCACGGGGTGCCTCATGGCGCAGTGCAGTATAAGCCCCCACATGTAGTACGTCACACGACTGGACTCTTCCCTCTTCTCGCTCCTCCGCATGGGCCTTTCCCGTCTTAGGGTCATTTCCACGACTTTGAGCAGGGATGCACTTTGGCCAATCACATGGCCGACCTGCTCGGAACTCCTCCGGGCAGCAAAGTCTAGACACAGCCATTCTTTCTTCCAAAGTCAAAACACATATCATCCCGGACGAACGAGCCCCCACGTGTAGCGGCCTCACCCCATCTCCTTTGTCTAGGGGTATGTCACACGACAGGGTGAGATGCGCTACGGCCCATGTCCTCCCCATAACTGTGGGTGAGGTGAAGGCCAGTATCAGATATTTCCTCGGGCCTATGTGCTTCTGTAAAGGATTAAGTCCTGCTGTGCCAACACTTCCCTCTGCTCCCATTAACCAGAGTTCCACACACCGATCACAGTCCAACTCTTGTTTTATTGCATATCTCACAATAAACAGTGCTTCAGTAGCCAACTGGTTGCGACTTGGTAATAATTTGTTACGGGGAATGAGCATGTCGAGGCACTATCCTGGTTGTCAGCTAAACCACTGCGATCTCGCCAGCGGTTACTATAGCCTTAGCTAGAAAGGACTTAGAACTTGAGAGTCTCTACCAGCGACTCAAGAGAACATGGATAGGAGTACCTTCGCTGCGCTGCGGCCCCTGTCAGGGGAAGATGTCCCTCCAAGGGAGTTACCAGAGGCCCATCCGTCACTGGGTTGATGCTGCTCCAGACTCTCTGAATGGGTAACCTCCCCGGCCTCCTCACCTCAGACATGGGCCCCATCCACTTCAGGGACCCTCGGACTTCTCCACCCTTGCGGGACCCAGTCGAAGTCACTGGGCCCCAGGCCTCCTGGTTTAGTACCTCACCCCAGGCTGAAGGTGCCTGGGATGGACTCCAACTCCATTCCGGTCAGGCCTAGGGCGCCTGGGCCGGAATCCGGAACCGCCCGCACCCAGGCCTAAGGTGCCTGGGCACGTGAAGAAGATCCTCCTGAAGACCTCGTGGTTAGGGCGTCTCCCCCTTTTATCTCCTCCCATCGACACCACGGCAGGTTCCCCGCCCTCGCCGTACCATCTCCGGAAAGGGACAAAAAGGGTAGCACTCTGTGATGGCCAATCTACCTTGAGCCCTCGGGTACCCTGCCACCCAGAGGCCAAGGAGATTATTACACCGTCCAATCCTCCACAAACACAAATGGTCCATTATTCCCATACTTACACACCTGAGTGTCCTACCTAAATTTAGAGACCCTGCTACATATATGTAGAAGAATACATATTGGCCTAAACTGATGAAGATTTTTTTTGTGTTTCTAAATTTAGGATATTTATTATAGCAAAAAGTAAAAAAAAATATTTAGTTTTTTTTTTCATACATCATGGGACACAGACTCAGGCTAATATTCATTACCTGCTGGGCTATACTTCATCATCAGGTGAACGACACTGGTAGATCAAAGATCTTTAGACAGGAAGTGCCCCTCCCTATATAACCCCTCCCATACGGGAAGCACATACATTTGTTACCAGTGTCTACAAGGTGAATGGCACGGTTTGTTGGAGCTCTCTGAGCTCCAAGTCTCTATTCCCACAAACGGTTCGAAAAATGAATCAAGATATTGACCGATCGGATGCATTTGACACAGGCTTTTATGCTTAGATAAATGGTACCCGAGCCTCGCAAAGAAGATTCTTGATCCTGCGAGGTTTTGCCTGTAATGTGGCCTCCGGGCGCTGGACCCTGCGGAGTGGAAATCCTTTACACTACAGCTGTCAGGAAAGACGTTCTCTCACTCATCCCAGCGATCGGGGTCTCAGAATCTCTATGCACAGGCAGACCCGTTCGGCGCATGCGCGATAGCGGCAAACGAGCGTGCGCGGGCACGCGATAGTGGCGAGCGGGCGCGCGCGGGTGCGCGATAGCGCGCGCCTATGACGCAGGTTGGCGCCAAAGACTGCCTATTTAAAGAGAGCTGTCACTCTGCCTCCTTGCTGTCCGGTCTACAGCGTTTCCTGAAGACCCTTGTTACCTGAACCTCTGATCTGATTGCTCTGGTACCTGACCCGGCTTCCCTTGGCTTCTCCAGTCTGCTGCCCGCCTCTGACCACGGCTCGTCCCGACTTCTCTTCTGCCTTCTCCTCTAACCAGTTTGCTGCCCGCCTGATACACTGACCCGGCCTGGACTTCAACTATTCTTGGATCCTGCTTTGTACTCATCTGCCCGCTTGTGTCTGACCCGGCCTGTCTTCACCAAGTCTGCTTCCTGATCCTCTGGTGCCTGCTGCGGACCACTGCACGTCTCCCACCAGTTATCCACCGCTGCAGTCTGCTGCTTCTACTTCCACCTGCCTCAGTTCCTGCCAGGCACTTGTGCTCCTTTGCCCTCCTGAGCCCCTGTCTGCACTATCAGGGGTTCTCGAGTCAGAGGTCTACGAGAGGCCACTCCCTGCACGTCGGGCTCACCTACCAGGTACGTGACAGTACCGGACAGCCATGTCTGAGCCCACGCAGGGAGCCTCTCCCATGGAGGAACTCTGCCGTCACCTAGATGGACTTACTACGGCAGTCAGGAACTTACAGGAAGGCTATACCCGCCTAGAGGAGCATGTCCAGACCCTGTCTAACACCTGCCGCACCTGGAGCTTCTCCCGCACCCTCAGTCGTCATGTTACCACCTGAACCCCGGGTTCCTCCTCCCGAGAGGTTCTCTGGAGATCGTAGCAAATACAGAGCTTTTCGTAACGCCTGTGAGCTCTTTTTCGCTCTGCAGCCCAGGACCTTTTCCCTTGAAACCACCAAGGTGGGCTTCGTCATCGCCCTACTATCAGGCGAACCTCAGTCTTGGGCCCACCGCCTTCTGGAGCATAAAGACACCTGCCTCAACCTCCTGCGCACGTTCTTTGAAGCCATGGATCTTCTCTACGAGGATCCCCAACAAGCAGCCACCGCGGAAGCAGCATTATGTTCCCTGCAGCAGGGTCGCAGGCCCGTGGAGGACTACGTCTCCGAATTCAGACGTTGGAGTTCGGACACAAATTGGAACGATGCTGCCCTGCGCCACCAGTTCCGTATGGGCCTTTCCGAGCCCCTTAAGGATGAACTGGCTCGAGTTGGCATCCCAGCAACACTAGACGCTCTAATTCTTCAGTCTACCTTAATTGACAGGCGGTTAAGGGAACGAAGAGCTGAACGTACCGCTGGTCCCTCTCGTCCTGTATGGATGCTACCTCGTGTGTTCAACCCTGCTCACTCCGCTCCTCTGGCTCCCACTCACCCGCCTGCTGATACTTCGGAACCCATGCAACTTGGCCTGCTTCGCCCCTCGCTCACCCCCGAAGAGCGCCAACGGCGGCGATTCAACAATCTCTGCCTCTACTGTGGGGAACCAGGTCATTTCGTGAGGTCCTGTCCTGCTAAGACCCGTAAGTGTTCCTCTATCTTTTCTACCTACTCACCTACTTTGTTTGACAACTCAACTCATCTGGCTGTCTCTGTCTCCTTACAGCTTCCAGGAAGGAATATACTAACTACCGCAATAATTGATTCCGGAGCATGTAGCGGTTTTATGGACGCTTCCTTTGCCAACAGATTCCAGGTCCCCTTGCAACCCCGAGCTAAGGGACTTTCTGTACACCTGGCCGATGGATCAGCTATTAAGTCAGGGCCAGTCATACTGGAAACCGTCCCTTTAAGTGCAACCATCTCCGGTAATCACCGGGAGTTACTTCGCCTGGACATCATTGAATCCCCCCTGTTTCCCATCATACTGGGTATGCCCTGGCTGAGGGCACACAACCCACAAATTGACTGGACCACGAGTGAGATCAGCTTCCCCTCTCCTTACTGTCGTCAGCACTGTGTGCCAGAAGTTGCCGACGCTCCCTCCTCACTGCTCTGCTTAGACGCTGACTCCGAAACCCGCCAGTCCGTTCCCGAAGTTTACCATCATTTTTTGGATGTATTCAGCAAAAAGGGTGCAGAAACACTTCCCCCGCACCGATCCTATGACTGTCCGATTGAGCTCCTCCCCGGGGCAGAGGTGCCATTCGGAAGGATCTTCCCTCTAACCGAACTAGAGCTCGGGACCCTCAAGACCTATATCGACGACAACCTGGAGAAGGGGTTCATCCGCCCTTCTACTTCACCAGCAGGAGCAGGAATCTTTTTCGTCGAAAAAAAAGACCATTCCCTACGCCCTTGCGTAGACTACCGTGCGCTAAATAAGATTACAATTAAAAACCGGTACCCTCTCCCTTTGGTGGCAGAACTATTCCAGAGACTCGGGGCTGCAGCCATATTCACTAAATTGGATCTTCGTGGGGCCTACAATCTGGTCCGGATTCGTAATGGGGACGAATGGAAAACTGCCTTCCGTACCCGATTCGGGCATTTTGAATATCTCGTGATGCCCTTCGGTTTGTGTAACGCCCCTGCCACATTCCAACACTTTGTGAATGACATTTTCAGAGACTACCTAGACGTGTTTGTGATAATTTACCTGGACGACATCCTGATTTTCTCCTCGTCCTTGTCCACTCACCGAGAGCATGTCAGGAAAGTGTTAACCCGACTCCGTCAGCATGGCCTTTACGCGAAACCCGAGAAATGCGAGTTTGAACAACAGAGCATTCAGTTTTTGGGACTAATTATCTCCATAGAAGGTATCAAAATGGACCCACAAAAAGTTTCCGCCATCTTGGATTGGCCAATTCCTACAGACAAAAAAGGGATCCAACGCTTTGTAGGATTTGCAAATTTTTATCGCAAGTTTATCCGGGGATTTTCTACCATCATCTCGCCCATCACCAGTTTGACGAAGCAAGGCATACGATTCCATTGGACCCCGGAAGCCCAAGTTGCCTTCTCCACCTTAAAGGATCAGTTTGTCTCGGCCGCGGTCCTGAAACATCCAGACCCCGCTCTGCCTTACATTTTGGAAGTAGATGCCTCTGAGATCGCAGTGGGGGCGGTGCTCTCCCAGAGACAGGGTCCCAAGTCGCAGTTGCATCCAGTCGCATTCTTCTCTCGGAAGTTGTCCGAAGCTGAGAGGAACTATGATGTGGGGGACAGAGAGCTACTCGCAATTAAGGCCGCGTTGGAGGAGTGGCGCTACTTACTAGAGGGGGCAGCACATCCTATTTTGATCTACACAGACCACAAGAATCTGGAGTACTTGAAAGTAGCCAAAAGACTGAAACCACGTCAAGCCCGATGGGCACTTTTTTTTACCAGATTTTCTTTCCATATAACCTACAGGCCCGGGTCCAAGAACACCAAGCCAGATGCGCTGTCACGGATGTTTAGCTGAGCTGAAGTTCTCTCACCCCCAGACACCATCCTGACTCCCGGAAATTTCCTTCTGCTGCAAGGAGACCTACTTTCTCAGATTAAGCAGGCTTCTACCAATGAGACCTACCCACCGGATGTTACCCTACAGTTGAAAGACGACCTGCTGTGGTTCAAGGACAAGATCTTCGTGCCTCCACAATTACGGATTAACGTTCTCAAATCTTGTCACGATCATGAACTGGCTGGCCATTTTGGGGTGCACAAAACATCTGAACTTCTCCAGCGCACGTTTTGGTGGCCTCAACTGTCTAAGGACTGCAAGGACTATGTGGAATCATGCATTACGTGCATTCGGAACAAGGGCAGCAAGACCAGAGCTTGGGGTCTGTTGAGGCCTTTGCCCATTCCAGACAGACCATGGAGAATGATTTCGATGGACTTTATTGTGGAACTACCATCATCAGAAAATTGCACTACCATTTTTGTGGTAGTAGACAGACTTTCCAAGATGGCCCACTTTCTGCCCATGAGATGTACACCTTCTGCCCCCGAGACCGCAAAATTATTCATCAAAGAAATCGTAAGACTGCACGGCATTCCTGTGAACATTGTATCTGATCGGGGGGTGCAGTTTACATCCAGATTCTGGAGGGCACTCTGCGAATCTTTAAAGATTGACCTTTCCTTCTCTTCAGCTTATCATCCCCAGACCAATGGTCAGACGGAACGCACAAATCAGACCCTGGAGCAATATTTGCGCTGTTTCTCTTCCTTCTCTCAAGACGACTGGGTACCACTATTACCCCTCGCCGAGTTCGCCTACAACAATTCCGTTCATTCAGCAACCAAACAGTCACCGTTCTTTGCAAACTACGGCTTCCACCCTCTGTTCCTGTCTAATAATATTCCAGAGTGTGCGGTCCCAGCCGCCCAGGAGACCCTGAACTTCCTCAGTACCAACAGTAAGTTGCTTCAGGAGACAATGGCAAGGACTCAGGCGCATAATAAGGAGGTGTTCGACAAAAAGAGGAGGGGGGAACTTAACCTTACACTCGGAGATCTAGTCTGGCTGTCCACAGTGAATCTAAAAATGACATGCCCTTCTAAGAAACTGGGCCCCAAATTTGTGGGTCCTTTCCCTGTAACAAGGAAAATTAATGACGTGGCATACGAGCTGAAATTACCGGAATCTTTTCGGATACACCCGATATTCCATGTGTCGCTACTCAAACCTGCAGTCCCAGATCCCTTTCCCAATCGAGGTATTGGCCCTCCTGAGCCCGTGCTCATCAATGGTGAGGAAGAGTTTGAAATCGAGTCTATCCTGGACTGCAGGAAGAGACGCAACCAAACCCAATATCTGGTTAAATGGAAGGGCTATGGCCCCGAGGAAAATTCCTGGGAACCGGAAACCAACATTCATGCCAAAAGGTTGATCACGGCCTTCAAAAGGTCTCACCCAGATAGGCTGGCTCAGTTGGGCATCCGGAGGCTGCCCGTAGGAGGGGGGCAATGTCAGGAAAAACGTTCTCTCACTCATCCCAGCGATCGGGGTCTCAGAATCTCTATGCACAGGCAGACCCGTTCGGCGCATGCGCGATAGCGGCAAACGAGCGTGCGCGGGCACGCGATAGTGGCGAGCGGGCGCGCGCGGGTGCGCGATAGCGCGCGCGCGCCAATGACGCAGGTTGGCGCCAAAGACTGCCTATTTAAAGAGAGCTGTCACTCTGCCTCCTTGCTGTCCGGTCTACAGCGTTTCCTGAAGACCCTTGTTACCTGAACCTCTGATCTGATTGCTCTGGTACCTGACCCGGCTTCCCTTGGCTTCTCCAGTCTGCTGCCCGCCTCTGACCACGGCTCGTCCCGACTTCTCTTCTGCCTTCTCCTCTAACCAGTTTGCTGCCCGCCTGATACACTGACCCGGCCTGGACTTTAACTATTCTTGGATCCTGCTTTGTACTCATCTGCCCGCTTGTGTCTGACCCGGCCTGTCTTCACCAAGTCTGCTTCCTGATCCTCTGGTGCCTGCTGCGGACCACTGCACGTCTCCCACCAGTTATCCACCGCTGCAGTCTGCTGCTTCTACTTCCACCTGCCTCAGTTCCTGCCAGGCACTTGTGCTCCTTTGCCCTCCTGAGCCCCTGTCTGCTCTATCAGGGGTTCTCGAGTCAGAGGTCTACGAGAGGCCACTCCCTGCACGTCGGGCTCACCTACCAGGTACGTGACAACAGCGCTAAGGCATTTCCTGCAGGGTGCTGTACAGGTCCAAGGGAGTGGACCATAAACACTGGGTACCCAGTCCTTGAAGGTCCCATGTGACTGGAACCCACCGTGAAGGGTGAAGATTGGGCCCTAAGTTTCTAAGTGGCCCTGCGCCTGGATGGGTAAGTGAAACCCCTTTATTATTATATTGTGGGGTGTCCCAGTAATTGTAACAATCAGTCAAGCTAAAGGCTGGACATCTTTATGTGGTGACCATACGGGGGAGTTTTGGGCTAGCTGTGGTTTGCAAAGTGTACCTTTTTTTTCTGCTTGTGTCTGGCTGTTTTTATTTTACCTGTATGATGGCGCACGGCGGTGCGCTTTTTCGTTTGGTTCACCATGGCGCACATGCGTTCGCAAGTGCGCCACTGTATTAGCAGTTGTTTGGCGTCTATGGCGCACGTGACTTCCCCGCACATGCGCAGTGGTCTTTATTCTGGTGCATGAAGATTTGTGTCATACGCGTGTAGCACAGACATCCCTCTCTAAGGCTGCTTACCTCCGCCAGCAGATGGGACACACTATGCCACATGCCCAGTATCCTCCATCTTGTAGAGGGTGAGCGGTGTTAATAGTTTTGGGTCCTGCAGCGAGTTACCTCTTTCCATTGGTTCTCGTCCCTAGAGTGTAGGGAAAAGTCTATTCTCTCTCTCTTTGAAGAAGGCCATTGTCCAGACAGTATTAAACCCAATAAAATGAGTTTATTTTACTTTCTTGCAACTTGACAGGAAAGGTTGGAGATAGAGAAAGTTGAACAGGGAGGCAGGTTCAGGCACGCGGCACTTAATTACCCTCGTCGCCACTCAAGCCTGAGTGGGTTTTGCTCACCCGGATAGTCCCCTCTCACGGTCCTAGCAGCCGGTGTGGAGCACGAACATTCGCTTTAAGTTCTTTGGAAAATATACAACAATCCAGCGCTCAATAGGACCAGTGAAAACCGAACTGTGGCAAATGTTGTAATCAAAGCAAGTTCTTTTATTAGATGCACGCTAAAACTGATATAAAATCAATATAAAATCACAACTATCGATGAAAATGAGAAAATAGCATCAAAAAGAACTGATGATCTTAGTTGAAAAGCATCAAAACGTATATAATACAATACCGCCATAACTCCAAAGACTAAGGGGTTAATGTCAGCAAGTGTGCTCCAGGTCCTGATGTAATGCAGCTGATTCAATGATGTAGTATGCAAACCACCAGGAAGGTGGGGGGACACCGCCCTCCGCAGTGCAGCCAGAGCCTGCATCTCTATTGCATGGAAACATGGTGATTGTCAGTACGATAGAGCCTGCAATCTGAAAATTGGCATTGATAAAAAATGTATGTGTGTACATGTAAAAAAAAAAAACGATAAATAAGCAAGATATGAAGGGAAAAAGATAACGAATAAAATAAAATAAGAAAAATAATAATGTTGTTAATGAGAATTATATGGAGAATATTGTAATTCCCAGTAGAAAAAGTACATGGGCAAACTTGTTGCATATATGTGGTAAATAAACGTACATACCCTGTTGTGTAACAAAGAAAAAAGACTCATCTATGTGGCCTATATGTAGGTACCACTATATATATATATATATATATATATGTGTATATAGCCACATTGGTGGCATACAACATACCATATTGAATGATCAGAGGTGGTGATGATGATCAAAAAGTAATATGGAGGAAAAAAACAAGTAGGTCCTCATTACCATCTATGTGGAAAAGTTACATAAAAGTCCATTGCTACGATAATCATATTTGAGAAGTAAATTGAGAAAAGATTAATAAATGATAAATGAATATTATATGGATAATTGATGCACATAAAATGCCCCCATGTGTGGTTGTGCATGTCAATACATATGTAAACCCCTAAGTATACAGAGACATACACAGGCTATGGGATCACCCTGAGGACATCAATTTCCTCATTGAGGCCCTCGGGCGTGAGGGAAACTAACAGATATATCCAAAAGGTTTCCCTTCAGCAAAGAAGGGAGAATCTTTCGTTATCTGTCAGGGTACCCTTGGAAATGGCCTCAATGGCAAATACTTGCATCTGTCCAAAATCTTTATTATGCATATGGCGGAAATGACGTGGGACACTATGTTTGATGCATCCCTTCTTGATCAATCTGCGATGCTCACCTACTCTAACACGTAGGGCACGTATTGTGCGACCCACGTATAGAAGACCACATGAGCAACGCAGAACATAAACAACGAATTCCGTGGAACAAGTGATAAATTGTTTGATTTTGAAAGTGTTCCCTCCGTTGTTGGTTATTTCTGAAAAACCGTTGGGAATAGATTGACAAGTAAGACAACCTCTTTTCCGGCATTGAAATATTCCGGTCCTATTGTCAAAATAAGTTCTAATATCAAACAAAGGTCTACTATTTGGTTTAATAAGTTTACTGGGGGCAATGATGTTTTTCACCGTACGTGAACGTCTGAATGTGACCTGTGGTTTAGGAGGAAGAGTAGGGGCCAAAATGTGGTCAAGTTTCAAAATATTGTAATGTTTATATATTATTTTAGAGATGGCTCTATGTTTTGTGTTGAATGTTGATACAAATCTGGCCGTATTTGCCATTTCTAAAGACTTTTCATTTTTATTATTATTTTTAGTTGGGTGTATCTGATTGGAAAAAACTGCATTTGCCAACAGATCTTTCGGATATCCCTTTTCTTGAAATTTCTTTTGCATGTTTTTACCTTGTACCATATAGTCCTCTGTTCTTGTACAATTCCTACGTAGTCTGTGGAATTGACCATTCGGGATATTATTCTTCCACGTTGGATGGTGGCAACTGTTGCAATGAAGATATGAGTTGCCCGATGTAGGCTTGATGTGATTATTGGTAATGATGGTATGTTCATCATGAGACAGAACCAGATCAAGGAAAACTAGTTGACTCTGGTCTATCTCTTGTGTGAAAGACAATTCCAACTGGTTATCATTGCAGTAGGCAACAAATGTTACAAAGAGGTCAGGACCACCACTCCAAATTAACAAAACATCGTCAATATAACGAACATAAAAGACGATGTGTTGGATGAAGGGATTATCCGTCCATATTTTTAATTCCTCCCAATAACCCATGGTCAAGTTGGCATATCCCGGAGCAAAATTTGCTCCCATTGCCGTACCCTTACACTGTAGGTAGAATTGGTCTAAAAACGTAAAATAATTGTGACATAAACAAAAATCGATACTGGCAAGCAAAAATCTTGATTGTTTTGAGTTCATATCACAATTTTTATTCAGAAAATGTTGTACTGCGGTAATGCCGACCATGTGTGGTATTGACGTGTACAGTGAGGCCACGTCCAGTGACGCCCACATATATTCGTCATGCCAAGAATATTCCTTAAGAGTGTTGATGACATAGCTAGAATCTTTGATCTAAGAAGCTAACTGACACACCATAGGCTGTAATAGATGGTCTATGTAAACGGATAGACCACTGGTGAAGCTATTTATGCTGGCAACAATGGGTCTTCCTGGAGGATCGATCAAAGATTTGTGCACCTTCGGAAGGTGGTAGAAATAGGGAGTGCTGCATACTTTGGGAAGCAGGAAACATTTTTCTTTGATGTTTAATATACCATCTCTATGAGCTGCCTCTACCAAACTAACCAGTTCCTGTTGGTACTGTGGAAGTGGATCAGAGGGGAGTCTTAAATAGTTATGCCTGTCAGATAATAGACGATTTGCCTCTCGGAGGTAGTCTGATCTATCTTGAACCACCAGACTTCCACCTTTATCGGCCTGTTTCACTATAATATCTCTATTGATGGTTAAATCCTTAAGGGCTTGCCATTCGGCTATACTTAGATTGCAAAATTTGCTACTTAATGGGACATCACATAATTCTATAAAGTCTTTATAGACCGCTTTGTAGAATGTCTCGATATGCGGCCCCTTAGAATTTGTTGGGTTGAAGATGGATGGGGGTTTGAAGCCAGAATGTATGATCTCTGGGTCTTGAAGAGGACCCTGTGTCTGGCTTTCTATATTGCCGTCTGCCCACAGTTCTTCTAAAACCTGTAGAATATCATTTTGAGAATTAGAAGCAGCATCAACATCTGTAACTTCTGGTAATTAATTTTTGGACTTATTGTTGAGGATACCAAGCTTGGCATAGTGTCGTTTTAAGGTGAGAGACCGAATAAATTTGTTTAAATCTTTGAATAGGCTGAATTTGTTGGGGCCTATAGAAGGGGAAACACTCAAACATTTGAGTAGAATAGATTCTACTGTTGTTAGTTTATAAGTGGATAGATTGAATATCTTTATAGTACTATCCCCTATAGTAGATCTATCCTTTCCTTTTTGTTCGACTTTGGATTTTCTTCCTCCTCTTCTACCTCGTCTAGTTTTCGTTTTGGCTGCGACACTCCCTTTGGAGATTTGTCTAAAAAAGATTCAACAACTAGTGATGTATACGTATTGCCAGCTGACGAGATGATTGAAGTGACTGATGTAGCATTCATCTTAGGCCGAGCACCCTCTTTAATGTAATTATCCAAATCTATAGATAAAGGGCTATATCTATTTGATAATGGTATTATGGGGTTTAGACCAATTCTACCTACAGTGTAAGGGTTACGGCAATGGGAGCAAATTTTGCTCCGGGATATGCCAACTTGACCATGGGTTATTGGGAGGAATTAAAAATATGGACGGATAATCCCTTCATCCAACACATCGTCTTTTATGGTCGTTATAATGACGATGTTTTGTTAATTTGGAGTGGACTACTGCAATGATAACCAGTTGGGATTGTCTTTCACACATGAGATAGACCAGAGTCAACTAGTTTTCCTTGATCTGGTTCTGTCTCATGATGAACATACCATCATTACCAATAATCACATCAAGCCTACATCGGGCAACTCATATGTTCATTACAAAAAGTTGCCACCATCCAACGTGGAAGAATAATATCCCGAATGGTCAATGCCACAGACTACGTAGGAATTGTACAAGAACAGAGGACTATATGGTACAAGGTAAAAACATGCAAAAGAAATTTCAAGAAAAGGGATATCCGAAAGATCTGGTGGCAAATGCCTTTTTTTCCAATCAGATACACTCAACTAAAAATAATAATAAAAATGAAAAGTCTTTAGAAATGGCAAATACGGCCAGATTTGTATCAACATTCAACACAAAACATAGAGCCATCTCTAAAATAATATATAAACATTACAATATTTTGAAACTTGACCACATTTTGGCCCCTACTCTTCCTCCTAAACCACAGGTCACATTCAGATGTTCACGTACGGTGAAAAACATCATTGCCCCCAGTAAACTTATTAAACCAAATAGTAGACCTTTGTTTGATATTAGAACTTATTTTGACAATAGGACCGGAATATTTCAATGCCAGAAAAGAGGTTGTCTTACTTCAATCTATTCCCAACGGTTGTTCAGAGATAACCAACAACAGAGGGAACACTTTCAAAATCAAAAATGTATCACTTGTTCCACGGAATTCGTTGCTTATGTTTTGCGTTGCTCATGTGGCCTTCTATACGTGGGTCGCACAATACGTGCCCTACCTGTTAGAGTAGGTGAGCATCACAGATTGACCAAGAAGGGATGCATCAAACATAGTGTCCCACGTCATTTCCGTCATATGCATAATAAAGATTTTGGACAGATGCAAGTATTTGCCATCGAGGCCATTTCCAAGGGTACCCTGACAGATAACGAAAGATTCTCCCTTCTTTGCCGAAGGGAGACCTTTTGGATATATCTGTTAGGTTCCCTCACGCCCGAGGGCCTCAATGAGGAAATTGACGTCCTCAGCGTTACATACAAAGTTACATAGTTAGTCAGGTTGAAAAAAGACACAAGTCCATCCAGTTCAACCATAAAAAAAATAAAAAATAAAAATAAGAAAAAAGAAATATCGTACAATCCAAAATACCCAATTCTATACCCACAGTTGATCCAGGAGGAAGGCAAAAAACCCCAGCAGAGCATGATCCAATTTGCTACAGCAGGGGAAAAAATTCCTTCCTGATCCCCCGAGAGGCAATCGGATATTCCCCGGATCAACTTTACCTATAGATGTCAGTACCCAGTTATATTTATACATTTAAGTGTGATCCCATAGCCTGTGTATGTCTCTGTATACTTAGGGGTTTACATATGTATTGACATGCACAACCACACATGGGGGCATTTTATGTGCATCAATCATCCATATAATATTCATTTATCATTTATTATTCTTTTCTCAATTTACTTCTCAAATATGATTATCGTAGCAATGGACTTTTATGTAAATTTTCCATATAGATGGTAATGAGGACCTACTTGCTTTTTTCCTCCATATTACTGTTTGATCATCATCACCACCTCTGATCATTCAATATGGTATGTAGTATGCCACCAATGTGGCTATATACACACACATATTATATAATATACTGTATTTATTGACGTATAACACTCACTTTTTTTACCCTGAAAATAGAGGGTAAACTGTGCCTGCGTGTTATACGCAGGGGGCTGTGGGAAGTTTTTTTCCTGAAACTTCCCTCTTAAAGTTAGGGTGCGTGTTATACGCCGATAAATACAGTGTATATATATATATATATATATATATATATATATATATTGTGAGGGGGCTAGCTCGGCAGCGGGTATGTGTGACCCCCGGGATGGGCTCCCCACCCAAAACAGGCCCAGCAGACGGAGGTTGTGGTTTTCAAAATCAAAAAGGTGCGGTTTATTTTCTATTTACAGTGACAAAAACACAGCAAGGCAAAAAAAACATAAACAAAATAAATCCTGGTCAACTTGACCTCTGACTAAACTTACAGGTTTCCTAACTAACGACTGGGATCAGCCTAGTGCTGTCCTAGTCCCTGGTTTTAAATGTCCAAGCAAAATATAGCCACACAGGCTTTCTCTCACCGCACAGGGGTTCACTCTCCCTAGACAGTCCACACAGGTCTGCTTCCAGGCATGAGCTAACATCTAATGAATCTGGGAGTTTTTTATAGAGGCCTAAATGAGCTGACAAGCTTCAGCTGGCCTCATCAACTCCCTGTCTGCACGACGCCCAGCCCTCTCCCTAGAGGTATGAGTCATCAATGAGCCCACTAGTCTCAGCTGGGCTTATACAACTCTCCACCTAGCTGTATAAGTCAGCGTAAAGCCTGAATCTGGGCGAAATATATCTACCCCCCTGGATGCAACCAGGTGACTTTACCTTCCTGCTGTCACATACCCCCCCCTCTTGTTTTAACCTCGGGGTTGGAACACCAGCAATCAGGCATTCATGTACTCGAGACAAAGCATCCACATTCCCCATTTGAACGCCAGGGCGATGCTTTACTGTGAAGTTGAATTCCTGGAGGGCCAGGAACCACCTATTCACTCTTCTATTTGTTTCCTTGTTTTGAGCCATCCACTTTAACGGAGCGTGATCCGTAACCATGTCAAAGTGCCTACCTAGCAGGTAGTACCGAAGGGAATCTAGAGCCCACTTCACCGCTAAACACTCCTTTTCAACGGTGGCGTAATTTACCTCATGGGACTTCAACTTCCTGCTGAGGTAAATGACTGGGTGCTCTTCCCCGTTCCAGACCTGGGACAATACTGCTCCTAACCCCACATCTGACGCATCACTTTGTACGACAAAGTCTCTAGAGAAGTCGGGTGAGTACAACACTGGCTGGCTACATAAGGCTTGTTTCAAGAATTGGAATGCTGCCTCAGCCTCGGGGGTCCATTTAATCATGACCGACCCTTTCCCCTTCGTCAGGTTGGTTAGGGGCACAGCCTTAGAAGCAAAGTGGGGAATGAATCGCCGATAATACCCAGCGATTCCCAGAAAGGCTCGTACCTGCTTCTTGCTGTTGGGACGTGGCCAACTCTGGATGGCCTCGACTTTGTTGAGTTGGGGTTTTATTACTCCCCTCCCAATGGTGTACCCAAGATATTTGGCCTCCTCCTGCCCAATGGTACACTTCTTGGGGTTAGCCGTAAACCCTGCTTCCCGAACAGAGTCCAGGACTGCTTGCACTTTTGGCAGATGTGAGGCCCAATCTGTGCTATGGACAATTATGTCATCCAGGTAAGCCGCAGCATACTTCCGATGGGGCCTCAGCATCTGGTCCATTTTCCGCTGGAATGTGGCCGGCGCATTCTGTAACCCGAACGGCATTCTTTTATATTGGAACGCCCCGTCTGGGGTTACAAATGCGGTTTTCTCTTTGGCCGACTTGGCCAGGGGGATTTGCCAATACCCTTTTGTGAGGTCAAGAGTCGTCATGTATCGGGCTGTTCCCAGCCGGTCGATCAACTCATCTATACGTGGCATGGGGTAGGTGTCAAATTTTGTAACTTTGTTCAACTGACGAAAATCGTTACAAAATCGCCAGCTCCCATCCGGTTTAGGCACCAACACAATGGGACTAGACCAATCACTTTGGGACTCCTCTATCACCCCTAAGTTCAGCATTCTCTGTACTTCCTCCCGTATTGCCTCCCGTCGGGCCTCTGGGATCCGATAGGGTTTTAACTTCACCCTTTCACCGGGCGGGGTAATAATGTCATGCTCTACCCCAGATGTTTGTCCCGGCAGCTCAGAGAATACCTCCTTGTTGCGAAGTACAAACTCCTTAACCTCCTGTTGTTGGGGTTGTGACAAGGTGGCTGCGATTCCAACCTCAGGAATCACGCAACCAGTTTGAGCTGGTGACCAAGTGTCTGCGACTAGGGACTCTCTATCCCTCCAGGCTTTCAACAGATTAACGTGATAGATCTGTTCGGGCTTTCGCCTTCCTGGTTGTCTGACCTTGTAATTCACTTCGCTCACTTTTTCCATTATCTCGTAGGGGCCTTGCCATTTGGCAAGGAATTTACTTTCAACCGTAGGGACAAGTACCAATATCCTATCCCCCGGGGAAAAGGTACGGGTCTTGGCTCCACGGTTGTACACTCTCTGCTGTGCCAACTGCGCTTGGGCCAAATGTTCCTTCACGATGGGCATTACCTGTGCAATTCGATCTTGCATCAGGGCGACATGCTCAATCACACTCCTGTGGGGAGAACTCTCACTTTCCCAAGTTTCCTTGGCAATATCCAACAGCCCTCTTGGGTGTCTCCCATACAGTAACTCAAAGGGGGAGAATCCCGTAGAGGATTGGGGCACCTCCCTAATAGCAAACATCAAATAAGGAAGTAGACAGTCCCAATCCCTTCCATCTCTATCCACCACTTTCTTCAACATTTGTTTTAGGGTTTTGTTGAATCTTTCAACCAGCCCATCGGTTTGGGGGTGATACACAGATGTACGCAATTGCGTCACTTTGAACAATTTACACAGCTCTTTCATAACCCGGGACATAAAGGGTGTACCTTGGTCCGTAAGCAGTTCTTTACAAATACCCACCCGGCTAAAAACAAGAGATAGCTCTTTGGCTATGGTTTTGGCCGAGGTATTTCTGAGAGGGATCGCTTCTGGATAACGGGTGGCATAGTCCATTATAACCAATATGTACTGGTGCCCCCTAGCGGACTTGATTATAGGACCTACCAAATCCATTGCGATTCTCTCAAACGGGACCTCAATGATGGGTAGAGGGACCAGCGGGCTACGGAAATGTGGCATCGGGGCCGACCTCTGACACACAGGGCAGGAGGAACAATAATTTTCTATGTCCTTCATCACCCCAGGCCAATAGAATCTCTGTAATACCCTCTCTCGGGTTTTCTCTGTCCCCAGATGACCTCCAAGAATGTGCCCATGGGCCAACTCCAACACCAACTTCCTGTAAGGTTTGGGCACCACAAGCTGCTCAACGGTTTCTTCTGCCCTTTTTGCCACCCGATACAGTAGGTCCTTCTCTACGCTGAAGTATGGGTAAGTGCCAGTATTATCTGGGTTCACTAACTCGCCATCTATTTTCACTACGTTTTCCCGTGCCTTTATTAGGGCGGGGTCTTTCAACTGTTCTGTGGCAAAGTTTTCCCTGTGAACCTCAAGATCAGAAAACTCCACAGACGGTAGGTTTTCGTCTGAGGAGGTGGGCTCCTCTCCAGTTTCTTGAGTCTCCCCTGCCAATACTGACAAGGGAAATTCCGGAGAGTCCTCACCACTCTCAGGGGAGTTCTGGCTATCACATTCCTGGTACATAGGGGCACCAGTGGGGGGCTCAGGATCATCCCACAGTTCCCAGAACTTCGGAAAATCCCTTCCCACAATGGCGTCATGCGGTAACTGAGACACCAAGCCCACTGGATGAGAGAGGGTACCTTTGGGGGTCTCGAAACACACCGTAGTCACTGGATACTCTCGGGTGTCCCCATGCACACAAATAACGGCTACCTTGCTATTCCCAGAGACCTCTGTTTTAACTAACTCAGCCTTTATCAGGGTCACAAGGCTACCTGAATCCAGCAATACCACAACATTTCTACCATTAATACACATTTTGCATAAATGTTTCTCAGTTCCCCGAATGGCAGTGCATGCGACTGTCGCACACAGCGACTGACGTCTGCCCGTCAGAAAGTCACACTGCATGGGTTCCTCCACAACCGGGCAATTTGCTGCAATATGTCCCGCTTGCCGGCAGCGGTAGCAAACGATCCTTCTTGCGGCCTCTTGAGCCGCTGATTTCCCAGGCTGTTCTCGCCAAACTTGGGGTAGAGCTCCCACCCTCTCACTCTCTCCACCCTCACCCCTTGGAATCCTCTTATCCGCCCCTGGGGATGGTCTGGTCTTAGGGTGGAAAGTCCGAGTGTCTCTGGAAGAGGCCGTCAGGTTCTCTGTAGCCAAGTATTTCTCCACACGATCCACAAGACCATCGGCCGTCTCTGGGTCTCCATGGCTTACCCACTTTTGGATGGCAGTAGGAAGAGCTCTCAAAAACCGATCCATTACAACACGTTCCACAATCTTTGGTGCGGACAAAGTCTCTGGCTGTAGCCACTTTCTGCTCAGGTGAATGAGATCATACATTTGAGACCTGGGGGGTTTTCCAAGCTGGAAAGTCCAGTTATGCACACGCTGAGCCCGGACAGCCTGGGTGACACCCAGCCTTGCCAATATCTCAGCTTTTAGCATCACATAGTCTTTTGCTTGGTCAGGCTCCAGGTCATAGTAAGCCTTCTGCGATTCACCAGTTAACAGAGGAGCCACCAGTCCAGCCCACTGCTCCTCAGGCCACTTTTCTCTTTCAGCAGTCCTTTCAAATGTGGTCAAAAATACCTCTGGATCATCCTCTCCAGTCATTTTTGTCAATAAACGACTCACCCCAAAGGACGCGGTATTAGTGGGACGGCTTTCCTCACTGGTCTGCGGACGTTGCTGCATTACTGCTTCCATTTGTTGTAGTCTCTGCTCTTGCTTCTGTAACAGGTCTATGAAGCGGGCCTCAGATTGCTGCTGGGCTTGTTGCTGAGCTTCCAGACTCTGTTGGTGAGCTTGCTGCTGGGCTGCAAGGCTCTGTTGATGAGCTTGCTGCTGGGCTGCGAAGTTCTGTTGTTGAGCTGCAAGGCTCTGTTGATGAGCTGCAAGGCTCTTTTGCAAACCTGCATTTGTCTGCTGTTGATTGGCATTTGCTAGAGCCAGCTGCTTCAGTATCTCCTCCATGCTGGCTTAAAAAAAACTGCCACTGGTTCTCCACCAACTGTGAGGGGGCTAGCTCGGCAGCGGGTATGTGTGACCCCCGGGATGGGCTCCCCACCCAAAACAGGCCCAGCAGACGGAGGTTGTGGTTTTCAAAATCAAAAAGGTGCGGTTTATTTTCTATTTACAGTGACAAAAACACAGCAAGGCAAAAAAAACATAAACAAAATAAATCCTGGTCAACTTGACCTCTGACTAAACTTACAGGTTTCCTAACTAACGACTGGGATCAGCCTAGTGCTGTCCTAGTCCCTGGTTTTAAATGTCCAAGCAAAATATAGCCACACAGGCTTTCTCTCACCGCACAGGGGTTCACTCTCCCTAGACAGTCCACACAGGTCTGCTTCCAGGCATGAGCTAACATCTAATGAATCTGGGAGTTTTTTATAGAGGCCTAAATGAGCTGACAAGCTTCAGCTGGCCTCATCAACTCCCTGTCTGCACGACGCCCAGCCCTCTCCCTAGAGGTATGAGTCATCAATGAGCCCACTAGTCTCAGCTGGGCTTATACAACTCTCCACCTAGCTGTATAAGTCAGCGTAAAGCCTGAATCTGGGCGAAATATATCTACCCCCCTGGATGCAACCAGGTGACTTTACCTTCCTGCTGTCACAATATATATATATATATATATATATTAGTGTGGTACCTACACATAGGCCACATAGATGAGTCTTTTTCCTTCCTTACACAACAGGGTATGTACGTTTATTTACCACATATTCAACAAGTTTGCCCATGTACTTTTTCTACTAGGAATTACAATATTCTTCATATAATTCTCATTAACAACATTATTATTTTTCTTATTTTATTTTATTCGGTATTGTTTTCCCTTCATATCTTGCTTATTTATTTATTTATTTTTACATACACACATTTACATTTTTTATCAATGTCAATTTTCAGATTGCAGGCTCTATCGTACTGACAGTCACCATGTTTCCATGCAATAGAGATTTATATGTATAGTTCTGTTATGTACACAAGGGGTTTATCTCACAAGAGCTGATTGTTCATCCCCCTTCCTTTTCCCATGCTCTTATAAAACGCTTCTTCGTTGCAAAGTACAAAGTCTATCCTGGACAGTGTCGCATGTGTTTTTGAGTGGCAGGAGAACTGTCTTTCCCCCGGGTGTCTTCCCTTCCACACGTCCACCAGCCCCGTCTCCCCACAAAATTGGAGAAGGGGGCTGCCGGGCGTGCGGACGGCGAAGGCCCCGGCCGGGAATCTATCCAAATTTTTGTTCATCGTCATGTTAAAGTCCCCCGCCACTATAACAGGTATACCCGTCTTGTCCATAACAATTTCCATTAACTCCCAGAGTATCTCTGTGCTAAACGGGGGAGGAATATAAATATTAGCCACCACATAGTCCTTTGTCTCTATACAGCAAAAAAGGAATATATAACGCCCCTTCGAGTCTACCTTGCACTGCCTGCAGGAGAACACCAGTCCAGAATCCACCAATACACTTACCCCCCTTGAATAGGAGGTGTAAGTGGAATGGTATTGTACCCGGTATCTCTTATGTTTTAGTATGCTAATCGTCTCCCTGTCCAGATGCGTCTCCTGCAGGCACAGCATCTTAATATTACCCGCTTCCGCCGTTGAAAAAATTGCTTGTTTTTTGACCGGGTCTTTTACCCCCCGGACGTTCCATGAGCACACCTTAATGCTTCTGGCTAGATTTGGGGTTTTCCTCCTGTTTTCCCTATTATTTGTCATCTACCCCTTTTATCCCTGTTTTTACAGTGTACCACCATAAACTCCATGTACCTTGTTTTTAATTTTCCCCTTCAAAAAATTATATGCTGCTTGTGGATTCCCCCTTATATGTGCTTGTCCCCCTCCCCAACATTCTTCCCCCACCCCCCTTCCCCCGCAATCACATCTCTTCACCCGTTCCCATACCTTTCCCTCCCACCCACCCTCACTTCCCTCCACCCCCCTGCCCCCTTCTTTGCCCTTTTTTGGGAGCCTTTTTGGGGGCTTCTTAAGTGACCGTAACTACCCTTTAGGATGTGTTTTGCTATCTTTTCCCCCGTTGACCCTACCTTTAGTGTATTTAGGATCTCATATCCTATATCCTCATTCTCATTTTCTATCGTGTCTTCCAACCATTCATGACAGTGTACATTCTTATATCCCCATCTCTGTGCAAATCCCAGAAAATTCATAAAAAAATACACTTTGATCAACCCCATTTCCTTTACCGCCAACCCTCCCCCACCCGCTCCCCCTCCCCCACCCATGGCCAACTGTGTCCAAATATCCAAACGTGTATTGGTTAAAAAAAAAAAAAGGGCGATTTAGAGGGGAAAAAAAGGGTTATAAAACCCTCCTACTATAATTTCCACTCATTCGCATCCAGCCATGTCGTCAGATCAGCTGGTGTGCTAAAAAATAGGATTTTTGTACTCACCGTAAAATCTGTTTCTCTGACGTCCATGGACCGACACAGCTCTCATACTGATTACATGTGGGTATATGTCCCTGCTTGCAGGAGCAGACCTAGGCAGAATGTTAGATGTTAAAACATTCTAGAACAAGCCAGAGCTGAACAGCCCCGCCCAGGGGGGCGGTCCCTCCGGACATTACCCTCCCACCTGCAGCCAGCAGCCTCAGTTCGTAACTGTCACGCCGTCTCTGGGATTTGATCCCAGGGCCTGGTGTTCATAGACTGTTTTCCTATGTCCTGAGCCACCAGTGAACTGGTTTTATGTTAGCATCGTAGTTATGTTCTTTTTCACTAGTGGGGATGTTTGCTCCACCCTGGGACCAGCTGTCAGCAGTCTTCTCATTAGTGTCCCTATATATTCCCACTTCCCCTTCCTGTCCGTGCCTTAGGATAGGTTCCTGTTTATGGATGCTCTTGCTTTTTGGTTATCTACTTGGCTCGTCTTGACTATGATTCCTGGATTATCCCTTGAACCTGGTTAACCTTGCTGCCGACCCTCCCTGGCTTGTTCTGACTACGTTACCTGGATTGTCCTTTTCCCTCCTGGGATCCTGTCTTCTGCCTACTAACCGTGAGTTGTTGCTGGGGGTTGTGGTTAGGCTATCTGCACCTTCCTTTGTGGTTCCTTATTTCCTGTCTGTGGGAGATCTCAGCCGTCCCTCCACCTGACACCGGGATAACAAGACTACCGGTCAGGAAAGCGGAGGGACGGTTGTAGTTTCCTGGCAGACCTGACATTATCCTAAGGCCAGATGGACCTCAGCGAGCTGGTGCAGGCAGTCTCTCTACAGGGTCAGATGTTGGGTGAGCAGGCTAATCATGTACAGTCATTGGAGGAGAAATTGGGTGCCATCGCTACTCTGTTATCTACTTTGGCCTCGGCACATGGTACTAGTCCTGCTACACCAAAAAATCTTGAGTCTGGGGTTGGGGAACCTGTAGTTGTGTCTAAATCTGTGGGTTCTCCCGCTCCAAAGATACCTCTCCCCGATAAGTATGATGGGAACCCCTTGGATTGCAGGGGATTTCTCAACCATTGCCGGTTGCATTTTAAAAATCAACCTTCTGTGTTTACCTCTACCCAAGCCAAGGTGACATTTATTATTTCCTTGCTTAAGGGTAGAGCTCTGTCCTGGGTGTCGCCTCTTCTTGAGAAAGATTCTCCTGTACTTACTGATTACCCCACGTTTATGCAAACCGTTGAGAGAATATTTGACGTTCCTGACAGAGTAAGGGCAGCTGAGGCCAGTATTCTTGACTTACACCAGGGTAAATGCACAGTAGCATCTTATGCAATAGAATTCCGCACACTTGCGGCAGATACTTCCTGGGATAATTGCGCCCTTAAGGCCGCCTTCCGCAGAGGTCTAGCGGAACGCATTAAGGACGAATTAACTTACCGTGAGATCCCAGTGGCATTGGAGGATTTCATCAATTTGTGTATCCTCGTGGATACTCGCTTCTCTGAACGCCAGTCTGAG
This sequence comes from Rana muscosa, assembly GCA_029206835.1. Lineage (NCBI taxonomy): Eukaryota > Metazoa > Chordata > Amphibia > Anura > Ranidae > Rana > Rana muscosa. The sequence goes on along the minus strand of CM055116.1, from coordinate 550,745,829 downwards.
AGGGAGCGTCAGAGACAATTTTTTCCTCCAACCGCCGGGTTTGAGGAAGAACCCATGGATGTAGGGGCTGTGCGTTTGTCTGATGATGAACGTACCAAACGCAGAACTCTAGGCCTCTGTCTATTTTGTGGTAAGCCGGGTCACTTCCTGCATTCTTGTCCGATGCGACTGAAAAAACTCCCGGGCTTAATGAGAGATCAAGGAGCCCCATTAGGCCACACTGTTTTGAAACCTCCTCTAGAGAGATTAGTAGTACCCGTATTATTATCTTGGAACAATAAGAGCTACTCCACCGTTGCCTTTGTTGATTCTGGTGCAGGTGGGGTATTTCTCGATGCAACGCTGGTTAAGAGTCTTCAGATTCCGACGGTTCCGAAAGATCCACCTCTGTGTGTAACTACTCTTGGCAGAGAACCTCTTGGTGATGGACTTATCTCTCTAGAGACCAAGCCCCTTTCCGTTCTAGTGGGGGCTCTGCATTCTGAAGAGCTATCATTTAATGTCATTCCGTCTCCTAAGTATCCTGTAATTCTTGGGTTCCCTTGGTTATGTAAACATAACCCATCTATTGACTGGTCCTCTGGTCAAATTTCTGCCTGGAGCACCTTTTGTCATGTTCACTGTATCCAAAAGTTTATACGTAATAAAGTGTCCATTCTTGGGGTCTCTACTGTCCCTGAACTACCGTAGGCTTATGCCGGGTTTGCTGACGTATTTTCTGAAAAAGAAGCAGAGGGCCTCCCTCCACACCGCCCGTATGACTGTGCTATTGACTTGCTTCCCGGTTCTCCTCTTCCTAAGGGGAGAACTTATCCTCTTAACCTTGCGGAAACCAAGGCTATGGAGGAATACATTGAAGACAGTCTAAAAAAGGGTTTCATCCGGCCTTCCTCCTCTCCTGTGGGAGCAGGCTTCTTTTTCGTGGAGAAAAAAGATGGAGGACTTAGACCCTGCGTTGACTACAGATCTCTCAACCGTATTACTGTAAAAAATCGGTATCCGTTGCCCTTAATTACTGAGCTGTTTGACCGTGTCCAGGGGTCAAAGATCTTTACCAAATTGGATCTTCGGTCTGCATATAACCTCATTAGAATTAAAGCAGGAGATGAATGGAAGACAGCTTTTAATACCAGAAGGGGGCATTATGAGTGTCTTGTGATGCCTTTTGGGCTTTGCAATGCTCCCGCGGTATTTCAAGAGTTTGTGAATGATATTTTCAGGGATCTACTTGACTCTTTTGTTGTTGTCTATTTAGATGATATACTCATTCACTCTAAAGACTTAAAGCTTCACCGTGGCCATGTTTGCACTGTTCTCCAACGTTTAAGAGATCATAAGCTGTACGCCAAACCTTCCAAGTGCTCTTTTGAACAATCGGAAATACCTTTCTTAGGTTATATAATTTCATCTAATGGATTCCAGATGGACTCCAAGAAACTCGATGCTATCTTACAATGGCCTAGACCTTCTACCTTAAAGGAAATACAGCGTTTTATTGGATTTTGTAACTACTACCGCAAATTCATCAAGAATTTCTCCAAAATTTTGGCTCCCATCACCGTCCTCACAAAAAAAGGGACCAAATGCTCTCAGTGGCCTCCTGAAGCTCTGGAGGCTTTCGACCTTCTAAAATCTGCTTTTTGCTCTGCTCCTGTTCTTCGCCATCCTCAGCCTTCGGCTCAATATTTCTTGGAAGTTGATGCCTCCGAAGTAGGGGCCGGAGCAGTATTATCCCAACGAGAACCCACTTCTAACAAGTTGCATCCGGTTGCCTTTTTCTCCAAGAAGTTCTCTGCTGCAGAACAAAAATATGACATAGGGAATAGAGAACTTTTAGCTATAAAATTAGCATTTTCCGAATGGAGATATCTTTTAGAAGGTACGGAACTTCCTGTTGTGGTTCAAACTGACCATAAGAACCTTATCTACTTAGAGAAGGCCCAAAGACTGAATCCCAGACAAGCCCGCTGGGCGTTATTCTTCACCCGATTCAACTTTGTAGTGACGTACATTCCTGGCACCAAGAACACCAAGGCCAATGCCCTGTCTCAGCAATTCCCTTGTGAGAATCTGCAAATACCTCCTGATCATATTGTTCCTCCGGAACGAATTATTGCACAACTGGATACTGCTTTACAAAGGAACTTGTTGGCCGCACAGTCTCGGGCACCTTCTAATCTCTCAGTTCCACCCAATACCTTGTTTGTTCCCCTAGAATTACGAAAAGAAGTGTTACAGTGGGCCCATGGCCAGATGGTATCCGGACACCCTGGTATCAACCAAACCTTCCTACGTTTGAAGTCCCTGGTTTGGTGGCCTACTCTAAAAAAGGATGTTATAGCCTTTGTTAGAGCCTGTTCGGTTTGTGCTGCCATCAAAATGCATCGTTCTGTTCCACAAGGTCTACTTCAACCGTTACCTGTTCCTCGTGCTCCCTGGACTCATATCAGCATGGATTTTATCGTGGACTTGCCCACCTCCAGTGGAAATACCGTAATTTGGGTGATAGTGGACCGATTTTCAAAGTTGGCCCACTTCATTCCCATGCCCGCACTACCTTCTGCCCCAAGCCTGGCTTTATCCTTTATTGAGAATGTCATCCGCTTACACGGCATCCCTGTTGATATTGTTAGCGATAGAGGCCCTCAGCTCATATCCTCGTTCTGGAGGGCCATTTGCAAACATCTGGGGATCAAGAATTCCCTGTCCTCTGGATACCATCCTCAATCTAATGGCCAGACAGGGAGGGTCAATCAAGATTTGGAAATCTACCTACGAGCTTATATCAATGCTGAACATGACAACTGGAGCGAGATGTTACCTCTAGCAGAACTAGCACACAATTCGCAGTGGCACTCTTCCCTTAGATGTTCCCCTTTCCAAGCTGCCTTTGGGTATCAACCCAGGGTTCTCCCCTTCCAGTCTTCCTTGGTGGAGGTACCTGCGGCAGCCAACATGGTATCAAGTAGGGATGAGCTCGGTGTTCGACTCGAACATCGGCTGTTCGATCGTTCGACGAAGATCGAACGATTTGGGCCGTTCGCGCCAAATTCGAGTGACGCGAACGGCCCACAATGCACTACGCCATCGCAGTGTCATCCAGGCGCTGTGATTGGCCAAGCATGCACTGTGACCCCGCATGCTTGGCCAATCACAGCGCCGGCAGCGAGGAGAGCAATGATTGGCCACAGGCAGGATGCCTGTGGCCAATTATTGCTGAGGGTGTTTAGTACACGCCCCACACTATAAAAGGCCGCCAGCACGGCGGCCTAGTGTAGTGTGTTCCGGAGCAGGGAAAGAGAAGCATAGGCAGGGACAGTGACATATTTTTTTCTTGCTTAACCTTGATTCCTTTAGTTTAGGGAAAGAGAAGGATAGGTAGGGAGAGTGTCAGTGTGTTTTACTGTGCTAATCCTTGTTTGTAGGGACAGGGAAGGACAGTGAGGGAAATTCTCATTGTGCTATACTGTGCTAAAGCATTCATCATCAACCATCTTTAAAAAAACATTTTTTATAGGGACAGAAAACTATAGGTAGGGAGAGTGTCAGTGTGTTTTACTGTGCTAATCCTTGTTTGTAGGGACAGGGAAGGACAGTGAGGGAAATTCTCATTGTGCTATACTGTGCTAAAGCATTCATCATCAACCATCTTTAAAAAAACATTTTTTATAGGGACAGAAAACTATAGGTAGGGAGAGTGTCAGTGTGTTTTACTGTGCTAATCCTTGTTTGTAGGGACAGGGAAGGACAGTGAGGGAAATTCTCATTGTGCTATACTGTGCTAAAGCATTCATCATCAACCATCTTTAAAAAAACATTTTTTATAGGGACAGAAAACTATAGGTAGGGAGAGTGTCAGTGTGTTTTACTGTGCTAATCCTTGTTTGTAGGGACAGGGAAGGACAGTGAGGGAAATTCTCATTGTGCTATACTGTGCTAAAGCATTCATCATCAACCATCTTTAAAAAAACATTTTTTATAGGGACAGAAAACTATAGGTAGGGAGAGTGTCAGTGTGTTTTACTGTGCTAATCCTTGTTTGTAGGGACAGGGAAGGACAGTGAGGGAAATTCTCATTGTGCTATACTGTGCTAAAGCATTCATCATCAACCATCTTTAAAAAAACATTTTTTATAGGGACAGAAAACTATAGGTAGGGAGAGTGTCAGTGTGTTTTACTGTGCTAATCCTTGTTTGTAGGGACAGGGAAGGACAGTGAGGGAAATTCTCATTGTGCTATACTGTGCTAAAGCATTCATCATCAACCATCTTTAAAAAAACATTTTTTATAGGGACAGAAAACTATAGGTAGGGAGAGTGTCAGTGTGTTTTACTGTGCTAATCCTTGTTTGTAGGGACAGGGAAGGACAGTGAGGGAAATTCTTATTGTGCTATACTGTGCTAAAGCATTCCTCATCAACCATCTTTGAAATCCTTGTTTTTTGGACAGTCAGGGAAATTGTCATTGTGCTATTCTGTGCGAAAGCAATCATCCTCAACCATATTTAGAAATCCTTAAGTAAAGGGACAGAGAAGGACACCTGAAGGTAGCCCTTATTGCTTTTTTCCCATCTCCCTGCAGGCCATCCTTTAGAATGTCTGGAAGGCAAACAAGGAGAGGCAGACAGTCAGGAGGCAATAAAAGAGGGCAAGCAGGCTCTGTGTCTGGGGGCAACAGTGCTGGTCGTGGACGCGGTGCATTGTCATCAGCACATGGCCATGGGACACGCTTGTCCTTCTTTTCGGCAGCTGGACATGTTGAGCCACATCATGCTGAAGACTTGGTAGAGTGGATGACCAAGCCCTCCTCCTCCTCCTCATCCTCTCTCACCCAGGCTCAGGGTACTGGCAAAGCAGCTGCCAAAGCGTCCTCTTCCCTGGTATCAATGTCACTCATCATCAGTCACTCCTTCCCTAGACCCACCATGTCCTCCTCCTGAGGAGTCCCCCGAACTGTTTGAGCACAGTGTTGGGTACATGCTCCAGGAGGATGCCCAGCGTTTCGAAGGGTCTGATGATGAAACCCAGCTAGAGGAAGGCAGTAGCGTGAGAGCAGACAGAGGGGATGCTCAAGAAGGACACCAATCTGGCAGTCATGTTCCAGCAGCTGCAGCATACTGCCAGATTGGCTCCAGTGATGAGGAGGGAGGGGATGATGAGGTCACTGACTCCACGTGGGTGCCTAATAGGAGAGAGGAGGAGGAGGAGGATGAGGAGGAGGCACATCTCCAAAGAGGCAGGATGCCCTTTGGTGGCCAGCGTAAGGGCAGTACACCGACGGAATCACACCGCAGAGCTCCGCCTGTGCAGGGCGCTGCCTCTGCCCGTCATTCAAAAAGTTCTTTGGTGTGGGCCTTTTTTGAGGCTAGTGCATCAGATCGCACAGCTGCTGTTTGCAACATATGTCTCAAGCGTATATCGCGTGGCCAAAACATCAGCCGCTTGGGCACCACATGCCTGACCAGACATATGTTGACCTGCCATGCAGCTCGTTGGCAAGCCTACCTCAAAGACCCACACCAAAGAACAAAGCGGACCTCTCCTTGCACCGCATCAGCTGGGATCTCCAACCCCACTATAACTTCAGTCCTCTCTGAAACATGCACTGAGAGGAATGAAGGTGTAGAATTAGGTGTGTCACAGCCAAGTACTTGCGGCCACTCTGCTAGCAGTACACCGACGTCCGATTCTAGCAGGCAAATTTCCCTGCCCCAGCTGCTGGACCGTCGAAAGAAGTTCACTCCCAGCCATCCACATGCCCAGCGGTTGAATGCTAGCTTGGCTAAATTGCTAGCGCTTCAACTGCTGCCTTTTCAGTTGGTAGACTCGGCCCCCTTCCGTGAGTTTGTGCAATGTGCGGTTCCTCAGTGGCAGGTTCCCAAACGCCACTTTTTCTCACGGAAGGCTATTCCGGCTCTCTACCGGCATGTGGAAGGCAATGTCTTGGCCTCGCTGGACAGGGCGGTCAGCGGTAAGGTGCATATTACCGCTGACTCATGGTCCAGCAGGCATGGACAGGGACGTTACCTTTCTTTCACGGCCCATTGGGTCACTCTTTTGGCAGCTGGGAAGGATGCAGGACAAGGTGCAGTAGTGTTGGAGGTTGTTCCACCGCCACGCCTCCAAAATGCTACTACTGGTTGTGACACACCTCTCTCCTCCACCCCCTCCTCTTCTTCTTCCTCCATGGCCTCTTCCTGTGCTTTGGCCTCTGAACCAGCGGTGCTCCGTAGGCGTTCAAGGGGCTACGCATGTACGCAGGCAAAAAGATGCCATGCCGTGCTTGCGCTGGTGTGTTTGGGGGACAGAAGCCACACTGGGGCAGAGGTCCTGTCTGCTCTGCAGGGCCAGGCCGAGAGGTGGTTGACGCCACGCCAGCTTAAGCCAGGAATGGTGGTTTGCGACAATGGCACCAACCTCCTCTCCGCCCTCCGACAGGGACAACTGACCCATGTGCCCTGTGTGGCTCACGTCCTTAACCTGGTGGTGCAGCGGTTCTTGGGCAGGTACCCGGGCTTACAGGATGTCCTGAGGCAGGCCAGGAAAGTCTGTGTGCATTTCCGCAGATCTTATAATGCCAGTGCTCGCCTGGCTGAGCTGCAAAAGGAGTTGAACCTGCCCAAGAACCGCCTTATATGTGACATGCCCACCAGGTGGAACTCAACGTTGGCCATGCTGCAGCGGCTGCACACGCAGCAGAGGGCCATCAATGAGTACCTGTGCGACTACGGCACCAGGACAGGGTCAGGGGAGCTTGGTTTTTTTTCTCCACGCCAGTGGGGCATGATCAGGGATGCATGCACTGTCCTGGCACCATTTGAGGAGGCCACGAGGATGGTGAGCAGTGACAGTGCATGCATCAGTGACACTGTACCTCTTGTCCACCTGTTGGAGCACACGCTGCGTGGAATAATGGACAGGGCACTTGAGGCAGGAAGAGGAGGACTTCCTTGCCTCTCAAGGCCCCCTTTACCCAGACAGTGTTCCTTCTGTCCCACCCATCGCACAGGAAGAGGAGGAGGAGGAGGAGGAGGAGGATTGTGTCAGCATGGAGGTGGAGGCTGGCACTCAGCATCATCAGCAGCAGTCTTTTAGGGATGATTTACAGTCCCAAGAAACCAGTGGACTTGTACGTGGCTGGGAGGAGGTGGCTGCGGATCATGTCGTCCTTAGTGACCCAGAGGACTCCGGACCGAATGCCTCAGCTAACCTACGCTGCATGGCCTCCCTGATCCTGCAAAGTCTGCGGAAGGATCCTCGTATTCTTCGGATCAAGGAGAGGGACCATTACTGGCTGGCCACTCTCCTTGATCCACGGTACAAGGGTAAGGTTGCGGACCTTATGTTACCGTCGCAGAGGGAGCAGAGGATGAGACAACTCCGTGAGGCCTTGCAGAAAGGTCTGTGCAACGCGTTCCCAGAGACTGGGAGGTTACAAACTCCTGGTCCTGGACAACGAGTTGCTGAGGCTTCGGCCAGTCAAAGAAGGAGCGGTGGGGAAGGTGGCCGTCTGACCGATGCGTTCAGACAATTCTTTAGTCCGCAGCCCCAAAGTATGATCGGTTCCAGCAACCATCGCCAGCGTCTGATAAACATGGTGCAGGAATATCTAGGGGCAAGGTCAGACTTGGACACCTTCCCCACCGAAAATCCTCTGGCTTACTGGGTCTTGAGGATGGATCACTGGCCAGAGCTTGCACAGTATGCAATTGAGCTACTGGCCTGTCCTGCATCCAGCGTTCTTTCGGAACGCACATTCAGTGCTGCTGGAGGATTTGTCACGGATCACAGGGTGCGCCTGTCCACCGACTCGGTTGATCGACTGACTTTCATCAAGATGAACCAGTCTTGGATCACCACCAGCTACCACACACCTGATGCTGATATAACAGACTAATTGATTTTAACATGTCACATCCCTTCAAGACTGATGCTGATGCTGAGTGCCTGTGCTGTTATGTTGACTGGCTATCCTCCTCCTCCGAGTCCTCAATGATACGATTGATGATGATAGCTTGGAAGATCATTTTTGTTTATGGGTGCCGCCACCAGTGGCTAAGGCCCAATTTTTCAGCCCCTGTTTAACAGGGGCGTGTAATTACAATTTTTGAAGCAATACTTTGCAACAGGGCTCATTGCTGTGCTCCAAGTACAGTATCTGTGAGGGGTTGGAGTGTTGTGCCACCAGTGCCTAAGGCCCAATTTTTCAGCCCCTGTTCAACAGGGGCATGTAATTACAATTATTGATCTAATAATTCACAGCAGGGCCCATTGCTGCACCCACCAAGAGTAACTCTGAGGGCTTACAGTGTTGTGGCAACACCACCACCACCACCACCACGAAAGGTCCAATTTTTCAGCCCCTGTTCAACAGGGGCATGTAATTACAATTCTTGATCTAATAATTCACAGCAGGGCCCATTGCTGCACCCACCAAGAGTAACTCTGAGGGCTTACAGTGTTGTGGCAACACCACCACCACCACCACCACCACGAAAGGCTCAATTTTTCAGCCCCTGTTCAACAGGGGCATGCAATTACAATTCTTGATCTAATAATTCACAGCAGGGCCCATTGCTGCACCCACCAAGAGTAACTGTCAGGGCTTACAGTGTTGTGGCACCAGCACCACCATCAAAGGCCCAATTTTTACTACCACTGTTCAACAATTATATGTAATTACAATTCCTGATATAATAGTTGACAGCAGGGCGTTCCAGCACCAACCAAGAGTAACTGTGAGTGCCCACAGTGTTGTGTCAACACCAACAACTAAGGGGCCTATTTCTGCAGAGTATATACGGCAGGTCCCTACTTTCAAACATCCAACTTACAAACGACTCCTACTTGCAAACGCAAGAAGACAACAGGAAGTGAGAGGAAATCTACCCCTAGGAAGGAAAATTCTCTCCTGTAAGAATTAATATGGGAGAAAGGTGTCTCCTCTGTACTGATGCTTTATCAGCAATCCTTGTTTCAAGAAAAACACCACATTTCAAAAACAGTTGTCATTGGGACGGAAAGTGAGGTGAAATGTTCTGAACAGGGGCACAGACAGCAAAACAAATGTTACAGGGGTGATAACCCTTACCTATGTTTTCCAAAAAGTTTAAAAATAGATTTTTTGGCTGGAGCTACACTTAAACAATGTACCTGTTCAAAATTACAAACACATTCTACATAAGAACAAACCTACAGTCCCTGTCTTGTATGCACCGCCTGTATACGGCTGTTCAGAGTATATAGGGCCTTTTTTATTTTGTGTGCGGTGTTCCTCTTAATATCCATACAAGACCCAAAGGGGCTGGTAATGGGCTGGGGTAGGGGGGGGGGGGGGTCATGGGGTAGCTATGCCATTTTTCTTAAAGATTTTCATCCATATTACCGGGACCAGACATTACATTAAAGCCGCAAGCAGTTTTAAATGGCTTTTTTTTCCTTTAGAAGTGTCATTTTGTGCAGGGACAGTTCTAAACACGGGAAACACGTGGCACTTCACAGGCATACTTTAGTTAGACACCCCCCAGGTACGATATTTAAAGGAATATTTGACTTTTTTTTTTTCACTTTATGCATCATTAAAATGACTGCTCCCGAAAAACGACCGTTTTTAAAACTTCTTTTTGCATTGATACATGTCCCCTGGTGCAGAACCCGGGTTCCCAAACCCTTTTTAGGACAATAACATGCATAATAGTCGTTATAATTAGCACTTTAGAATTCAAACGTTCGCATCCATTGTATTTAATAGGGTTCTAATGTTCGTACGAACTTTCGGTCCGTTCGCGGGTTCTGGTGCGAACCGAACCCGGGGGTGTTCGGCTCATCACTAGTATCAAGATTGACTACGCACTGGAGAAACATAAGAAAGGTTCTGCTTCAGTCTGTACATAGATACAAGGGGTATGCAGATCGTCACAGAAAACCTGCACCCCGCTATCGTCTTAATCAGCTGGTTTGGTTGTCCACCAAGAACATGAAACTGCGACAACCTTCCTCCAAGTTAGGTCCTAGATTTATAGGACCTTTTCGCATTCTCTGTCAGGTCAACCCTGTGGCTTATAAACTACGCTTGCCCCTTTATCTTCGTATTCCCAATACATTTCATGTATCTTTGCTTAAGCCCTTTGTCAAGAATAGATTCTCTCTCCCCTCTAGACGTCCCTCTCCAGTCTCTGTGGATGACCATCAAGAGTATGAAGTTAGCAAAATTCTGGATTCCCGACATAGGGGTAGACAATTACAATATCTGGTGGACTGGAAGGGCTACTCCATTGCAGAGAGGACTTGGGTGCCTGCTCGTGATGTTCATGCCCCACGGCTGGTCAAGTCCTTCCACGACAGGCACCCATCCAAACCCAAATAGGTTTGGGGGCATCTTTGTGTGGGGGGTACTGTCACGCCGTGTCTGGGATTTGATCCCAGGGCCTGGTGTTCATAGACTGTTTTCCTATGTCCTGAGCCACCAGTGAACTGGTTTTATGTTAGCATCGTAGTTATGTTCTTTTTCACTAGTGGGGATGTTTGCTCCACCCTGGGACCAGCTGTCAGCAGTCTTCTCATTAGTGTCCCTATATATTCCCACTTCCCCTTCCTGTCCGTGCCTTTAGGATAGGTTCCTGTTTATGGATGCTCTTGCTTTTTGGTTATCTACTTGGCTCGTCTTGACTACGATTCCTGGATTATCCCTTGAACCTGGTGTGAGGGGGTTAGCTCGGCAGCGGGTGTGTGTGACCCCCGGGATGGGCTCCCCACACAAAACAGGCCCAGCAAACGGAGGTTGTGGTTTTCAAAATCAAAAAGGTGCGGTTTATTTTCTATTTACAGTGACAAAACACAGCAAAGCAAAAGAAACATAACCAAAATAAATCCTGGTCAAGTTGACCTCTGACTAAACATACAGGTTTCCTAACTAACAACTGGGATCAGCCTAGTGCTGTCCTAGTCCCTAAGTCCCTGGTTTAGTAAAAGTCCAAACAAATAGCCACACAGGCTTTGCCTCACCGCACAGGGGTTCACTCTCCCTAGACAGTCCACACAGGTCTGGTTCCAGGCATGAGCTAACATCTAATGAAGCTGGGAGTTCTTATAGAGGCCTGAATGAGCTGACAAGGTTCAGCTGGTCTCCTCATCTCTGTCTGCACGACGCCCCACACTCTCCCTAGAGGTATGAGTCATCCATGAGCCCACTAGCCTTAGCTGGGCCTATACAACTCTCCACCTAGTTGTATAAGTCAGCGTAAAGCCTGAATCTGGGCGAAATATATCTACCCCCCTGGATGCAACCAGGTGACTTTACCTTCCTGCTGTCACATACCCCCCCCTCTTGTTTTAACCTCGGGGTTGGAACACCAGCAATCAGGCATTCATGTACTCGAGACAAAGCATCCACATTCCCCATTTGAACGCCAGGGCGATGCTTTACTGTGAAGTTGAATTCCTGGAGGGCCAGGAACCACCTATTCACTCTTCTATTTGTTTCCTTGTTTTGAGCCATCCACTTTAACGGAGCGTGATCCGTAACCATGTCAAAGTGCCTACCTAGCAGGTAGTACCGAAGGGAATCTAGAGCCCACTTCACCGCTAAACACTCCTTTTCAACGGTGGCGTAATTTACCTCATGGGACTTCAATTTCCTGCTGAGGTAAATGACTGGGTGCTCTTCCCCGTTCCAGACCTGGGACAATACTGCTCCTAACCCCACATCTGACGCATCACTTTGTACGACAAAGTCTTTAGAGAAATCGGGTGAGTACAACACTGGCTGGCTACATAAGGCTTGTTTCAAGAATTGGAATGCTGCCTCAGCCTCGGGGGTCCATTTAATCATGACCGACCCTTTCCCCTTCGTCAGGTTGGTTAGGGGCACAGCCTTAGAAGCAAAGTGGGGAATGAATCGCCGATAATACCCAGCGATTCCCAGAAAGGCTCGTACCTGCTTCTTGCTGTTGGGACGTGGCCAACTCTGGATGGCCTCGACTTTGTTGAGTTGGGGTTTTATTACTCCCCTCCCAATGGTGTACCCAAGATATTTGGCCTCCTCCTGCCCAATGGTACACTTCTTGGGGTTAGCCGTAAACCCCGCTTCCCGAACAGAGTCCAGGACTGCTTGCACTTTTGGCAGATGTGAGGCCCAATCTGTGCTATGGACAATTACGTCATCCAGGTAAGCCGCAGCATACTTCCGATGGGGCCTCAGCATCTGGTCCATTTTCCGCTGGAATGTGGCTGGCGCATTCTGTAACCCGAACGGCATTCTTTTATATTGGAACGCCCCGTCTGGGGTTACAAATGCGGTTTTCTCTTTGGCCGACTTGGCCAGGGGGATTTGCCAATACCCTTTTGTGAGGTCAAGAGTCGTCATGTATCGGGCTGTTCCCAGCCGGTCGATCAACTCATCTATACGTGGCATGGGGTAGGTGTCAAATTTTGTAACTTTGTTCAACTGACATCGTTACAAAATCGCCAGCTCCCATCCGGTTTAGGCACCAACACGATGGGACTAGACCAATCACTTTGGGACTCCTCTATCACCCCTAAGTTCAGCATTTTCTGTACTTCCTCCCGTATTGCCTCCCGTCGAGCCTCTGGGATCCGATAGGGTTTTAACTTCACCCTTTCACCGGGCGGGGTAATGATGTCATGCTCTACCCCAGATGTTTGTCCCGGCAGCTCAGAGAATACCTCCTTGTTGCGAAGCACAAACTCCTTAACCTCCTGTTGTTGGGGTTGTGACAAGGTGGCTGCTATTCCAACCTCAGGAATCACGCAACCAGTTTGAGCTGGTGACCAAGTGTCTGCGACTAGGGACTCTCTATCCCTCCAGGCTTTCAACAGATTAACGTGATAGATCTGTTCGGGCTTTCGCCTTCCTGGTTGTCTGACCTTGTAATTCACTTCGCTCACTTTTTCCATTATCTCGTAGGGGCCTTGCCATTTGGCAAGGAATTTACTTTCAACCGTAGGGACAAGTACCAATATCCTATCCCCCGGGGAAAAGGTACGGGTCTTGGCTCCACGGTTGTACACTCTCTGCTGTGCCAACTGCGCTTGGGCCAAATGTTCCTTCACGATGGGCATTACCTGTGCAATTCGATCTTGCATCAGGGCGACATGCTCAATCACACTCCTGTGGGGAGAACTCTCACTTTCCCAAGTTTCCTTGGCAATATCCAACAGCCCTCTTGGGTGTCTCCCATACAGTAACTCAAAGGGGGAGAATCCCGTAGAGGATTGGGGCACCTCCCTAATAGCAAACATCAAATAAGGAAGTAAACAGTCCCAATCCTTTCCATCTCTATCCACCACTTTCTTCAACATTTGTTTTAGGGTTTTGTTGAATCTTTCAACCAGCCCATCGGTTTGGGGGTGATACACAGACGTACGCAATTGCGTCACTTTGAACAATTTACACAGCTCTTTCATAACCCGGGACATAAAGGGTGTACCTTGGTCCGTAAGCAGTTCTTTACAAATACCCACCCGGCTAAAAACAAGAGATAGCTCTTTGGCTATGGTTTTGGCCGAGGTATTTCGGAGAGGGATCGCTTCTGGATAACGGGTGGCATAGTCCATTATAACTAATATGTACTGGTGCCCCCTAGCGGACTTGATTATAGGACCTACCAAATCCATGGCGATCCTCTCAAACGGGACCTCAATGATGGGTAGAGGGACCAGCGGGCTACGGAAATGTGGCATCGGGGCCAACCTCTGACACACAGGGCAGGAGGAACAATAATTTTCTACGTCCTTCATCACCCCCGGCCAATAGAATCTCTGTAATACCCTCTCTCGGGTTTTCTCTGTCCCCAGATGACCTCCAAGAATGTGGCCATGGGCCAACTCCAACACCAACTTCCTGTAAGGTTTGGGCACCACAAGCTGCTCAACGGTTTCTTCTGCCCTTTTTGCCACCCGATACAGTAGGTCCTTCTCTACGCTGAAGTATGGGTAAGTGCAGGTATTATCTGGGTTCACTAACTCGCCATCTATTTTCACTACGTTTTCCCGTGCCTTTATTAGGGCGGGGTCTTTCAACTGTTCTGTGGCAAAGTTTTCCCTGTGAACCTCAAGATCAGAAAACTCCACAGACGGTAGGTTTTCGTCTGAGGAGGTGGGCTCCTCTCCAGTTTCTTGAGTCTCCCCTGCCAATACTGATAAGGGAAATTCCGGAGAGTCCTCACCACTCTCAGGGGAGTTCTGGCTATCACATTCCTGGTACATAGGGGCACCAGTGAGGGGCTCAGGATCATCCCACAGTTCCCAGAACTTCGGAAAATCCCTTCCCACAATGGCGTCATGCGGTAACTGAGATACTAAGCCCACTGGATGAGAGAGGGTACCTTTGGGGGTCTCGAAACACACTGTAGTCACTGGATACTCTCGGGTGTCCCCATGCACACAAATAACAGCTACCTTGCTATTCCCAGAGACCTCTGTTTTAACTAACTCAGCCTTTATCAGGGTCACAAGGCTACCTGAATCCAGCAATACCACAACATTTCTACCATTAACACACATTTTGCATAAATGTTTCTCAGTTCCTCGAATGGCAGTGCATGCGACTGTCGCACACAGCGACTGACGTCTGCCCGTCAGAAAGTCACACTGCATGGGTTCCTCCACAACCGGGCAATTGGCTGCAATATGTCCCGCTTGCCGGCAGCGGTAGCAAACGATCCTTCTTGCCGCCTCTTGAGCCGCTGATTTCCCAGGCTGTTCTCGCCAAACTTGGGGTAGAGCTCCCACCCTCTCACTCTCTCCACCCTCACCCCTTGGAATCCTCTTATCCGCCCCTGGGGATGGTCTGGTCTTAGGGTGGAAAGTCCGAGTGTCTCTGGAAGAGGCCGTCAGGTTCTCTGTAGCCAAGTATTTCTCCACACGATCCACAATCTTTGGTGCGGACAAAGTCTCTGGCTGTAGCCACTGTGAGGGGGTTAGCTCGGCAGCGGGTATGTGTGACCCCCGGGATGGGCTCCCCACCCAAAAACAGGCCCAGCAGACGGAGGTTGTGGTTTTCAAAATCAAAAAGGTGCGGTTTATTTTCTATTTACAGTGACAAAAACACAGCAAGGCAAAAAAAACATAAACAAAATAAATCCTGGTCAACTTGACCTCTGACTAAACATACAGGTTTCCTAACTAACAACTGGGATCAGCCTAGTGCTGTCCTAGTCCCTAAGTCCCTGGTTTTAAATGTCCAAGCAAAATATAGCCACACAGGCTTTCTCTCACCGCACAGGGGTTCACTCTCCCTAGACAGTCCACACAGGTCTGGTTCCAGGCATGAGCTAACATCTAATGAAGCTGGGCTTTCTTATAGAGGCCTAAATGAGCTGACAAGGTTCAGCTGGACTCATCAACTCCCTGTCTGCACGACGCCCAGCCCTCTCCCTAGAGGTATGAGTCATCAATGAGCCCACTAGTCTCAGCTGGGCTTATACAACTCTCCACCTAGTTGTACAAATCGGCGTAAAGCCTGAATCTGGGCGAAATATATCTACCCCCCTGGATGCAACCAGGTGACTTTACCTTCCTGCTGTCACATACCCCCCCCTCTTGTTTTAACCTCGGGGTTGGAACACCAGCAATCAGGCATTCATGTACTCGAGACAAAGCATCCACATTCCCCATTTGAACGCCAGGGCGATGCTTTACTGTGAAGTTGAATTCCTGGAGGGCCAGGAACCACCTATTCACTCTTCTATTTGTTTCCTTGTTTTGAGCCATCCACTTTAACGGAGCGTGATCCGTAACCATGTCAAAGTGCCTACCTAGCAGGTAGTACCGAAGGGAATCTAGAGCCCACTTCACCGCTAAACACTCCTTTTCAACGGTGGCGTAATTTACCTCATGGGACTTCAACTTCCTGCTGAGGTAAATGACTGGGTGCTCTTCCCCGTTCCAGACCTGGGACAATACTGCTCCTAACCCCACATCTGACGCATCACTTTGTACGACAAAGTCTCTAGAGAAGTCGGGTGAGTACAACACTGGCTGGCTACATAAGGCTTGTTTCAAGAATTGGAATGCTGCCTCAGCCTCGGGGGTCCATTTAATCATGACCGACCCTTTCCCCTTCGTCAGGTTGGTTAGGGGCACAGCCTTAGAAGCAAAGTGGGGAATGAATCGCCGATAATACCCAGCGATTCCCAGAAAGGCTCGTACCTGCTTCTTGCTGTTGGGACGTGGCCAACTCTGGATGGCCTCGACTTTGTTGAGTTGGGGTTTTATTACTCCCCTCCCAATGGTGTACCCAAGATATTTGGCCTCCTCCTGCCCAATGGTACACTTCTTGGGGTTAGCCGTAAACCCTGCTTCCCGAACAGAGTCCAGGACTGCTTGCACTTTTGGCAGATGTGAGGCCCAATCTGTGCTATGGACAATTATGTCATCCAGGTAAGCCGCAGCATACTTCCGATGGGGCCTCAGCATCTGGTCCATTTTCCGCTGGAATGTGGCCGGCGCATTCTGTAACCCGAACGGCATTCTTTTATATTGGAACGCCCCGTCTGGGGTTACAAATGCGGTTTTCTCTTTGGCCGACTTGGCCAGGGGGATTTGCCAATACCCTTTTGTGAGGTCAAGAGTCGTCATGTATCGGGCTGTTCCCAGCCGGTCGATCAACTCATCTATACGTGGCATGGGGTAGGTGTCAAATTTTGTAACTTTGTTCAACTGACGAAAATCGTTACAAAATCGCCAGCTCCCATCCGGTTTAGGCACCAACACGATGGGACTAGACCAATCACTTTGGGACTCCTCTATCACCCCTAAGTTCAGCATTTTCTGTACTTCCTCCCGTATTGCCTCCCGTCGGGCCTCTGGGATCCGATAGGGTTTTAACTTCACCCTTTCACCGGGCGGGGTAATAATGTCATGCTCTACCCCAGATGTTTGTCCCGGCAGCTCAGAGAATACCTCCTTGTTGCGAAGCACAAACTCCTTAACCTCCTGTTGTTGGGGTTGTGACAAGGTGGCTGCGATTCCAACCTCAGGAATCACGCAACCAGTTTGAGCTGGTGACCAAGTGTCTGCGACTAGGGACTCTCTATCCCTCCAGGCTTTCAACAGATTAACGTGATAGATCTGTTCGGGCTTTCGCCTTCCTGGTTGTCTGACCTTGTAATTCACTTCGCTCACTTTTTCCATTATCTCGTAGGGGCCTTGCCATTTGGCAAGGAATTTACTTTCAACCGTAGGGACAAGTACCAATATCCTATCCCCCGGGGAAAAGGTACGGGTCTTGGCTCCACGGTTGTACACTCTCTGCTGTGCCAACTGCGCTTGGGCCAAATGTTCCTTCACGATGGGCATTACCTGTGCAATTCGATCTTGCATCAGGGCGACATGCTCAATCACACTCCTGTGGGGAGAACTCTCACTTTCCCAAGTTTCCTTGGCAATATCCAACAGCCCTCTTGGGTGTCTCCCATACAGTAACTCAAAGGGGGAGAATCCCGTAGAGGATTGGGGCACCTCCCTAATAGCAAACATCAAATAAGGAAGTAGACAGTCCCAATCCCTTCCATCTCTATCCACCACTTTCTTCAACATTTGTTTTAGGGTTTTGTTGAATCTTTCAACCAGCCCATCGGTTTGGGGGTGATACACAGATGTACGCAATTGCGTCACTTTGAACAATTTACACAGCTCTTTCATAACCCGGGACATAAAGGGTGTACCTTGGTCCGTAAGCAGTTCTTTACAAATACCCACCCGGCTAAAAACAAGAGATAGCTCTTTGGCTATGGTTTTGGCCGAGGTATTTCTGAGAGGGATCGCTTCTGGATAACGGGTGGCATAGTCCATTATAACCAATATGTACTGGTGCCCCCTAGCGGACTTGATTATAGGACCTACCAAATCCATTGCGATTCTCTCAAACGGGACCTCAATGATGGGTAGAGGGACCAGCGGGCTACGGAAATGTGGCATCGGGGCCGACCTCTGACACACAGGGCAGGAGGAACAATAATCTTCTATGTCCTTCATCACCCCAGGCCAATAGAATCTCTGTAATACCCTCTCTCGGGTTTTCTCTGTCCCCAGATGACCTCCAAGAATGTGCCCATGGGCCAACTCCAACACCAACTTCCTGTAAGGTTTGGGCACCACAAGCTGCTCAACGGTTTCTTCTGCCCTTTTTGCCACCCGATACAGTAGGTCCTTCTCTACGCTGAAGTATGGGTAAGTGCCGGTATTATCTGGGTTCACTAACTCGCCATCTATTTTCACTACGTTTTCCCGTGCCTTTATTAGGGCGGGGTCTTTCAACTGTTCTGTGGCAAAGTTTTCCCTGTGAACCTCAAGATCAGAAAACTCCACAGACGGTAGGTTTTCGTCTGAGGAGGTGGGCTCCTCTCCAGTTTCTTGAGTCTCCCCTGCCAATACTGACAAGGGAAATTCCGGAGAGTCCTCACCACTCTCAGGGGAGTTCTGGCTATCACATTCCTGGTACATAGGGGCACCAGTGGGGGGCTCAGGATCATCCCACAGTTCCCAGAACTTCGGAAAATCCCTTCCCACAATGGCGTCATGCGGTAACTGAGATACTAAGCCCACTGGATGAGAGAGGGTACCTTTGGGGGTCTCGAAACACACTGTAGTCACTGGATACTCTCGGGTGTCCCCATGCACACAAATAACGGCTACCTTGCTATTCCCAGAGACCTCTGTTTTAACTAACTCAGCCTTTATCAGGGTCACAAGGCTACCTGAATCCAGCAATACCACAACATTTCTACCATTAATACACATTTTGCGTAAATGTTTCTCAGTTCCCCGAATGGCAGTGCATGCGACTGTCGCACACAGCGACTGACGTCTGCCCGTCAGAAAGTCACACTGCATGGGTTCCTCCACAACCGGGCAATTTGCTGCAATATGTCCCGCTTGCCGGCAGCGGTAGCAAACGATCCTTCTTGCGGCCTCTTGAGCCGCTGATTTCCCAGGCTGTTCTCGCCAAACTTGGGGTAGAGCTCCCACCCTCTCACTCTCTCCACCCTCACCCCTTGGAATCCTCTTATCCGCCCCTGGGGATGGTCTGGTCTTAGGGTGGAAAGTCCGAGTGTCTCTGGAAGAGGCCGTCAGGTTCTCTGTAGCCAAGTATTTCTCCACACGATCCACAAGACCATCGGCCGTCTCTGGGTCTCCATGGCTTACCCACTTTTGGATGGCAGTAGGAAGAGCTCTCAAAAACCGATCCATTACAACACGTTCCACAATCTTTGGTGCGGACAAAGTCTCTGGCTGTAGCCACTTTCTGCTCAGGTGAATGAGATCATACATTTGAGACCTGGGGGGTTTTCCAAGCTGGAAAGTCCAGTTATGCACACGCTGAGCCCGGACAGCCAGGGTGACACCCAGCCTTGCCAATATTTCAGCTTTTAGCATCACATAGTCTTTTGCTTGGTTAGGCTCTAGGTCATAGTAAGCTTTCTGCGATTCACCAGTTAACAGAGGAGCCACTAGTCCAGCCCACTGCTCCTCAGGCCACTTTTCTCTTTCAGCGGTCCTTTCAAATGTGGTCAAAAATACCTCTGGATCATCCTCTCCAGTCATTTTTGTCAATAAACGACTCACCCCAAAGGACGCGGTATTAGTGGGACGGCTTTCCTCACTGGTCTGCGGACGTTGCTGCATTACTGCTTCCATCTGTTGTTGTAGTCTCTGCTCTTGCTTCTGCAACAGGTCTATGAAGCGGGCCTCAGATTGCTGTTGGGCTTGTTGCTGAGCCTCCAGACTCTGTTGTAAAGTTGCAAGGCTCTGTTGATGAGCTTGCTGCTGGGCTGCAAGGCTCCTTTGCAAACCTGCATTTGTCTGCTGTTGATTGGCATTTGCTAGAGCCAGCTGTTTCAGTATCTCCTCCATGCTGGCTTAAAAAAAAACTGCCACTGGTTCTCCACCAACTGTGAGGGGGTTAGCTCGGCAGCGGGTATGTGTGACCCCCGGGATGGGCTCCCCACCCAAAAACAGGCCCAGCAGACGGAGGTTGTGGTTTTCAAAATCAAAAAGGTGCGGTTTATTTTCTATTTACAGTGACAAAAACACAGCAAGGCAAAAAAAACATAAACAAAATAAATCCTGGTCAACTTGACCTCTGACTAAACATACAGGTTTCCTAACTAACAACTGGGATCAGCCTAGTGCTGTCCTAGTCCCTAAGTCCCTGGTTTTAAATGTCCAAGCAAAATATAGCCACACAGGCTTTCTCTCACCGCACAGGGGTTCACTCTCCCTAGACAGTCCACACAGGTCTGGTTCCAGGCATGAGCTAACATCTAATGAAGCTGGGCTTTCTTATAGAGGCCTAAATGAGCTGACAAGGTTCAGCTGGACTCATCAACTCCCTGTCTGCACGACGCCCAGCCCTCTCCCTAGAGGTATGAGTCATCAATGAGCCCACTAGTCTCAGCTGGGCTTATACAACTCTCCACCTAGTTGTACAAATCGGCGTAAAGCCTGAATCTGGGCGAAATATATCTACCCCCCTGGATGCAACCAGGTGACTTTACCTTCCTGCTGTCACACCACTTTCTGCTCAGGTGAATGAGATCATACATTTGAGACCTGGGGGGTTTTCCAAGCTGGAAAGTCCAGTTATGCACACGCTGAGCCAGGACAGCCTGGGTGACACCCAGCCTTGCCAATATTTCAGCTTTTAGCATCACATAGTCTTTTGCTTGGTTAGGCTCTAGGTCATAGTAAGCTTTCTGCGATTCACCAGTTAACAGAGGAGCCACCAGTCCAGCCCACTGCTCCTCAGGCCACTTTTCTCTTTCAGCGGTCCTTTCAAATGTGGTCAAAAATACCTCTGGATCATCCTCTCCAGTCATTTTTGTCAATAATTGACTCACCCCAAAGGACGCGGTATTAGTGGGACGGCTTTCCTCACTGGTCTGCGGACGTTGCTGCATTACTGCTTCCATCTGTTGTTGTAGTCTCTGCTCTTGCTTCTGCAACAGGTCTATGAAGCGGGCCTCAGATTGCTGCTGGGCTCGTTGCTGAGCCTCCAGACTCTGTTGCAAAGTTGCGTTTGTCTGCTGCTGGGCTGCAAGGCTCTGTTGTTGAGCTGCAAGGCTCTTTTGCAAACCTGCATTTGTCTGCTGTTGATTGGCATTTGCTAGAGCCAGCTGCTTCAGTATCTCCTCCATGCTGGCTTAAAAAAAAACTGCCACTGGTTCTCCACCAACTGTGAGGGGGTTAGCTCGGCAGCGGGTGTGTGTGACCCCTGGGATGGGCTCCCCACACAAAACAGGCCCAGCAAACGGAGGTTGTGGTTTTCAAAATCAAAAAGGTGCGGTTTATTTTCTATTTACAGTGACAAAACACAGCAAAGCAAAAGAAACATAACCAAAATAAATCCTGGTCAAGTTGACCTCTGACTAAACATACAGGTTTCCTAACTAACAACTGGGATCAGCCTAGTGCTGTCCTAGTCCCTAAGTCCCTGGTTTAGTAAAAGTCCAAACAAATAGCCACACAGGCTTTGCCTCACCGCACAGGGGTTCACTCTCCCTAGACAGTCCACACAGGTCTGGTTCCAGGCATGAGCTAACATCTAATGAAGCTGGGAGTTCTTATAGAGGCCTAAATGAGCTGACAAGGTTCAGCTGGTCTCCTCATCTCTGTCTGCACGACGCCCCACACTCTCCCTAGAGGTATGAGTCATCCATGAGCCCACTAGCCTTAGCTGGGCCTATACAACTCTCCACCTAGTTGTATAAGTCAGCGTAAAGCCTGAATCTGGGCGAAATATATCTACCCCCCTGGATGCAACCAGGTGACTTTACCTTCCTGCTGTCACACTGGTTAACCTTGCTGCCGACCCTCCCTGGCTTGTTCTGACTACGTTACCTGGATTGTCCTTTTCCCTCCTGGGATCCTGTCTTCTGCCTACTAACCGTGAGTTGTTGCTGGGGGTTGTGGTTAGGCTATCTGCACCTTCCTTTGTGGTTCCTTATTTCCTGTCTGTGGGAGATCTCAGCCGTCCCTCCACCTGACACCGGGATAACAAGACTACCAGTCAGGAAAGCGGAGGGACGGTTGTAGTTTCCTGGCAGACCTGACAGTAACAAAGCAGTACAAACTTAAAAGGAAGAGTGGGTGCTGTGTCGGTCCATGGACGTCAGAGAAACGGATTTTACGGTGAGTACAAAAATCCTATTTTCTCTTATCGTCCATGGACCGACACAGCTCTCATACTGATTACATGTGGGACGTCCCAAAGCAGTATAAGAAAAGGGTGGGAGCAAAAAAGTAAGGAACAACCAAAACTTCACTCCAAACCAGCAGAGCTCCTCAACGGAGGAGTTGCAACATTAGACAGCGGCCTGCAACACTTTGCGGCCGAAGGAAGCATCCGAAGATGCAGCCACATCAACCTTGTAGAACTTTGAAAAGGTATGAATGGACGACCAGGTCGCCGCCTTGCACACTTGTGCAACCGACGCTTGATGTCGGAAAGCCCAGGAAGCACCGATTGCCCTGGTGGAATGCGCCATGACTGGGAAGGGAGGCGCCCGTCCCCTAATGGCATAGGCCTGTATAACGGTCTGCCTGATCCACCTTGAAATGGTGGCAGACGACACCGCTTGGCCCTGTTTTGGACCAGAGACAGATACAAACAGCGAGTCAGACTTCCGAATAGGAGCAGTAGCCGCAAGGTATACCCGTAAGGCATGCACCACGTCTAAATTGTGAAGTGCAACCTCTCTAGGATGCGATGGATGAGGGCACAAGGACGGAAGGACAATGTCCTCATTAAGGTGAAAAGACGAAACCACCTTAGGAAGAATAGATGGTCGCGGTCGCAATACCGCCTTATCCTTATGGAGGACCAGGAAAAATGGGGATCATATCCACCCAGAGTGGTGCTGGGGATACAATGTAATAGAAAGATGCCACGTCCCGAAAATCGTAAATTGAATAGGTTAGGTAAAAAGATGGACTTTATGGGCACGACAAAATTGATTAAAATTACTCAAGTTTTATTAAAAATGACAAAAAGAAATAGCAAAACATACAATTAAAATGAATGGTATAAGAAACCATTCATCAACCTGGTATTGACACAATTGAGAACATCACCCAAT
Source organism: Rana muscosa (assembly GCA_029206835.1). Lineage (NCBI taxonomy): Eukaryota > Metazoa > Chordata > Amphibia > Anura > Ranidae > Rana > Rana muscosa. The sequence continues at coordinate 550,722,730 of CM055116.1, read as the reverse complement.
GACCAAAAATCAACAAAGAAAATTTGTTATACTAGATAGAATGACAACAAGGTCATTTCCTTCAGTATATTAGATACCAGTAGACACTAATGGCATTGATAGATGGTGTGTCGTCAGAAATTCATTCCTAAACCCGACATGTTGCGCGATATTGATCGCTTCTTCAGGAGTTTTTGAATGTATGAATTCAAAGGTTTTCCGGGTACAACGGAGGTTATAGTTGGTCAGGAAGGCAGCAATAGTAGTAGAAGAGCAATGCCTCTGGATATTTTGAAAAATTGGATAGCACAGTGTATGGCTACGGTGTAGAGCCTAGTATCCGTATTTGGACCCCAATTGTGGAGGGGAAAACAAATTGGTACGTGGGAATAGATGCTGGTAATTTCCAATGTGCTAACGAGAATTCAGTTTTGTCATAACTTATAGTTATGCCCAGTCTAGACTTGAAGTTAAAGTTGTTAATTATGCCTCCGTTTGCAGGTAGCAGCCCTCGGTAATAGGGAAATGTCTGAACCCATATGGAGGACCAGGTAAGCCGACTTGCATGATAGAGCCGCCAACTCAGACACCCGTCTAACAGAAGTGATGGCCACTAAAAAAGCCACCTTCTGAGACAAAGTTGAAAGAGGAATATCTCTTATATTCTCAAAAGGAGATTCCTGAAGAACCGAAAGCACCAAGTTCAGATCCCAAGGAGGGAGCGGGGGCTTGGCAGGTGGAACCACATGGCGTACCCCCTGCACAAAAGTGCTAACCAAGGAATGACCAGCTAGGGGTCTTTGAAAGAAAACGGCCAAAGCCGAAATCTGACTGTGACAGCAGGAAGGTAAAGTCACCTGGTTGCATCCAGGGGGGTAGGTATATTTCTCCCAGATTCAGGCTTTATGCCGACTTATACAACTAGGGAGAGAGTTGATGAAGCCCAGCTGAGGCTAGTGGGCTCATGGATGATTCATACCTCTAGGGAGAGTGCTGGGCGTCGTGCAGGCAGGGAGTTGATGAGACCAGCTGAAGCTTGTCAGCTCGTTTAAGGCCTCTATAAAAACTCCCAGCTTCATTAGGTGTTTGCTCATGCCTGGAACCAGACCTGTGTGGACTGTCTAGGGAGAGTGAACCCCTGTGCGGTGAGAAAAAGCCTGTGTGGCTATTTGTTTGGACATTTACTAAACCAGGGACTTAGGGACTAGGACAGCACCAGGCTGATCCCAGTTGTTAGTTAGGGAAACCTGCATGTTTAGTCAGAGGTCAAGCTGACCAGGATTTATTTTGTTTATGTTTCTTTTTGCTTTGCTGTGTTTTTGTCACTGTAAATAGAGAAATAAACCGCACCTTTTGATCTTGAAAACCACAACCTCCGTCTGCTGGGCCTGTTTTTGCGTGGGGAGCCCATCCAGGGGGTCACACACACCCGCTACCGAGCTAACCCCCTCACAGTTGGTGGAGAACCAGTGGCAGTTTTTTTTTAAGCCAGCATGGAGGAGATACTGAAACAGCTGGCTCTAGCAAATGCCAATCAACAGCAGACAAATGCAGGTTTGCAAAAGAGCCTTGCAGCTCAACAACAGAGCTTCGCAGCCCAGCAACAAGCCCAGCAGCAATCTGAGGCCCGCTTCATAGACCTGTTGCAGAAGCAAGAGCAGAGACTACAACAACAGATGGAAGCAGTAATGCAGCAACGTCCGCAGACCAGTGAGGAAAGCCGTCCCACTAATACCGCGTCCTTTGGGGTGAGTCGTTTATTGACAAAAATGACTGGAGAGGATGATCCAGAGGTATTTTTGACCACATTTGAAAGGACTGCTGAAAGAGAAAAGTGGCCTGAGGAGCAGTGGGCTGGACTGGTGGCTCCTCTGTTAACTGGTGAATCGCAGAAAGCTTACTATGACCTAGAGCCTGACCAAGCAAAAGACTATGTGATGCTAAAAGCTGAAATATTGGCAAGGCTGGGTGTCACCCTGGCTGTCCGGGCTCAGCGTGTGCATAACTGGACTTTCCAGCTTGGAAAACCCCCCAGGTCTCAAATGTATGATCTCATTCACCTGAGCAGGAAGTGGCTACAGCCAGAGACTTTGTCCGCACCGGAGATTGTGGAACGTGTTGTGATGGATCGTTTCTTGAGAGCTCTTCCTACCGCCATTCAAAAGTGGGTAAGCCATGGAGACCCAGAAACGGCCGGTAAACTTGTGGATCGTGTAGAGAGATACTTGGCTGCAGAGAACCTGACGGCCTCTTCCAGAGACTCTCAGACTTTCCACCCTAAGACCAGACCATCCCCAGGGGCGGATAAGATGATTCCAAGGGGTGAGGGTGGAGAGAGTGAGAGGGTGGGAGCTCTGCCCAGGGTTTGGCGAGAACAGCCTGGGAAGTCGGGGGCTCAAGAGGCAGCCAAAAGGATTGTTTGCTACCGCTGCCGGCAAGCGGGACATATTGCAGCAAATTGCCCGGTTGTGGAGGAACCCATGCAATGTGACTTTCTGACGGACAGACGTCAGTCGCTGTGTGCGACAGTCGCATGCACTGCCCTTCGGGGAACTGAGAAACATTTATGCAAAATGTGTATTAATGGTAGAAATGTTGTGGTATTACTGGATTCAGGTAGCCTTGTGACCCTGATAAAGGCTGAATTAGTTAAAACAGAGGTCTCTGGGAATAGCAAGGTAGCTGTTATTTGTGTGCATGGGGACACCCGAGAGTATCCAGTGACTACAGTGTGTTTCAAGACCCCCAAAGGTACCCTCTCTCATCCAGTGGGGTTAGTATCTCAACTACCGCATGATGCCATTGTGGGAAGGGATTTTCCGAAGTTCTGGGAACTGTGGGATGATCCTGAGCCCCCCACTGGTGCCCCTATGTACCAGGAAGGTGATAGCCAGAACTCCTCTGAGAGTGGTGAGGACTCTCCAGAATTTCCCTTGTCAGTATTGGCAGGCGAGACTCAAGAAACTGGAGAGGAGCCCACCTCCTCAGACGAAAACCTACCGTCTGTGGAGTTTTCTGATCTTGAGGTTCACAGGGAAAATTTTGCCACAGAACAGTTAAAAGACCCCGCCCTAATAAAGGCACGGGAAAACGTAGTGGAAATAGATGGCGAATTAGTGAACCCAGATAATACCTGCACTTACCCATACTTCAGCGTAGAGAAGGACCTACTGTATCGGGTGGCAAAAAGGGCAGAAGAAACCGTTGAGCAGCTTGTAGTGCCCAAACCTTACAGGAAGTTGGTGTTGGAGTTGGCCCATGGGCACATTCTTGGAGGTCATCTGGGGACAGAGAAAACCCGAGAGAGGGTATTACAGAGATTCTATTGGCCTGGGGTGATGAAGGACATAGAAAATTATTGTTCCTCCTGCCCTGTGTGTCAGAGGTCGGCCCCGATGCCACATTTCCGTAGCCCGCTGGTCCCTCTACCCATCATTGAGGTCCCGTTTGAGAGGATCGCAATGGATTTGGTAGGTCCTATAATCAAGTCCGCTAGGGGGCACCAGTACATATTAGTTATAATGGACTATGCCACCCGTTATCCAGAAGCGATCCCTCTCCGAAATACCTCGGCCAAAACCATAGCCAAAGAGCTATCTCTTGTTTTTAGCCGGGTGGGTATTTGTAAAGAACTGCTTACGGACCAAGGTACACCCTTTATGTCCCGGGTTATGAAAGAGCTGTGTAAATTGTTCAAAGTGACGCAATTGCGTACGTCTGTGTATCACCCCCAAACCGATGGGCTGGTTGAAAGATTCAACAAAACCCTAAAACAAATGTTGAAGAAAGTGGTGGATAGAGATGGAAAGGATTGGGACTGTCTACTTCCTTATTTGATGTTTGCTATTAGGGAGGTGCCCCAATCCTCTACTGGATTCTCCCCCTTTGAGTTACTGTATGGGAGACACCCAAGAGGGCTGTTGGATATTGCCAAGGAAACTTGGGAAAGTGAGAGTTCTCCCCACAGGAGTGTGATTGAGCATGTCGCCCTGATGCAAGATCGAATTGCACAGGTAATGCCCATCGTGAAGGAACATTTGGCCCAAGCGCAGTTGGCACAGCAGAGAGTGTACAACCGTGGAGCCAAGACCCGTACCTTTTCCCCGGGGGATAGGATATTGGTACTTGTCCCTACGGTTGAAAGTAAATTCCTTGCCAAATGGCAAGGCCCCTACGAGATAATGGAAAAAGTGAGCGAAGTGAATTACAAGGTCAGACAACCAGGAAGGCGAAAGCCCGAACAGATCTATCATGTTAATCTGTTGAAAGCCTGGAGGGATAGAGAGTCCCTAGTCGCAGAAACTTGGTCACCAGCTCAAACTGGTTGCGTGATTCCGGAGGTTGGAATAGCAGCCACCTTGTCACAACCCCAACAACAGGAGGTTAAGGAGTTTGTGCTTCGCAACAAGGAGGTGTTCTCTGAGCTGCCGGGACAAACATCTGGGGTAGAGCATGATATTATTACCCCACCCGGTGAAAGGGTGAAGTTAAAACCCTATCGGATCCCAGAGGCCCGACGGGAGGCAATACGGGAGGAAGTACAGAAAATGCTGAACTTAGGGGTGATAGAGGAGTCCTAAAGTGATTGGTCTAGTCCCATTGTGTTGGTGCCTAAACCGGATGGGAGCTGGCGATTTTGTAACGATTTTCGTCAGTTGAACAAAATTACAAAATTTGACACCTACCCCATGCCACGTATAGATGAGTTGATCGACCGGCTGGGAACAGCCCGATACATGACGACTCTTGACCTCACAAAAGGGTATTGGCAAATTCCCCTGGCCAAGTCGGCCAAAGAGAAAACCGCATTTGTAACCCCAGACGGGGCGTTCCAATATAAGAGAATGCCGTTCGGGTTACAGAATGCGCCGGCCACATTCCAGCGGAAAATGGACCAGATACTGAGGCCCCATCGGAAGTATGCTGCGGCTTACCTGGATGACGTAATTGTCCATAGCACAGATTGGGCCTCACATCTGCCAAAAGTGCAAGCAGTCCTAGACTCTATCCGGGAAGCGGGGTTTACGGCTAACCCCAAGAAGTGTACCATTGGGCAGGAGGAGGCCAAATATCTTGGGTACACCATTGGCAGGGGAGTAATAAAACCCCAACTCAACAAAGTCGAGGCCATCCAGAGTTGGCCACGTCCCAACAGCAAGAAGCAGGTACAAGCCTTTCTGGGAATCGCGGGTTATTATCGGCGCTTTATTCCCCACTTTGCTTCTAAGGCTGTGCCCCTAACCAACCTGACGAAAGGGAAAGGGTCGGTCATGATTAAATGGACCCCCGAGGCTGAGGCAGCATTCCAATTCTTGGAACAAGCCTTATGTAGCCAGCCAGTGTTGTACTCACCCGACTTCTCTAAAGACTTTGTCGTACAAAGTGATGCGTCAGATGTGGGGTTAGGAGCAGTATTGTCCCAGGTCTGGAACGGGGAAGAGCACCCAGTCATTTACCTCAGCAGGAAGTTGAAGTCCCATGAGGTAAATTACGCCACGGTTGAAAAGGAGTGTTTAGCGGTGAAGTGGGCTCTAGATTCCCTTCGGTACTATCTGCTAGGTAGGCACTTTGACATGGTTACGGATCACGCTCCGTTAAAGTGGATGGCTCAAAACAAGGAGACAAATAGAAGAGTAAATAGGTGGTTCCTGGCCCTACAGGAATTCAACTTCACAGTAAAGCATCGCCCTGGCGTTCAAATGGGGAATGTGGATGCTTTGTCTCGAGTACATGAATGCCTGATTGCTGGTGTTCCAACCCCAAGGTTAAAACAAGAGGGGGGGGTATGTGACAGCAGGAAGGTAAAGTCACCTGGTTGCATCCAGGGGGGTAGGTATATTTCTCCCAGATTCAGGCTTTATGCCGACTTATACAACTAGGGAGAGAGTTGATGAAGCCCAGCTGAGGCTAGTGGGCTCATGGATGATTCATACCTCTAGGGAGAGTGCTGGGCGTCGTGCAGGCAGGGAGTTGATGAGACCAGCTGAAGCTTGTCAGCTCGTTTAAGGCCTCTATAAAAACTCCCAGCTTCATTAGTGTTTGCCTCATGCCTGGAACCAGACCTGTGTGGACTGTCTAGGGAGAGTGAACCCCTGTGCGGTGAGAAAAAGCCTGTGTGGCTATTTGTTTGGACATTTACTAAACCAGGGACTTAGGGACTAGGACAGCACCAGGCTGATCCCAGTTGTTAGTTAGGGAAACCTGCATGTTTAGTCAGAGGTCAAGCTGACCAGGATTTATTTTGTTTATGTTTCTTTTTGCTTTGCTGTGTTTTTGTCACTGTAAATAGAGAAATAAACCGCACCTTTTGATCTTGAAAACCACAACCTCCGTCTGCTGGGCCTGTTTTTGCGTGGGGAGCCCATCCAGGGGGTCACACACACCCGCTACCGAGCTAACCCCCTCACACTGACCCTTAATAGTGCTCAAAGCCAGCCTTTAAACAACACCACGCTGTAAGAACCTCAGGATTCTGGGAACAGAGTACGTCCGTGGACGCCAGTCCAGTTCCTCACACATAGCGATGTAAGCTCTCCAGGTAAGGTGATAGATCTTCCTAGAAGAAGACTTCCGTGCCCTAAGCATGGTTGAAATTACCAAATCTGACAGGCCTCGGTCTTTCAACACCTGGCTCTCAATAGCCATGCCGTTAAAGCCAGAGACTGTAAAGCAGGATGAAAGATAGGACCTTGAGATAGAAGGTCCTCCCTCAAGGGCAGGCACCAAGGGACGTCCACGACGAGATGTACCAGGTCGGCGTACCAATGACGCGGAGGCCAGTCCGGAGCAATGAGGATTACCAGAATGCCCTCGGCCGCTACCCTGCGCAGCAGACGAGGAATCAACTGCAGCGGAGGGTAGACATACATCAGGCGATACCGACCCCACTGGGCCACTAACGCGTCCGAGGCATCCGCCCAGGGGTCCCTGGACCGGGCCACAAACCTTGACACCTTGCGATTGAGTCGAGACGCCATCAGGTCCACATCCGGAGTGCCCCATCGTCGACAAAGGAGCTGAAACACTTCCGGATGCAAGGACCACTCCCCCTGGTCCAGGGACTGGCGGCTCAGATAGTCCGCCTGCCAGTTTTCTACGCCGGAATGTAAACGGCCGACAGCGCCGGCACGCTTCTTTCCGCCTATCTTAGGATGTGGGCGACCTCGGATGTCGCAGCCGAGCTCCGAGTGCCCCCCCGATGGTTGACATACGCCACGGCCGTGGCGTTGTCCGACTGGATTCTGACCGAGCGGCCCTGTAGCCTCTTCGACCATGCGGAGAGACACAGCTTGATCGCCCGCAATTCCAGGACGTTGATTGGGAGATGAGATTCGGCAGGAGTCCAGAGCCCTTGAGCTGACAGGACTCCCCACACTCCTCCCCAGCCCGTCAGGCTGGCGTCCGTTGTGATCACCGTCCAGTGGATGGGGAGGAACGACTTCCCGGCCCGAGAAGCCGGGGATCTCAGCCACCACGTCAGGGACGCCTTGACAGAGTGTCATTGGATCTTCAGATCCAGGTGAGTCAATGGGGACTTGTCCCAAACCGACAGAATTCCCTTCTGTAATGCCCGAGTGTGTGATTGGGCATACGGAACCACCTCTAAGGAGGCCACCATTAGTCCCAGGACTCTCATGCAGAAGCGAATTGACGACCATTTTCGGGACGTCAGAACCCGCACTGCCGACTGAAGTGTCAGTAACTTCTCTGAGGGTAGAAACACCCTCGCTGCCGAAGTGTCCAGGATCAGACCCAGATACTCCAGGCGCTGAGTCGGGACTAGAGCCGACTTCTGCGTGTTCGGAACCCATCCGAAGTCCCGGAGGGTCTGACTGACTATCGTCACATTTTCCTCCAATTCTGACCATTTTCTGCTCTGAGAAGGAGATAGTCTAGATAGCCCACGATAACAATTCCTCGCTGTCTCAGCAAAGTTAGAACCGGGGCCAGCACCTTGGTGAAAACCCATGGTGCCGATGCTAGGCCGAAGGGAAGGGCCACGAACTGATAGTGGACTTCGCCTATGGCAAAGCGCAGAAACCTCTGGTGGCCTGCGCAGATTGGGATGTGCAAGTAAGGGTCCTTGATATCCAAGGACGCCAAAAAATCCCCCTGGTGGAATGTCGCGATCACCGTGCGAATGGATTCCATCCTGAATTTTTGTACCCTCACATAGGCATTCAGGGCCTTGAGGTCCAGGATTGGCTGAACCCCGTTCTTTTTCGGGACAACAAACAGGTTTGAGTAAAAACCCCTGAAACCTCTCTTGTGACGGAACTGGCACAATTACTCCGCGCCCAGGCAAATCCGGTACGGCCCCCAAGAGGGCCGCTCGGCGGGCCGGAAGGAGAGGGAGGTTCGAGGGAAAAAACCTGTTTGGGGGCCACGAGCGGAACTCTATCCTGTATCCCGAGGTGACCACCTTGCACACCCACCGGTCGGAGATCCGGGAGGTCCACCGCACCGAAAAGACGTCCCCCCACCCCATAGTCGGGCAGGGGCAAGACTTCATGCAGTGGTGGACTTGGGAGCTTGCTTGGTAGGCTTACGCACCCAGGGACGTCTTTGTCCCCCAGCCGCACTTTTTCAGTCTGGGTGGGCTTACCTGTGGAATCTGACTGACGAAAAAACGTCTTCTTCGCCGGAAAGGAAGGGCCCGGCCTGCGGTGGGGCTCCTTTCCCTTAATAGACTGGGGAAGGAAGGTGCTCTTACCTCCTGTGACGTTCTTAATAATGTCATCCAGGGCGGCCCCAAACAGTTTACCGCTCTTAAAGGGCAAGTCAGCCAGGAGCTTTTTGGAAGCTAGATCGGCCGACCAGCATTTCAGCCAGATAAGGCGACGCATCACCACAGCAGAAATGGAGGCCCCCGTTATTAAAGGGGTCGCATCCACAGTGGTATCGCACACAAAGACTAAACCCTGCGCAAGCTGGTGAGCCAGGGCAATGGTTTCAGGAGGGAGATTATGCTCCTGCACTGTCTGGTGCAATATCCGTGCCCAGCCTGTGAGTGTCTGAGACACAAGTGTCGCCGCCACTATAGGGCGTAAGGCGGCCCCCAATATAGTGAACATAGTTCTACACGCCACTTCTGACCTCCTGTCAGCAGGATCCTTAAATGCAGGAGTCCCTTCCATTGGGAGCGTGGTAGCCTTATTCAAACGGGTAACCGGGGGGTCGACCACTGGGGGATGAGCCCACTTCTTAACTAGGTCCTCCTTAAAGGGGTACCTTAAGGCTATGCGCCGCGGGACCGTCAAAGTCTTCTGCGGCTTATCCCAGACTTGGTCAATGTATGTATCAAAAAAAGGCACATATGGAAAAACCTTTTTTGGAAGACACGGCTTTTAAGGAACCAAAGGTCATAGTTTCCACCTGAGGTTCCTCAGCCTCAACATTCAGCTTGAGAGTGTCCCTCACAGCATCAATGAGTTCACTCAGAAGCACCCTGTCAGTAGGTGGTTCAAGACAGGGGTCTTCCTCACAAGGAAGGTCCTGTCCAAACACATCAATATCCTCAGAATTAGGGTCCTCAGCAGCAGTAGCTAGGCCCATATCTGAGTCCGAGCACTCCCCATGTGGAGATTGTGTGGGGAGGGGGCGCTTTACAGCCCCCGTGCGTTCGCACACCACTTCCATCCTGACAAGGAATGATTCCAGGACTGCCGACAACTGGTCCATAGGGACCGCAGGTGCAGGAGCACTGCCAGTTGCCTCTGATAAGTGGGGAGAAGCAGGTGAACCAGACTCCATATTGCCACCCTCTGAGACCCTATTCACTATTACAGTGAATAGTACAGTCCACCCACTGGCTGTGCTGAAACTGAGGAGGGAATACCCGGAGGACTCACCACCCTTAGGGACCGCTCGGTTCCGCTGTATGAGCCGCGCTGTAGCGCGGGTGTAGCCTGAGGAGAGTGCAGAATCTGTGAGGAGAGAGGTATTTCGCGCCGTTCAGCAGCGCCGCTAGAGGCCGAAAACGAAACTAAAAGCGCCGCGGCTACAAGAAAATGGCCGCCGGGCGCTTGTATAACTGTGCTTGAGCCGCGGCAAAATGGCCGCCGATGGCGCACTTTTTAAATTTAAAATACCGCGCCAATGGCGCACGCAAAACCCCACACACAGTCGTCCAGAACACTTTCCAGCATATTAAACAGACATGGAGCGGTCCCCCCAGGCCAGAACGACCCCCCAAGTATCCCCACACAGCACAGCACCAGCAGGGTGCAGAGAGCAGCATAACAGGGGGGAGACAGGGAGAACCCCCCACACACAGAAACACAGCCAGCATGTACTCACCTTCTTTTCAGGAGAGACTACTTACCCGTCCCGCAAGCACCTCGGAGAACACCCTTGGTGCCAATAGAGGGACCCACTGGCTTGTTTCAGACAGACCTATCACAGAGTTGTACTGCGTAGCTGTCGGCCCGGTCAACCGCGAAAGATACAGACAGGTACTGTTCAATCTTGAGAGGACCGCGGGAGCATGAAAGCAACCCGGCCACCCCTGGAACCATGGGGTATGTCGTGAACTGAGTCTCACGCACACAAGGCGAGGATCAGCACGCTCCATGGTCGGACAGGGAAGACTACGAGGATACTAGTGTACCCAACCTGTTGCCCAGCCGACAGTTGATTGAAGGTCTCAAAAATAAAATAATAAAATTCCCAAAGGAATAAAATTTTAAAAGTAAAAATCTTCCAGGAGACTGGCTCCTGAGAGAGCCACGTCTTCTCCTTCTGCTAGGCAGAAAAAAACTGAGGCTGCTGGCTGCAGGTGGGAGGGTAATGTCCGGAGGGACCGCCCCCCTGGGCGGGGCTGTTCAGCTCTGGCTTGTTCTAGAATTTTTTAACATCTAACATTCTGCCTAGGTCTTCTCCTGCAAGCAGGGACATATACCCACATGTAATCAGTATGAGAGCTGTGTCGGTCCATGGACGATAAGAGAAAACATGTTTTCCCCCCTTACTGTTACCCGCAAACGTGCTGGATAGAACATTGCGTATTTCACTCTATTTTGCATTAGTCTGCGTTTGCATTCATTAAATCCTGCTCTTTGTCTCTGAAGTTCGGGGGAAAAATCCGGATATATCGAGATTCTTGCACCTTTATGTTGCATTTCCTTCATCTCTCTTGCCTTTTGGAGAATGGTCATTTTATCTGAGAAATGTAAAAGTTTAATAAGCATTGGCCTTGGTGGACCTCCTTCCGCTGGGATCCTAAAAGGGACTCTGTGGGCCCGCTCGATCGAAAAAAACTATGATAGACTGCCATAAATTCCATACATTTAGTAGGATGGTTGCCTTCACTTTTCTCGGGGAGGCTTAGTACCCTTATATTCTTCCTGCGTAGTCTGTTTTCCATATCATCAATTTTACTGACGCACATGCTCAGCTGATCTCTCGTTACTTTCATCTCTTTTCTCATCGGACTAACTTCATCTTCCAACTGGCTGAGTCTCTCCTCTAGCCCCGTGGTCCGAGTGCCAATTCCCTGTACATCATGTTTAAGTGCAGAGATGTCCTCTTTAATATCTTTCAGCGGACCAAAAATGTCATGATGACTTACAGTTATTGATTGCTTGGAAGATTGCTTTCATAGATGGCTCCTCCTCCTCCTCCGCTGTTCCTGTGGTTACCTCCATTGTTTCTATCAGTGCCTTTTTCTTTTCGTTTGTTTTCTTGGATTGCTTACAGTGGTTACTGGTTTCACTGGCGCTGATGCTGGTGCCTGACCTTGACTTTTTCTCGGGATGTTTGGCTGTGACCCCCCTAATCCCCTTTTAGGGAGTCTGACTGTGCATGCCCCCTCTTTCCTTGTCATTACCGACAGTGTCCCCGGCATTGCAAACAAAAGGGAGTGGAGAGGGGGGGCAAAAAGGGGGGGTAAGGGAGGACTGTTATTACTCCACTCCCCACCCACTATGGCACCCAAGCCTCTAAGACTCTATGCCTCCTGCATCCGCACCGCAGAGAGGGTACAGAGAGGATACAGTGAGACACCCCAATTATCCGCCCCTTCCCCCAAAAGAAAACAGAATGTTCTCACCCAGCCGTGCCAACTGTCCAGTTTCTGCCAAAGGGATGAGCCGACACTCCTCATATGTGCTGTGTGTGCCGTGTCCCCTTCCCATGCCAGGTGCTGATCCCGGAGTTTATTGTTGTTGTCACTCCGTCAGGGGGGGGGGGGCGGTGGGGATCTCACACGCCGCCGCCTCTCCCTATTGCGCCTGTGTTTCTGCGCCCACTGTCATTCCTCTCCGGGCATCCAGAAGCTCCCCAGCCGGGGGGTAGAGGTTAGTTGGGAGGGGAGCGTGGAGGGAGGAAGGAACTTTCTCACACTCTCACTCCTGCATCCCACATCCGGTCACGCCCCCTCTTCTGGGACTGTAATGCCAGTTTTTAGCGCTGAAAGACTTTTTGTTTTCCACTTTAACTCTTTTCCTAAGGACACAATCATGATATGAACCTCTTAGTCCCGAACTTCCCAGCACTTGTAAAACTTGAGAACTTTTATGCCAATAGGGCACGTTACAAGGCTTTTGGCGGATGATGGAATCCTTCCCTCGTACAGGTAACCAGGCCTCTCCCGAGACAGTGACTTCCTTCACCGATCCCCTGGATAGGTCCTCCCCTGGTTCCCTCTCCTTCAGAGCGGGTCACCCTCCCACGGGTACCCTGGGATTCTGCTTTTTGGCGTAGGCCTCAGCTAAAGGTGCTGGGCCTACCTGGAACGAAGCAGCCTCGGGCTAAAGGTGCCCGGGACCGAATACACACACACGTACCCCTGGCCATGAGGGCCACTGAAGGTGGGGTATGCGCCGAAGAGAGCCCCGCGCCAATGGTGTCTGCTCCTTAAGTACCCTCTCCCGGCATGCACAGCGAGAGAGGACACCCAAAAGTGCTGCAATGTCACCTGTGGTTCAATCCGAGACTTGGGATACAGCACCACCCAGAGGCCACAGGGAACTGCACTGCCAGACAACATCACCTCAGAGCAGAAACCAATTTAAAGAATTCCAACAGCCTGAGCCTAACTATTTGCTCAGGCTACCCCCTAAATTTAGGCATAATGACCCCAATTTTGGGGGGTCCACTACACGCGAATACAGTTACGCCCTTTCGCCCGGACCACGCACATGCGTGCGTGCGCACGCACGCACGCACGCATAGAATGTCCCGGCGCACACTCAGCTCATTTAAGCTGTGTAAGCCAAGCATGTGGTGCTTCCAGAAGGCAGCTGTGGGACACAGAGCAGGCTCTGAACAAACACTTCCATTTCTTCTTACCCGGGTCACGTTAGTCACCAGGTGTTGCTTGGCAGGCTAAAGGTGCTTAGCAGGATTGTTGCATAGGGGCTTGGTGAGCCCTATTAACCACTTAAGGACCGCCTCACGCCGATATACGACGGCAGAATGGCACGGCTGGGCACATTCATGTACAGGTACGTTTCCCTTTAAGAGCCCAGCCGTGGTTCGCATGCTCGCAACCCGGTCCTGAGCTCCGTGACCATGCCCACGGGACCCGCGGACCCGATCACCGCTGGTGTCCCGCGATCGGGTCACAGAGCTGAAGAACGGGGAGAGGTAAGCGTAAACAAACCTCTCCCCGTGCTTCCTAGTGAGCCTGTCACTGATCGTATGTTCACTGTCATAGGGAACGACAATCGGTGACGTCACACCCCAAGCCACGCCCCCTACAGTAAGAAACACACATTAGGTCACGCTTAACCCCTTCAGCGCCCCCTACACATTAATCCCTTCACTGCCAGTGTCATTTTCACAGTAATCAGTGCATTTTTATAGCACTGATCGCTGAAAAAATTACAATGGTCCCAAAATAGTGTCAAAAGTGTCCGATGTGTCTGCCATAATGTCGCAGTCATGATAAAAATCGCTGATCGCCGCCATTACTAGTGAAAAAAAAATTATTAATAAAAATGCCATAAAACTATCCCCTATTTTGTAGACGCTATAACTTTTGTGCAAACCAATCAATAAACGCTTATTGTAATTTTTTTTACTCAAAATATGTAGAAGAATACGTATCGGCCTAAACTGAGGAAAACATTTTTTTTTTATATTTTTTGGGGATATTTATTATAGCAAAAAGTAAAAAAAGTATTGCATTTTTAAAAAAATTGTCGCTCTATTTTTGTTTATAGCGCAAAAAATAAAAACCGCAGAGGTGATCAAATACCACCAAAAGAAAGGACGCCAATTTTGTTTGGGAGCCACGTCGCACGACCGCGCAATTGTCAGTTAAAGCGACGCAGTGCCGAATAGCAAAAAGGGGCCTGGTCCTTTAGCTGCAAAATGGTCCGGGCCTGAAGTGGTTAAAGGGTCTCCCTTCTAAAAGGGTGTTGTCACACGCAAAGTACTCTGTTTGTGGCTATAATGTCTTTTAAAAGGAGGAGTGGGACTAACACTACAGGGAAGGGCACACCTATGTCATCAGTAGTTCCTGATGAACCTAGTCGTATCCCTAGTGTTGTATCCCTTGAAAGACCAGAGGCTTCTTGGCAATCTGAGCCGCTGTGCCTATCTGGTATTGTGCCTACAGTCAACACTGCTGCTTCACCCTTTATCTCTAAGGATTAACTGTCCTCAGCCCTATCCGGGTTAGAGCACAGGATTGCTGGCAGGATTGCCTCCATCCCGTAGGGTGGCAAGAAGCGTGACAAATCCCCCTCCCCGGAGTCTCCCAGTTTGGAGCAGGAATAAGTTGAGAATGGGGAAGAGCTAAAAAGCTCAGGATTCAGTGGAGTGCCCGGCAGATGAGTCTCCTTCCGAGCATAATGGTCAAGAAGATATCCAGCTTATGTCTGCCTCGCGGTCGCAGAGACCTCTCATCCAGACCCTGACCAAAATGGTTTGTTCTGCCTTTAAGTTTCCTCTTTAAAAAACAGAGATAACTGAGCCCCCCTGGTCCTCTTGGGATCCCTGAGGCCTCTTCAGGCCACATAGTATTTCCCCCTACACCCCCTGCTGGAACAGGCAGTGTATGCTGATTGGGAACATCCTGACAGGACCTTTACTCCTCCTAGAAGGTTTCCCTTTCATATCCCATGGATGAAAGGTCTGTTAAAAAATGGAGCATGCCAGCAGTAGATGCTCCCTTGTAATAGAAAAAAGCATGACAGGTCCTCTTAAATATGAGATCTGGGGTCAAAAAGACCTTAGATCTCATATTTAGACTAAAATGCAATAAAAATAAAATACAAAAAATGTCCCTTTAAGTCGTATGGGCGGAGCTGACGTTTTGACGTAGCTTCCGCCCTGCTATGGTATGGAGACGGGTGGGGGCCATCTTCCCCTCACTCGTATCTATACCACAGAGGGACAAGGACCCGATCGCCTCTGCCGCTACCGATGGCTCCGATAACCGGCGGAGGGCGCGGGTGATCTCGGTGATCGTGATCTCGTGGCGAATCTGATGCAGAGACCACCGTTATCGTAAACTGAACTGCTCACAGAAAAGATGGATATCTCTGTTGTGGCAGCAGCTGCTGCCGTTACCGAGATATCCATCTTTAAAGTGCCGACGTATATGTACATGAGCTGGTCGGCAAGTGGTTTTAAATAAGCTGGGGTAGGAAGCACAGAGGCGACACTCTAAGTGCAGTAAATCACATATGGTTTAATGAGCAAATAGAGCATATATACTCACAAAAGGTAGAATAAAAATGAGCGTACTTCATATCTTCACTGGGCTTTTTTTAAAGTGCTTTAGCACAGACTATATGGACTTTAATAGTCTCATGTTTTAAACAATTGCCTTTTAAATCTCTAATTTCTGCTTCAGTTCTCCCACATCACCGCTGGTGCAAACGCCAACTCCCTCCTATGTGGTTTTCCTTAAATAAGAAATTAACTCATCCGGTAGATAATGCACAGGGCCTGAAAGACCCTGTGGACAAGAAATTGGAGTTAATATTAAAGGCTTCTTTTTATTTGACCAGTTCAGATATTCAGCCAGCTGTTGCAGCAATTGGTATTTGCCAGTAGGGATGAGCTTCGAGTTCGAGTCGAACTCATGTTCGACTCGAACATTGCCTGTTCGCTCGTTCTCCGAACAGCGAACAATTTGGGGTGTTCACGGCAAATTCTAAAAGCCGCGGAACACCCTGTAAAAGTCTATGGAAGAAATCTAAAGTGCTAATTTTAAAGGCTTATATGCAAGTTTTTGACATAAAAAGGGTTTGGGGACCCGGGTCCTGCCCCAAAACTGCCTTTTTTCCGGGAGCAGTCATTTTAATAATGCTTAAAGTGAAACAATAAAAGTGAAATATTCCTTGAAATTTCGTACCTGGGGAGTGTGTATAGTATGCCTGTAAAGCAGCGCTTGTTTCCCGTGCTTAGAACTGTCCCTGCACAAAGTGTCATTTCTGAAGGAAAAAAAGTCATTCAAAAGCACTCGCGGCTATAATGAATTGTCGGCTCCCGGCAATACAGAGAAAAGTCATTGATAAAAAATAAAATAAAATGCGTGGGGGTCCCTCCAAATTCAATTACCAGGCCCTTCAGGTCTGGTATGGATATTAAGGGAAACACTGCGTCAAATAAAAAAAAAATGACAAAGGGTTCCCCCCAAATATCCATACTAGACCCTTCAGGCCTGGTATGGATTTTAAGGGGAACTCCACGCCAAATTTTTTAAAAAAATGGCGTGGAGTTCCCCCCAAAAATCCATACCAGACCCTTTATCCGAGCACGCAACCTGGCAGGCTGCAGGAAAAGAATGGTCAAGAAGATATCCAGCCTACGTCATTGGCTGAGCGGACCTGATGGGGAACTTCCTCCGCAGTGTAATAAATGAATAGACCCCGCCCCTTGTCACGTTCCCTATCAGGTCCGCTCAGCCTTACACTCAGTGAAGGTGATCCAGCCCCCTACGTCATTGGCTGAGCGGACCTGATGGGGAACGTGAGAAGGGGCGGGGTCTATTCATTTATTACACTGTGGAAGTTCCCCATCAGGTCCGCTCAGCCAATGATGTAGGCGGGGTCTGACGTACGAGGGGGCGGGGTCACCTGTCAGATCATAGGGGTAAGCCCCGGCTTTCCCCGCTTGCGGGGAATAGCCAATGACATAGGCGGAATCCCGCCTACGTCATTGGCTATTCCCCGGCAAGCGGGGAAAGCTGGGGCTTACCCTATGTTGTGATGGGTGACCCCGCCCCCTCGTACGTCATGGGGGTTGCGTGTGGAGTGGAGACTGCAGCGCTGGACATCGGATCACCGCGGGACACTGAATTACATCGCTCAAATGGTTTTTTTATTTTTTTATTTTTAATAAAGGACTTTCCCAACTGTGTCTGTGTGTTTTTTGAATTTTTTTTACACTTTCTTTGTGAAATGGTAGAGGTACAATGTACCCCTTACCAATTCACATGGGGGGGCCAGGATCCGGGGGTCCCCTTTGTTAAAGGGGTCTTCCAGATTCCGATAAGCCCCCCGTCCGCAAGCCCCCACAACCACCGGACAAGGGTTGTGGGGATGAGGCCCTTGGCCCCATCAACATGGGGACATGGTGCTTTGAGGGGTCACAGACCCCCAAAGCATCCTCCCCATGTTGAGGGCATGTGGCCTGGTACGGTTCAGGAGGGGGGGCGCTCTCTCACCCCCCCTCTTTTCCTGCGGCCTGCCAGGTTGCGTGCTCGGATAAAGGGTCTGGTATGGATTTTTGGGGGGAACTCCACGCCATTTTTTTTTTATTTGACGCAGGGTTCCCCTTAATATCCATACCAGACCTGAAGGGCCTGGTAATGGAATTTGGGGGGACCCCCATGCATTTTTTTTCTTTATTATTAATGACTATTCTCTGTATTGCCGGGAGCCGACAATTCATTATAGCCGCGAGTGCTTTTAAATTACTTTTTTTCCTTCAGAAATCACACTTTGTGCAGGGACAGTTCTAAGCACGGGAAACAAGCGCTGTTTTACAGGCATACTATACACCCCCCCCCCCCCCCCACAGGTACGAAATTTAATGGAATATTTCACTTTTATTGTTTCACTTTAAGCATTATTAAAATCCCTTTTTCCGAAAAAACAGACGTTTTTTAAAACTTTTTTTTGCATTGATACATGTCCCCTGGGGCAGGTCCCGGGTCCCCAAACCCTTTTTAGGACAATAACTTGCATATTAGCCATGATAATTGGCACTTTTGATTTTGAACGTTCGAGTCCATTGTATTTAATAGGGTTATAAAGTTTGCGCAAATTTTAGGTCTGTTCGCAGGTTCTGGTGCGAACCTAACCGGGGGAGTGTTTGGCTCATCCCTATTTGCCAGTCCGTAAGGGATCGGATCAAAAGGCCTAATAGGCCTAACCAGGAGCATTATCTGCCTGAATGCAAGACAGATATTCCTCGAGAGCTGTGTTTTGCTGTTAATGCCTAAAGGATTCTATACAGCAGGTTTCTCGTCTGGCTCTCATGTCTGTACATATGCACAGACTTTTATGGCTAAAAAACTGGTCAGCCTAGCTTCCTTGTAAAATGTTATTAGCAGGTTTTCCCTTTCATGGGGAATATTTATTCGGTGATCACTTGGACAAATATATCCAAAAGATTTCCAGAGGGAAGAGTTCTCTACTTCCTGTGAAGAAAAGCACCAGACATCCCTCATTTAATATTTCAGGGACTGCTTCCTCAAATTTCTCAGCGTCAGGGTGGTTCCGCCGCCCACGGGGCGCTAAGGCCAGGGGAAAGCCGCAAGGCCAGGGCTAGAAAAAGCCCTGGGTCCAAAACTCTTCTAAACCCAGCACCCCCACTCCATCGAGTGGGGGGGAAGGTTGCTGGACTTTGCGGTCATTTGAAAAAAAATTCAGGAAGAATAGGTCACCTCAATTATATCTCGTTACAGGCTGGAGTTGTGGGGAATGACAGAGGTTTTTAAGATCCAGCGTTCCCTCGGATCCTCTAAAAAAAACTTATTACTGCAATCACTACATCATCTAGTGCATCAAAGAGTAATTGTAGAGGTTCCGATACTCGAAAGGGGCATACGGTTTAACTCAAACCTATTTACGGTTCAGAAACCAAACGGGGACACCAGGCCCATTTTTTGGACCCAAGATCCCTGAACAAGTATCTAACGATACAATCCTTTCAGATGGAGTCTGTCCGCTCAGTAGTAACCTCACTCCAGAGGGGAGACTTTCTAGCCTCCATCGATATAAAAGATGTGCATTTACGCATACCTATTTTTCAGCCTCACCAGAGATTCCTACGCTTAACAGTAGAGGAACGTTATTTTCAGTTTGTGGCTCTATCCTTCGGACTCGCTACAGCCCCTTGGGTAATCACAAAGGTCTTGACACCAGTACTGGGCTTTTTAAGGGCCCAAGGGATTCTGGTGCTCAGGTACCTGGACGACCTCCTGCTCAGAGATCACTTAGTACAGGCTCTAGAACAGAGCGTAATATACACAGTACGGTATTTGAGGAACTTAGGCTGGATCATAAATACCGAAAAGTCAAACTTGAGACCAGCTCAAAATTTAAAGTATCTAGGTTTGATCCTAAACACGGTCCAAGTAAGAGTATTCTTACCACCCGTAAGGATCTACGCCCTGAAGAATCAGGTGCATCAGATCAGGGTCACCAGACAACCCTCCATTTGGCTCTGTATGAGCCTTCTAGGGAGGATGGTATCCTCTTTCGAGGCAGTGCCCCTATGCCCAGTTCCATTCCAGGCCCTTACAACAAAGCATTTTGTTAGCTTGGAACAGGGAAAGAAAAGCCCTGGATTTATCCAATGTGCTTATCCCCTCAGGCATGCTTAAGCCTAAATTGGTGGCTGCAGGATCAGAACCTGCGAAAAGGAAAATTATTTCTCCCAGTAACCTGAAAAGTACTGACTACAGATGCCAGTTTCTCAGGCTGGAGAGCGACCCTAGATGGGCTCTCAGCCCAGTGGAAATGGTCAGGAACAGAACAGATCCTGCCCATCAACGTCCTGGAATTATGGGCAGTACATCTGGCCTTACACTCCTGGACAGTGAAGCTTCAGGACTACTCTATCAGAGTCCAGTCCGACAATGCCACTGCTGTGGCCTATATAAACCACCAAGGCGGTACCAGGAGTCGTTCAGCTCTGAAGGAGGTTGTAACGGCACCCCAAGTCTGAAAAGGGGTTAACACCGTTTAAGATATTCCCTCTCCTGGACACACATTCGCTATCGATCCTCCACAGTCAGGCGACCACTTCCCATAGGATTAATCCTCCCAAAGTACTAGACAAACGCTCTGTATCTTTCCAAAATAGACTGACTCTTTATTGCAAAAACACTACCACTCTTATACACACAGAGAGAAGCTTTTGACCCTCCTCTCATAATACACCTGTGACCAGACCAAATTTACATGGGCTAATTACCTACAGCTGATGATTCAGACACAGGACATTTAGGCTAGCCTCACTGTCTCCCAATACACATTATTTTGACATCTTTTAAGAGACAATAGGTGGGTTCGTTAGCTAATCACTTTACATCTTAAATGACTATGCATAACCTTTATATTCACCAGACTGTCTGTCTGTCTGTTTACAATACACACAAGTACAGAGTTAATTATCACAATGAAAGAGCCTCAGAAGCCATCCTAGATTCATTTACATCACACAGGCAGGGGCTGGAGGTGATGACATTAGCATCTAACAGTATGTGTCCCAACATCATGAAGGAGTCACTTTTCAGTTAACCTGTTGAGTTCATAATCAAACAGTAAATAGTTATTTACAGATATCCTGGGGAATATTGTGGAAAAATATCACTGTCCCATTTTAAAGCAATCCAAGACATATTCTTAATGTCCATTATTTTCTTGCTCACCCTGTGCCCAAAGTGACCCCTGTCACACCTCTCCCCTTTCGGCAGGAGACTAACACAGGAGGAGACCCCAGACGGGTTGACTCCGAAGTTAGTCCATATTTCCATTCCTCTAATGCCTGGACAACCCATCAGCAGATGTAAGGTTGCAGGATGAATAATGGAATTCAGTTCTGGAACAGTCACTTGCTTTGCTCTCTCAATGGCTCCCAAAACTTGTTACTGGTGCTCTTGGGAAAGGTAAGGCAAAACCTGGGCGCAAATCCCATTTAATCTTTTGACAATTTCAGCCTGTTTGTGCATTTCAATGTTCAAGCCATGGGACATCTCATAATACATGACGTAGTGTCGTTGCATCTCTGATTTCTCACTGGCCACCTTGTCACATTCCAATTTTAGACTGTGATATTGTGCCTGATCTAAGGTACATGTCGAGGAAGATAATCTTACCCCGTTCTCAGCCGCAATCAGGCCGGTTCCAGCAGCATGGGTCTGGGCACAGGTAGTCACTGGGTTGGGTTCAGCGGGGCCCATCGGGGCGTAAGCAGAAACGAGGGGGGCCACATCATTCCCCAGTAGTACAACTGCTGGCAAATCCTTCATCACCCCCACATTCACGTGTCCCGAACCAACCCCCCAATCCAGGTGAACCCGGGCAACGGGTAGCCGGAAGATGGTACCTCCCGCTACTATTACGGCTACAGTGTCTCCGGTGTGTTGGCTCTCTGGGATGAGGTTCTTCTGTAGTAGGGTCATGGTGGCACCAGAATCACGTAGGCCATTAGCTACCTTTCCATTGACCCAGACAGTCTGCCTGTGTTGCTGCCGGTTGTCCCGGTTAGCTGCTTGTATTGGATCAGCCTCGTGCAGGACGCCCCAATGTTCTTCCTCCTCAACGCAGTGGGCCGCAGGCATGGGTGTGCGGGGGCTCCCCCTTGCTCGCTGTCTCCATGACTGGGACTAGATGGCTGGATTCAACGGACAGTCTGGCTTTTTGTGCCCTAGCTGTTTACATCCGAAACACCTGATGGGTTGTGCGTAGTCCTGGGAGTTGAACCTGGGCTGCTGAGGATATGTGGCCGCTGGAGGTGGTGCTGAAGTTGGGTTTGAGGCTGGTAAACTGGGCCGAGATAGTGGATAGCGCTCGCTTTCGCCTGACCTTCGAGAGTCCAAATATTCATCGGCCAAAGTAGCCGCTTGCTGTACAGTCCATGGTCGCTTATCTCGCACCCAATCCCGTAATACCAGAGGGGTGTGGTTAAAGAACTGTTCTAAGAGTACTAGCTGGGTGATGTCCTCTATGGTATGAGCGCGGCTTCCCTGGAACCAGCCCTTAAGGTTTTGCTGCAGACGATGTGCCCACTCCACGTATGTTATTTGCGTTTGTTTCCGGGATTCTCGAAACTTAATCCGGCTGGCTTCGGGTGTAATGGCAAATCGGGCTAGCAGAGCTTCTTTTACCCGGTCATAGTCTTTAGCGTCCTCATCCTCCAGGGTCCGATACGCATCCGCCGCACTGCCCATTAAATTACTTGCCAGTATGGCGACACAATCTTGGGGCAGTACTTCATGTATCTGGCATAGTCTCTCAAAGTCCTGCAGGAACGCTTCAATTTCCTACTCTGCTTCCTTAAATAGTTTGAACGCCCGAAAGGGCAACTTATGGACAGGCGCTGCATCTTTAGGTGTTGTCTCCGATTGCCTTATTTCCGCCATTCTCTGCTCATGTTGCCGCTCATCCTGCCGCTGGATGTCTCTAATGGCTTCCTGTATGGCGGTCTCTGATGGGTTAGCACCATATAATGCCAACCGCTGTTGAACTTGTTGCTGAAACAAGTCTTCAACTGACCGGGGTCCTGCATCACCATCCCTCTGATCCATCTCGGCTAGCTCCCTGATCAAGGTGGCCTTGTTCTTTGTCCCACCGGTCCCTCCACGGCTCTGATGTAAGTCTTTCAGCGTGGTTTTCCTGCAGGCTGCATAGCTGGTCATTCACTGTGGTGGTTTGGAGTGTCCCCGTAACTGGAGGGAAGATCCCACCGCTGCCAACCAATGTAACGGCACCCCAAGTCTGAAAAGGGGTTAACGCCGTTTAAGATATTCCCTCTCCTGGACACACATTCACTACTGATCCTCCACAGTCAGGCGACCACTTCCCATAGAATTAATCCTCCCAAAGTACTAGACAAACGCTCTGTATCTTTCCAAAATAGACTGACTCTTTATTGCAAAAACACTACCACTCTTATACACACAGAGAGAAGCTTCTGACCCTCCTCTCATAATACACCTTTGACCAGACCCAATTTACATGAGCTAATTACCTACGGCTGATGATTCAGACACAGGACATTTAGGCTAGCCTCACTGTCTCCCAATACACATTATTTTAACATCTTTTAAGAGACAATAGGTGGGTTCGTTAGCTAATCCCTTTACATCTTAAATGACTATGCATAACCTTTATATTCACCAGACTGTCTGTCTGTTTACAATACACACAAGTACAGAGTTAATTATCACAATGAAAGAGCCTCAGAAGCCATCCTAGATTCATTTACATCACACAGGCAGGGGCTGGAGGTGATGACATTAGCATCTAACAGTATGTGTCCCAACATCATGAAGGAGTCACTTTTCAGTTAACCTGTTGAGTTCATAATCAAACAGTAAATAGTTATTTACAGGTATCCTGGGGAATATTGTGGAAAAATATCACTGTCCCATTTTAAAGCAATCCAAGACATATTCTTAATGTCCATTATTTTCTTGCTCACCCTGTACCCAAAGTGACCCCTGTCACAGAGGTGAACTACATACTTGCCTGGACAGAAGGATATGTGCCAATTATATTGGCAGTTCATATCCCAGAAGTAGAAAACTGGAAGGCAGATTATCTCCGCCACCAGCAGATTTGCCCAGGGGAATGGTCCCTACACCCAGAGGTGTTCCAGGAAGTTTGCCAACATTGGGGATGGCCAGAGGTCGACCTACTGGCATCGAGGTTCAACAACAAACTACAGCAGTTTGTCTCTCGGACAAGAGATCCTCTGGCAATTGGAGCAGACGCTCTGACAGTTACATGGAGCCAGTACTCCCTGGTTTATGCTTTCACTCCAGTCCCTCTCCTTCCACTTTTGTTGCACAGGATTCGGAGAGAGGGGGTCCCAGTCATTCTGGTAGCACCAGCCTGGCCCAGAAGGCCCTGGTTCCCGGAGATTGTCAGACTGACAAAAGATGGACCATGGGCGCTTCCACAGTGCCCTGATCTACTGTCTCAAGTTTCTTTATTCCAACCCAATTTACAGTCTCTAAATTTGACGGCATGACTATTGAAGCCAGGGTATTAAAGGGGCATTACGGGACCAGTAATGTCTACCCTAGTGAATGCTAGAAAAGCTGTCACTAGAAAAATCTATCATAAAGTCTGGAAGACTTATTTTGCTTGTTGTGAAGCCAAAAAATGGCATCCACAGAAATACGTGTAGCACACCCCCGCAGGAGCTGCTGGTTTTAATTTGGGCCTTGCACGTTACCTCAGTATTCGTTGTCTAGGGGAAGAAAGTCAGTAAAAACTCCAATGTCCACACAAGATGTAAAACCTTAAGCTGTTAGGTTTTATTTTCCTTTGCATAAAACATTTGAAGAATAGTAGAAGAGGGAAGGGAAGGGTTCAGGTACACAGTACAGATCACTGTAAAAAAACTTCTCAACACTCACCACTCTTCCTGGAATGGGTATTGCTCACCTGGATAGGCCCCTCTCACCTGGCCTAGCAGCCGGACAATGTTCAGGACCAGTCTCTGCCACAGACTGGTTGTGCACAAAAATGGATAATCCGGGATCCTCTGCCACAGGACTTAACACCCGAACTTCCAGCCAAACAGTCAAGAGCCTTTAAGCCGACCCGGCAGACTGCAAGGTGAACTTTAGCTATGGTGCATCCTCCATTAGAATCACCAGGCCCTCTTCAAGACACCAGGCTTCCGCTCGGTCTTTTCCAGGACAGGTCCTCCCCTGGTTTCCTCTATTGTGTAGCTTCCTCCCGCAGGACGCACAGCACAGGATCACCTTCAAGGTGTAGGCCCAGTCAGCCATAACTGGGCCTACTTGGTAGGGTTGCGACCTCGGACCAACATGGTCCCGAGGCCAAAATCACACAACACACTCCCCGCGTCAGGAGGGCCGCGAGGGGACGAAGGACCCCAAAAGATGGTGTCTGCCCCTTAAGTACCCTTTCCCGGCATGCTCAGCGGGTAGACCACGCCCACTGAACTGTTCCCAAGGAAAGATACCCAATACACTTTGGCCTATCAGTCTTCCACATTGGCCTGAGGTGGTAATGCCATCTACAGGCAAACAGTGGGAAGTCTTCCCGACACAGCCATAGCCTGAACAGAGGCTGATTTAGCATAATCACTTAAATCTGAGCCTAACTATTGGCTCAGATACCCACTAAATTTGACATAGCACCCAGTCATTGGGAGCAGGGAGCAACATACGTGATTGGGAGAATTCTCTCTTTTCTACAGTCAGCTGTAGAAATCAAATTGGCTTTGAGTACAATCAGAGGTCAAGTTTCGGCCCTATCAGTATTCTTCCAAAGGCCTCTAGCCTCCCATTCACTGATCCAAACCTTTATGTAGGGGGCAACTCGCTTCCCCCCCATTAGGTCACCGATGTGTCCTTTGGACTTGAATTTGGTGCTGTCTGTGCTACAGAAGCAACCATTTGGCCCTTTTAAGGAAATTCCATTATACTTGCTATCACGCAAGCTAGCCTTCCTGATAGAGCTGCAAGATTAATCGTTTGAGGATCGCGATCTCGATTCACCCCCCCCCCCCCACGATCTCCAGGCTGGATGACCGCGATTTTCTTAAATCCCCGCCAGTTCCACGTAACCAGCGTGGAACGCAAATTTATCATAGAGCGTGATGCATTGAAACTGTTTCTCCTCTGCTCGCACACAGCCCCGCCTCCTCCTAACCCCACGCTGTGATAGACAGAATGCGGGTCTAATGCTGGGATGTGTTCTGTCTATCACAGCGCGGGGTTAGGAGGAGGCGGGGCTGTGTGCGAGCAGAGGAGAGACAATTTCAACATACGGGCGGTGAGTTTCTATAAGAAAATGTGTGCTGCTGTCCGTCCTCCCTTCTCCCCCCTCTCCCCCCTCCCACATACCACACTTGGCTGGCTGTGTTCGGGACTCCGTCCTCCCCCCCTCCTCCCCCCCCCCGGCCGCCGAGTCTATCTCCCGTCTCCTGTCCCTGCCGCCTATGTTCACAGTGAGAGGGGAGACCTGTGCTTTTCCCATCTCAGCTGTGTGCTAGTGCTAGGACTCCTGTTTTTGGAAGTGAGAGGGTCAATAAAGAGAACCTGTCTCCTCCAATTGGTATCACACAGTGAATTCTTTTCTCCTGTGTGATAGCAATAAAGTGAAAAAAAATGATAAAAAAATAATAATTAAATTAATAAAATAAAGAAATTAAAAAGTAAAGAATAATAAAAATATTAAAAATAAGAAAATTTTGCAAAAAAAAAAAAAAAAAACGACAAGCGAATTTTTTTTATTTTAAATTTACCATTTTAAAGAATCGTGAGAGAATCGTGATCTTTGTTCTAATCAAAAGAATCGTGATTCTCATTTTTCCCAGAATCGTGCAGCTCTACTTCCTGATGGCTATCACCTCAGCTAGAAGGGTGTCGGAGTTGGTGGCCCTGTCATGCAGGGAACCGTACTTGACCCTTCACTGTTACGACCTGTTACGACTTTTTGCCAAAAGTGGTGTCGGCCTTGCATTTAAATCAGGACATTATTTTGCCTTCTTTTTCTCTCAGCCTTGCTCGGAGGAAAAGAGACGACTGCATTCTCTGGACGTCATACTAACAGTCAAGGTATATTTGTCTAGATCTGTGGAGATCCGAGGATCAGACTCTTTTTGTCATCAAATATCTGTGGCTCAGATTTGTAAGGCTGCTACCTGGTCTTCAGTGCATACGTTCACAAAATTTTATCAAGTGGATATTCGGCTTTTGGCCGCAGTGTACTGCAGGCTGCCTTATATTTATTTTATTTTTTTATATAATCTTTATTTTAATATTTTCGTTTTTAAATCATGTACCACAACATTGTAGTTGAAGTAAAGCAAAAAAAACAGCATAACTGGGAAAGCATGGGAAGGGAAATGGGGAGAGGGAGAGGGGACAAAACAAAAAAAAAAAAAAAGGGGGGGAAAAAAACGGTATCATTGCAATGCATATTGAAAGTGCTATCTCCGTGATCCCAGCAGGGGCCCGCACCTCGCTATAGCTCTCAGCCAATGTGTTGGGGCGCAATTCCGCCCCTAGGCCAGCGGGGGCCCAGCAGGCATCCCCCCCAGGAGGGGGGCTAAAAAAAAAGCCTCCATCATACCTCCATCTAGGGGGAACACCCCCCGCGCCCCCTCCGCGGCCCTCGCAAGTGCAGGTCCCGTCGGGGCACCAGGGTTACAAGTTGAGTTCTCTAACCATTGTAAAATTAACAAAAATAAATCAACTAAAGGGAAACTGAACAACAGATTGCAAAGAACGTGGTGCACAATAGGATAAGGTCTCCAATATTGGCCATATAGACCGTGGAGGGAGAGAGATAAAGGGGCACATATTACATATCTGCAAGCAGGGTGTATGAGAGGGCACAATCAGGTATGCGCATCACCACTAGCAGGTCTCTTCAGCTTCAGTGAGGGCTCCGCTAACTCCAGCAGCGCAACATCCAGGCTAGATGGCATAGGGTCCGGGTCAGTAGCATAAGCCTGCCACTGTGCCCAGATCCCCTCAAAAAGGTCACTCCTGTCCTTGCACCTCGCCACCCACTCCTCCGCCTCCCTAATGTCTCCTACCTTCTTCAGCCACTCCGTGACAGAAGGAATCTGCGGGCGTTTCCAGTAGAGAGGTATAAGCCGTTTAGCAGCGTTCAAGAGATGAGGGAGTGCGCTTTTCTTGTAGCGGCTCAGAGGAAGGGCAGGGAGGTGCAGGAGAAAGTGAGTTGGGGAAAACGGGATGTCGACCTGTAGGGCATCTTTGATATGGTCGCGAACTTCGAGCCAGAATGGCCTGATCACTGGGCAATCCCACCAAATATGGAGGAGCTTACCCTTCTGGCCACATCCACGCCAGCAGCGGTCTGTGACTGAAGGGTATATACGAGATAATGCCGCAGGCACACGGTACCAACGGGTCAGCAGTTTGTAATTCGTTTCCTGCATCTTGGAATCAATGGAGCTGGAGTGCACGAATCTATACATGTGTGCCCGTTGCTCTGCTGAGAACTCGACTCCTAAGTCTCGCTCCCATTCGCGCATAAAGGCCGGTTTGGAGTCAGCAGGAGCTGATCCCAGAAGCTGGTACAGTTGGGAAATCAGATGGGGAGTGGGTTCCTCTTCCATGAACATCCGTTCAATGGGGGTAAGAGTGTCTAACCCTCTTATAGAAGCACCACGGGTCGCAATGAAGTGATGGAGCTGTTTGTACCTCCACCAGTCCATTGGGAATCGACCATGTCTGTCCCTCAAGGTGTCTAGGGGTATCAGCCCGTCCCCATCCAAGAATTTGCCGCAGCTATAGTTACCATCCGTGACCCAGGATCCAAAAAAGGCTGCCTGTTCCCCAGGAGGGAACCACAGGAATCCTCCCAGCGGTGTTAGCGGGGAGTCGGGGGGTGCTAAGGTATACAGAGCATTAATGCGGTCCCAGACACGGAGGACATGCGTGGTCAGTGGAGAAGCTGTCTGTGAGAGCCCTCTGTATTCCCGGGGCAGCCAAGGTGCATACGATAGGTTGCGACCTGCTAGGCTTTTCTCTAGGGAGACCCACATTTTGGAGCCGGTATGGTGGCGCCAGTTGAGAATGTGTTGGAGAGCTATGGCTCTATAATAGCGACGCATGTCCGGGAGGCCTAGACCTCCCATCTCCTTAGGTTTCTGCAGTAGGGACACGGCCAGCCTGGGTTTTTTATGTTGCCATATGAAACTAATCATTAGGCTTTGAAGCTGTGTGAAAAAGCTTTTGGGAAGGGGGATAGGCAACATCTGCAGGTAGAAAAGGACCCTCGGGAGGACATTCATTTTAAGTATGTTAACTTTGCCTAGCCACGTGAAAGAGGTCTTGGTCCAGTTCTGCAAGTCTCTACGCACCGTGCCCAGAAGAGTAGGGAAATTGGCTGAGTATAGTGTGCCAAATTGGTCTGTAAGTTGAATTCCTAAATACTTAATAGAGGATTTGGCCCAACGGAATGGGAAAGCTTGCTGTAAGTTAACGGCCAGCAGTTCGGGTATGGTGATGGGCAGGACCTCAGATTTGGTGAAATTAATCTTAAAATGTGATATTTGTCCAAAAATGGTAAGTTCTCTCATAAGGTTTGGCAGCGAGACAAGGGGGCTGGTCAGGTGAAAAAGCACGTCGTCAGCATAGGCTGAGAGTTTGTGTTCCGTGGACCCTACCGTCACCCCTCTGATATCCTTACTTGCCCGTACTGTTCTAAGAAGAGGCTCCAGAACTAAGGCGAACAGGAGGGGGGAGAGGGGACACCCTTGCCTCGTGCCATTCCGTATGGGGAATCCAGAGGACAGATGGCCGTTAACCTTGACCTTCGCACTGGGGGACGTGTAGAGGGCCATAATCCATTGGAGCATGTGAGGACCTAATCCCAGGGTTTCCAGAACAGCCTTGAGGTACGACCAGTCTATTCTGTCGAAGGCCTTTTCGGCGTCCGTGGACAGAATGAGGTAGGGGGTAGTGTTGCGGTGGGAGCGGGCCCCCTGAATGAGATGCATGGCCCGGATGGAATTATCTCTGGCCTCCCTACCTGATATAAATCCCGTCTGATCGGGGTGAACGATAGACGGTATAATGTGTTTTAGTCGGTTGGCCATAATTTTTGCAAAAATTTTTACGTCAACGTTAAGTAGCGATATTGGACGGTAGCTTTGTGGGAGGGTGGGGTCCTTGCCGTCTTTCGGAAGCACCGTGATATGGGCCAACAGGGCTTCGGGTGGGATAGGGTGGCCTGTGGCGAAGGAGTTGAAATACCTACACATATGGTTTTGGAGTAGGGGAAGAAATTTAGCGTAATATGCCTTGGTATATCCATCCGGGCCAGGGCTCTTTCCATTCGGCAGAGCCTTAACCGTCCCAATAATCTCCTGAGGGGAAATGGGTGATTCGAGGTCTAGTTGCTGCTCTGGTGTCAGAGAAGGGAGCCCGGCCGAAGCGAGGTAGTCGCCAATAGCGCGTAGTTTAGCTGTCCGTTCCGCATGGGAGATATCTTTGTCTAAGTGATATAAGTCTGCGTAATAATTTCGAAATATTGAAGCAATATCAGAAGAGTGCAGGGTCGCCGTACCGCTGGGAGACCTAAGCGTGTGTACATGAGCAGTTATACGTCGCTTTCGAAGTGCTCTGGCCAGCATTCTGCCGCACTTGTTACCGTGTTCGTAAAATTTATGGGAAATATACCGTAGCTGTCTGCGGGCGCGACGGTCAAGGAGGCGTGAGAACAACTCCCTCAGCTCAGTCAGTCGTTTGCGGGCCTCAGCGTCTCCCTGGCGTTTATGTCGAATTTCTTCTTGTTGTAAAGCTGATAGCACCCTCTGAAAGTCTATCTGTCTTTCCCTCTTAAGTCTAGAACCCAAGGAGATGAGTTCTCCCCTGAGTACCGCTTTATGGCTCTCCCACACGACTCCCTCTGGCAAGTCCTCAGACACATTTTCTGCAAAAAAGTGGGTTATGGTGTCTGAAACCTTAGCTATCACTGAGACATCGTCCAGAAGACTTTCATTGAGTCTCCAAGACCAAGCCTTCGGGAGCCCGTCCGGGACCCTGATTGTAGCAAAAACGGGGGCATGGTCGGACATGGTGATATTCCCTATGTCAGCCGACTGCAGTAGTTCTAGAGTATCATGATCCACACACATGAGGTCTATGCGTGTATAGACATCATGCACCCCTGAGTAAAAGCTATAATCTCTGTCCGACGCGTGCAGAGCTCTCCACGCGTCGATGAGAAAATTATTCTGCAGCGATTTCCGAAAATGCTTAAGGAAGGCCTGGGAGTGTGTGGGGCGGCCATGAGAGGTATCTAGAAGCGGATCGGGACTAATATTGAAGTCTCCTCCAAGAATTAGAAGGCCTTCCCTGAAATCAGTCAGTTTTTCTAGTACCGAGTCTATAAAGGAAAGTTGTTGGGTGTTAGGTGCGTAGAGAGTCGCAAAAGTGAGTTTAGTGTTAGCTATGACCCCCTTCACGAATACAAAGCGGCCGTGTGGATCTACAAGGCTTTCTGAAGGTTGGAATGGGCAGGATTTGTGAAATGCGATGGCGGTACCACGTGATTTAGCTACCGGGGAGTTGCTAAAGAACCATTGAGTATAGAGATGCGTGGGTATCTTGGGGAGGGACTGCTGTCTAAAGTGAGTTTCCTGCAAGAATACTACTTGGGCCCCCAGTCGCTTCAGCTCGAGCCATAGCTTGTTGCGCTTGTGTGGAGAGCAGAGCCCCCTAACATTATAAGACAGTACCTTTAGTGATGGCATACCTGAAGCCGATGATAGTCGGACCGTCTGTACCCCTCAGTGAGTCCCTCGTGGATGGTGACAGATGAGAACACAACCTGAAGGCTAAAGCAACAAACAGTTAGCTATCAGAGACAATAAGGGGGACACTGATAAAGAGAAAAAAAAAAAAGGGGGGGGGAGGCGGGTGGGGAAGGGAAGGGAGGGGAGAGGGGGAGGGAAAAGAGTTGTAAGGAGGGGAGGGGGGATAAGGTACAAAGGTATAATAGTGAACTACAAAATCAGCCCGG
The DNA here is from genome assembly GCA_029206835.1 of Rana muscosa. Lineage (NCBI taxonomy): Eukaryota > Metazoa > Chordata > Amphibia > Anura > Ranidae > Rana > Rana muscosa. Next base: position 550,691,075 of record CM055116.1, on the reverse strand, counting down.
GGGGGGGTTATCAAACCCCCAAACCACCTGGGCTTGAGCTTGGTGTCCCGCTAGGGACGGTCACCTAGGTAGGTGAGGCCTAAGTGGGGTCGTGGGCAACCACCAAGGGGACGCGGGACCCGATGCCCCGTCCAGTCCATGAAGACAAATAAACAGGGTGGTGAGTAAGGAGTACCCAAACATGTACCCCCCAGAAGTGTAAAAAAAAAAAAACACAACAACATGGCATCTAAACACTGGGTTGCATATCAAACCCGCTCAACCAGTATGTAGCAGTAGGATCAGTCAAACGTTAGGGAACGTCACAGGGGCCCCAAGATCCGGTGTCCTGCATGGTGTGGGTCTGCGACGGCAGCGCTGCGGCCAGTAGCTCCTATGCCCAGTCCAGGGAGCCATTACAGAGAAAAGGGTGGGCTCAGGCTCTCCAAGGGACCGAATGTAAGTACACCTGCTACATGGTCAGTCTCTAGTAGCGGAGGGGCCTGGAGAGGGTCCCTCGGGCCCCCCGGGATCCACGGTTGAGGTAGCTGGGGGAGCGGGATATCAGGAACAGTGCGCCAATCTGGGAAGTCAACCTGGCGAAGTTCCAGGGTGTGCAGGAAGCGAGGGAGGTCATCTTTAGTGCGCAGCACAGCCCATCTGCCATTTTTGGACGCCTGGAGGCTAAAGGGGAAGCCCCAGCGGTATGTGAGGCCCGCAGCTTGAATTTCTGCAAGGAGTGGGCGCAAGGCCCGTCGCTGCATTAGGGTGCGTCTGGAGAGGTCCTGGTAGAAGGACAGCTGGGCTCCATCGAAGTCAAAGACGGGTCTATCACGCATCTTGTGCATGATGCGTTCTTTCAGGGTATATTTGTGGAGCCTGCAAATAATATCCCTGGGGTTCTCCGGGTCATCTGACGGGGGTCTGAGCGCCCTGTGGGCCCTGTCTATCTCGATCGGGGTCGAGGGTGGCAGGCTCAGGATTTCACGGAACACCCCCTGCAGCGTAGGTATAATGTCCTTAGGTCCAGTGGCTTCGGGTAGGCCGCGTATGCGAATGTTCGCTCGCCTGCTGCGGTTTTCCATATCATCTAATTGGCATAGGAGGGCCTCAATTTGGTGGCCGTGGGCAGAGGACTGGTCCCTGAGCTGGGAGATGGCGGGCACAGTATCATCAAGCTTCTGCTCCAAAGTCTCTACTCTGTGTCCCAGCTCAGTAGTGTCCGTTTTCAGCTGTTCAATATCCTGCTTAAAAGCCCTTTCAATCCGGCTGGTAAAACGCTCTAGATCCTCCTTAGTGGGGAGAGACCACAGATGCTGTCTGATATCCCTGTCGCCTGCCAGGTCTGCAATCACTGCATCCTGCTCCTGTGATGTGGTGGAGCGGGGGGAGGCAGGGGGGATGGAGTCACTGACCACCCTGGGAGAGGGAATAGGAGACAACACCGGCGGCGCAGGCTGAGCCTCGAGTTGCTGCTGTGGGGCCGCTCTCTCCGTCGCCATCTTGGATCTTCCCCTCTGCTGGCGGGGGGTGTCCGAGAGGAACGAATCCAGCGATCTCTGTCCCTGCTGGTTTGCGGTTTTGGGCTGTGACGATGCCCGACGCCGTTGTGACATGCCCTGGGTGACAAACGGGGGAAAGATCACCCCTGTAGCTGCTGTTAGTGCTGCGGACCGGACGGAGCTCAGGCACGGCACGTCCTTACTCCTCCATAGTCAGACCACGCCCCCCATATATTTTTTTTATTTACTTTTTATTGGAAAAATTATTAAAAATATACAACACACACCCACATTGGTGTAATACAGTTTCTTCATACATAAAATACCTATACATACATATTACCTAGCTTTCCCTATTACCCTTTTCCCATGTCCCCCCCTCCCCCCACTCCCCTACCACCCAGATCTGTAATTTTTCCTTTTTTCTTCTTTTCCTCTCTTTTCCTTTCCTTTCTTACTCTGTTTTATTATTTATCTTTTTCTATCGTTCCCTGCACAAATTTATCTGACCGTTTGAAAGCTCTCCATTTTTCCCATATTACTCTGTGGCTTTCCCCCCTTCCCTGCACTCCCTGGCTCAGGCATCCCATCTCAGAGATGTAGTCCACTCGCTGTATCCATTCTTTTATGGTTGGCTTTTTTATTGATAACCATTTTTTTGGGATTAACCCCGTTAAGCAGAGGTGGGACTAACATTTTTCTGTATTGCTTTTTTGTTTTATTTGTGCCGTGGAACAGACATGTCCAGGCGTTTTGTATAAATTTTTTCTCCAGTTACTACTTCAATATAGTCCACAATTCCCACGCAGTACTCCTCTATTATTGGGCATTCCCACCACATATGAATTGTCGTTCCCAGTTGCCCACAGCCCCTCCCACACAATGGGGAGTTGTTGGGGAGTATTTTGTTCATTCTCTCTGGGGTCAAATACCAACGTACCATGTTTTTATAATTTGTTTCTATCGTCGTTATGTCGGATGCAAAACCATATATTGCTTCAATCATTTGCTTTTCCTCTATTTCTTTACCCAGTTCCTGGCCCCGTTTTTCTAAAAAGGGTAACGATCCTTCCGTTTCTAATTCTGTTAATATTTTATATACCTGTGATATACCTTGCCTCAGCAGGTTCCCTTTACTACATATCTTTTCTATTGGAGTTAGTGCTGTTTTGTTTCTAATTGGTTGTGGAATAGTGCTGACTAAGTGTTTTAATTGAAAATATTCCCAATCACTAAGCTGGTTCCACAAATGCATCATAATTAAATCTTGTCTGGTCCTACTTAGTGACATAATGTCCTTTAGTTGTGCAGTTCCCAGTTGTTTTCCCAATCGTGTACCGTTTCCTGGCGTGAAAAACTCTGTGCCTGCTAATGGAATTAATGGAGAGTTTTATATTTCCATTTTTCGTGTCTATACAGTGTGTCCCAAGTTTTAAATACATTTCTGGTTATGTTATGTGTTTCTTTACCTAGTGCTCTAAATTTCGGTGGTATCCATATGCTTTTTTGTATATGTGTCTTACTTAAAATGTCTTCCATTTGTGCCCACTTCTTTTTTGTATGTGGATTTGCCCATTCCGCTAGTCTAGCTAAGATGATCGCTTTGTGGTATCTTCTTATATCTGGCAAGGCCACCCCTCCTTTTTTTTTTTTCCCCGAGTTAGCAGTGTGTAATTTATTCTGGCCTTTTTATCCTGCCATATATAGTTCAATATCATCGTTCTAATCAGCTTAAAGAAAGTTTGGGGTATGTCTATTGGAAGCATCTGAAGCTTATATGTCACTTTCGGTAGGATCATAATTTTTAATATGTTGATCCTTCCTATCCATGAAATGGGTCTCTTAGGAGGTGTTTTTTAGTTCTGCTTTTATTTAATTTAATAAGGGGATGAAATTGGCTGGGTACAGTTCTTCTAGCGTTGGTGTTATTTTCATTCCTAGGTATGTCAAAGGTTTTGTCTCCCAGGTGAACGGGAATTCTTTCTGTAATAATCTTTCTTCCTTTTTATCTATACCCAAGTTCAAAATTACTGTCTTAAATTGGGTTAATCTTGAAGTTTGAGAGCTCCCCATATTTTTTTATTTCCTTTACTACGTTGGGCAATGACAATCTTGGCCTTGTTAGGTATGGGAGTATGTCGTCTGCATACGCAGCCACTTTGTTCCTCCTCTCCTATTCTCACCCCCCCTATATCCGGACTATTCCGTATATTTGACAACAGTGGTTCTAATGCCAACACATATAGGAGGGGCGAGAGCGGGCACCCTTGTCTCGTTCTATTATACATCTCAAATACAGACGACACTCTCCCATTTACCTTTACCCTGGCCGTAGGGTGGGTATATAGATTTTTCATCCACCTCATATACTTTGGTCCCAACCCTATATACCAGAGTGTATCCATCATAAACCCCCAGTCGACTCGGTCAAATGCTTTTTCTGCATCTATTGACATGAGTACGACTGGGGGTTTCTTCTCCCTCCCTTTCTGAATCAACAATAGGGTTCTTATACTATTATCTCTCCCTTCCCTCCCTGCCACAAAGCCCGCCTGATCTGCGTTGATTAGTTCCGGCATTAGGGTTTTTAATCTCGTTGCCAATACTGTGTTCAACAGCGCTATAGGCCGGTAGCTGGAACATATAGTTCCATCCTTTCCTACTTTTGGTATAATAGAAATATTGGCAAGGAGAGATTCTTTTCTTATTTCTACATCTTCCCCTATTCTATTAAATGAGTTACATAGTTCTGGGACTAACTATTTTTTAAATTTTTTATAGTACTTAATCTGGAATCCATTGGGTCCTGGGCTTTCCACCCCTGCTGTTTCTTGAAGGGCTTTATTTATTTCTTCTTGTGTAATGGGGTCTTCTAGGCACTCTGCACTATCCGTTGTTAACTTTGGTAAGTTAGTTTGCTCTAAGTATTCCTGTATTCTAAGTTTCCTACTTTCCTCTTCCTGTTGTGTCTCTTTCGTTCTAATATCGTATAATGCGCTAAAATATGTCTTAAAGACTTCTGCGATTTCAGATGTTTTAAATTTCATCTCTCCTCTCTGTTTTTTTATTTTATCTATATAGTTTAAGGTTTTTTTCTCCTTTGCTATTCTTGATGGATACTTCCCGGGCTTGTTCCATTTGTATCTTTGCTTTGCTACGCTTTTAAATACTTTTCTAGTTTCTTGTTCCATTAAGTCTCTAAGTTGACCTTGCTTAATTATTATCTTTTGGTGTGTTTCCCTGTCTTGCTGATTTTTATCTTTTTGCTCCAACTCATTCAATTCCTTTAACAGATTTTTCCTGTTTAACTCTTTTTTTTTTTTTTTTTTTAAACGTTTTTATTAAACACTGTACACATGAAGCATGGCATTACAGGGTATATGGCAATAATAGTAACAGAGATCAGATACAAGTACCAATACATTGACATTCACAGATCAGACAGAGACAGAGTCGGAACCCAACCCAGAGTAGTGTATTTTAGGGACTGTATACGTCAGGATCAACCCGTACAAGTATCAGATACCGAAAGCCACCTGTCCCAAATCTTATTGCATTTATCCGGGCATCCTCTATTAAGATATATAATTTTCTTATAAGGCAAAGTGGCATTCACATCTGCTTTCCACTCAGAGAAACTAGGAGGTGTAGGTCTCATCCAGTGTCTAGCTATAATCTTTTTAGCTGAAAAAAGTGTTTCATGAAGTCAAGTTTTAGTGAATTTATCGGGTTCCGCGCCGGGGAAAATACCCAGCAGGCATATTTTTGGGTCAAGGGTCAGGGGGGACCCCATGTCATCATGGAGGAAATCTACTATTTGTTTCCAGAAGCTCTGGAGTCAAGGACATGTCCAGATCAGGTGAAAAAACGTACCAGCCTCTCGTGTACACATCGCACATTCCGTACTAGTCCCGGGCTTAAAACGAGCCACTCGGAGAGGAGTAAGGTAAGCACGATGTAAAATGTACAGTTGACATTATCTGAGAGTCTAGGAGAAACGGTCTTGCAGGCATCAAGTGCCTCACTCCACTCCTCATCCCCCAGCGATCCCACATCCCTCTCCCACCTCGGTTTGAGATTGTATGCTAAGGCAGTAGCAGACGGGGTGAGAAGCATGTTGTAAAAGTCAGAGATCAACCTGCGAGGGTCTGAGCTCTTGATCACCGCCATCAGGGTGTTGGGGGTGGGCTGCGGGATGGAGGAGGGAAATTGGGCTCGTATGGCATGACGGAGCTGTATGAATCTATAGTGCATGGATCGTGGAAGTGTGTATTGCTCCTGAAGATTAGTGATGAGCCGAACACCCCCGGGTTCGGTTCGCACCAGAACCCGCGAACGGACCGAAAGTTCGCACGAACATTAGAACCCTATTAAATACAATGGATGCGAACGTTCGGATTCTAAAGTGCTAATTATAACGACTATTATCCATGTTATTGTCCGAAACAGAGTTTGGGAACCCGGCTTCTGCACCAGGGGACATGTATCAATGCAAAAAGAAGTTTTAAAAACGGACGTTTTCCGGGAGCAGTCATTTTAATGATGCATAAAGTGAAAAAAAAAAAGTCAAATATTCCTTTAAATATTGTACCTGGGGGGTGTCTAAAGTATGCCTGTGAAGTGCCACGTGTTTCCCGTGTTTAGAACTGTCCCTGCACAAAATAACATTTCTAAAGGGAAAAAAGCCATTTAAAATTGCTTGCGGCTTTAATGCAATGTCTGGTCCCGGTAATATGGATGAAAATCTTTAGGAAAAATGGCATAGCTACCCCATCAACCCCCCCCACCCCAGCCCATTACCAGCCCCTTTGGGTCTTGTATGGATATTAAGGGGAACCCCGCACACAAAATAAAAAAGGACCTATATACTCTGAACAGCCGTATACAGGCGGTGCATACAAGACAGGGACTGTAGGTTTGTTCTTATGTAGAATGTGTTTTTATTTTTGAACAGCTGCATTGTTTAAGTGGAGCTCCATGCCAAATTCCTTTTTTTTAGCTTTTTGTAAAACATAGGGAACGGTTATCACCCCTGTCACATTTTTTTTGCTGTCTGTGCCCGTTCAGAACATTTCACCTCACTTTGCGTCCCAATGACAACTGTTTTTGAAATGTGGTGTTTTTATTGAAACAAGGATTGGTGATAAAGCATCAGTAGACAGGAGACACCTTTCTCCCATATTAATTCTTACAGGAGAGAATTTTCCTTCCAAGGGGTAGATTTCCTCTCACTTCCTGTTGTCTTCTTCCGTTTGCAAGTAGTAGTAGTTTGTAAGTTGGATGTTTGAAAGTAGGGACCTTCCGTATATACTCTGCAGAAATTGGCCCCTTAGGTGTTGGTGTTGGCACAACACTGAAAGCACTCACAGTTATTCTTGGTGGGTGCTGGAACGCCCTGCTGTCAACTATAATATCAGGAATTGTAATAACATATAATTGTTGATCAGTGGTAGTAAAAATTGGGCCTTTGATGGTGGTGCTGGTGCCACAACACTGTAAGGCCTGACAGTTACTCTTGGTGGGCGCAGCAATGCTCCCTGCTGTGAATTATTAGATCAATAATTATAATTGCATGCCCCTGTTGAACAGGGGCTGAAAAATTGGGCCTTTGGTGGTGGCGGTGGTGGTGATGGTGGTGCTGGTGCCACAACACTGTAAGGCCTGACAGTTACTCTTGGTGGGCGCAGCAATGGGCCCTGCTGTGAATTATTAGATGAATAATTATAATTGCATGCCCCTGTTGAACAGGGGCAGAAAAATTGGGCCTTTGGTGGTGGTGGTGGTGGTGATGGTGGTGCTGGTGCCACAACACTGTAAGGCCTGACAGTTACTCTTGGTGGGCGCAGCAATGGGCCCTGCTGTGAATTATTAGATCAATAATTATAATTGCATGCCCCTGTTGAACAGGGGCTGAAAAATTGGGCCTTAGGCACTGGTGGCACAACACTGCAACCCCTCACAGATACTGTACTTGGAGCACAGCAATGAGGCCTGTTGCAAAGTATTGCATCAAAAATTTTAATTACACGCCCCTGTTAAACAGGGGCTGAAAAATTGGGCCTTAGCCACTGGTGGCGTCACCCATAAACCAAAATGATCTTCCAAGCTATCATCGTTAATCGTATCATTGAGGAGGAGGAGGAGGATAGCCAGTCAACATAACAGCACAGGCACTCAGCATCAGCATCAGTCTTGAAGGGATGTGACATTTTAAAATCAATTAGTCTGTTATATCAGCATCTGGTGTGTGGTAGCTGGTGGTGATCCAAGACTGGTTCATCTTGATGAAAGTCAGTCGATCAACCGAGTCGGTGGACAGGCGCACCCTGTGATCCGTGACAAATCCTCCAGCAGCACTGAATGTGCATTCTGAAAGAACGCTGGATGCAGGACAGGCCAGTAGCTCAATTGCATACTGTGCAAGCTCTGGCCAGTGATCCATCCTCAAGACCCAGTAAGCCAGAGGATTTTCGGTGGGGAAGGTGTCCAAGTCTGACCTTGCCCCTAGGTATTCCTGCACCATGTATATCAGACGCTGGCGATGGTTGCTGGAACCGATCATACTTTGGGGCTGCGGACTAAAGAATTGTCTGAACGCATCGGTCAGACGGCCACCTTCCCCACCGCTCCTTCTTTGACTGCCCGAAGCCTCAGCAACTCGTTGTCCAGGACCAGGAGTTTGTAACCTCCCAGTCTCTGGGAACGCGTTGCACAGACCTTTCTGCAAGGCCTCCCGGAGTTGTCTCATCCTCTGCTCCCTCTGCGACGGTACGATAAGGTCCGCAACCTTACCCTTGTACCGTGGATCAAGGAGAGTGGCCAGCCAGTAATGGTCCCTCTCCTTGATCCGAAGAATACGAGGATCCTTCCGCAGACTTTGCAGGATCAGGGAGGCCATGCAGCGTAGGTTAGCTGAGGCATTCAGTCCGGAGTCCTCTGGGTCACTAAGGACGACATGATCCGCAGCCACCTCCTCCCAGCCACGTACAAGTCCACTGGTTTCTTGGGACTGTAAATCATCCCTAAAAGACTGCTGCTGATGATGCTGAGTGCCAGCCTCCACCTCCATGCTGACACAATCCTCCTCCTCCTCTTCCTGTGCGATGGGTGGGACAGAAGGAACACTGTCTGGGTAAAGGGGGCCTTGAGAGGCAAGGAAGTCCTCCTCTTCCTGCCTCTGTTCTGCCTCAAGTGCCCTGTCCATTATTCCACGCAGCGTGTGCTCCAACAGGTGGACAAGAGGTACAGTGTCACTGATGCATGCACTGCCACTGCTCACCATCCTCGTGGCCTCCTCAAATGGTGCCAGGACAGTGCATGCATCCCTGATCATGCCCCACTGGCGTGGTGAAAAAAACCCGAGCTCCCCTGACCCTGTCCTGGTGCCGTAGTCACACAGGTACTCATTGATGGCCCTCTGCTGCGTGTGCAGCCGCTGCAGCATGGCCAACGTTGAGTTCCACCTGGTGGGCATGTCACATATAAGGCGGTTCTTGGGCAGGTTCAACTCCTTTTGAAGCTCAGCCAGGCGAGCACTGGCATTATAAGATCTGCGGAAATGCACACAGACTTTCCTGGCCTGCCTCAGGACATCCTGTAAGCCCGGGTACCTGCCCAAGAACCGCTGCACCACCAGGTTAAGGACGTGAGCCATACAGGGCACATGGGTCAGTTGTCCCTGTCGGAGGGCGGAGAGGAGGTTGGTGCCATTGTCGCAAACCACCATTCCTGGCTTAAGCTAGCGTGGCGTCAACCACCTCTCGGCCTGCCCCTGCAGAGCAGACAGGACCTCTGCCCCAGTGTGGCTCCTGTCCCCCAAACACACCAGCGCAAGCACGGCATGGCATCTTTTTGCCTGCGTACTTGCGTAGCCCCTTGAACGCCTACGGAGCACCGCTGGTTCCGAGGACAAACCACAGGAAGAGGCCATGGAGGAAGAAGAAGAGGGGGTGGAGGAGAGAGGTGTGTCACAACCAGTAGTAGCATTTTGGAGGCGTGGCGGTGGAACAACCTCCAACACTACTGCACCTTGTCCTGCATCCTTCCCAGCTGCCAAAAGAGTGACCCAATGGGCCGTGAAAGAAAGGTAACGTCCCTGTCCATGCCTGCTGGACCATGAGTCAGCGGTAATATGCACCTTACCGCTGACCGCCCTGTCCAGCGAGGCCAAGACATTGCCTTCCACATGCCTGTAGAGAGCCGGAATCGCCTTCCGTGCGAAAAAGTGGCGTTTGGGTACCTGCCACTGAGGAACCGCACATTGCACAAACTCACGGAAGGGGGCCGAGTCTACCAACTGAAAAGGCAGCAGTTGAAGCGCTAGCAATTTAGCCAAGCTAGCATTCAACCGCTGGGCATGTGGATGGCTGGGAGTGAACTTCTTTCGACGGTCCAGCAGCTGGGGAAGGGAAATTTGCCTGCTAGAATCGGACGTTGGTGTACTGCTAGCAGAGTGCCCGCAAGTACTTGCCTGTGACACACCTAATTCTACACCTTCATTCCTCTCAGAGCAGGTTTCAGAGAGGAGTGAAGGTATAGTGGGGTTGGAGATCCCAGCTGATGCGGTGCAAGAAGAGGTCAGCTTTGTTCTTTGGTGTGGGTCTTTAAGGTAGGCTTGCCAACGAGCTGCATGGCAGGTCAACATATGTCTGATCAAGCATGTGGTGCCCAAGCGGCTGATGTTTTGGCCACGCGATATACGCTTGAGACATATGTTGCAAACAGCAGCTGTGCGATCTGATGCACTCGCCTCAAAAAAGGCCCACACCAAAGAACTTTTTGAATGATGGGTAGAGGCAGCGCCCTGCACAGGCGGAGCTCTGCGGTGTGATTCCGTCGGTGTGCTGCCCATACGCTGGCCACTCAAGGGCATCCTGCCTCGTTGGAGATGTGCCTCCTCCTCATCCTCCTCCTCCTCCTCTCTCCTATTAGGCACCCACGTGGAGTCAGTGACCTCATCATCCCCTCCCTCCTCATCACTGGAGCCAATCTGGCAGTATGCTGCAGCTGCTGGAGCATGACTGCCAGATTGGTGTCCTTCTTGAGCATCCCCTCTCTCTGCTCTCACGCTGCTGCCTTCCTCTAGCTGGGTATCATCATCAGATCCTTCCAAACGCTGGGCATCCTCCTGGAGCATGTACCCAACACTGTGCTCAAACAGTTTGGGGTACTCCTCAGGAGGAGGACATGGTGGGTCTAGGGAAGGATTGACTAATGAAGATAATGATACCAGAGAAGAGGACGCTTTGGCAGCTGCTTTGCCAGTACCCTGAGCCTGGGTGAGAGAGGATGAGGAGGATGAGGTGGGCTTGGTCATCCACTCTACCAAGTCTTCGGCATGATGTGGCTCAACATGTCCAGCTGCCGAAAAGAAGGACAAGCGTGTCCCATGGCCATGTGCTGATGACAATGCACCGCGTCCACGACCAGCACTGTTGCCCCCAGACACAGAGCCTGCTTGCCCTCTTTTTTTGCCTCCTGACTGTCTGCCTCTCCTTGGTTGCCTTCCAGACATTTTAATGGATGGCCTGCAGGGAGATGGGAAAAAGAGCAATAAGGGCTACCTTCAGGTGTATACTGTGCAGGAGGCTTAGCAACAATGACACTGACACTGTCCCCTGCCTATCCTTCTCTGTCCCTAAACACAAGGATTGAAAATATGGTTCAGCAAAATAGTTTTAGAACAGAATAGCACACTGACACTTTCCCTCACTGTCCTACTCTGTCCCTCCCTACAAACAAGATTTAGCACAGAATAGCACACTGATAATTTCTACGAGTGTCCTTCTCTGTCCCTAAACTCAAGGATTGAAAATATGGAACAGCAAAATTGGTTTAGAACAGAATAGCACACTGTCAGTTTCACTCACTGTACCTCTCTGTCCCTAAACTCAAGGATTGAAAATATGGTTCAGCAAAATAGTTTTAGAACAGAATAGCACACTGACACTTTCCCTCACTGTACCTCTCTGTCCCTAAACTCAAGGATTGGAAATATGGTTCAGCAAGATTGGTTTAGAACAGAATAGCACACTGACACTTTCCCTCACTGTACCTCTCTGTCCCTACAAACAAGGATTAGCACAGAATAGCACACTGTCACTGACACTCTCCCTACCTATCCTTATTTGTCCCTAAACACAAGGAATCCAGGATTAGTAAAGGAAAAATAATGACACTGTCCCTGCCTATGCTTCTCTTTCCCTGCTCCGGAACACACTACACAAGGCCGCTGCGCTGGCGGCCTTTTATAGTGTGGGGCGTGTACTAAACCCCCTCAGCAATAATTGGCCACAGGCATCCTGCCTGTGGCCAATCATTGCCCTCCTCGCTGCTGGCGCTGTGATTGGCCAAGCATGCAGGGTCACAGTGCATGCTTGGCCAATCACAGCGCCTGGATGACACTGCGATGGCGTAGTGCATTGTGGGCCGTTCGCGTCACTCGAATTTGGCGCGAACGGCCCAAATCGTTCGATCTTCGTCGACCGATCGAACAGCCGATGTTGGAGTCGAACGTATGTTCGACTCGAACACGAAGCTCATCCCTACTGAAGATCTTCAAAGTTTCTAAGGGCCCCATCAGATAGTATGTAGTGTACATAAAAAATCCCTCTCCTACTCCACACCTCCGTATCAGGAATCAGACGCAGCTCAGGGAGATTTTTATTGTGCCAGAGGGGGGGTGAAATCGTTAAAGGGCAGGATCTTGACCTGTTTAGTAGCAATGTCCCAGATTCGTCTGTATTGATATTGGAGCGACTTACGATCACCGTCAGAGTCACTGCCACTCCTCCCCACAGCAATCGCCCTCAAGGGATCTGAGGTGCACTGCACCCACGAAGGACACAGCAGGGTAAGGAATCGGAGTCTGTCAGTTTTGTCTATATGATAAAGCTGAGATAGCTGGGCCGCCATTTAATAGAAGTCTAGGTCCGGAAGGGCTGTTCCACCTAAGTTTGTAGGGTTTTTAAGTGCTTTCCAGGCCAGTTTATGTCTATTACCACCCCACACAAAAGACTTAAGCAGGGATTCCAGTAATTTTAAAATATTTTAGGGGTATAAAGATAGGTGAGTGCCAAAGCATATAAAGCATTTTAGGCAAGAGAATAATTTTACAATATTCACCCGGCCCCATACTCCCAAAGGTAGTCTGGCCCAAACCTGAATTTTGGACTTCAGTAAAGTAAACAGGGGCTCTATATTCAGGGCAATATAGTCGGCTGGAGACCTGGATACAGAGACTCCCAAGTCCCTTAATCAGGCTGACCCGCTGTACCTGCAGGGCAGGGGGGGGGGAAACTGTCAATGGGCAAGATTTGGGACTTATCCCAGTTTATTTTGAGGCCAGAAAAAGACCCAAAACATTCTATGGTCTGTAATGCAGTATGTAAGGAAGTGTTGGAGTCTGCTAAATAAAGTAACGTGTCGTCCGCGTATAAACAAATTTTTTCTACCAGGGATCCCAAGCCAAGGCCACGTATCCTGGGGTCATTCCTAATGGAGATTGCCAAAGGCTCGGCAGCTAGAGCATAGAGCAAGGGGGACAAAGGACACCCTTGTCTAGTGCCCCTGGTCAGGTCGAATAGAGTAGACGTCCAACCATTGGCAACAACCTTGCCCCTCGGGGCTTGGTATAGGATCTGGACCCATCTGATGAAGCCCGGACCAAAGCCGAACCCCCGCAGACAGCCCCACAAGTACCTCCACTCCACTGAGTCGAAGGCCTTGGCTGTGTCCAAGGCCACCACCACCCGAGAGCCAACCTCCGTATGCACCACCTGCAGATTGATATAAAGCCTTCTAAGGTTGAACAAAGTGTTGCGGCCTGGCATAAAGCCAGCCTGGTCTGTATGAATGAGACTCAGAATCACTTGGTTCAAGCGTAGGGCCAAAATTTTTGCGAGGATTTTTATGTCAACCTGCAGGAGAGATATAGGCCTATATGACCCTGGCAAACCCAGGTCCTTGTCCGGTTTAGGTATAAGTACTATGGTAGCCTCTCTCATAGAGGGGGGGAGGACAGCAGTCTCAAAGAGGTAGTTATATAGCGCAAGGAGCCTAGGAACAAGGATTTCACTGTATTGCGAGTAGAATTCAATAGGCAGACCTTCGGAACCTGGGGCTTTAGAGTTGTGGAAGCTGGCAATTGCCGCAACCACTTCATCTGTGGTGAGGGGTGACTCTAGGGTGACTAACTGTTCGTCCGTCAGTTTCGGGAAGTCAGTTCCTGCAAGTAATTCTGTCAACTGGTCATCTGTGCCGGACGACTGGGATGTGTATAGTTGGCTGAAAAAAATCTCGGAATCGGTTAGATACCGTTCGTGGGTCAGAGATCACACCGTCATCGGGGTCAGTAAGTTAAATAACAGTTGGGGGCCTATCTTCACTATCAACCACGTAAGCCAACAGTTTACCTGCTTTTTCCCCCTGTTCGAAGAACTTCTGTTTTATCAAAAAACAGTTTACGTCTGGCAGCCTCATATTGAAGCTGGTCTACCACCCTGGACTGAAGTTTAAGAAGGTCAGCATGCACCGGGGAGGGGTCAGCTATAAAGGATCTTTCAGTGGCCCACAGATCAGACAGAGCCCTGTCCAATGCAGCTGCTGAATCTGCCTTAAATCTATTAATGCGGGCGGATAGAACCATACGGGCATGTAACTTAAAGGTTTCCCAGACCACATCTGGAGGAGCAGACGTATCGTTATCTGCAAAAAAATCGGTCCAGGCACAGGTAAGTTCGTCATCCTCCGACAACAGAGACCGCCAAAACGGGTTCAATCTTCAAGAAGGCGGAGGTTTATCCAGTGGCATTGATAAAGTGACCCAGTACGGACTATGATCCGAGAGTAGCCTAGGGGAGAACCCCGCTTCTAGTAAGCGGGGTGCAAGTACAGTAGATGCAAGAATCAAGTCAATACGGGACATGGTTTTATGGGAAGCTGAAAAGCATGAGTAAGCTCTGGCTTGGGGGAACTTATACCGCCAGGTGTCAATAAGGCTAAAGGCAGAGATAAGTCTGGAGGAATGGTTCACCATAAATTTTAACTGAAAGGAACACGTAGCGGCCCTGTGGATCAGAAAGCACATCACACAACTCAAAGTGGACCGCCTTGGCGACCAACACCGAAACCCCGCGGGCCTGGGTAGAGTAGGTCGAATGGTATGCCCACCCCACCCAGGGCCGCCGGAGCGCCATCTGAAGCCGCCCGTCCACATGCATCTCCACCAGCACCATTATGTTAGCTCTTTGTTTTTTGAGAAGTGCGAATACCGCGGACCTTTTTACCTTATCCCGCAGTCCCCGGACATTCCAGGTAAGTAGCTTTAGTGTGGTCATCTGAGAAACTGGGGGATAAGTAATGCGCCAAGGGCAGTCCAGCCCACCCAACTCAAGCACACAGTGTATAACATATCCAACCTGTCAAGCTGTATACATATAGTGGTACATTGTAAATAAAAAATATGAAGGTGTCGCATCCAGTAAAAAAATAAAGTCCTCAAAAATATACATGTATTGCTGTGTAGAAAACCCAAACAAACTAAACCCACCCCCCACCCACCCCAACTGGTGCGGGTATTACCCAAAACAAAACTTAGAGGAGCAACTAGATAAAGTGCCGAAGTAACAAAAGGGGCCACAAGATGTTGAAGGCGTTTGAGAAGCCTGGGGCCACAGATCCAGGGGAGTCACTAGCCAATAACAGATGGCTAACCACAACCATCCCCAGACTCGGGGGAGGGCTGTCCAGAGATGCAGACCCACCCGGATCCTTCCGACACAAGAATTATCGTCATTGCTGAGGGGGCGACTAATCGCTGCAAAGAACAGTCAAAAAATGTAAGACCATAGGTGCTCCAAGTATAAGTCCCTATCAATATTGAGGATGAGGAATGTAGACCATCAGACAAAAGGATGAGTGGGACCAATTCGCCATAGGAGGGGAAGAGTAATTTTAGAGTGGAGAGGGGGGGAAAGGGGGGGAGAAAGCCGGCCTTCTAAAGGGGTCCTGAGCAAAATATCCAAGGAAGGGGCCGTATAGAGGGGGGGCAGGGGAGAGGGCACATACCGAACAATCCAGGTAGAGGAGACACCGTAGGGGTCTTTATGCAGAAGGGTTGCAGGGTACGGGATACACGGTGGAGGACCACTTATTCAGCTGCACGTCTGGAGGGGTCCGGACGCTCAAGTCAGGCAATAACATCAGCCGGATCTTCAAATAAAAACACCCGGCCGTCCCTTTCCACCCTGAGGCGCGCCGGGAATAGCATGGAGTACTTGAGATGCTTCATCCTGAGCCTCTTCTTGGCCTCGCAGCCCTGGCGGCGGCGCTGCACGTCCGCGGAGAAATCTGGGAAGATTGCAATCCTGGAGTTGCCCAGCTTAATGTTGCCCTTCTCTCTAGCCATTCGTAGTACCGCATCCAGGTCCTTAAAGTTTAAAAACGTAGCAATAAACGTGCTGGGGGGAGCCCCCTGCGGAGGAGCCCTAGCCGGCATGCGGTGTGCTCTTTCCACTGTAAGGATAGGGGAGAAGGCCTCACGGCCATAAGTGGTAATGAGAAGCTGCTCCAGAAAAGTGGTAGGGTCTCTCCCCTCCGTTCCCTCCGGCATTCCAATGAAATGGAGATTACACCTCCGAATCCTGTTCTCCATCTCATCCTGCTTCTGAGCAAGCTGGAAGAGCTGGAGCTGCATGCGCTCGGAGCCCGCCTGGAGCGGAGGTATGGTGTCCTCCACATCGCTGATGTGAGTCTCGGCCTCCGTGACCCTCTCCCGTAGCTTCTGAAAATCCTGCCGCATAAGGGAAATATCTACCTTAACCTCCTCGATTTGGGAAGTGAGTGAGGCTCGGCAGAAGGTGATAGCTTCCAGGAGCTTCTCAGTGTCTCTTCCTGGCGTGGCCTGGTCAGAGCACGAGGCACCGCCATCTTCCCCAGGAGTGTCCTTGTCCTGGCGGCGATATTGATCCAGCTTGGCGATGGCAGTGCTCTGCACTTTCGGCGGAGACATACCAGGATGTGTGCTAGCTCTTGCCACAATCGACTGGGGTCTGTCAGGATGCTTTAGGGTAGCAGGATCAGCGAATTAGCAGGATTAATGTACGGAGCTCTTCTCTCATGCATCCTACCCCATTCCCTGTCAGGCCACGCCCCTCTTTCTTTCTTTTTCCCTGCCCCTATGGAGATCAGTTTACCTCTTATACAAGCCTTATGTGCTTCCCATATCATTGCCACACTTACTTCTGGTGTATTATTTGTTCTAAAATATTCCTCCAATTTCCCTTGAAATTTTCTCACTTAATTCTTTATTATCTAAGAGGTCTTCATTTAAACTCCATGTACCCTTTCTTTGTTCTATGTTGTTGAATCTTATTTTCAACATTACTGGGGCGTGATCTGAAATTGATACTACACCTATCGAGGTATCAACTACATATTCCAAGAGCCCTTGGGTCGACTAACATAGTCCAGTCTCGAATACGTGTCGTGCATCGTTTAATAATACACATAGTCTTTTTTTACTTGGAATGCATCAATCTCCACGATTCTGCTTATTGATGGTTATATATATTTTTATTGACCAATTTTAATTGTTTGCTATCTCGTATCGGTGCACCAGACGTATTATCGAGTCTGTGTTCCATTGCAAAGTTGAAATCCCCAGCAAGAATTACATAACCTTGTTTAAAGTCCATTAGAGCATTTAAGATCCCATTCAAGTATTTTTTAGGGTGGTTGTTTGGACAGTATACATTTGCTAATGTATATTTTTTTCCCTGGAGATTCCCTTTTAAGAACAAATAGCGACCCTCTGGGTCCACTCTTCTTTCCTCTACTATAAAACTGATGTTCTTCCCCACACCTATGGCTACTCCCTTTGATCTTTTATTTGGGGAATCTCCATAATACCAGGTTGGAATCGCACGCGAGTATATTTTTGTATTCGAGTCTAGTGCTAGATGTGTCTCCTGCAGGAAAGCAATTTCTGCGGAATACCTTTCCAGCTCCCTTAATATCATGTGCCTTTTTTCTGGGGAGTTGAGACCTTTTACGTTATATGAAATGAAATCTACATCAGTAATTTTTGTTTCCCCTTTCTTTTTTCTTTTTTCTCTTCCCCTTCCCTCTCTTTCCTCCCTCTCTCTTCCTCGAATGTACAGATCCTTTTTCCTCCCATCCCACCACCTCCTTCCCCCCTTCCCCCCTCCCTTGTTGGAACCTTGACCTCATGGTCTTAGTGCAGGATTTTCTCCCTTAGTACCACTCCACTTTAGGTACTCTGCACCCTAAGCCCGAGGTGGAGTTCTGTTTGGCACTGTTAATCCCCACTCCCCTACTGCTAGGGAGATGGTGCCAGAGCAGTCAATGTGTTCAGGTCTCCGTATCCCTCTCTATATATCTTTATTTCATCTCCCCCGCACACCTGCCCCCGTCCCCCCTACTGCAAAAAAAACAAAAAAAAACCACTATCTCCTCCTATCACCTTCTCTATTTGTTCTATTTAGATATCTGGTATTGGAATTTCTAACTAACTTTCTACAAAATTCGGGTATCTCTTCGATAAATCTCAGTCTTGTCGAGATGCCATTTTGTTCTCCCAGACATGCTGGGAAACCCCAGTTATACTGGATCTCATGTTCCAGGAGAACCTTCAATAAAAAGGTTTTAGGTTCCTTCTTCTTTTCAACGTTTCTTGAGATAAATCATGAAAAATTTGAATGTGGTTTTCTTCTAATTTTATTGGTGACTTTCCCCTCAAGTTTCTCCATAGTTGATTTTTTTCCTCCCAGTTTTCAAATCGCACAATGATGTCTCTCGGGTTTTCCTGCAGTATTTCTTTTGGCCTTCTTATTCTATGTGCTCTCTCGATTTTCATTGGGGATGTTATTTCTCTATCGAGCAATGGGTTACAGATTTTCCCATTATTATTTCTGGCTGAGATGTCTCGGGTACCCCTCAAATTCTTATGTTCTTCCTTCTATCTCTGTTCTCTTGATCTTCCAGTTTGTATGCTTGTTCCTGTTCTTTTTTGATAAATTTTATTTCTCCTTCCAGCTTTTTTATGGTGATTTCATTACAGTCTGTTTTTTTTCCACTTCCTCCACTCTTTCACGCATATACCCCATGTTTTCCTGTATTACTTCCATTTGTGCTTTTAATGCTTTTTCCAGGGCCGCAAACATGCCCTCTATTTCCTTTTTTGTTGGTAATAGCGCCTTGTTTTGTTGTTCCTCCTCTTTTCTCTGCTCAAGTTCTGCTTCGGCCTCTTGTTCTATTCTGGACTCTGATAGCGTATCTCTTCTGGCCTTTTTTCTTTTCCTTTTTCTTCTCCTTGCTGTCCGTCTGATTACTTTTAACTCCTTGCTGCTTTTCCGCTGCCTGTTTGTCTCCATTTCCGCTACGGGTTACGTATTTATTCATTGGGCCCGGGCTAGGGATCAGACCTAGCCGTGGAGATTTTGGGGTTGCCCTCTTTCCCCTCGTACTCATGCTGCTTAAATTTCTCGATCTATCTCCCCAGTGTTTATTAGTGGGGGGGGGGGGGGAGGGTGGTATGCTCGGTGTGTTTCTTCTGCGAACTGTTCTTTAAGGTCTTGTAACCTCTGCTATATTCCACCCTTCTGTCCGCTGCCGTGCCTCTTTCCAATGACCCAGCAGTTTTTCTGTGTCCTCACTGCTAGTACACTGCCCCACCAACCGCACAGCGCCAGTTGGACGGGAGTAACACTTCTGTTGTGCCCCCTTTTTCTTTTTTCTTCCTTTTTTTTTTTTATATAAATCATAGACAGTTTACAGTTATAGTTTAGCCATGGTATCCACTTTTCTGTGGATTCATGGCACTCACTGCTAGCACAATGTTCAACTACCACACAGCACCACACAGTGCTAGGGAGTATAGGGAGTATAGACAAACAAAAGTAACAAGTCTGATGTGCCTTTTTTCCCCCTTTTTTTTGGTAATCACAGACAGTTCACAATTCACAGCCCCAATGTCAGGGAAACGGCTGTAGGAGAACTGGCAATCATGCCAGTACTAGTAATGGCCGCTTCCAGCACATCCCTGTGCGCACTGACGCAAGCGGCGCGAATAGGCGCACGCACATGCGCAATGAACACATGCGCACGCACATGCGCAATGAACAAATGTGCACGCACATGCGCAATGGAACCAACGGGCACGTGCGCATGCGCGGGAGCATCAATCGGCGCACGCAACAGATGCAGCCACTTGCTGGCCTATATAAGACGGTCACTGACCCCCTCTCATTGCTTGATAGTCTTCAGCCTTCCTGTGTTCCTGAGACTCTGTTAAACTGCTGTTTGGATTCCTGTTGTGACCCGGCTTGTTCCTGACCTGTCTGATCTGCTCTCCTGGTTTGACCCTCTGGCTTGCTTTACCGATTTGTTGCCTTCTCCTCCACCTGATCCCGGCTTGTTCCACGGACTTGCCTCAGTCATCTGTTCCTGCCTGCTTCCTATTACCAGACCATTTGCTTGTCTCCGTTCCTGCAACCTGCCTCCTCCTATTGCTGGATCTACTGGGTTTGACCCTCAGCCTGGCTGCCACTACTACTCCTTGAGCGGTGTCCTGCATCCACCAGTGTTCTTCAGGATCCCACCAGCCCTGCTCTCCTGGACCCATCTGGCAACCTGTGCTTCTCTGGGCACTACACCCTCTGTACCCAACCTCAGGGGTGTACTGAACTCAGCCGCAAGGGGAGCCCTCTCGGCATTTCGGCCTCCAACCAGGTACGTGACACCCAACTCGGCACATCTCAGGAAGACAGATAGCAGTAAATATTATAAAAGCAAAGAAAATCCACTGCTAACACACTGCTCCAGCTCCACACAGCGCTAGAGGGTGTAAGTGGATAAGAAGTAACACGTTTTCTGCACTTTTGTAGTAAATTCTACCAGCGAACGGTTCCACTTCAGCACGTTACAGGAGGGTACAACAGCAGAGAATCAGAAAAAAAAAGTGACAAGTGTCAGGTCACCTGTGGCCAGGTGACAGATGCACACCGTAGGGGGACAGGAGTGCACCGCAAGGTAGTGAACCCTATGGCTGACTGCTGCGGATAGGAAACTGGGTGGTTGTGGAAAGCGGGACCAGAGGAGCACAACCGGGATCCTATGGGAAGCTAGAGCCAAGATTCCCCAGGGCGCGGAGTCTAAGACCCAGCAGGTCTTCTCCAGAGCCTCTAGTGGTGAGGATGTTATGCTGCAGGCTGGGTCCAGGTCGCGGCCCCTAGAGTCTCCTAGCTCACGCCCCGTAGGATAAGGGGACAAGAGGGGAAGCAGCAGCACGAGATATAAGAGTAACGAATAACGAGCTGAAAGTCAAGGGCCACAAGCAGACAAGGATAACGAAAGACAAGCCGAAGGTCAAGGGTCACGAGCAGACAGGGATAGTCGGGGACAAGCCAATAACGTAACAGAGAGACAGATGTAGCACACGGCAGGCAGGAACCCAAACACACAATGCCTAACAAACACGTTGATCAGCAAAGCAGGCTTGCAGTGCACAGGTTAATATAGTGTTCTGTGGAGTCAGGCTGGGAGGAGATTATAAAGGAAGCCAGGTGAAAGGGTTCTGGCCTCTAAGATGAACACATGGGAAGGAAGGTAAGCTGACAGACAAACACTACTGCATATCCATAACAAGTTTTTATGGTACTCGCTGCCAGCCCCGAATTCCAGCTCAACACTTCAGGGGGGAACAAAGCTGGCAATTTTTAAGCATTTATTACTAGTTTTCAATATTTTGTAATGTTCATAATTAACTCACTGGTTCGCTTCCACCCCAGAGGGTGCAGACCACTTTAAACTGTTTTTCTGTACTTTTTTATCTTACTCCCCACGTCCACGGTTTAAGAGGGGCTGAGCGAGGCTGAGGAGGCTGAAGAGGGTCTGCTCTGATAAGTGGAGGCGAGGGGGGTTACTATAGGCAAAAGTCCTGTATTATGAGGCGGCTCCCGTGGCTTTCTCCTCTGTTATAATCTTACCAGGACTTGCTCCGACCCGCTGACGTCATCTGACTTCATCTGCTATCTGCTATCCGCTATATTCTAGGGGCTCTATCCGGGTCTTCCCGCGCCTTCCACTGAGGACCCGTACACCTTTGCAGTTTAGCCCGTCTCCACTCGCTGCTGGTAAGAAGAGACATCCTCGCTATGGAGCTTCCTCGCTTCAGGAAGCCGGCTGGCCGGCTGTTCATTCTCCTGCAAAGCGGTCCGTGTTCCAGGCTCAGCTGAACAGGTTAGGCAGGGGGGAGGGAGCGGATGTGCTGCAGGGAGGGGATGATCATTCTCGGCAATTCATTTTCCTGGAGCCGGGCTGGAGACCAGGTATCTCATCTACATGCTCTGGCGTGGAGACCGCGCCATTACTAGACTCCTCCCTCCGTCTGCCATATAAAGTTCTGATGGTTATTTTGCAGGGCGCTATTGCTCTGGGACGTCCCAGCGGGTAATGAATATTAGCCTTACTCTGTGTCCCATGATGTATGAAAAAGAAAATAGGATTTTTACGTCATACTTACCTGTAAAATCCTTTTCTTTGAGTACATCATGGGACACAGAGGTCCCTCCCCTCTTCTTTTGAGGACTCAGTGCTTGCTACAAAACTGATGTGCTTCCCGTATGGGAGGGGTTATATAGGGAGGGGCACTTCCTGTCTAAAGATCTTTGATCTACCAGTGTCGTTCACCTGATGATGAAGTATAACTCTGCAGGTAATGAATATTAGCCTGACTCTGTGTCCCATGATGTACTCAAAGAAAAGGATTTTACAGGTAAGTATGATGTAAAAATCCTATTTTTTTCAAAATTGTCGCTCTTATTTTGTTTATAGCACAAAAAATAAAAACCGCAGAGGTGAACAAATACCCCCAAAATAAAGCTCTATTTGTTTGGGTACAGCACGTCACGACCATGCAATTGTCAGTTAAAGCGATGCAGTGCCGTAACGCAAAAAATGGCCTGGTCAGGAAGGGGGTAAATTCTTCCGGGGCTGAAATGGTTAAAGGGGTAGACAGAAGCTCCCCTGCCCACTATTAACCGCTACAAAGGATTGCTCTGGGCCTGGGTGAAGTTACCATATCCAAGTTATTGCGAATACCTCAAGCTGCAGTCCAATACTGTTGTTACCAACTGCATAAAGCCTCCCTCAGCAGAGAGCAGACCAACTGCTGGCAAGGAAGAACAGAAAAGATAAACTGGTACTTTATGTTCAGCCTGAGGCTGGCCATTTTCCTTTAACCACTTCAATACAGGGCACTTATACCCCCTTCCTACCCAGACCAAATTTTCAGCTTTCAGTGCTCTCACATTTTGAAAGACAATTACTCAGTCATGCAACACTGTAACCACTGTATTTTCACACAAATCAAGCTTTCTTTTGGTGGTATTTAATCATCGCTGGGTTTTTTATTTTTTGCGATATAAGAGAAAGAAAAAAAAGAGTGAAAATTTTGAAAAAAAAACACCTTTTTTGGTTTCTATTGTAAAATTTTGCAAATTAAGGAAAATTATCCATACTTACCGTAATTTTCCTTTCCTGGATCCTCACCATGTCAGCCTACTATGGGTCAGGTCTGCCCTCTCTGACCCCTCCAGGACCACCTCTTTCTTAGCCCATAAAGGGCGGCTGTCTGCCCACAGCAGTGTTCAAAAAATACCAGCCTTGCGATGGATAAACTGGGTGGGAATCCGGCTGACATGGGGAGGATCCAGGAAAGGAAAATTATGGTAAGCATGGATAACAATTTTCCTTACTCCTGGACCTCCCCATGTTAGCCTACTATGGGATGTACCAAGCAATATTAAGAAGGGAGGGAAGACAAAACGAAAATAGGCCAAACCCTCAATGCAATGCTAGTCAAATTTTTTAATGGGCAACAGCCACCGTAATAACCATAGAGCAAAATGTTTCCTCAGGCGGACAAGCCACATTAAGCCTGTACTGCCTAAAAAGGTGTTGGGCGCGCCCCAGCTTGATGCTCTGCAAACTACCTTAGGGGCGACCTTTGCGTATGCTGTCCAGGATACTGCCATACCCCTCGTCGAATGTGCTTTGATCCCTGAAGGAGGAGGAAGGCCCAGCGTTCCGTATGCAATATGCCTGGTCTTGACAATCCAGGAAGACACAACTGTAGATGTTGCTGGCATACCCTTTTTAGGCCCCATTGGGAAAACCTATAGCTGATCTTGTTTTAAAAAGCTTTAAGTCCATTGATACCGCAGAGACCAGGTCTAACCTAATCTATTCATCATCAGCTGTATCCGCTAGAAAGGCTGGAGAAAGATCTCCCAGTTCATACGAAATTATGTGGCCAACTAAGGTAGAACGCTCGGTACCGGCCTAAGGACTATCTTGTCTGGGAGCACCAAACAATATGGTTCTTTTTTTTTTATTTGCTTCTTTTTATTTAGAAAAAAAAAGTTATTCATACATTACAAACACTTATTACATTTTATCCGGTGAGACATAATACAATTTTCTTTTTCTCCTTGTTTTCCTTCCTCTTTTCTTTAGTTGCCTATCCACATATAAATACTATTGTAACTACTGTAGCTCTTTACTATATTCTTTCTTTTTTTTCCCCTTTTTCCCATCCCCCCACCCCCGCTACATCTTTACCCCTTTCCGCCTTGTATCTGCTCTTCTCAGCACATTTCCTCCACCGTTACCAACGTTCATTTCCTTTCCTCTTTCTCCCTTCCCTTTTTTTCTTTTACCCCTTCCCTCCTCTCTTGCCACCCCTCTATTTTTTATATTTGGAGTCTTTCCACAACTAGTTGAGGTGGCGCTAGGTTGATGTCCCCCAGCCATGTTTTCCATATAGTATCGAATTTGCCCACTTCTCCCCTTCGACTGTACGACAACCGTTCCCTTAGGAGCGTTAAATTTACAGGTGAAATCCACTGCTTCCCCGTGGGCACCTCTGGGGCCATCCAGTATTTTGCAATGAGTTTTCTAGCCATATACATTAGTCTGGTCAGCATACAGTATGTTCCTCTTTGGAACATTTCTGTATCAATGGCTCCCAACAAATATACTAGGGGGTTTAAGGGCACGGGTACCTGAGCTACTCTCGTAATGCATTGGGAGACTTCCTCCCAATACCTATGGAGTTTTTGGCATTTCTATATTAGATGTATGAAATCCCCCCCTCTGTACTTTACATTTCGGGCACAGAGGGGAATCTCTTCCTCCCCATCTATATAGCTGCTCTGTTGTTCTGTATGCCCTGTGCAGGATAAATAGTTGTGATAGTCTCTGTGATGCCGATACCGATACCACTGGGATGGAGTTGAGTGCCATTTCCCACTGATTCCCGTCTATGTCCCCGATGTCTTCTACCCATTTACTTTGGCTTCTCAATGAGGTGTGGTCCTGGACAGAGGACAACAATTCCTCGTATATTTTAGAGATTAATCCCTTCCGGGTGTCTGCCCCAAGGACTTCCCGCAGCATAGATGATGATTCCACTATCATAGATTGTGTTGTTTGTTGTATCTGTAGGGCATGGCGCAACTGGAGATATTGATAAAATCCCTTGGGGCTTAACTGAAATTCCTGACTCAGCTGTTCATAGGTCTTCATCTCCCCCCCTTCATATAGTTGTGTAAAGAACCGAATCCCTCTCTCTCTCCATGGGGTGAATCCCTGTAATTTCTGCACCTCTGGGTATCTCTGATTTCACCATATCGGGGTGAAGGGCAGCACGCCTTTTATCTTCATGGCTTTTCGGGTCTCCCCCCACACTCTTTTAAGAAGAACACATATGGGTGCCGAGTCCGGTATACTCGGCAGATCCATTTCCATATGGGAGGCCGCTACCAATGTTGGGTCCGAGGCAGTCACCATTTTGCTAATTGGGTCTTCCTTCCCCACCCGTCCCCATCCTGTCAACTGCTGGAGCTGTGAGGCCAGAAAATACATTTTGGAGTGGGGTATTGCCAATCCTCCTCTCTCCTTCCCGTATTGCAGGGTAGCTAGGCTAATCCTGGCTGTTTTTTTCCCCCCATATTAGCTCCCTCATCAATGTGTCAATCTTTTTGAACCACTTATTAGTGATCCACATGGGGGAGTTGTGGAATACATACAATAACTGCGGGGCCCACACCATTTTTATTAAGTTTGCCCGTCCCACTACTGACAGTGGAAGCTTACACCAACTATTGCATTTCACTTTCACTTTCTGTCTTTCCAACAGTGGGCCCAAATTTAACTGAATATACTCCGCTGGTTCCGGTGTTACCACCACTCCCAGGTATTTAAAGCTTTTTGCTATGACTATTTGTTCTGCCCCCTCTGGCAACTGCTCCACCCCCTGATCTATAGGCATTAAAATTGATTTTGACCAGTTGATGGTGAACCCTGAATATGGTTCTTTAGATGAGAAGGTGCACAACTCGGAGACTCTTCTGGCCGAGGCAATGGCAAAAAAACTGTTAAAAAGAAACAATGAACAAGAGAAAGCTTGATCAAACGGAGGAACCAGCAAGGTTCTCAAGACTAGCGATAAGTCCCATTTTGTAAAAAAAAATTATTTCAATGGAGGTCTGATTTCTATGACTGCCCCTAAAAATCAGATCACCAACGGATGTAGAGCACATCTTGTACATGACATAGCCAACAAGGCCGGATTTGACACTTCAGGGAATTATACGCTAACCCCTTATCAAGACCACTCTGCAGAAACTCCAAAATGTTTGATACTGAAGGAGATCCAAAAGGACCCTACCCCTTTCTGTAGTATTCCAGATCCGGTGATAGGTCCACGAATGTAACCTCTTACGAGTCTGTAATAATGTCTCCACTACACGGCCTGAGAGATCCAAGCCGGTTAAGGCCCCTCTCACTTCCAAGTCATTAACTTCAACCTCCTGGGGTTCGGGTGTCAGGTCCCACTCTGCAAACAAAGATTCTGACAAGGAGGCAGTGGGATTGGTGAGCCCAACTTTATCTTCCAAGCCAGAGGAAACCATGGCTTCCTGGGCCAGTAAGGTTGGACTACTATTGCTGTGACCCCTTCTCGCTGAAACTTCTACAAGATTTTGAAAGCCAATGGAAGCGGCGGGAACACATACACCAAGGGGAAGTTCCAAGGCCTGGACAGAGTACCCTGACCCAACGCCTGTGGATGCCAGGTCCAAGAGAAGAAGCAAGGAAGTTGACAATTCTCCTCTGATGCCTTAAGATCTATCGAAGTGGTCCCCCAGACCCTGAAGATCTTGCATAGGTACTTGGGGTTGAGGCCCCATTTGTTGTGATCCCTAAAGCTTCGACTCAATCGATCTGCTAAAACATTCTCGGGACCTGGGAGATAAGATGCTGTAAGAGAGCCGAGATTCTTCTCTGCCCACAGGAAGATTTGACATGCCACCCGAAGGAGAGGGCGACTTCTTGTGCCCCCTTGATGAAACACATGAGCCACCGTAGTTTTGTTGTCCGAAAAGATCTTGACAGCTCGACCTCGCAACATAGGTTGGAACGCTAAGGGAGCGCGTCTGACAGCATCCAATCCCAGGAAAGTTGACCTCTTTCGGCCACAAAAGTTCCATTGACCTTGAACCTGCTGTCCCAAGCAGTGTGCCCCCAGTCTGCTAGACTGGCATTGGTCATCACCACTACTGGTTCTGAGGCCTTCAACGGAACTCCGCGGGAAAGATTGCGAGCTACTGACCACCAACCAGGGACCAGATCATCGGAATTGGGAGATAGATTTTCTGGAACAAGGAGTGACTGAAGAAGAAAGTTGCATTGAAACCTCCTTCTGCGCCACCTGACCCACGAGACTACTGGAATCGTGGCAGATAGAACCCCCAGATACTGCATGCATTCCTTCACCATCACAGAAGGCATAGCCATCATTGCTTTTGTCTGAGACTGGATCTCCTGGACCTTCCTCTGAGGAAGAGAAACACGACCCTGATCCATGTCGAATTGTACTACTAAATACTCCAACATTTGGGTCGGAAGCATCTGAGTCTCCCGAAAGTTGGTTAACCAACCAAACCGAGCTAGTGTTTTGCAGGTGAGATTCACATGAACTAGAAGGAGCACTTTAGACGGACCCAGAAGTAGCATGTCGTCTAGATAATGGAATATTTGCACTCCTGACCCTGAGAGACGCGACGACAGCAGATAGTAGCTTTGAAGAAGATCTTGGAGCCGCGCACAGACCGAAGACATTGAAATTGAAAAGGAGAGCCTTCTACGGAAAACCCGAGAAAGCGATGGTGAGATGCGTCTATGGAAACATGAAAATACGCATCCGCCAGATCGATGGAAACCATCCAGTCTCCTGACTCCACAACCGAAATGATCGCCATTTTGAATGGTGGAACTTTCATGTAAGAATTCCGGACTTTGAGGTCCAAAACTGGTCTGAAACCCCCTGAAGCCTCTGGGACCAAAAACAGAGGGGAACATGCACTTTGATCCAATTCGTGCCTTGGAACCGGAAGGATGGCCCTTGTTGCCAACAGCTCCCCTATATATCCTTGCAAACATTGCCTCCTTTCCAAATCCATAGGAAGTTGAATTTCTATGAACAAGGTCTGAGGAGGCCTTGTTCTGAACTCGAGACGATAACGTGATCGAATGACAGCTACAATCCAGGCAACCTGTATTTTGCCCGCCCAAACCTCCCCGAATTGGGCTAGTTTTGCTCCTACTTGAGAGGGCTGAGCGAGACACCTTCAGAAGGACTTATCTGAAGCCTTAGGAGCTTTGTTAGCCCTGGGCTTGGAAGGCTCCCGGAAGGTCGAACCGGCTCCCTTCCATTGACTGAAGCCTACCAGGCCTGTAAGCACTGGCCTCTCTGAATCCTCCTTTTTTTTTGGATATCTTGTTAACCGAAAGGGCAGGAAGAAGAATTCCCTGACCGAGAATTGAACCCGGGCCGCGGCAGTGAGAGCGCCGAATCCTAGAACCAGAGCTAAGATCAAACGTATGCAATTCCAAAACCAATTCTGCTTCAGATGGATCCGAATCGCTATCGACTTCAGAGTTAAAACGCACTGAAAACACATGATCCGAATCTGTAGATGCTGAAGATACAGCAGGAAGAGCAGGATTCCTAAAAAATACTCTTTAACCCTTCCTTGACTGTGTGCTTAATATAGAATTTAACCTGGAGTGCTTTCACAGCATTGTCCCGAGCCGCCCCCTTGAAGCAAATTGTACATATCTGCTTGGCCTGGGCTGGCGATGAAGACCTGAAGAAGAGGATTCTCTTCTGTGTCTGCGCCCGGATTTGCTCTTCCTAGAGGCTTTCCGATGTCTTGACCTCTCTTGGCTCGGGTCTGAGCGACTAAAATGAGGTAAGAGCGAGGGAGATCTGGAATGCCGTGACAAGGGTCGTCCATCCAGTCGCATGCGACTCTGCAATTTGTCATGTCCAGTCCCCTTTTTTGTGTATCGCGGGCAATCCGCGCTACCCCCAACAAAGTGCAAAATGCACAGTGAATAATTTTATACAAACAGAGGAAATAATAAATTATTAATATAAGTGACGGTGCTGCAACTAAAAAGAAAAAACCTGAATATTAGGTTTATATAAATGTGTAAAGATAAGTTTAGATGCGCAACCAAATATTGTGCAAACAATAGTGAAAACATATATATCTTCCAACAAGTGTAGTTTGAAAAAAACTATAGAAACATCAAATCAATAGGAGGGCATAAAAGCGACCATATCAGATGATATCCATACAGAGAACTCTTGATGTAATCAAGTCCTTCAAACAAAAGAGACAGGTGTGTTCTCTTCAACATATACTTCCACAAGTGATGCCGCGTACACACGATCATTTTTCCCGTCGAGAAAAATGAAATTTTTTCCTTTGGATGAGAAAAACGATCGTCTGTGGGCTTTTTGTCATTTTTCTCGACGGGAAAAACTGCATTAATCACGACGAGAAAAATTAGAAAATGCTCTAATTTTTCTCGTCGTGATTCTCGTAGTTTTTTCCGGGGCAGTTTTCTCATAGGGAAACACTGCCGGGGAGCCCACACACGGTCGTTTTTTTCGATCAAAAAAAATGTAATTTAAAACGGCCGTGTGTGGGGGGAACAAGCTGTTCCTCGTTTTTCACGTCAATTTTCTCGATGGTGTTTTCACCGTCTAAAAAATCGATCGTGTGTACGCGGCATCAGGCAGGAAATAATATACAAAAGGGCAGCTTACCGGATCAGTAGGATCTCTATTCCGGAGATCTTAAGAGCTCACACAGTTGGGATCACTTAGGCAGGGGTCGCTGATTTGCACGTTCATCCAGATCCTCTCCTCCGCTGGTGGTTCAGAGACTGCAGTAATTTCCGTGGGATCCTTGCGAGGATATGATTGCTCACTGAGAGTGATATAGAGTCATGTCAAAAGAGGAAGAAATGGCGCTTCATAGTGCAGTAGGTTTCTTAAAAAATCCCTTTATTTATCTTAAAAGCATTTGGCAGAAAAAAAAAAGAATCTCAAAGCCGTGGTTCAAGCCAGCCAGCTGAGGCGTGGTGACGTCGGGTCCTGTAGCTCCACCCGACGCTGCGTTTCTCCGTACTAGGCATCAACAGGGAAAGGAGGCTAGGGCTAGACGTCACACACCACGCTATTTATACATCAGACAGGAGAGTGACACCAGAAGCTAGATTGAACTCATTTGTCAATCCTGCAACGGGGTACGAGGAACAAACAGACTTATACCTTCTCAGTAAGCAGCATAAAAAGCAAATGTACAAAATATGCCCGCTTGCTCAGATACATAAAAAAAATAGGTATAAAATATTTCAAATATGTTTCAAACATAATTTGTAACAAAAACATGGGATTTATATATTAAAAATTAGCTTGTTTACACATTAATCCAACTATATTGCAGGGCATATGAGGCATGATCTTGTATCAGTTAATAAAAGCATGTAGAGGGAGAGAACGGGCACCAAGGGGGCACACGCGAGAGTCATGTATGGCACACTGTCATAGAATACCAACATAAAACTCCAATACAAAATGTATATAAACACATATCCATACATCATATATTGTTATCTGTAGGAAAAAAATATTTTATAAAATGAAATATATAAAAATTACAGTCATATAAAATCGGCATACTGGACCTGCTGAAATAATATAATAATATCCACCTAATATT